>CM035848.1:154858848-155458848 GCA_020510985.1 Pholidichthys leucotaenia
TCCACGCTCGTGTCAGGATTCTTTCCTTTACATCATATTTCAGAAAGTTTACCACAACTGACCTGGGTGTAGAGCGTGGGTTCGGGTTCTGTGCTGAGGCTCTGTGCGCTCGTTGAATCTGCAGATCCGCTTCGCTGGGCAGTTCCAGCTCTTTTTTTAAGAACTGATCCATGAATTTCGTCATCGAGTTGCCTTCAATGCCCTCCGGGATCCCGAAGATGCGTATATTGCCCCGTCTGGACCTGCTCTCCAAGTCGGTTACTTTCTCCTGCATCCTCTGCATTTGTGCCGTCAGGGTCTGCAGCTGTTCGCTTGCCTCGCTATTCCAATCTTCCAACTCTGATATTCGGGCCTGCGCTTCTGTCATACACGCCCGCTGGGAGCGCAGCTCCTCCATGTTTTCTGCTAGCTTGCGCTCCATTTCTCTTCGGAGGCCCATAATTTCTTCCTTAATCTCTTTTTTCAGCTCCTCCTTAAGAGCCGCTAAATCCTGTTGTAGCTGCCGTTTGAAGTCTCTCAACTCTTTACCCAAACTGGCGATGCCAGTGTTCATGGTGTCGAGTGTGTCTTCCATTTTCTCTGCTGCGGTCACCTCGTTTTTTTGGGCCCCGTGTTCAGCGGTTTCTCCTGCGTTGTTGAAGAGGAATTCTTTAATTTTTTTTTTCCACAATATCTTTATTGAACCTTTTTTTTTTTTTTTTTTTAACAAACATGATACAAACAATCAAACACTAACACTAAAGTACTACAAAAAAAAAAAAAAATACCCTAAAAACACCAACAACCACCAACAGAATCAAGTCTTCAACAATGCTCCTCTGTTTAGTCTAGACAATCCAATACATTAGTATACATATTATGTTCACCAGTTTGGAATTTACAAGGTCCACACACATCATTCACCTTCTTCTTCAAGAGTTATGTTTAAATTTTTTACATAATCAATAAAAGGTCTCCATATATTCTCAAACACAATTTCCTTTGATTTCAGTATATATGTTATTCTTTCTAATGGAAGGTTTGTTAACATCTGTCTTAACCACTGAGTCACATCTGGTCTATGAGTCTTTTTCCATAATAGTGCAATACATTTTTTGGCATTAAGCAAACTGAGGTCTATGAATGTTCTTTCACTTTTATTGAAATTATGCTTTTCTGGGTACAGACCCAACAAAAACAGTTTAGGATTCAATATGATTTGTTTTGAGATTATTTTTTCAATTGTTACCCTCACCTCCTCCCAAAACATTCTTATTAATCTACATTCCCATAAACAATGAAATAGGGTTCCTTTACTTTCCATGCATTTTGTGCATGTATCTGGTATATTTTTGTTATATCTATTTAACTCCTCCGGTGTAACATACATCCGCATTAACCATTTGAAATGTATCAATTTAAGGCGTGCATTTATTGATTTGGTTTGAGCTTCTGTACAAGCCAATTCCCATTGTTCCTCTGAAATTTGAATTTGCAGATCTTCTTTCCAGTAGTTTAATCTTTTCAGTGAATTTTCACTTGAAGATAGTGTCAATGAGTTATAAAACTCTGAAATAATACCCTTTCTTTTACTATCTTTCATCATCATTTTTTCCAAGGATGAATAAATAGGTCGAGTGAGAGCTTTATTTTGATTTGATCGAATAAAGTTTCTAAGTTGAAGATATTTAAAAAAATGTGTTCTATTGAGATTAAATTTGATCCTCAGCTCTTCAAAAGACATTATGTTGTCTGCACATGGCAAATATAAATCCTGAATCTTTTGTATCCCTTTTAAATTCCATACTTTAAATACAGCGTCCGCTCTCCCTGGTTTAAAATATTGATTACCCCATATTGGACTAAATTGTGACAATAACTGTGGTTCTTTTAAATAGTTTTTAGCTTCACACCATATTTTGATCATATGCTTTACAAATGGATTTTTAACTTGTTTTTGTAATTTTTTTGCCGAATCTGAGTATATGAATATGGGAAGAGGTAAAGGTAAATTGTATGATTCCATTTCAGTCCAGTGAGGGAGATCATTTGATGAAAAATAATATGTCATAGACCTCAGTTGTGCCGACCAATAATACAACATAAAATTTGGACATTTCAGACCTCCACGATCAAATGGTAAATATAATAAAGACAAACGTAATCTAGCCCTCCTGTTGTTCCATATAAATTCCACTAACTTTTTTTTTATTCTTGAGAATAGATCTAAAGGTGGTGATAAGGGAATGTATTGAAATAAATAAAGTATTTTAGGTAAAATATTACTTTTAAGTATATTGATTCTCCCGATCATCGACATTGGTAGTGACATCCATCTCTGAGTTAACTCATTGATATCTGACATTAAGGCTTCATAGTTGACACTGGCGACTGATTCTAGCTTAGGCATAATTTGGATTCCTAAATATTTAAACTGATTTACAACATTGAATTGATTTACCTCAGGGGCTGGGTAATTTCTCTGGGTCTCATTTAGCATTAATATTGAAGATTTAGTTTTATTTATTTTATATCCTGATATTTCCCCAAAATTCTTTATTAAATTCAACAAGGTTGGAATTGATTTTTTTAGATTCGACATAAACAAAATTATATCATCAGCGTACAGGGAGATTTTATGTTCTGTTGGTCCAACTTTAATTCCATATATTTGTGAATGTAAACGTATCGCTATCGCTAAAGGTTCAATTGCCATAGTAAACAGTAAAGGTGAAAGTGGACAGCCTTGTCGACATCCTCTATTGATTTTTATTGGTTTTGAAATATTGTTATTTGTTAGGATTTCTGCTGTAGCATTATTGTATAATATTTGAACCCATTTTATGAAATTATTTCCAAGTCCAAACCTTTGTAGGACTTCAAAAAGAAAGGGCCATTCAACTCTATCAAAGGCCTTTTCGGCGTCCAATGATAGGAGAGCTGTATCCGGTGCTTCTTTATTAAAATAAATAATATTAAATAGTCTTCTTACATTATGGAAGCCTTGTCTACCCTTTATAAAGCCATTCTGATCTCGATTAATAATATTTGGTAAAATTTCTTGTATTCGTCTTGCTAAAATTTTACAGATTATCTTAAGGTCGGCGTTTAATAGGCTTATTGGTCTCATATTTTCACATTTATTAGAGGGCTTACCTGGTTTTGGCAACAGTATAATTAAGGCATTATTTATGTATGATGGTAAATTATTATTTTGAAATGCTTCTAAAACCATTTCCAAAAAAGGTTTTATTAATTTATTCTTAAATTTTTTATAAAGGTCAACTGGAAGACCATCTGGTCCTGCACTTTTTCCTGATTTCATATTATCAATGGCTAGCCCAACTTCTTCTTGACTAATTTTAGACTCCAATATCTCCCTGTTTTCATTTGGTATACACGGTATAGATAGTTCGTTCAAAAACCCATTTAGTTTTGTTAAATCAGGTTCATTTTTGGTATCATATAATTTTTCATAGTAATCTCTAAAGGCTCTATTAATTTCTAAAGGATCTATAACTACCTGTCCTTTACTTATAATACTGGTAATTGGTGTTTTAATTTCCAATTGTTTAATCTGCCATGCTAATAATTTTCCTGATTTTTCACCTTGTTCATAAAAAGATTGTTTCAATCTTAGAAGACTCGAGGCAGCTCTATTCGCTGATTTTTTGTCGTATTCAGCTCTCAAAATCAGTAATTCATTCTCCAACCTTGGGTCACTTCCTGCATACACTTTTTCCTGAAAACTTTTTATTTTATGTTCCAATTTAGCTCTCTCCTCTCGAGTCTTCTTAGATTTTGATCCTGTATAACTAATAATATGTCCCCTAATAAAAGCTTTGAAAGCCTCCCACTTTACACCTGCTGATGTTTGTGTAGTATTGATGTCAAAGAACTCGTCTATCTGTTTTTCTATATACTTGACAAATTCCTCATCCTGAAGCCATTTATGCTGAAATTGCCATCTACCTGATTCCTTTGTCAATTTTTTATCTACATATATTAGACAACAGGGTGCATGATCAGAAATCACGATGTTATCATAAAAGCAGTTTTGAATCTTGGACCTTAATTCTGTGGAAATCAAAAAATAATCAATACGTGAGAATGTCTTGTAGGTACTGGAATAACAAGAATAGGCTTTAACTTGTGGTTTCATTTCTCTCCATATATCTAACAATCTCAATTCTTTCATAAAATGATTAATAGTCATCCTACATCCAATGTGCGTACAATCCAGTCCTGTTGATCTATCCACACCTGGATTCAATGTACAATTAAAATCCCCTGCTATTATATGTTGCCCTGTAAGTGATGATAAGATGAGAAATAAATTAGCAAAGAACTTCTGATCATCTATATTGGGACCATATAAGTTCACAAGATTTATATTTTCTAATAGCAAAGAACCTTGAATGATTACATATCTTCCAAATTTGTCTCCAATTACATTTTTCACCTGAAAAGGAACTGATTTATGTATGAGAGTCATAACTCCCCTGGCTCGGGATGAAAATGAAGAGGTGAATACACTTCCCTGCCATCTACTCCTAATTCTTTTAACATCCTCCTCTATCAGATGAGTTTCTTGTAAAAACACAATTCTTGAACCCATGTCCTTTATTTTATTCATAACTTGTTTAAGTTTTTTTAAATTTTGTAGACCTCTGCAATTCCATGAAGTTAAATTAAGATTAACACTTTGGTCCATGATCAATAGAGAGTTTGGGATTACCTTGCAGTGTAAACATGCTCATACAGAGAAGCAAAAACATGAGTGGTTGAACATTCATCCTACAAACTACACACAAACAAATTTCCCCTTCCCACACTTGTGGCAAACCCCCCAAAATCAAAAGAAAAATTCTGTCTCCCGATATAGCCATCGATTGTTCCACACCCACGGGGAACAGCCTAAGCCACTCCTTCTTCATCCTCCCAATCACCCTAACTCTACTGCTTTTAATGACGTAACATTAACTCTCCTCTGTAGTTTTCCAACTTAACTCCAAAATTTTTAACAACTTTGTACATCATAGTTTTTTTTTTTTTTGTTTGTTTTGTTTTGTTTTTTTAATATATAATACAATCTATATTTTGTAAACTTACTATTTACTTCAAGTCAGTCAGATGCCTGTGCAAATGCTTAATTATTCTACCTTATATTTTGTTCATGCTTAGCTCCCACCAGTCTCTTCTTCTTCTTTGATCTTCTTGATGAACTCCTGCGCCTCCTCTGGGGTCTTGAAGATGTGGGTTCTGCCCTCATACGTGGTCAGCAGTCTCGCAGGATAGATTACACCATGACGAATCCCAAGGTTGCGCAGCTCCTTACGTACGGGATCAAACTGCTTCCTCAATTGCTGGATTCCTGTGGCCAAATCTGGGTAGAACCGCACCTGCTGGTCCTGGTGTTTAATCTCTCCTTTAGCACGTGCAGCGTTGAAGATCTTCATCCTGTCTCTGTTGCTAAGAAACTTCATAATTAAGGTCCTCGGCGGTCCCTTATCTCTCCGTGGGCCAATATGATGTGCATTTTCCAGAACCACTGCTGATTGCAACTCCTCGCTGCCCAGCACCTCCGGAATCCACTTTTCCAGAAAGGAACATACGTCCCGACCTTCTGATTCCTCTGGAAGACCCACCAGCCTCAAATTATTCTGTCTCGACCGAGATTCCAAATCCAAAATATTATCTTCCAGAGATTTATTTTTTTTTTCCAAAGTGCGCACCTTTAATTGAAGACGGGTGACGTCATCTTCAGCACTAGAGAGACGGAGCTCCATCTGCGCCGTTCGTTCTACACAGTCACCCAATTCCTTTCTTATTCCTTCCAACGCTGTCATAATCCCATCAAATCTAGAGGAAAAGTCCGCTCTCATTGAACTCATGGCAGCCATCAGCGCATCTGCGCCATTCCCCGCAGAAATCGCACCGTTGCCAGCTTCCTCCGCCATATATGGAGTTTTGTTTGCTGCGTCACAGACCTGAAAGTCCGTTAATTTGGACTGTTTCGGCGGCTCGCTTTTTCCTTTTCCTGGTTTTCCAGCCTTAGGCTTCGCCGACATATCCTCGCCCAAATGCTGGGATACGTTCTGTCCCAAATGAGAGAGTTATTTGCCGATTTTTTTTTTTCCAGGAGCAGAGCAGAGCGAGACACGTCCGTCCTACGTGGCAGCCATAACCGGAAGTCGGAATTCTTTAATTTTACTCTGCTTTTGTCCTTGTGCCCGGCTCCTTCGTGTTTTCATCCCTTAGTTTATTGATCCGCTTATGTCGAGTTGGCCATTTACCGATGATTTTTAATCCGGCTAGGGAGAGCTCTCTGTTTAAGCGTTATGTCTCTCCGCCATCTTCCCGGAAGTCCCATTGTTACACCTTTTAATTTCTTATTTTGTCGTATCGCTTGAGCCAATGGTTCTATGAACAGAGCAAACAAGGTGGGCGATAAGCAGCATCCCTGCCTAGTTGATCTTTGTATATTTACTTTGTCTGTTAAGCTACCATTTATCTTGATTCTTGCCACAGGTTCTTGATATAGCGTCCTTATGCATTGTACTGATTTTTCGTTAAATCCAAAGCGCTCCAGTACACTATATAGGAATTTCCAGTTAACCCTGTCAAATGCTTTTTCTGCGTCTAAACTCATTATTACTGCGCTTTTTTTTTCTTTATGTATTTGGTTAATTATATGTATTGTTCTCCTGATATTGTCATGTGTTTGGCGTCCCTCTATGAAACCAGTTTGATCATCTTCTATCAATTCCGTCAAGAATGTCTTTATTCGTTTACATATAATTGTTGTATATATTTTATAATCCACATTTAATAAAGAGATTGGTCTATAGTTTCCGCATTGTTCTTTATCTTTCCCTGGCTTTAAAATAACTGAAATGATAGCTTTGTTCCATGATGGAGGTATTTTGTTGTTGTTCAACGTCCAGTTAAATGACTTTAGGAGCTGTGGCGTGAGTTCTTCTATAAACAGTTTATAAAACTCAGATGGGTATCCATCACTACCTGGTGATTTACCGTTTTTAAGTGACTTAATCACATCTCTGATCTCTTGTGTTGTTATTTCTGCTGTTAGCTTTTCATTTTGTTGATTTCCTATTGATGGCAAGTCCAATGTGCCTAGAAATTTTTTAATATCTTTAGTATTTGTTTCTTCAGGTTGCAAGTATAGTTCTTGGTAGAAATTATGGAATATTTCTTCGATGTTTTCTGGGTTAACTGTGGTTTTATTTGTGGTGGGGTCTTTAACACTAGAAGACCCAGAGAGGGGCCATTTGGCCTTTTTGGCTAGAAAACCCATAGGGGGACCATCAAGTGGCCACAAGAAGGCTAATGTCTGGGTCTTCTAGTGTTAATCTTGTATACATTATTCATTGTTTGTTGTTTTCTTAACCGTTTTGCCAGCAGTTTTGTGGCTTTTGGTCCCGTTTCATAATATTTTTGCTTTAGATATCTATTTTTCCTTTCAATTTCATCCATTTGTGTTTCTTTTATCTTTGTTTTTTCTTCTTTAATTTCTTGATATATTTTTGGATCATTTGTGCTTTGATGTTTACGTTCTAATTCCCTCAGTCTCTCACATCTTTGTTCATACGCTTCCAGTTTAGTCTTATTTGCTTTTCCTGTTTCAACAATTAATTTTCCTCTTAACACGGCTTTTAGTGCGTCCCATAGTATTGTTGGGTCCACTTCTTCATTGTCATTCTCTTGGATATATTCGTTTATGTTTATTTTTATTCTTTCTTTCATTTTCTCATCATTTAACAGTCCTACGTTAAGTTTCCATGTTGTTTGTCGTTTTCTATTGTTTAAATAATGTATATTTCCATGTATATAGGATTATGATCTGATATTTCTGCCCCTCCAATCCAACAATTTCTCACCCTGTGTCTGTCACCTTCATTCATAAGGAAGTAATCTATTCTAGAGTGTACTTTATGGACTGCTGAATAATGTGTATAGTCTTTTTCGAGTGGGTGCAGGTCCCTCCATATGTCTACCATACCCATTTCTGCCAGTGAGGTTCTTATGAACTTTGTTACATGTTTTTTTGTTTTCTTAACACTCGTTGTATCAACTTCATGATCCATGACAGCATTTAAGTCTCCTCCACAAATTAGGACTCCTTCACTGTGTGTTGCTATGAGATCAAACAGATGTTGAAAAAAACCCTTGTCACTTTCTGGTGGGGCATAGATGTTCACTAATGTGATCTGCATACCATCTATTCTTCCCTTTATTATTACATACCTGCCTTCTTTATCCTGGATTTCCTGTTCACTTTCAAATTGTATTTTGTTTGAGATTAGTATCATAACCCCCCTTTTAGTTCCTCCCTTAAATGAACTGTAGTAGGAGTTCTTATAGCCAAATCTCTTTAGTTTCACATGTTCTGTCTTGCTCAAATGTGTCTCTTGCATAAATATAATTTCGGCTTTTTCCTTCTTGAATTTTCTTATTATTCTTTCCCTTTTAACAGGTGAGTTCAGACCATTCACGTTTAGTGTCATTATCTTAAGATTTTTACCCATATTCATGTTTTTCCATTTTTTTAACTTGTGCTCCTAGCCCCTTTAACAACAAAAATAACACATATTTATATAAAAACACATTAAAAAATCTCGACCTCCGTACTTTGGGCCTTTCTTCTGCCCACTGGTCCCTGTTGGTGGGTGGAGGGAATGTCCTCACCGAGTGAGGGGCCCTCCCTAGACCTGTATTTATTATCCAAGTAATAATCATTAGTCTAGAAATGTCCAACAAATATCACTTAAACCTCTCCTAGCCGTCTGTTTCTCTTTTACCTTGTCTTCTTGGCCTTCATTTCTTCTGTGCCTTTCTTAATCTTTGTTATGATCTAGGCTTTCAGTTGAAAGCCTTGTAGCTTGTCCTGGGCCCGCTGCGCCACGTCTCTCCCCCTTCTTCCGCCGTTCACTCGTCTCCACTCCGGCTGTCGTGATGCGTTCAGGGCCGCCGCTGCTCCAGCTGTTTCCTCCGGCACGCTCACCTCAAGGCCCCGCTCCATCATATCCCGCGCTGCCTCTCTGGCCGTGTTGTAGGTTCTTACGCCGTCCTCCCGATGAATCCTCATTTTCGTTAGCGGCGTTTGGAATCTAATTTTTTTCTCTTTCAGCGTTTTTTTAATGTTGGCATATTTCTTCCGCTGCTGCACAATTTCTGTCGGGTAGTCATGGTCGAAGAATACCTGTTTGTCGCCGATTCGTATCTTTTTTTTTTCCATGCTTGCGTCAGGATTCTTTCCTTTATGTCATATTTCACAAAGTTTACCACAACTGACCTGGGTGTAGCGTTTGGTTTCGGGTTCTGTGCCGGGGTTCTGTGCGCTCGTTGAATCTGCAGATCCGTTTCTTCGGGCAGTTCCAGCTCTTTTTTTAAGAAATGATCCATGAATTTCGTCATCGAGTTGCCTTCAATGCCCTCCGGAATTCCAAAGATGCGCATATTGCTTCGTCTGGATCTGCTCTCCAAGTCGTTTATTTTCTCCTGCATCCTCTGCGTTTGCGTCGTCAGGGTCTGTAGTTGTTCGTTTGCCTCGCTTTTCCAATCTTCCAGCTCCGATATTTGGGCCTGCGCTTCTGTCATACACGCCCGCTGGGAGCGCAGCTCCTCCATGTTTTCTGTTAGCTTGTGCTCCATTTCTCTTCGGAGGCCCATAATTTCCTCCTTAATCTCTTTTTTCAGCTCCTCCTTAAGAGCCGCTAAATCCTGCTGTAGCTGCCGCTTGAATTCTCTCAACTCTTTACCCAAACTGGCGATGCCAGTGTTCATGTTTTCGAGTCTGGCGTCCTCCATTTTCTCTGCTGTAGACACCTCGTTTTTTTGGGCTTCGCGTTTAGTGGTTTTTCCTGCGTTGTTGGAGAGGAATTCTTCAATTTTACCCTGCTTTTGTCCTTGTGCCCGGCTCCTTCGTGTTTTCATCCCTTAGTTTATTGATCCGCTTATGTCGAGTTGGCCATTTACCGATGATTTTTAATCCGGCTAGGGAGAGCTCTCTGTTTAAGCGTTATGTCTCTCCACCATCTTCCCGGAAGTCTAAAAACTATTTTTTAAAGTTAATTTTATGTAGTATTCTAATTTTTTGCCAAATTGAATTTGGGGTTTTCAGGGGCTGTAAGCTGTAAACATCCAAATTAAAATAAATAAACGCTTGAAATATATCACTGCCTGAGTAATGAATCTATATAACATATGGATTTCTCTTTCTGAAATGAGTGACAAAAAATATTGAATTTTTTCATGACATTCTAATTTTTGGAGATATACCTGTGTTAGGGAAATACACTTGTGAAAATCAGTGATGGGATGTGACAAAAATGCTTCGTTTCCCTGACAAGCACCGCATGATTCACTCTGTACAGGTACAAGTACATTTTCAATCCAGGGATTTATGGTGGAACAGCACAACAACACTGTTCCAACACATTTTATGGAAAATCCACAGAATAGGTGTGTGGGTCTATTCTGACGCTTTAGAAAATTATATGAATGACTTTATAAATCACTGGTTTGAAAGAGCACTTCTAATATGTTGAGATTTCGGCTCCTGTGGTCCACTTGACCTGCATCCACAATATAAACACTGAGGGAGGCTAAACCCTGGCATGCGGAAACGCATTCTAGCATTAAATTGCACACAATTTAATGTGCAGCACCAAAGTGCAATACGTACACAAACCAGGACTTTAACCAGGATTAACATATTTCATCGTTTTGCTCTCACAAGCGAATACTTAGGACAAAACAAGCGCGAATCAGCAGTTGGCTACTAGCTAGCTACTAGCGGGCAGCACGGTGGTGCAGTGGTTAGCACTGTTGCCTTACAGCTAGAAGGTTCCTGGTTCAAATCCCCAGGCTGGCAGGGGTTGGAACCTTTCTGTGTGGAGTTTGCATGTTCTCCCTGTGCTGCGTGAGTTTACTCCGGGGGCTCCGGTTTCCTCCCACAATCCAAAGACATGCATGTTAGGTTAATTGGTTGTTTTAAATTGTCCCTAGATATCTGTTTCCTATAGGCCCTTAGAATAGAGGGTTAGTACTAGTGAAAGCGCTTTGAGTGGTCTTTGTGACTAGAAAAGCGCTATATAAGTGCAGGTTAGTTAGTTAGTTAGTTAGTAACACTCGTTAGCCAGCACAGGACAGCGCTGTATGGCTCAAAAAAAGTGAGCTTACCACCAACAGGATAAATAAGCGAACAGATGCACATTATTACAAATCACTCACCATTGATGGTTCTCTCACGTTCGTCTTCAGCTTGTCCGTAGTCCGGTTCTATGCTGGGCTGCATCTGTAGATAGATAGATTAGTTTATTTGACAGGGACAGTGCAATAAACATAGACAATTAATCAATGACAATCAATCTGATGTGTTGCACATAGAGTGTATAGCTATTAGCTAATTTGCAACTCTTGTCCCTGGATGGGCTTCAGAAAAGAGAATCAAGTAAAGAAAAAAAAATACACAATAACCACATACATCAATGCAAAAAAGATTATAAATACACAATTATAAATATTATAAATACACAAATATAACAACCTGACTCACATTTGCCTATTTCAGGCCTCCCTCCCTTCGTCACTCACTATAAACAAACACATTCATTCCTTCCCTTCATTCACTCTCACCTTGCAGACAATCAATTCATACATGAGTACATTCTTGTTTATTTTTCAGCCAGTTTTTAACCTTTTTAGTGAATGTTTTAAAGTCCGTTATTATTTTAATTACATTTGGCATTGTGTTCCAGATGTGACTGCCCTTTATAGAGAAAGCTGTTTGTCCAAATGTGGTTCTGCGGTGGAATATTTTACAGTTATTGTTAACAGAACTCCTGGTGGCTCTGCTGCTGTCCTGTCTTTGGACGAAACCAGCAAGTGGCTCGGGTGCTGATTTATGGAAACATTTGAACGTTAATTTCAGAAAACAGAGGTCAATGAAACTCTCAAAACTCAATAGGTTGTATTTTTTTAAAACATTACAGTGATGCCACCTAATGGGCTTTTTGTCCAAGATTTTTAGGAATCGTTGCGGGTATCATTGCGGGTCGCTCCTCTCACTGTGGATCTGCTACCAAGCAGAGAAAACCCCGCACCTCTTCGTTGGACCACGGTGTAGATTTCTGCAAAATCTACAACGCTGTCTGTATTAATATCGTATTTACTTCGTGACTGAGTTAGTCCGTGAAATATTGCAAATGGTGGTCGTGTAAATTCCACTGAAGAACGGACGCTTTCGTGACGTTACGCACTGACCAATCAGTGGCTCGCAGTCTGTTGACTTCAAATCTCGGCTGACTCAGCACGGTTGTACCCTGCCCTCGATCAGGCACGAAAATAGCGCCTGCTAACCAGTGCTAGGGCTAATGGAAAAGGCTACAAACGCGGGCCGAGGCGTAACGTGTTGGGCCAAGCGGGGCTAGTGGAAAAGGGCCTAAACTGTGGTCCTTAGGTGAAGGAAACAATTTTTGACCAGACTTTTGGGTGAAACATTTTCTTTAAGGTGAAGAATGATTTTCTAGATTGGAGCCACATGAATCGATACTACATTAATGTTAGGCTGAAAACAGACTGTTTCAGACAGAGCTTTTAGAACATGTTCAGTCTGCTTTATCCTGCCTTGAGAGCTCTTATTGTGGGGAAAAATCTGAAGAAAATCATCATAAAACTGCCAGTAATTTCCTCATTTTGGAGCGTGAAATAGGGTTTGTGGAGTGAGAGAGAGGGAAAAAGTGAGAATCACTCCAAAAGAGTGAGTTGGCAACACTGCATAAAGCTGTCATTGTATATCTTACCTTTATATTATGGATTTAATCCGATGTGCAGTGATCCAAAGAAAATGTCCATTATCCACAGTCCAAATGTCTGCTGTGACAGAGACATGATCCAGTCCCTTAAATTCCTTTTGGAGATCAAAATCCATTTTTGAGTAATCTTTATCCAGGTAGCAAGTAAAGCTGAATTCATACTGCACCTCCGCTGTCCGTGTACGTGCAACCGGAAACCTAGTGTGATGAAATTTACTTCGTCTCCAGTCGCAGGACTCTACTGCGGATGACTGCGGGCAGCCCAAATTTTATGACTTCGCAGCCTGCCCACGACCTGAACGTGTTGACAGCGCATGCGCAAGACTGAACATCCCATTCACGAGGTGGCATTAACAACACCTCATACAAAGACAAAGTAGACGAGGAAGACAGCGAGGACACGGAAGACAAGAATAAACATACATGAATCCTTTTGCAGCAGCTTGAGTGGAGAAGAGCACTGGAAACTTCCTCATTTTCCATGAAATACTGCCATTGTTGTTGCTACAAAAAAAATGTGCGTCGCTCTCGTGTTTATAGCCGGTGAACAAACTGGCATGTTAGTGCATTTGTGCTACCCATAGGGCTGGGGCGAAACTACAAATGGCAGTTGTGCGCATGTGTCAACTGCTTGGCCTGGTAGATGGAAAAAAAGTGAGCATGTACAATGCCGCATGCGTGCCGGACTCGTCCAAAGCACACGCGGACCAAAGTGGACCAGAAGGGAAATGCAGCATGAATAAGGCTTTAATGTGTTTTAACTTCAGTGGATCACAGTCTCAGCTGTCTGATGGGAAATGACTGTTACCAGATCTTCATTCTGTAACAACATATCTGACAATCAGTCAGTTTAATTCTTGCTGGGTCACAAACTGTCCAGATGCATACCTGTGCTTGAAATCCAGCTGTGGGTGTTCAGATAAGAGTATTTCCACTTAACATCCAACCGTGGCTGTTGAGAATACAGTAGATCCACTAACACCGTGTTGTTAGCATAGCACTAGATTTGTTGGACCTTGTTGCTGTTCTCAGGTGCTTCTGGAGATTGCAGTCGGTCTCAACCGTACTTTAGTTTGCAACTCACTAATATGCTTTTGTCCTTAACCGTGACAAAGGAAGAATAATTTATTTCCACAAAAATTAAGTAGCTTTATCTTTTCCTCCGTTCATTAGTGAACAGGCTCTTTGCAACAGGCTATGTTGACTGACGACTGCGTCAGCTACGTAGGATTGGTTTGCATTTATTTGTGCTAAAAAATATCTAGCCATATTAATGAAACAAGTAACGCGAGTAACACATCTGGTCAAATTTCAGTAACTAACACATTACTGAATTTTTATACGGTAATTTCGTTACACAGCACGTTACTGCAAAAGTAGTGGTATTACAATAACGCATTACTTTAATGCCACTGTAACTTTGTAACTTTATAATGTGTTACTGTAACTTTATAACATACATTACTTTGTAACATGTTACTCTCAATACTTGTAACGAGGTTTCTGGCAATCAGTCAGTTTAATTCTTGCTGGGTCACAAACTGTCCAGATGCATACCTGTGCTTGAAATCCAGCCGCGGCTGTTCCGATAGCGTAGATCCACAAATATGGCGTTGTTAGCATAGCTTGCTGTTACTTAGCACTAGCTTTGTCAGAGCTTTGTTGCTGTTTTGAGATTGAGATTGAGATTCAACTTTATTGTCATTACACATGTATTTTCAAGCACTTCTCAAGATTGCAGTAGGTCTCAATCGGCACTTTAGCTCGCAACCCACCAATATGCTTTTGTCCTTAACCGCGACAAAGGAAAAATAATCTATTTCCACAAAAAACAAAGTAGCTTCATCTTTTCCACTGTTCAGTAGTGAAGACTCGGCTCTCTGCAACAGGTCACGTCGACTGACTCCTACTTCTCAGCTACGGTAGGGTCAGTTTGTATATTCATGTACTGTATTTGGGCTAATAATGTCTAACCATATTAATAAAACGAGTAACGCATCTGATCAAATTTCAGTAACTGTAAAGCATTACTGAATTTTTCAGTAGCAGTTTCATTACATAGCATGTTACTGCAGAAGTAGTGGCGTTACATAAGTCAATAATAAAGCGTTACTCCCAACACTGGAGGTGATCAATGCAGATTAGAGCTACATACTGTACAAGGGTGATGTGGTGCTTGGCCTCATACTTTGGAGAAGTATCATCCTGAATAATGTAAATTTTTCTGAATAATGGGGTCTCAGAGGACATAATTACTAGACGTTCTCTCTCATGTTGAAATTCACTTTTTAGGAAGCTTCTCAGAGAACACAGATGCCGAGGTTGTAATTAATTTCTCTTTTTTTCTTTGAGTATTTCCATCTTCATTTTTTTTTCCATTTATTGTTGTCAGATTGACCAGAATACATGGTGTCATGATCAAGTTGGTAAAATAATGTGCATTGCATTGATCTGATTGGCTCCCCCCCCACAAAAAAAAAATAAATAAAAAAATCATTTGAGATTTTAATTGTCGGGGGTTTTGGATTGAAATGATGTAACTGAGTTGAATGCAGGTACATAGATGGAAATGCAGTTTCCTCTTTATTTTTTTGTCAGCTTAGCTTGCTCCAGTTTTCTCTCTTGCCCTGCAGGGAGTTCTGCTCATTAGAGCAGTGAGCCCTGCAACCCCACAGGGATCAGTGTCACAGCCAGACAGTGACACACACACACACACACACACACACACACACACACGCCCACAGAGTCACAAAGAGCAGCCTGGTGTGCCAAATACCCATACACACATGCATCTTATCATCCTGTACACACGGATAACTCGTTGACGTGGACCCTTTCATCTTGCTGATTTTTTTTGACATCTCATCTCTAGAGGGAAGCAGCTTAAAGATGCACTTTTCACACCTCCTCTCAATCTCTTACCAACTCCCTATATCACCTCTACCTGAGGTTACCTTCCCTTCCCACCCGGTGTCTCACTGCTGTGTTAAACTGACAGGTAATATGATGATGGAAGGGCCACAGACCCGAGGGTGGATGGTCCTAGTCAAATGGAATGTCTACTCAAACCTTGAGGGAATCAAATCATGCTGTCTGGGTGTATTGCCAGGAACTTTGGAAATATTATTCATTCAGGATCCATCAGCAGCATGGCACAACAAAATTTTGAATTTCAACTTTGCATTATGTGAACTAACACCCTAGTAGCAATCAGTTTTGGTTGCTTTGTTCTTATTAGAAGTAGAATAATTTAATTTTAAAATAACATACAGACCAAATTGCATAGAACAAACATACCAAAAATATTTGGATATATGAAAGAAATCTGAGAATCAAATGCATCAAATTCTCTTGAATGTGATTTTTGTATTTAATTACAACATTGCTATAAGAAGATGCTTGGTTGCTCCTTTTTCCACCACTTGATGGCAGTCTTGACAAATCTAAAAGTCTTGCAGATTTTTTTTTTTTTTTTTTTTTGGCAACTGAGAGTGTGCTACCCTGTAGACATAATTAACAGTGCATGCTCAAAACTTAACGTACAGTCAAAAATAATTCACTCTGCTCCATCTCTCTAACAGGTATGCCATCCCCCCAGAGCATGGGAAGAGACTGGAGCGTCTGGCAACAGGTGAAGGATTGAATTATGTTCTTTGTGTTCTCTACAGTGTATTACATTAACTGAGGTAATTAAATAATTATTGTCCTATGACCCCAGTATACAGTGGTAGGTCTTCATTGAATACTCTTAACTTTCTGCACTGCTGCATATATTTGCTTAAATTGCACATACTGTTAATTCGTATATACTGCACTGCTGTCCTTTGCACTTCTGATTGGATGCTAAACTGTGTTTCGTTACCTTGTATTCATACATGTGTAATGACAATAAAGTTGAATCTAATCTAAAACAGCATAGCACTGCTCCTAAATTAATCTCAGTAACTGCAGGGTGCATGAGGTGAAGGCATGCTATGTTAATTTGCTGCAAACATAGTGACAACATACAAAGTCTGTTCCTTCTTAAGCTATACAGTTGCAATCAGTTATTTAACCCCACTGCAAATTAGGTTTATTGGCAAAATGTACAATCTGAACAATTTAAATAGCTCAACACAACCTATAGTACAAGTGGTTTATCCAAATTCAATGCAAAATTCCACTTTTAATGATGACTGCAGTTTCAAATTTATTCAACCCCTTTATAACAAGCGTCTTTAGTGCTTAGTAGAGCACCTTCTTGCTGTTATGACCTGCTGCAAATGTGATGCATAGCCAGACACCAGCTTCTGGCAGTGTTCCTGAGGAATCTTAACCCATTCCTCATGGGAGAAGACCTCCAGTTCACTAATATCCTTGGGTTTGCGTGCTGCAACAGCCTTTTTCAAATCCAATAGAGATTTTCAGTGGGGTCCTAGTCAGGTGACTGTGATGGCCACTCGAGCATCTTCCATGACTTCTTCTGAAACCAAACCTTTGTGGACTTTGAAGTATGCTTGGGATCATTGTCCTGTTAGAAGGTCCAGTAATGTCCAAGTTTCAGCTTCCTCACAGACAACATGACATTTTCTCCCAGGATTTCCTAATGCTTGATTGAATCCATCTTGCCCTCTACACACTACAGGTTTCCAGTGCCAGAGGAAGTGAAGCAGCCCCAGAGCATCACTGAGCCACCACCATGCTTTACTTTAGGCATGATGTTCTTTTCAGCATATGCTTCATTCTTCATTCTCCAGACATACTGCTGATCCATAGGCTCAAAAAGTTGGTTCCAGTTTGCCCAAAACTATATAAATAAGCCAAAGAGGTTTGGGGATTCTGTTCTGTGGAGCAATGAAACAAAACTGAAACTTTTTGAGCCTATGGATCAGCATTATGTCTGGAGGATGAAGAATGAAGCATATGCTGAAAAGAACACCATGCCTAAAGTGAAGCATGGCTCAGTGATGCTCTAGGGCTGCTTTGCTTCCTCTGGCACTGGAAACCTGCAGCGTGTAGAGGACAAGATGGATTCAATCAAGTATCAGGAAATCCTGGGAGAAAATGTCATGCTATTTGTGAGGGAGCTGAAGCTTGGGCGTTATTGGGCTTTCCAACAGGACAGTGATCCCAAGCATACCTCAAAGTCTACCAAGGTTTGGTTTCAGAAGAGGTCCTGGGACATACTAGAGTGGCCATCACAGTCACCTAACTTAAACCACATTGAAGATCTCTGGTGGGATTTGAAAAAGGCGGTTGTAGCACGCAAACCCAAGTAAACTGTTAAGAAAAATAGTAAACTGGAAGCCTTTGCCCATGAGGAATGGGCTAAGATTCCTCAGAATGCTTCCAGAAGCTGGTGTCTGGCTATGCATCACGTCTGCAGCAGGTCATAACAGCAATAGGGTGCTCTAATAAGCACTAAAGATGCTGGTCATGAAGGGGTTAAATAATTTTGAGACTGCAGTAGTCATTAAAAGTGGAATTTTGTGTTGAATTTGAAGAAACCACATGTACTATTAGTTGAGTTGAGCTATGTAAATTTTTTTGTACGATTTGTTTATTGCAAACAGCTGCTAATTTGTACATTTTGCCAATAAACCTAATTTGCAATGGAGGTTGAAGGATTTTGGTTGCAACTATTAACTCCACCTAGAAAAGCTCTGTTGACCATGTGGTTTGATCCTACAATCTTAACCACCAGATCCCATTCAAATCATGAAAATTGAAAGGAGCGTTACTTTATTACATTATTCAATTTTCCCTGTTCAGATAACACAGTATTAACTTCTCTATAAGTTAGTTTTTTTTAATCACAGTTTTGAATATGGCAGATGTTGCTTTGGGTACTGTGAAGGTCTATGAAAGTGACCTAAGAGACAACAGTTGTTCTATAGTGTACAGTGTATTTGGTTAGAACAACTTTACTAAGTGAAGTTGTATGTATTGTAGCCCAGAATAACATGCTTAATGTAGTTGTTAGAAAGCTATCCAGTAAATAAACTAGAATGATGAAACAATTTGTACAAAATCTTAATTATGTTGTAGTAGTGCAAGGAATGTATAATTAGCCATCCAGTTGATGAATATAATTTTTTTTAAAAATTTTATTGGCGCCTCATGATAATTAAAGTCACTTAAATTAGCTAGTAAAAATATGATGCTACTCCTAATAACAGATGAATTCGCACTATCCAGATACAACATTTTTATACTATGCATAATTTGAATGTGATGATAAAAACAATCATGTTCCCTAACAGAAAAAATGTAACTAAAACAAAATGCCCCAACCAGTAGCAGACTGTATTTCTCTAAGCTTGTTAGTGTCTTTTATCTGTGAGTCTCACCCCCCACCCCCACCCCTTCACTGGCTGAGCTTGTGCCTGTGTGTCTGTCAGGTTTTTTTCCCAGCAGCTTCAAGGGGTGTGAGGCTTTTCTCCGCCATAAGATGACTCTAATCTCCCCTTCCATATTGAAGAAGTATGGTATTCCCTTTGATAAGGTAGGCTGTCATTCCCTTTGAAGAAACAGTGTCTTCTTTCTTTTACCATTTACACTTCTTTTTTTAACCTCATAAATCAGCTTTTCTTGCCACAATATAAAGTATGCATTACTTGTTTTGATAGTAAAAATGAGCTTTTAAAACTATGATTTTTCTTTTCTTTTTAAAAAATATATAATTCAAACCAACCATTCTTTGATATGATTAATTATTCCTATGCATGATGAATTTTTCAGATTACTCAGGAAGCTGGAGAGTTCATGATCACCTTCCCTTATGGTTACCATGCTGGATTCAATCATGGTTTCAACTGTGCGGAGTCCACTAACTTTGCCACTGTACGTTGGATTGATTATGGGAAGGTGGCCACACAGGTAACACTACGCTTGACTTTTAGTGATAAGAATTTTCTATAAAGCAACGATTGTAGTTTTTCCATTTGAAAATATTCACTTTTTCTATGATTATAATGAGAGTGATTAGAATCAACAGCTATGAATGTATAGCACTGCAGAAGTTTGTACTGCATGTACAGTTAGAGCTGGTCTGGACTTCATATAAAACCACTGTTTCACTTTCAGGGTGAGCTGCGACTGTCACAGGCCTCAGCAGTGTTCAGAGAATCAGCAGCTCATAGGGCAGTAGTGGTGGCTTTGGATTTTTTTGGACTATGTTACAAAATAATTGTACAGTAACCTCAAACCCATAGGTACTCTGAACTCAATATGGGAAGGATTACATTTGATGAACCAATCATAGTCTTGTGTTTCAGTCTTGTTTTCATGGATAGTCACTTGTTGGCTATGCGGAATCTGCCAATAGTAATTCAAAATGAATGGGGGCTGTTGCATCTTTTGAAATAAAGTCAGGCAGCTCCAGTCACTTTTGCTTTAGTAAATTTCAGGAAAAGCTTTTCTAAAATGTAGGGTAATTGATCCTCTTCCTTTCTTGTTTTTACCTTTAGTGCACGTGTAGCAAAGACATGGTTAAGATATCCATGGAACCGTTTGTGAAGCGTTTCCAGCCTGATCGCTATGCTAACTGGATGCTGGGCAAAGATTCAACACCTATTGACCACACACTTGCCACTCCCAGCACCACACCGGAGCTACAGAACTGGTTACAGAGGCGCCGCAAGACCAAATCTACTAATAAAGGGTACTGCATAGATTTTCTTTCCTTTTTTTCTCCCCCAATTCTAGGTGCATTAGCTTATTGTGACACTCGGGCTTTAACCTGGAGTTTGAGAGGAGAAAAATAGTCTAGGATTTGTATCAGATTGTGATCAATTTGTGACCGGTGGCCTAATGTGTGTGGGCAGAAATGTTTAACAGCAAACTTTTCTTTTTGTTTCTTTTCTGTGTTAATCTGGGTTTTGAGTCGTAATTCCCTTTGATCTCTCTACCTTCTTATTGCAGTAGTCACCCACGTATGCGATCCAAGCGCCTCAGAACCACTGAAGAACCCGTTGATCTGGATGGCAGTTCGGCACTAAGTAGCAGCAAAAAGAAACTTTTGTGTGGCCCGTCTGGCCCAAAGGTGCGGAAGTCTGGATGTGGGACAGCCTGTAAGGAAGAAGAGCGAGAGAAGAAGAAGCAAGCAGGGGTAAAGCACAGCCAGAATCAAAACACTGCTCAGCTTTCTGGTAAGAAACGGACTATTGAGATTGAAGATATTTGATCATTTGCATATCACTTTGATCTGAAGACTTTGTTACCCTAGTAGTGAGTTTTTATGATCAAGACAGTTGTCTATATGTGTACTGATTTGTATTTCAAATTATTTATAAGTGATTACTTACTCCTCTACCTTTTTTATAATCTTTTTATCTTTGACAGATTCTTGCAGACAGATGTGTGTGGTCAAGGTGAATCGTGTAGAGAGCAAAGGTTTGGGGTATGCTACTAAGAAGCCACCTCATAACGCTCACTTCAACTCCCATGATTTACCTGTAAAGAATGACCTGGAGGCAGAAACTGACACTGACCGTCAGTACCTCTCAGTGTCAGGCGTCACAAGCAGGGCTCTGAAAACACTCAGACTAAGACCAGAGGCTGCACAGATGTATCCGCGAATTAATGACTCAGAGTGCTGCTCTTCTGAACGCGCTTGTACAGACTGCTCAATCAGTGTCCCTCCCCTGGAAGCCAACAAACCCGACTTATCTTCCCATGCAGGCACTTCTACTGAGATTTTAATGGACTTGGGTCTCCCTGCTTCTCAAGCACAGACATTTATTTCTTCAAACACAGAAGAAACTTTAACAGTCACAGTAAACACTGACAGCAGCATGCACAGTGATGCCAAGAACTGCACTGACCTCACTGGTAAAAGAGAGAAAATGGACACAGTTAATGACCCTTGCCATACCAAGCAACACTCCATTAGAGTAGCACTGTATGATCATAATAGGGAGCCTGTAGATGAGGATTGTTATGCTTTGTGTGGCTTCCCCTCACAACAAAATGGTCCTTCAGTAAAAAGCAGTACAGAGGAAAATCTTTTTCCTCCTCTTTTACAGAAGACTACAGTGGATATGCCACAACTCACTCCAGAGCCAGCTGATAAGGATGCAATTTGCCCTTTGCCACCTGTGCTCACCCAAGAGATGCCCTCCCTCACTCCTGCTGATGATGGGCTATCTGACTTCCCAAAGTCTAGCTTGTGTAGCCACCAGATTGCACCTGTGCTGGTGAGGGAGATGCCAACTGGCTCACCATCCTCACACAGAGCCACACAGGAAGAAAAAGAAACTGACTTAATGATGTCAGCAGAACCTTCCACGTTACAGCATGCCAACAACTGGCATTTAGATTCCTCATATAATTGTGAGGGAGCAGCAGTGTTGGGCTCAGACAGAAACTTGGCTCATTTACCTGACAGTAGTATGCACAATGTAACAGCCGGTGGTCTCCACAAAATGCCAATAATGCCTGCAGTTTCTGCTGAAAAGGATCATATTAGGCCAGCAAGTATGAATGAGCAGAGTGACGCTGTCCCTGGTTCAGTAGTTCCCATCACCACACTGCAAAGGGAGCCCAGCTTCACAACCCAGTTTACAAACAAAGATAACTCTAAAGACTCGGCTCAAAGAGCATTTTCTCTAAACAGTGTTCCCTCACACTTACCTGGTACCTTAACCAGTACTGTTTCAGCTGATTCCCTTCCATTATGTACACAAAACAGCTCCTCAGCATTACATCTCCAACCCCACACTACATACTCCTCTTACCATTGTACATCCCACAGCCCATACATGGAGCCCAAATCATTCTCCAGTACTATATGGAAAAACTTCAGTTCCCAAAGTCCTGCAGTCCTCATCCAGAGCCTGCACCCTGATCTTTCTTCTGACTTCACGCACGACCCTTTACCTTACACCATGTGGACTGAACCTCAGTGCAAAGAGGTCACTGACCTGGAAGACCCAGAACAAGATCTCCGTAAGTCAGAGAAGGAAGGAGAAGGTGGGGCTCTCACCTGGGCTCAGCTTGAGCCCACCTCTTTGGTTACAGAGCTTTGTGGAGATTATGAGCTGCAAAGAGAGGAAGTGGATCAGGTTGATGCCCTGTCCCTGTGCAAGGAGCTGGGGAGACAAAGGGAGACTAAGGAGAGTCTGCACTCGGAAACAACTCTTGAGATGGGACGAGTTGAGAAAGATGAGATGTCTGATTTGGAAGAGCTGGGATCCGAGGGCGAAGAGGTGGAGCAGCAGTACAGTGAAAAGGAAGTGAGCAGCAGTGATTCCTCAGAGGAGGAGGAAGAAGAAGAGGAAGAAAATGATTCAACTAATTACAACTGTGACGAATCAGGACTGGAACCAGGGGAGGTTTGTGCTGTGAGTGTTCTTTACATCCAGATTAACGCACTATAGATTTTATACAAATGCAGATTAATACTATCTAAACTCTGTAATTTTAAATGATGTCTCTCCACCCTAGTACCCTGCCCTGACAGTAAAGAGGACTACAAAGAGCTGGCGTCACCCTCTCAGGAAACCTATGGCAAGGGCTGTACCCACTGCTGTCAAACAACAGGTTGCTAGTGATGACGGTGGGTACATTAAACACACATCCCAAATCATAGTTCACACAGTTCAATGAAAGTTATTGTTGTGGTTTAGCCTTTAAAAAAAATGCATTCAGACAACACACACGTGCGTTTCAAGTCAAGAGTCGTGCTCACTGCAATGTAATCCCAGGAACATTTCCTGTCTGGTTAGTGCTGCATTGTGAGTGGCTTCAGGCCAGAAACCGTGACCGTTTGACTTCTGGTTTCAATTGAGTGAAAAGAATAAAGTCACCACAGTGTTTTTAAAACTAATAGGATTTTTGACAAAAACATACGGTTTCTTCTGTTAAAGGTGGTTTACTTCGCAAAAATAGTTTAAAAGTAACAATTAAGTTTTTGTCAGGTCACATTTGTGCTCTCCTGCTCTGAGCCATTTCGCCCCGCAGTTCCCTTTTCTCCTCCCCATTTTTCAAATTTTATTTACCCCCAAAGGGCTCTTCTGACGTCAGTACACACATAAACCAGAGTGATTTAATTCTTGGGCCTACCACAGTAAATTAACCCAGTGATAGATATTCCTTTTGTTTTCATGGTTTAACAGGGTAGGAGGGGGGGGGCCCCCATTAACAACCACTAATGTGTACACACACACACACACACACACACACACACACACACACACACACACACACACACACACACACACACACACACACACACACACACAGAGCCACATTCATCATCTCCATAGTTGTGAGAAAAAAAATATGAATAATTCAGCGACCATTGTAGTCGTTTATCCCTGATTAAGAAATGACCAGTGCTGTGTGCAGTCTGGTTTATGGTGATGAGAGAGCTTAATTATTTTGTGCAATTTTGTAAACAGACAGGCGCTATTCAGTGAAATGTTTTTCAAGTCGCTAGAGGAAATTGCCGCCATGTGGATGGATTAGATCTGACTTTGCAGCGAGTCTATGCAAGTTTATTAGTTTTTGCTGAAGTCAGTTGTGAGAGTGATGTGTGGTGTGCGTTTGATATTCAGGCTGCATAAATATTTCTTTTCCAAAAAAAAGGTTTAATTAAGGTTAATTAATAAAGGTTTAATTAAACAACCAGGCAAGAAATTTACACTTGGAATAGCATGAATTGTCATCTGAGCTGTAATAAAAGACACACCATATGATTAGATAAGTGATTGGAAGGTTGTTCTAGCTGTATTTTGTCTCCAAATAGAACCCCCTGAAGCAAGCCTGGCAGAGGAGGAGGAGGAGGAGGAGGAGGAGGAGGAGGAGGAGGAGGAGGAGGAGGAGGAGGAGGAGGAGGAAATGGAAGTGTGGGCAAAGCCCCTCGTCCACCTCTGGCAGAACAAAAAGAACTGCTTTACAGCAGAGAGGGAGTACAACGCTCATGCAGCCTCCATGCCTCCATACTGTGCTGTGTGCACACTCTTCATGCCCTATTATCAGGTAAAGGCTGGTTGACCACAAATATATGTATGATTAGTGTCATCACGCTTGTGGCTAAAATGTCCCTACCATTAATTTATGTATGTTGCAATTGTAAGATTAGTTGCACCAAGGAGTTCTGTGGAACATTTGTTAGAGCTCTTGCCTCACAGCTGAAAAGTTCCTAGTTTGAATCCCCACTATTGGCAGGAATCTTTCTTTACCCCTATGTTTTGGTTGCCTATTCTTCCCGTGATCTGTGGATTTACTCTGTGTGAATCGCATTGGCCCTAAGTATCTGTCTCTGTTCAGTCCAGACTATGTGGACATTTGTAGTTACTAGTCAAGGGCTTTGAGTGGTCATTGAGATTAGAAAAAGTACTATGCAGTGGTGTGAAAATGTGTTTGCCCCCTTCCCGATTTATCATTTTTTTGTATGTTTGTCACACTTACAGTGGGGTAAAAAAGTATTTAGTCAGCCACCAATTGTGCAAGTTCTCCCACTTAAAAGATGAGAGAGGTCTCCAATTTTCATCACAGGCATACCTCAACTATGAGAGAAAAAATGAGAAAAAAAAAATCCAGAAAATCACATTGAAGGATTTTTAATGAATTAATTGGTAAATTCCGCTGTAAAATAAGTATTTGGTCAATCCCAAAAGTTCATCTCAGTACTTTGTTATATACCCTTTGTTGGCAATGACAGAGGTCAAACGTTTTCTGTAAGTCTTCACAAGGTTTTCACACACTGTTGCTGGTATTTTGGCCCATTCCTTCATGCAGATCTCCTCTAGAGCAGTGATGTTTTGGGGCTGTCGCTGGGCAACACGGACTTTCAACTCCCTCCAAAGATTTTCTATGCGGTTGAGATCTGGAGACTGGCTAGGCCACTCCAGGACCTTGAAATGCTTCTTACGAAGACACTCCTTCGTTACCCGGGTGGTGTGTTTGGGATCATTGTCCTGCTGAAAGACCCAGCCACGTTTCATCTTCAATGCTCTTGCTGATGGAAGGAGGTTTTCACTCAAAATCTCACGATACATGGCCCCATTCATTCTTTCCTTTACAAGGATCAGTCGTCCTGGTCCCTTTGCAGAAAAACAGCCCCAAAGTATGATGTTTCCACCCCCATGCTTCACAGTAGGTATGGTGTTCTTTCTCCTCTAAACACGACAAGTTGAGTTTTCATCAAAAAGTTCCATTTTGGTTTCATCTGACCATATGACATTCTCCCAATCCTCTTCTGGATCATCCAAATGCTCTCTAGCAAACTTCAGACGAGCCTGGACATGTACTGGCTTAAGCAGGGGGACACGTCTGGCACTGCAGGATTTGAGTCCCTGGCAGCGTAGTGTGTTACTGATGTAGCCTTTGTTACTTTGGTCCCAGCTCTCTGCAGGTCATTCACTAGGTCCCCCCGTGTGGTTCTGTTTTTTTTGCTCACCATTCTCGTGATCATTTTGATCCCATGGGGTGAGATCTTGTGTGAAGCCCCAGATGGAGGGAGATTATCAGTGGTCTTGTATGTCTTCCATTTTCTAATAATTGCTCCCACAGTTGATTTCTTCACACCAAGCTGCTTACCTATTGCAGATTCAGTCTTCCCAGGCTGGTGCAGGTCTACAATTTTGTCTCTGGTGTCCTTTGACAGCTCTTTGGTCTTGGCCATAGTGGAGTTTGGAGTCTGACTGTTTGAGGTTGTGGACAGGTGTCTTTTATACTGATAACGAGTTCAAACAGGTGCCATTAATACAGGTAACGAGTGGAGGACAGAGGAGCCTCTTAAAGAAGTTGTTACAGGTCTGTGAGAGCCAGAAATCTTGTTTGTTTGTAGGTGACCAAATACTTATTTTACCGAGGAATTTACCAATTAATTCATTAAAAATCCTTCAATGTGATTTTCTGGATTTTTTTTTTCTCATTTTGTCTCTCATAGTTGAGGTATACCTATGATGAAAACTGGAGACCTCTCTCATCTTTTAAGTGGGAGAACTTGCACAATTGGTGGCTGACTAAATACTTTTTTACCCCACTGTAAATACTTCAGATCATCAAAAAATTTAAATATTAGATAAAAATAACACAAGTAAACACAAAATGCAGTTTTTAAATGAAGGTGTTTATTATTAAGGGTAAAAAAAAATCCAAACCTACATGGCCCTGTGTGAAAGTGATTGCCCCCCAAACCTAATAACTGGTTGGGCCACCCTTAGCAGCAACAACTGCAATCAAGCATTTGCAGTAACTGGCAATGAGTCTTTCACAGCGCTGTGGAGGATTTTTGGCCCACTCATCTTTGCAGAATTGTTGTAATACAGCCACAGCCACCGGAGTGGTGGCTCAGTTGGTAGAGCATCCGCCCCACACCCGGGAGGCAGGGGTTCAAATCCCGGCCGGGTGATGCCGAAGACCATATAAAAGCAGAACTTTCTGCTGTCCAGCTTGGTGCTCAGCAATAATGGAATGGAAGAGGGAAATTTGTGGTGGCGCCTTGCATGGCAGCGACTCCTCTGATTCTATATATGTGTGTGATTAACATTGTAGATAAGAGAAACATAACTTCATTCTACTGTACATGATTGGCTGTATGGATTGAATGACGATAAAGATGGCTTCTTCTTATCCTTACATTGGAGGGTTTTCTAGCATGAACCGCCTTTTTAAGGCCATTTTTGCCCAGTCTTTCTTATGGTGGAGTCATGAACACTGACCTTAACTGAGGCAAGTGAGGCCTGCAGTTCTTTGGACGTTGTTGTGGGGTCTTTTGTGACCTCTTGGATGAGTCGTCGCTGCACTCTTGGGGTAATTTTGGTCGGCCGGCCACTCCTGGAAAGGCTCACCACTGTTCCATGTTTTCGCCATTTGTGGATAATGGCTCTCACTGTGGTTCGCTGGAGTCCCAAAGCTTTAGAAATGGCTTTATAACCTTTTCCAGACTGATAGATCTCAGTTACTTTGTTTCTCATTTGTTCCTGAATTTCTTTGGATCGTAGCATGATGTCTAGCTTTTGAGAATCTTTTGGTCTACTTCACTTTGTCAGGCAGGTCCTATTTAAGTGATTTCTTGATTGAGAACAGGTGTGGCAGTAATCAGGCCTGGGTGTGTCTAGAGAAATTGAACTCAGCTTTCCAAAGATGTGATAAAACACAGTTAATTTATGTTTTCACGGGGAGGGGGGGGGGTCACTTTTTCCACACAGGGCCATGGAGATTTGGATTTTTTTTTACCCTTAATAATAAACACCTTCATTTAAAAACTGCATTTTGTGTTTACTTGTGTTATCTTTGTCTAATATTTAAATTTGTTTGATGATCTGAAACATTTAAGTGTGATAAACATACAAAGACATGAGAAATCAGAAAGGGGGCAAACACTTTTTCACACCACTGTAGATAAATGATAAATACAGGTCCTTCTCTTAAAGAGTTATTACTAATTTTTCTGGAACTGCATTTTTGATCTGCAGTTGTTAGCCAGTCCCTCTAGTAATAACCACAGAAAGCTTTACAGTTTCAGCAAACTTTCAGGTTGATATTTTATCATATTCAGTCTATAGGGATTTTTTTAATGAAGCAGAATTGCTTGCTTGAAGAACTTGCTGTGCTAAGTTTAATCACACCATATCAGTTTTTCTGTTCTAAAATGAAGAATGGGCCAGCCTTTGCAAAGAAGGAAGAAAAATAGTCACCACAAAAAATTAGATAATGTTATAAATACTTTGTGTCAAGGTTATGTAATCTTCAGTCTTTTATGGAAATTCATTTTTTTTTATAATGAATTATACAAGAATATTTGATATTTTGGTTCCTTTTTTATTGTGAAAATTTTGTCTGATCTGCATAAAATCTCACATTGAGATGTTTAACAGCTAAGGTAACTGTAGACTTGCTGCACAATAATTACAGGTAAATCAAGACATCTTAATGCAGGTACTCCTTTCCATATAGTGGAATGTCTGAATACTTCTTTGGTATTGCTCAATGTCAGTTGTTTTTTTACATTAGATGCTGTATATGCAAATGGTCAGACAAAATTTCTAGTGGATCAGAGTTTGTAGTTTTAAAAATAATGATTTGAGCATTTGTTTCTGCTTTATATTGGACTCAGATAAAGGCAGACTTTTATCATGCTTTTTACTTCAGTGTGTGTGTGCGTGTGTGCAGTGTAATTGCAGTGTAATCACAGTAACAGATTGGTGGAGTCTGTAATAAATCATATTAATATAATTAACAGCTCGCATGCTTTTTCTTCTGATGAAATTATTGCCAATTATCAAATCAGCCCCAGTGATTTGCTAAAATTAATCTTGCTTTGGAATAGAATAAGCCCAGTTGAGCTTGAAGAACGTGACAGTTACAGACTCTCTCCTCCCATAGATGGAAGACAAAGCTGAGGACCATAAACCGATGGCAGCTAAAGATTCCTCCAATTTTTCTTCAATGGACGGCCCTCGACCTGCTTATGAAGGGTTGAGGAGGACCAAGCCCCTGATCCCAGAGATTTGCTTTTCTTTTCGGGAGCAGAACTGCCCCCCAACTCCCGCCAACCCTCTGCTGCAGGACGATGGCACCTCCTATCTGCTCTACTGCCAGAGCTGTTGCTTACAAGTCCATGCAAGTACGTGAGCAGAAGGCAACAGTAGTGTGCAAATTATACTGTTTATTTGTGGGAGAGAGAACTCGGTGTTGGGCAAGATACATACTTGTTCTTAAACTTTCTGGTATCCATTTACCCCCTGCTAGACTGGCGAATATTGCTTGTTTCCACATGTGCTTGTGTCTCACTGATGTCACTGTTAGAGGGTCAGTGGGTTTAAGTCCTGACTCACTCCCCTCCATGTTCCACCCTGTCTTTGCTTCTCTGTCTCCCCCTTTCCCTACGGTTTGGAATATTTTATTTCTCTCCTCAGCTGAATGAGGATGAATCCTCTGTTTTCTCTGCTCATGGTTCCTATGCAGAATCCTCACGTCAGTAAAAAGTGCATATTCTTCTCTGTCTCTCACTCTCTTCAGTGACACTGACAAATTCATTCGGTCTGTTAATGTACTGAGGAAGGAGGTTGGTGTTGACCTCCTGGATGAAAGAAAACGCTACCGCCTGAAGAAGCACCTCGCAGCCCTGCGTAAATCAGCAGGGGGACAAAAGGCCAAGCGCGCAAAGATGGAATGATTTCCATGGCAAAGCACGGTGCTCCTCACAAATATCGCCATAATGCAGAAAATACAATTAGGGACCTTAAACATCAATGGTGGCAGGGGTAATCATAAGAGGGGATTCATTAGTGACCTGTTCAAACGTAAAGGTCTCAACATTTTGTTTTTGCAGGAAACTCATACCACTTCGGCGGATGAAGTCGACTGGGGCTTGTGGTGGAAAGGCCCATTTTCACTCAGTCACGGCACCAATCTAAGTGCAGGAGTGGGCATTTTGTTTGGGGAATCAGCAAATGCACAAATTTTATCGGTGGTGGAGATAGTGAGGGGCAGGCTGCTTGTCGTTAGGGCGCAAGTGGGGGATTCTGTGTTTTGCCTGGTTAATGTTTACGCGCCAAACCACGGCGCGGAAAGGGTTGCCTTTTTCAATATGATGACTACTGAATTGCAGCGCTATCACCAAGAACAACTTCTTGTTGCTGGTGATTTCAACTGTACCTTGGACTTCACTGTAGATCGCACTAATGCAGAACCTCATCTGCAGTCTTCTAGATGCTTGGAAAATTTCACTGTGCAGTTTGACTTAGTGGACACGTGGAGGTCTAAAAATGCAAATGCGAGACGGTATACCTGGGTCAGGGTTACTGACGGTGTTGTCAGTGCTGCTAGATTAGACAGGATATATGTTTCTAGAACCTGTAACCCCGGCCTCCTTCACAGTAACATAAGTCCCGTCGGTTTCACGGATCATCACCTGGCTACTGCGGTGTTACTGAACTCACCAGGGAAACGGGCAAAATCATATTGGCACTTCAGTAACAAGCTCCTACAGGACAACGCCTTTTGTCAGTATTTTGTGTGCTTCTGGGAACACTGGAGGACCACGAAAGCTTGTTTTGGTTCCCTCGAACAGTGGTGGGACGTTGGCAAAGTGCAAATTCGCCTTTTTTGTCAACGGTATGCTGCGTACTCAACTGCCATCATCAACGCCAAGGTCAGTGAACTAGAGGACGCTGTCAAGAGGCTGGAGGCCAGCTTGGTTACGGGTCGGGATTCTACCGCTGGTCCTTTGCTGTAGGAGAAGAGATCGGCCCTGCGCACATTCATGCAGGTCAGAGTGGAGGGGGCGCTAGTGAGGTCGCGCTTCACTCGCCTGCAGGACATAGATGCACCAACGTCCTTCTTCTTCAATTTGGAAAAGTCTACTGCGGAAAAGAAGTTGATGGCTTGCTTGACACTCCCAGATGGTCGCCTGACTACGGACCCATCCGAGATGCGCCGCCATGCAGTGGATTACTACGGGGCCCTGTTTGCTGCGGGAACGTATTGCAAAGAATCTCAAAATCAGCTCTTCAAGGCCCTTCCGGTGCTCGGCCAGGACGACAGGGCCGCTCTGGACTGTGCCCTGACTTTGGATGAGTTGACTGTGGCTGTGAATCAGATGGCGCTGGGACGCGCGCCTGGACTTGATGGCCTTTCTTCAGAATTTTTTAAGCATTTTTGGAATGTTATTGGACCACACTTCTATGACGTTCTGACTGCCTGTTACAGGGAAGGAACGTTACCTGTCTCCTGCCGCCGTGCAGTGCTGTCTCTGTTGCCAAAGCAGGGGGACTTGGCCCTGCTGAAAAACTGGAGGCCTGTGGCTCTTCTTTGCACGGACTACAAGGTGCTTTCCAAGACCCTTGCAAACAGACTGAACACTGTCTTGGGTTTGATCGTGGATAAGGATCAAACATATTGTATTCCTGACCGAAACATTATGGACAATGTTTTCCTCATACGTGACGTTCTCCAGCTCAGTAAATGTCATGACTTACAGTTTGGAATTGTGTCTTTGGACCAGGAAAAGGCCTTTGATAGGGTTGACCATTCCTATTTGTTTTTTACCCTGAGGGGGTTTGGTTTTGGAAATATGTTTTTGAGGTGGGTCAATCTGCTATACACTGGAGCTGAGTGTTTGGTGAAGGTGGGGGCGGGCCTGAGTCGGCCAATCCCTGTACACCGGGGAATACGCCAGGGGTGTCCACTCTCGGGTCAGCTGTACAGCTTGGCTATTGAGCCTTTGCTGTGCAGGTTGCGCGCTCGGCTGGGTGGTCTGGTTCTGCCGGGCCATCAAGCTGTGGCCACCCAATTGTCTTGTCTGCTTATGCGGATGACGTCAACGTTTTCACCACCTCCCACGGGGATGTGCAGCATCTGGTGGACACTTTGACAGTTTATGAAAGGGCATCTTCTGCACGGGTTAATTGGGCCAAGAGTGAGGGTCTATTGGTGGACCACTGGTCGCGTCAAGGCGTCCCTCGCCTACCCGGCGGCCTTCAGTGGGGGACGGCCGGTCTCAAAGTGTTGGGGGTTTTTCTGGGTACGGAGGCTTTTGAACGAAAGAACTGGGATGGTGTTAAGGACAAGGTGTGTGCTCGCTTTTCTAAATGAAAATGGTTGCTACCACAGCTGTCATATAGGGGCAGGGTTCTGGTCGCGAATAATCTGGTTGCCTCGGCTCTCTGGCATAGGCTGGTGGCTTTGACACCGCCCAGGAGCCTCGTGGAGGAGATTCAGAAGACAATCGTGGACTTCTTTTGGTCTGGTCGCCACTGGGTCCGTGCGCCAGTTCTCTACCTGCCTGTGGCTGAGGGGGGACAGGGCCTGGTGGACATACATTCCAAGATCGCCAGCTTCAGGCTTCGAACTGCACAACAACTCCTTTACGGATGCGGACCTTGCTGGATGGACACTGCTAAGCTGCTTTTGAGGAGAGTTGGTCGCTTGGGCTATGACAAGCAGCTCTTCCTCGTGACACCTGGGGAGGTGGACCTTACTGGACTATCTGCTTTTTACACGTCCGTTTTGCATGCATGGCGAGTCTTCAACGTGGCCCGCTTCCGTGACGAGGAGCCGGGCATGTGGCTGTTCGAAGAACCACTGTTTTTCAATCGATTCATCGCAGCAGAGGTGCTGCAGTCTGCCAGTCTGCGGAGTTGTTTGCGGGAGGCACGCTGTACCAAGCTGGGTCATCTTATGAGGATGTCGACCACATCGACGGAGACACTGAGGCGGAGTGCAAAAATTACATCTGTCAGACTGCTGCAAAGGGTGGTGGAGGACGTGTGCGCCGCCCTGCCGCAGCCGCTTCGAGCATTTGCGACGAACCGCACTCTTTCCAATCAATGGGATGACAACACTGCGTCCACCTTTCCTGGAATTTCCATAACTCCGGATGTGGGGGAGTGGCAGGGAGGAGAGGATCACCTACTGACCTTCAGGATTCCTCGCCTGGGCAAGTTCCAGTTTGTCGGGACAAGGGCGGTGTATCACATCTGTGTGAAGGTTCTGAATCTGCGCTCTCTGAAGGATGTCACGGAGTCGAGGTAGGCGGGTTGTTTGGGGCCAGGGGTCTCCCCAAAAGGCAGCTGGCGGTGCATGTACAAGCAACCTATTGAGAAACGCACAGCAGATCTCCAGTGGAGGATTGTGCATGGGGCAATAGCCACAAATAAATACAGGGCACACCTTGATCCGACTGTGGGGGGGGAATGTTTGTTTTGTTCCCAAGTTGAGACCCTCGACCATTTGTTTGTCCACTGTTTTCGTTTATCTGGACTTTTTGACATTTTGCGCGGGTGGTTTCGGGCTTTGGGTGAACGATTCTCTTTTGGTCTGTTCATTTACGGTCTGAAGTACAAAGTGGCAAGGAAGGCTTCCCACACTTTGATGAACTTCCTATCTGGGACTGCTAAGCTTGCCATCTGGCTGACTAGGAAAAATCGGGCAAGCAATGCTGGCAATGTGGATCCTGTGTCCGCTTTCAAGGTCTTGTTGACAGTCAGACTCCGGGTAGAGTTCTCTTGCTATCAAATGGTAGACAATCTGGAGGCGTTCATCAATAGATGGGCTGTAGGGAATGTTTTGTGTTCAGTGGGTCAGGGGGATGAGTTATGTTTGCACTTTTGAGATGTGACACACTTGGACAACTGATATTGGTCTTTGTGCAATTTTGAAATGTGCAATAAAGCCTTTTTTTAAAAGTCAAAAGTCTCTCTCTCTCTCTCTCTCTCTCTCTCTGGTTTCGGGCTTTGGGTGAACGATTCTCTTTTGGTCTGTTCATTTACGGTCCGAAGTACAAAGTGGCAAGGAAGGCTTCCCACACTTTGGTGAACTTCCTATCTGGGACTGCTAAGCTTGCCATCTGGCTGACGAGGAAAAATCGGGCAAGCAATGCGGGCACTGTGGATCCTGTGTCCGCTTTCAAGGTCTTGTTGACAGTCAGACTCCGGGTAGAGTTCTCTTACTATCAAATGGTAGACAATCTGGAGGCGTTCATCAATAGATGGGCTGTAGGGAATGTTTTGTGTTCAGTGGGTCAGGGGGATGAGTTATGTTTGCACTTTTGAGATGTGACACACTTGGAACACTGATATTGGTCTTTGTGCAATTTGGAAATGTACAATAAAGCCTTTTTTAAAAGTCAAAGTCTCTCTCTCTCTCTCTCTCTCTCTCTCTCTCTCTCTCTCTCTCTCTCTCTCTCTCTCTCTCTCTCTCTCTCTCTCTCTCTCTCTCTCTCTCTCTCTCTCAAGCCTTTTCTGTTCCGCTTTACACTCACATGCAATGCATTGAGCATTATTGTACTCTCTCATTCAGACATTCAGATTTGCACCTGTAGATCTCCTTTCCAATCATGCACATTTTGAGTTGATTTAAGCCTTCATTCAGTTTTTCACAAACATTTTTTTCAAAGTCTTACACACTGCTAAATCCACAGCTGAACGTTGGTTTAAATCACTGATCCTGGTGTTGATTCCACCAGAGTCTTTACTCTACAGGGTCAACACTGTCATTATGTACCGTGTGAGCATATGTATTTGCTTCATTCGTGTGAAATTGTTGATGCATCATAGGGTGGGAGTTGCAGACAAAGTGAATGTCATTTGACACTGATGAAAAAGCCACAGCTTTGGTTTTGAGGCCCAGTAATAAGTACAAGTTAATGTAGCTTGCTCTCTGGGCTGTTATTTGAACTCTGGAAAGGAAACGGAGGTGGTCTTGGATTTTATTTTCGGTTTTGTGATGGATAATGGCGGAAAAGAACAGTGACATGCACATATACACAGGCTCTAAGTGGTTTTTAACAAATAAAAATTCCACTCAGCCTATGTGTCGATAGCCCCAAGCTCATAAATTGTAACCAGCTGCCAGCTTTGAATAGAATCACATTTGTTGCATTAAATCAGTTCCCAAATGTTTTTCTATTCAAGGCCAGTTTTTGGCAAATTGTTTTTTCTACTCTGGTACACCAAGGACACAGACCAAAACTATGCAGCAACAGTATTTACGCCAAGTAGCTGTCAACTAAAATCAAATCAAACTTTATAAAGTGGTAAATCACGACAACAGTCATGTCAAGGTGCTTAAAAACAGTACGACAAAAGCTTTATCTCTTATTTGATAAACCCACATGAATGGATGCCGATGCCATAGAGTGTGGTGTTCTTTTTTGTCTCTCCTTTTTGCCCCCAGCCTCTAAAAGGCTGATAGAGTATTGCTGTCACCCTGCTGGGTGGATGGGCATCGGTGTCAACACCTGTGTTGTAAACACAATAACTATGTTGGATTTTCAAATTGATACCATAGTTGCATCGAAGAAAAATCTTGCACAAGTTTGAATTTGGGTGACCTCTGACCTGAGGTCAAGGTCAGTTTTTCCCTAAATCTTGTAAATGTAATAACTTGAAGTAAATGATGTAGACTTTTCATACTCAAACCATAGATATATCTATGAGAAATCTTGGGTGAGTTCAAATTTGGGTGACCTTGAAGTCAAGGGCAGAGGTCAATTTTTCTGACAGCGGCAGCATCAGTACCTACCTATCTTGTAAGTGCAGTAACTAGAGAAAATAATGATGTAGGCTTTTCAAATTGATACAATAGTTGTATCTAAGATAAATCTCTTACAAGTTGGAATTTGAGTGATGCAGTCAAGGTCAGAGGTCTCTTTTTTTCCCTAATCTTGTAAATGTGATAACTTGAGAAGGAAATGATGTATGCTTTTTTTACTCATGCTATGGGTGTGGTCTTGACCTTCAAACCTCAAGGTCATTGGTCAGATTTTCCATAATCCTTGTGAACATAACTCCAGAAGGAAATGAGGGAGGCTTTTGATATTGATACCTTAGATGCATCTATGAGAAATTTCGGAGGAGTTTGAAATTGGGTGTCCTTGAACTCAAGGTCAAGGTCAGAGGTCAGTTTAAAAAAAAAAACATTGTACACATGATAACTCAGAAAGGAAATCATGAAAATATGTTACATTGATACCATAGTTTCTATCTTTGAAAAATCTGGGCAAGTTTGAATTTTGACAAAAATTGACCTTGCCCTTAAGTCAAGGTCAGAGGTCTATTCTCAAAAACCTTATAAAGGTGATGACTTGTGATTGAAATGACATAGGCTTTTCATATTCATACCATAGTTGTATCTATGAAAGCTCTTGAACCATTTTGATTTTGAGTGACTTTGAACAAAAATTCAGCCAGTGCCCTTCATGCCAGCAGGCTTAGGACTACAACTGGCAGCCCCCAGGATTTTTTAAGGATTGTCATTTAACAGAACAGTTTTTTTTCTTTCGTTTTTTAACACTGTGTAACTAGCAATGTTTTTGAGTAAAAATGAATGAGTTTGTCTCTAATTCAGATTCACCTCTCCCTCTAGGTTGCTATGGTGTTGCAGCAGATGCTGTAAGCGAACATTGGTCATGTGACCGCTGCATGGAAGGAAGTTCTACTGCAGTAAGATAATCAATTTGATGTTCTGATTTAACTACTATATTGTCTTTGGTGCTTTTATTTTTTTTTTTTTTTTGTAACTTTGTTTTTTATTCATTTTTCATCATACATATTACATTCAGAACACAGTCTCTGTATATTTAAAAAAGGAACTAACCATACAGTCAAAAAAAAAATAGAGAAAAAAAAAAGGGGGGAAACAAATGTTGGAGCATCAAGTGTTTAGTTTCCATCTCTAGATTCTTCTGGTTTTTCCAGTTTCTTTGGTTATTCTTTCAAATTCTGTCTCGTTGTTGCACTTTGTATTGTGTCCATTTCCACCATTTTTTGTCATATTGTCCTTCTTGCATTCTCTGTCGATATGTTAGTTTTTCCATTAGACATATATTCCCAACAATACCTGTCCATTGCTCTTGGTCAGGAAGAACTTCTGATCGCCATTTTCTTGTGATTGTTTTTTTTTTTTTACATGCAATCAGCATGATTTTAACTAGATATCTGTCTTCAGCCTTTATTACATTGTCCCTTTTAAGATCAAATAAATACATCAAGTTGCAGTTCAGTGGTATATAATATCCTAATATCCTCTGTATTGTCACATGAATAGATTTCCAGAATGATGAGATTTTGCTGCATTTCCAAAACATATGCGTGTGGTCTGCATTTTGAGCCCCACAGCCCCTCCAGCACATAGATTTAGTATTTGTATATTTTCTTTGGATCTGTGGTGTTATGAAATAGCAAATCAGGTTTTTCCATCCAAATTCCCTCCATGTCCTTGAACTTGTTGATGTGTGTTGTGTTTTCCATATTTCTTGCCAGTTTTCTTCTGTTATGTTTAAATTTAGCTCTTTCTCCCATTTCTCCTTTATACAGTTACTTGAATGTTTGCCATAAATTTCTGATATAGTTTTGAAATAATTCTTATTTTATTTCCTGCATACGAGCTTAAAATGAATTGTATAATCTCACTCACGTCTGTGTGGAGATTATGCTTAATCCTTCTCATATAATAATCTCTCATCTGCAGATATCTGAAGAATTCAGATTTTTCTAGTTTAAATTTTCTTCTCATGTTTACAAAGCTCTCGAAATCTTTTTTTTTCCATAATGTCCCATGCTGTGATTCCCTTGTTCACCAGATTTTTGTATCCCTTATCTTGCTTTGCTGGTTCAAACTGGCTGTCAAATGCTACCCATTTCAATAGTTTTATGTCCTCCTTTATATTACACTTTTGTACTATTTTATACCACAGTTTGGTGCTTTTTAAACTATTCCACCTTCATTGCCCGGGAGACAATGAAATATGCATTATAACTCCCCCATCCAAACTAAACAAACAAATAAATAAATTGAACTGAAATACTTTAAAATGGTTCAGTCCTGGATGTTTTCTGAATTTACAGCTGTAGTCTATTGCTGTCTGTTTCGGGTCAAAATCAATACCACACAACTGGCAGACATCAGAAATTATCAGCCACTGCTGATATCTTATTTGCCAGTAGTTGATATCAGTCAATAAGGTTAATATTGGTTTATACCAATATTGAGCCAATATATCTATGCATCAGTAACAAATGTGAGCTTTAATGTCAGGTGTTACTCTTTTAAACTAAGCTGTCTGTATCAATATATACAGTATACTAGCATTGATGCCCGTTGAATATGGCATGCAGTGTTAAGGGTGGTGATACTACAGTAATAATAGGAAGCAAGTTTCGTTCACATACATACTGACATACACCAGTGACACAATGCATCTGGCATGCATTAAGCATGATGATGCAGAAAGAGCAATAGCAAGGTTATCATATAGGAACTTGCTGCACCAATGAACATTTTAGACATCTACTGAGATGTTAAGTGTCTAATTCAGGGGTGGGCAATCGTGCCATGGAGTGCCATTCCACTGTAGGCTTTCTATTCCACCCAATCTCTTCAGCAGGTGTTTTCACTGATGAGCAATACTTGAAGCTGATCAAAGCATACACCTGCTGAAGAGATTGGCTGGAACAGAAAACCTGCAGTGTAATGGGCCTCGCTGCCCACCCCTGGTCTAATTTATACTCATTCACGTCATTCATTCCCATTTTAATCAGTTACCCTTCAGAACGGTCCATGGGATCCCATGCAATCCCTTTTCTATTGTTGGTTCAGTAATTTTATAATTTTGTGTTCTGAGTTTTGGACACCAATGTTATGGAAAGGTGAAGAAAAAAAAACTAAAGCTGGGAAATGTGGCATTTATAAATTATCGTCTAACCCATCATAAAAACAGTAGGTCAAAACAAAGGAAAAATTATGTAAAACAGCAATAAAATACTAATAGTAGGTAAGAAAATGCATGATGGATAGTAGGTCAAACAAAGGAACAGTTATGTAAAACTGCAATAAAATACTAATAGTACAGTGGGGCAAAAAAGTATTTAGTCAGCCACCAATTGTGCAAGTTCTCCCACTTAAAAGATGAGAGAGGTCTCCAATTTTCATCATAGGTATACCTCAACTATGAGAGACAAAACGAGAAAAAAAAAATTAGAAAATCACATTGAAGGATTTTTAATTAATTAATTGGAAAATTCCTTGGTAAAATAAGTATTTGGTCACCTACAAACAAGCAAGATTTCTGGCTCTCACAGACCTGTAACTTCTTCTTTAAGAGGCTCCTCTGTCCTCCACTTGTTACCTGTATTAATGGCACCTGTTTGAACTCATCAGTATAAAAGACACCTGTCCACAACCTCAAACAGTCAGACTCCAAACTTCACTATGGCCGAGACCAAAGAGCTGTCAGAGGACACCAGAAACAAAATTGTAGACCTGCACCAGGCTGGGAAGACTGAATCTGTAATAGGTAAGCAGCTTGGTGTGAAGAAATCAACTGTGGGAGCAATTATTAGAAAATGGAAGACATACAAGACCACTGATGATCTCCCTCAATCTGGGGCTCCACGCAAGATCTCACCCCATGAGGTCAAAATGATCACGAGAACGGTGAGCAAAAATCCCAGAACCACACGGGGGGACCTAGTGAATGACCTGCAGAGAGCTGGGACCAAAGTAACAAAGGCTACATCAGTAACACACTATGCCGCCAGGGACTCAAATCCTGCAGTGGCCAGACGTGTCCCCCTGTTTAAGCCAGTACATGTCCAGGCCCGTCTGAAGTTTGCTAGAGAGCATTTGGATGATCCAGAAGAGGACTGGGAGAATGTCATATGGTCAGATGAAACCAAAATAGAACTTTTTGGTAAAAACTCAACTTGTGTTTGGAGGAGAAAGAACACCATACCTACTGTGAAGCATGGGGGTGAAAACATCATACTTTGGGACTGTTTTTCTGCAAAGGGACCAGGACGACTGATCCGTGTAAAGGAAAGAATGAATGGGGCCATGTATCGTGAGATTTTGAGTGAAAACCTCCTTCCATCAGCAAGGGCATTGAAGATAAAACATGGCTGGGTCTTTCAGCATGACAATGATCCCAAACACACCGCCCGGGCAACGAAGGAGTGGCTTCGTAAGAATCATTTCAAGGTCCTGGAGTGGCCTAGCCAGTCTCCAGATCTCAACCCCATAGAAAATCTTTGGAGGGAGTTGAAAGTCCGTGTTGCCCAGCGACAGCCCCAAAACATCACTGTTCTAGAGGAGATCTGCATGGAGGAATGGGCCAAAATACCAGCAACAGTGTGTGGAAACCTTGTGAAGACTTACAGAAAACGTTTGACCTCTGTCATTGCCAACAAAGGGTACAGTGGTACCTCTACTTACGAATTTAATTCGTTCCGGAAGAATTCTCGTAACGTGAAAAATTCGTAAGTAGAGGCGCGTTTTACATGTAAATGCCGTAATCCGTTCCAAGCCCCCAAAATTCGGGCATAAATTTTTTATAAATCGTAAAAACGCATCAAAACATGTAACAAATACATGCTACAATTAGATTACTGCACAATAAACATAAAATGAGAGTTTAAAATGAGAGAAAGAATAATAAAAATTATGTTCATTTACCTTTTAACTGCGATCGTCGGCGTCAGCGTCACCTTTTGCCTTCTTTGGTTCATGTTCTGTCTCATCAGTGGTTTTTGCCTGACGTTTTGTGATGAAACGATCCAAGGACGTTTGCTTTTATCGGCTTGTAAGGGCTTCCTTTTGTTTTAATACCGTGCTGATCGTTGATGTTGTTTTTTTTTTCCCAAAACTTTATTAAGAACAAGGTGAAAGTACAGAGTTATAACGTAGATGGTGATAAACATGGCAGTTAACAATTTTTTTTTTTCTCTAAATTGTGTAGTTCAGTCAACAGTCTTACAAGAGGTAAGAAGGATAAAATAAAGTAGTAAGAATAGTAAATAATAATAAGATAAAGCGAGATCAACCAAACGCATCCATTCGTGGCCAATGGGATACCAGGAAGATGCTAGGCAATAGCCAATGGCAGAGCAGCTACAGGTATGTTTACGTTCGGTAAAATACGGGGGCTGCGAGGAGCGCGTACTTTTTTTGCCTTTCGTATCCTGAAATTTGTTCGTAACTAGAGGGCAATATTTTCCCGTTGAGGCGTCTCGTAACCTGAAAATTTCGTATGTAGAGACGTTCGTAAGTAGAGGTACCACTGTATATAACAAAGTATTGAGATGAACTTTTGTTATTGACCGAATACTTATTTTACCGAGGAATTTACCAATTAATTCATTAAAAATCCTTCAGTGTGATTTTCTGGATTTTTTTTTTTCTCATTTTGTCTCTCATAGTTGAGGTATACCTATGATGAAAATTTGAGACCTCTCTTATCTTTTAAGTGGGAGAATTTGCACTATTGGTGGCTGACTAAATACTTTTTTTCCCCCACTATATCTAAGAACATGCATGATGGCCACCAGATGTCACTGTTCTTAGTTAGAATGAAGCCTGTAAGCTTTGAAAGCCTCAGCGCTTCATTGAGGCTTCAGCTGGCCATCACTACTCAAAAGTTGTAGCATTTATTGTTGTTTAAAAGCAGTCTACCATGTATATTCACTGCTGTTTACAGCCTGTTAATGCTGACTTTACTCCTGCTCCCATCAGCACGGACTCCCTCACTTGTTCTCTTGCTCAGCCACTTGCACAGAGCAGCACCTAGGTTTCGATTAGCCCTCCCTCTGCCGGCGGACACTATAATTGCATTTAAGAATGACGTTTCAAACACAATCAAACGTATTATAAATAAATAACTGATTTTTGGAAATGGACAGTTGGCCTTCCCTGGCCTATTTGCACAGTATTCTCCTGTCAACACACCGAGCATAAGCTTCATAGAGGGACTTAACCTCTTAACTGTGTATGTCGCCAAATTGCGACATTGACCCCCTAGTGGTCAAGAGTGGTAAAAAAAATTTCAAGAAAATATTCAGCTCAGATGTCAGATTTCCAAGGCTATAACTTGAAAGTTGTAAGAGATAATGGCTTACTGTCAATTAGAAAGATGTAGAATATGATCCAAAGTTTCAGATAGGAGTAAATTTATACATCTAATTTGCATAATGCCACGGCAGCCATATCAAATTCATAACTGGTCAAAAGTGGACTTTGGACATATTTACACAAAGAATGGTTCTGCTTTTTGTCACACTTTCTTATTTTGTCTTTTTCTTATCTTTAAAGTATATGAACCAGAAAATCAGTACAATGTAAGCAAAACAATAACAAACAGACAGTCGTCACTTACTGTTGGCAAAGGTGCTGCATCCACTTTTGTCCATTCTGGTTGATATTTTCTCTTCTGTCGGGCATTTGCGGTTTTTCTCCCACTTCCACACACTCTTACGATTACCTCACCTCAATTTCACTTTTATTCTGGCGCTATTTATCTTATAAAACTGCACGGAAGTGGAGTGATTGTCCCCTTGGTCACTTCCCGCTGTAGCTGCCAGCAGGTCAAATCAACCAGCATCGTGCACCCTGTCTTATAACAAAATGTTTGTAAATGTAAACATTTACCGTCATAAGCTAAATAATTGCTTTTTTGAATCATAGTTGGCAAATTCGGGAGCAATTGCTCCAGAATTTGCTCCTCCGTCTGTACTCCACAGCGATCGGTGGAGGCCATATTTGTTTTCTAATCACACAGTAGAAGAAGAAGAAGTATTTCTTCCTCTTTGGTGTATTCCATGTCAGCCAACGCTTGTCTGCCACCTTGTGAAAGGGCATAATCAGTACAAATCGTCAGTACAGCTGAGCAGTGATTTTGCACGTCATGTCACTTGACAGGTGCAGTGCTGCGCTGTGCCACATGGCGCGCGATCTGTCCATGAAATAGACGCAGCCAAGAAGTTAAATCAGGCTTTACCTGCTATCTAGTGGGGGTACTCACGATAACTCCAGCACCATACACGTCCATTTCCCTGTCCAATGACACTCCACAGTGAGTGTATTATGGAGAGTAAGCAGCACAGTCTGTCTCCATTTGGCGGTCCAGTGACACTCCAGCACCGTTATGAAGAGAGAACCATGCAGAGAGAGCAGCGAAGTATGCAAGATTGGATCCAAGGTGCGCTTGATTCCGTGCACGGCGTACACCTCTAGGGGGTTTTATGAGTGGATTAATAAAGGAAATGAATCCAGGTAAATATAAATATAGTTTTGGTGTCCTAGCACCCGATGGTAATGTGTACCTACGTCTCCCCGTCTGTCCACAACCCCTGTATTCTGGAGAGAGATTTGTGGATCTTAAATTCCGCCCACCGTGTCGGATGCGCATGGTTTAAGCTCTGCCTCATTTTCCACATACATACATAGTCACACCACTTGAGTAGTTCACTTTATTTCTGACAAATGGAGAAAACATGAAAGTTTAACTTTTTAAATTGAATTTAAAAAAAAACTTGTCTACAGTATTCTTTTTTTATAGATGCACTAATAATTTCCTGATGGTCTTAATTATATTTCATTGAGAGTGCACAAGTCAGATTCATATGCATTATTCTGACAGTTTGATAGCCAGAAACAAAATAGTCTGACAAGTTTTTTGGAAGTGGGCAAGATGCTTTGTTCATGTGACACTGGCTTTAGCTCGTTGTTGGGGGTTCCAAGAATTAGACTCTCAAACTGAGGACTATGCACTTTTATGCATTATTTTGTGTGCACCTGGCTTTACTAAGAATTTGAACATGATGAAACCAAATTTATATTAAACAGGCAGGCTATAACTGCATTTATACAGTATGTCTCCAAAAAGACAGAAATCATTCTTTTTTTCTAAACCAGCCCACATAGACCTTCCATAAGTCTGATAGACACAATTTAGATGTTATATGTAGGTATTGTGTAAGATTTTGGTGACTGTAAGGCAAATGATCTCTTCCTCTCCGACTCAGTAGTACCTCTTGTTTTCTCAGGAGTGTTGTCTCTGTAATCTCAGAGGCGGAGCGCTGAAGAAAACCCATGACAACAAGTGAGATGAGCTTTTGTTCTATGATTAGCTCTGCATACTTATCTCTGATCTCCTGAGATCTGCCCAATGCATTATCTGTGTATCGTAATCATCATAAAGTAATAATTTGTGCGTGTTTGTAGATGGGCCCACATCATGTGTGCAGTAGCACTGCCAGAGGTTCGGTTCAGTGATGAAGCCAGGAGGAGTCCCATCGACACCAGCAGGATCCCCATGCAGCGATACAAGCTGGTGAGAAGACGTGCACAGGCGCTCACACACACCCTCCTCGAGGACTGTCCTGGTCTAATTAATGAAGTGTTGACAGTTCTAATTAACAATGCGAGACGAACATACCCACAATCAGAGCTAGATAATTAACCACTGGTGGGTGGGAGTTGGAGGTTTGCATGTGTGTGTTGGACTGCGTATGTTGTGGTTTGTCTATGCATAACGCGTGAAGGTGTAGTCCTGCCTCCCTGAGTGTATCTGCATGCATTTACACATTTAGCGTGTGCATGTGTTTGTTTAAGGAGGGAGCTAGAGTGTGTCTCAGCAGACCTGACATTCCGCCACTATAGTTAGCTCTGTGCTGTGGGCATCATGATAGCTCAGCAGAGTGTTGGAGAATCGTATACAAGCACAAGATGGATAACAAAATGTAGGACTGTTTGTTGGTTTCCAGCTACTGTTCATAGTTTCAAGAGTAAATGTTTAATTTAAAAGGGAATTTCAGTCTTCTAATAACTATGCGGGATATGATACTGTATTTCACAAGTTGGGACAAATATTGTAATATAGTCAAAAACTGCAATATAAAAGATATGATAATTGACACCATGTTAATTATGTTATTGTCTGCTTTTTTTTAATACATTAAGAGTTCATTTACAACAGTAGATATAGTATTTACAAAAAAAGAACCGAAAATAAAGATCAGTTAGACTGATAGGGGTTTTTTTTTTTTTTTTGGCAATTTCTACAAATACTGCAATAATGCTACTAAATTTATACTTGGTCGGGATTATTTTTGTTTTGCAGTGGGAAAAATTGACATCAGTGCAGCCCTACTATATCACATGAGTAAGATTATTCAGTAAGTTCAAATTAAACATCTGAGAATAATGATGCTCTACCTAGTGTAGTATTTACTCACACATTTAGGTCCCACCCACTCATGGAAGCACCCAGGAAGTTGAGATTTAAAGATTCAGATATTTTTATTTGCCAAGACTTCTATACGTACAGAACATACAGGAGAACTGAAATGCTGTTTCTCTCCCTCTTAGTGGTGTGAACAATATACAGTGGATATAAAAAGTCTACACATCCCTGTTCAAATGCCAGGTTTTTGTGATGTAAAAAAAATTAGACCAAGATAAATCATTTCAAAACTTTTTCCACCATTAATGTGACCAATAACCTGTACAACCCAATTGGAAAACAAAACTGAAATCTTTTAAGGGGAAAAATAAAAAATAAAAAAACTTGCAATAACCTGGTTGCATAAATATGCACACCCTGTTTTAACTGCGGATATGGCCGTGTTCAGAATTAACTAATCACATTCAAACTCATGTTAAATGAGAGTCAGCACACTCCTGAGACCATTTAAAGTGCCTCTGATTAACCCCAAATAAAGTTCAGCTGTTCTAGTGGGCTTTTCCTGACATTTTTGGAGTCACATCTTACAGCACAAGCCATGGTCCGCAGAGAACTTTCAAAGCATCAGAGGGATCTCATTGTTCAAAATTATCAGTCAGGAGAAGGGTACAAAAGAATTTCCAAGGCATTAAATATACCATGGAACACAGTGAAGACAGTGACATTAACAAGAACTGGACATCCCTCCAAAATTGATGAAAAGACGAGAAGAAAACTGGTCAGGGAGCCTGCCAAGAGGCCGACAGCAACATTGAAGGAGCTGCAGGAATTTCTGGCAAGTACTGGCTGCTTAGTACATGTGACAACAATTTCCCATCTTCTTCATATGTCTGGGCTATGGGGCAGGGTGGCAAGACGGAAGCCTGATCTTATGAAGAAAACCATCCAAGCCCGGCTTCATTTTGCAAAAACACATTTGAAATCTCCCAAACACATTTTTTTTTTTTTTTTTTTTTTTTTGTTACTTATTTGTACCCGTAGGTAGACTTGGTTTGCAGTCTGGTGACAAGCCACCGGCTGCCGGTCGCTGCGTGCGCGAGCGCCCTAAACCTACATGTTTTTGGTATGCGGGAGGAAACCGGAGAAATCCTGGAGTAAACCCACGCAACACAGGGAGAACATGCAAACTCCACACAGCTCACTGTTGATCGGGGGCTGGGATTGAACCCACGATCTCATGATCCCCGCGATCCCCCGGCCGAGGGTAAAACTGTGCTGCCACAGTGCTAAACCACTGCGCCACCGTGCAGTGTGGAAAATGTGTTATGGTCCGATGAAACCAAGGATGAACTTTTTGGCCATAATTCCAAAAGGTATATTTGGCGCAAACACAACACTGCTCATCACCAAAAGAACACCATACCTGCAGTGAAGCATGGTGGTGGCAGCATCATGTTTGGGGCTGTTTTTCTTCAGCTGGAACTGGGGCCTTAGTCAACGTGGAGGGAATTATGAACCGTTCCAAATACCAGTCAGTGTTGGCACAAAATCTTCAGGCTTCTGCTAGAAAGCTGAAGATGAAGAGAAACTTCATCTTTCAGCATGACAGTGACCCAAAGCACACATCCAAATCAACAAAAGAATGGCTTCACCAGAAGGAGATTCAGGTTTTGGAATGGCCCAGCCAGAGTCCAGACCTGAATCTGATTGAACATCTGTGGGGTGATCTGAAGAGGGCTGTGCACAGGAGATGCCCTTGCCACCTGACAGATTTGGAGCATTTTTGCAAAGAAGAGTGGGAAAATGTTGCCACATCAAGATGTGCCAAGCTGATAGATTCCTACCCAAAAAGACTGAGTGCTGTAATAAAAGCCAAAGGTGCTGCAACAAAGTATTACTTTAAGGGTGTGCATATTTATGCAACCAGGTTATTGTAAGTTTTTTATTTTTCCCCTTAAAAGATTTCAATTTGTTTTCAATTGGGTTGTACAGGTTATAGGTCACATTAATGGTGCAAAAAATTTTGAAATGATTTATCTTGGTCTCATTTTTTTACATCACAAAAACCTGGCATTTGAACAGGGGTGTGTAGACTTTTTATATCCACTGTATAAGAAAAGAAGGAATAAGGATGAAAAACAACAACAGCAGTCTATATACAGTAATGCTACCCGTAGTGCAAATAAAGATAAAAGATAAAACCCAGAAATCCTATGTACAGAAAAAAAAAACAAAAAGCAAAACTGCTCTCTTATTCATGCATTACCTCTCTAGCAACTTACTGGATGTAGCTAAAATACAGATAGTTCACACATAGTTTGAAAATTTTGAAAATGAACATAATTTGCCAGTGGGTTTGAATAATCTTTAGTACAGCTGTGTAACGTGTATTTTGTTAGCATTTTTCAGCTCAGAGTGATGGTGTGGCAGCCTCATTCCCAACTTTAGCTGTAGTTTTAATTGTAACACATTTCAGTCAAGTTGGTTTTTGCTGTGGATCACTGAAACATCTGTTTATGTAACACAAACATCATACTCTACATAAGTGCATCCACTCAACTCTGCATCCAACACAAGCAGAGCCTGACCAATATATCGACAGATACTTTACCGAGCTATTGGTATCAGTTTTTTTCACTTTCAATGAAGACTTGCTGCATTTTTATGGAAGACAAGTTAATTTTTCTATTTATTTTTAACACACGGTGCACAGTTTGTTTTAGAGCCTTGATAAATTTTCTTTTTAATACATTTTAGTGTTAGTTATCAAATTTAATATATTTTGTTGTTTCCATCGAAGTTCTGTTTGTTGTGATGAAACACATTTTATCTTAGGACTCATCACATTACAAAATGTTGGGGAAATCTGCTCATGTTTTTTTTGGGGGGGTGGGGGTAATTCTAATTTCTAAATCACCAGATATCTGGGTTGGTCTCAATAGTCCTTTGTCGGTTGGACTCAAGACATGAGAATATAATGCTTTGACACAGAAGTAGATGCTAACTTTTTGGACAGTGGCATTACCCACAGGGTATTTACAGGGACATGTTTCATATCTCCTCACACCACACTGAAATTAGGCTTATTTCTGTATGAAAACACAAACCACAAAGTCAAACTGCCAACTAGTCCATGCTGGAAAGGGCCAGATGCCCCAATGACACAATGTCCTACATGGATGCAAAGGCCCTGAATTTGATTTTGATTAAAACTTTCTCCTTTCTAGATTCAAAGATTTTTATTTGTCAATACTTCTATATGTACAGGACATACAGGAGAATTGAAATGCCGTTTCTGTCTCTCTTAGTGGTGTGTGCAATATATAAGAAAAGAAGGAATAAGGATGAAAAACAACAGCAGTCTTCATACAGCAATGCTACTCATAGTACAAATGAAGATAAAAGATAAAACCCAGCAATCCCACAGTGCAAATAAAGATAAACAATAAAACCCAGCAATCCTATATACAGAAAAAGTAGAGCCGTAATTGCAAGTTCAATGCGGTAGTGTAGGTGCAGACAGTGACAGATTGGACTGCACATGATCAGTATTGCAATACAGACAGACAGCAGCAGGTATGGCATTTGTGCAAATGGTTGCAGTAAGATGCAGAGACATACAGTAGGAGATGTAATTACTGTTGGTGTGCCAAGTCTTTCTGTGCAAACAGCTGAGGTAGTCATTGTGTGGGTGAGTGTGTTACATTCCAGGGGTGGGGAGTGGGCAGAGTTTAGGATTCTGATGGCCTGGTGAACAAAGCTGTTTAGCAGTCTTGTGGAGCAGGCCCGGAGGCTCCGGTACCTTTTCCTCGAGGGCAGGGGGCTGAAGAGGGAGTGTGACGGGTGGGAGGTGTTGCCTGCAATGTTGACAGTTCTGTGGGCAAGGTGGGTATGGTAGATGTCTGAGAGGGGGAGCAGAGGACCACCGATGATCTCGCTGGCTGCTTTCACTGGGCGTGGTGAGTCTTCTGGCAGGAGGCAGTGCAGCTTCCGTACCACACCATGATGCAACTGGTGAGAAGGCTCTCATGGTACCCCAGTAGAATGAGTGCATTGAGGGGGGTGGACTCGTGCTCTCCTCAGTTTGCGGAGGAAATGGAGGAAGGTTTTAGCCTTCTTGGTCAGTGATGTGGTGTTGTTGGACCAGGAGAGGTCCTCAGAGATGTGCGCCCCCAGGAACTTGGTGCTGCTCACCCTCTGCACAGCTGCTCCCTCGATGATCAGAGGGGGATGCTGCGTGTGTCCCGTCCTGAAGTCGACCACAATCTCCTTGGTTTTTCCCACGTTCAGGAAGAGATTATTGTCTTTACACCACTGGACCAGTTGGCTCACCTCATCTCTGTAATTGGCCTCTTCATTGTTGGAGATGAGGCCCATCACCATCATGTTGTCTGCAAACTTGATGATGTGGTTCGTGCTGTAGGCTGGTACACAGTCATGGGTCAGTAGGGTGAACGAACAGCGGGCCTGAGCACACACCCTTTTGGGACCCCCTGTGCTCAGTGTGATGGTCTTAGAGTGTGGCGTCCGGACCCACACAGGCTGTGACCTCCCAGTGAGAAAGTCCAGCACCCAGTTACAGAGAGAGGATTTTGAGGTCCCAAGTGTCTGAGTTTTTGTATTATGTACTGGGGGATGATTGTGTTGAATGCTGAACTGAAGTCCAAGAACAGCATTCGCACATAGGAGTTCTTTGAGTCCAGGTGGGTGAGGGCTGGATGGACAGCAGCAGCGATGGCATCTTCTGTGGATCTGTTTGACCTGCAAACTGAGATGGGTCGTGGGAGCGTGGGAGGATAAACTTAATGTTTTGCATGGCCAGCTGCTCGAAACACTTTATTATGATGGAGGTCAGGCTGCACGGTGGCGCAGTGGTTAGCTACTGCGGCAGCCACAGTTTTACCCTTGGCCGGGGGATTGTGGGGATCGTGGGATCGTGGGTTCGATCCCAGCCCCCCGACCAACAGTGATCTGTGTGGAGTTTGCATGTTCTCCCCGTGTTGCGTGGGTTTACTCCGGGATTTCTCCGGTTTCCTCCCACATGCCAAAAAACATGCATGTTAGGTTAATTGGCTGTTCTAAATTGTCCCTAGATATTTGTTTCCTATAGGCCCTTAGAATAGAGGGTTAGTATTAATGAAAGCGCTTTGAGTGGTCTTTGTGACTTGAAAAGCGCTATATAAGTGCAGGTTAGTTAGTTAGTTAGTTAGTTAGTCAGTGGTACTGGCCAGTAATCATTGTAGCTGGATGGGACGGGCTTCTTTGGGACTGGTATTATGGTGGCAGTTTTGAAACCTGTGGAGACAACAGCTTGACTCAGGGAGATATTGAAGATGTCGGCAAAGACATTCTTGAGCTCCTCCGCACAGTCCTTCAGAACGCAACCTGGTATGTTGTCTGGTCCAGCTGCCTTGCGTGGGTTGATCCTGGAGAAGGTCCTTTTCACGCTAGCCGGATCCAGACGTATAGCCTGTTTGTCTGGGGAAGGAGTGGTTTTCTGTGCTGATGTGCTCTTTTGTGCTTCAAAGCGGCCAAATAAGTCATTGAAGTTGTTAAGCAGTGTGATGTCACTCACACAGGTCTAAGGTGGAGGTTTGTAGTTGGTGAGGGTCTGTATGCCACGCCAGAGAAAACATGTATCTCTAGTGTTGCTGAAGTGGCCAGATATTTGTATGATGTACTGTCGTTTTACCTCCTTGATACCACGGGACAGGTTGGCCCTAGGTGGTGTTAGTCCTGCAGTGTCACCGGTCCTGAAGGCTGCGTCTTGAGCCCTCAGGAGCCTGTAGACCTCTGCTGTCATCCATGGCTTCTGGTTAGCATGAACAGTGACAGTTTTGCAGTGAGTGACATCATCAGTGCATTTAGCTTTGTATGCTACAACAACCTCAGTGTACTCCTCTATGTTTATGTGTCCATTGTGAGTGGCTGCTTGCTTGAAAGTGTCCCAGTCTGTCGTGCTGAAGCAGTCTTTCAGAGCATCCGAGGCCCCCTCTGGCCACACACGTACCTGTTTTTTTTGTTGGTCTGATGGCTTTCACTCTGGGTCTGTCCCCCGGTTCTTGCATCAAGTTTAAAATCCTTCTTCTCACTTACAAAGCTCTAAATAATCAGGCCCCCTTTAACAAAAAAAAAAAAAAAAAAAGATCTGATAGTATCTTATCATCTTAACAGAGCACTATGCTCCCAAAATGCAGGATTACTTGTAATACCTAGAATCTCCATAAGTACAATGGGAGGCAGAGCTTTCAGTTATCAAGCTCCTCTCCTTTAGAACTCCGCTGCCAATCTGGATTCGGGAGTCAGGCTCGATCTCTGTTTTGACAAACACTTTTTTGTAGATGAGACCCCAGGTCCAGCAAGCTGTCTCCTCTTGTTGGAAAGTCCACATGTTGGTGTAGTTTTGGTAGGGGGGCCTTTAAATCTGCATGGTTGAAGTCTCCTGCTGTGATGAGGAATCCATCTGGATGCGCTGTTTGTGTCTCACTGATGGCCTGATAGAGTTCAGTTTCTTCAGCTTATGTTGCTTTCAAAGTGTCACTCAGTACACCAAATGTCTCTTTTTCCACTATTAACAACTCACCAGTAGTGCTAGGCAATAAAACGATTTTAAATTAAAATTTTGGGGTTTGGACATTACCAAAAATGAATTTAATGAAAATCGATTTTCCCATTCACAAGAGTAAATATGGGAGCCTCCAGCTCTAACCCCCTCCCCACCCATCCATCCATCCATCTTCTACCGCTTTTCCGGAGGTCTGGGTCGCGGAGGCAGCAGTTCAAGCAGAGAAGCCCAGACTTCCCTCTCCCCAGCCACCTGCTCCAGCTCTTCAGAGGGGATACCAAGGCGTTCCCAGACTAGCTGGGAGACATAGTCTCTCCACCGAGTCCTGGGTCTGCCCCGGGGTCTCCTCCCAGTGGGACGTGCCTGAAACACCTCAAGTGGGAGACGTCCAGGAGGCATCCTAATCAGATGCCCATACCACCTCAACTGACTCCTTTCAATGTGGAGGAGCAGCGGTTCTACTCTGAGCCTCTCCCGGATGACTGAGCTCCTCACCCTATCTCTGAGGGTGAGTCCAGCAATCCTACGGAGAAAGCTCATTTCAGCCGCTTGTATCCGCGATCTCGTTCTTTCGGTCATTACCCAAAGCTCGTGACCATAGGTGAGAGTAGGAACGTAGATTGACTGGTAAATCGACAACTTTGCCTTAGAACTAAGCTCCCTCTTCACCACAACAGACCGGTACAACGTCCGCATCACTGCAGATGCTGCTCCAATCCGTCTGTCGATCTCTCGCTCCATTTTCCCCTCACTCAGTGAACAAGACCCCAAGATACTTAAACTCCTCCACTTGGGGCAGGAGCCTGTCCCCAACCCGGAGAGGACAATCCACCTTTTTCCGGCTGAGGACCATGGACTCGGACTTGGAGGTGCTGATTCTCATCCCAGCCGCTTCACACTCAGCGGCAAACCGTCCCAGCAAGAGCTGTAGGTCATTGCTGGATGAAGCCAACAGGACAACATCATCTGCAAACAACAGAGATGAGATCCTGTGGTCACCAAGCATGACACCCTCCATTCCCTGGCTGCGCTAGAAATCCTGTCCATAAAAATTATGAACAGGACCGGTGACAAAGGGCAGCCCTGGCGGAGTCCAACTCTCACTGGGAATGACTCCGACCGAGTGTTGGCAATACGAACTAAACTCTCACAACGGTCGTACAGAGACCGAATAGCTCGTAACAACAAGCCCGATACCCCATACTCCCGAAGCACCCCCCACAAAAATCCACGAGGGACGCGGTCAAATACCTTCTCCAAGTCCACAAAACACATGTAAACTGGTTGGGCAAACTCCCACGAACCCTCAAGAATTCTCGAGAGGGTAAAGAGCTGGTCCGATGTGCCACGGCCAGGACGAAAACCACATTGCTCCTCCTGAATCCGAGGTTCGACCAACGGCCGGACTCTCCTCTCCAGTACCTTGGCATAGACCTTCCCAGGGAGGCTGAGGAGTGTGATCCCTCTAAAGTTGGAGCACACCCTCCGGTGTCCCCTCCCCACCCTTAAAAGTAAATTTTAGGAAAGTTAAGTTTGCACTTTATTAATCAGAAATGTGTGGATTCATATTTGTTTGACCAAACCTTTATTATAAAAAAGCTTTAGTTTGGTAAAAGCCAGGTTTGCACTTTATTCCCAATAGTGAATCATGTTTGTTTTTTTGTTTTTTGTTTTTTTTTGGGGGGGGGCTTTCTTTAAAATAACTCCTGGTCTTCAACCCAACGTATCAGCTGAAATCAAAAATCAAATGTGGCGTGAGGGGAAAAAAAAAAATTAAAAAATCGGGGGTTTGTTTTTAGTCAAAGTCAAGTCAAAGTCAACTTTACTGTCAATTCTGCCATATGTACAGCACATACAGAAAATTGAAATTACATTACTCTGAGACACATGGTGCAGCAAGATAAACACTAAGTAGGAAATATGAATATAAAGTATAACATCTAACACCAAACATTAAACATCAAACAGTGCAAAGAAAACCAACCCCCAACCAGAAGCTAACTAAAAATATTAAAGGTGTGCAAAATAACTAAATACGATAAAAATTAAGACGGCATGTAGTGATTTAAGCACATATCAGGGCACATAGAGGGTTAAAGTGGCGTGTAGTGCGAAGAGAGCAGTCCATTGCTGCATAAAGTGACTGGTGCATCCCTGAGATTAGTGTGCGTGCGTGTGTTGGAGTGAGCAGTTCCTGGATGACAGAGTTGAGTTTCTGAAACTCCTAAAATCAGTGTGTGCGTATGTGGGAGTGAACAGTACCTGGGGATGGCAGAGTTCAGTTGTTGAAGGGGGGGTCAGAGTCCAGGATTCGTGTGTGGGGGGGCAGAAGGGGGAGAGGGGGCAGAGCAGGGAGAGAGTTGAGCTTCCTGACAGCCTGGTGGATGAAGCTGTCCTTGAGTCTGCTGGTCCTGGCCCAGAGACTCCGCAGTCATCTCCCTGATGGCAGCAGACTGAAAAAGTTGTGTGATGGGTGGGTGGGATCACCTGCAATGCAGAGGGCTTTCCGGGTGAGGCAGGTGCTGTAGATGGCCTCACGGGAGGGGAGAGAGGCACCGACGATCTTCTCAGCTGTTCCCACTATGCACTGGAGGGTCTTGCAGCAGGACGTGGTGCAGGCACCATACCACACAGTGATGCAGCTGGTCAGGATGCTCTTGATGGTGGAGTTGGAGGTGCCCCTGAATGAGGTAGAGGCACATAAAAACGTTTTGTTTGGCACGCTGTCCTCCGGCATTAGCGCCGGATATGCAGTCATGTGAAAAAAATAGGACACCCTGTATAAGCCTGTGTGCTTTTTTTTTTAAATTTTTTTTTAATTTTTTTTTTTTTTTACATATTTGGAGGTACGGATATTTAATGTCAGTGTTAAAAATACTGGGAGATTCACGTAATACAACTAAACAATTAAAAATGAATTAAAGACTTTTTTCAAATTTTCTGTAAAATGTAATTCTAAACATAGTGAGGAATAAATTAGGACACCCCCATCTATTTTAGGACACCCCCACATTCATTCCACATACAATGGCTAAAATAAATTTTAAAAAAATCAAATAAAAACGAAAACAAGGTTAGACATAGATATGTAAACATTTCTTAATAAAGAACTGAATATTTAAAGGGGTGTCCAAATTTTTTCACATGACTGTAGGTAATTCAGTAGCCTGCTCACAGTCCTATAAGATTAGTTTACAGTTTCCTTTGTTCAGACAGGGATGAGAAGGAGATGTTTATTTTACCTTGACATGTTTTGACTGATCTCTGCATTCAACCTCAGAAGCATCAGCTGATCGTTGTGATTTGTGACCAGCCGGGTGGATCAGCTGGTTGAATTAAAGGATAACGGTCATGAAAAAGAAGACAATATGAACCTATTTAGTGGGTAGCCACGGTCACCTGTCAGTTGAAAGTAGATCATATTAGACTCGACAAGTACATATTTTATATCCAAAATGCAAATCTCGGGCAGCGCGGTGGTGGAGTGTTTCGCACTGCGGCAGCACAGCAACTCACCCTTGGCCGGGGGATCCTGGGTTCGATCCCAGCCCCCGACCAACAGTGATCTGTGTGGAGTTTGCATGTTCTCCCCGTGTCTGTGTGGGTTTACTCCGGGATTTCTCTAGTTTCCTCCCACATGCCAAAAACATGCAAGTTAGGTTAATTGGCATCAACTGGGGATTCTAAATTGTCCTTAGGTATGGATGTGAGAGTGAATGGTTGTCTGTCTCTCTGTGTTGGCCCTGCGATGGACTGGCGATCTGTCCAGGGGGTCCCCTGCCTCTCGCCCAAAGATACTGGGAAAGGCTTCAGCCCCCCCGCGACCCGAAAAGGATTAAGCGGAAGAAGATGGATGTAAATGCAAATCTCATCCTTGATAGTTATGTACAACTTACATGGATTACACACACTACTATTGTAAATAAATGAAGTGTGCTGGGGAAAGGGTGTCATTGTTGCATTTCAAACTTTACGCATGTGTTTATTGACATAAATACTGTATACTCAGAAGCAATTGGGGGCTTGGTAGAATGCTGTGAAACTGTAGTTTAATCAGCAAAAAAAGAGTCACTTACTCTACCCACTGACTTGTAATGAAGTTTTGAAAACAAGGTGATATTTGGCGGCGCACAGGCGTGTTGCACATGAGGTGGGTTGTTACTGGGACAATTACATGAATTTATTCACCAAGAAGCCACCCATCTGCAGACTGCCAGCTTGTAGTTTGTTCCCAACAATGCTGTTCATTAGAATTATTAGGAAAACCGGCTCTCGCTGCAGATTGCGCGTTGATGTTGGCCTGTTCATCTGCATTGTATGGGAATATGATGTACCTGGGTGACAGACAGATAATGCCATCCCACACAGCTGGCATAGCTCGGCTCAGGGTTGACTGGGAAATTCCCGATGGGTCTGCCAGCTCCCTCTGGAATGCCCCTCTAGCTAGGAACCCCAGTGTTGTCAGCACCTGCACTGGGATGGGCAGCGCACGGCTTCTCGCCGTGTTGCGCTCCAAGCTACCGTAGCTTTGAGCACAGTTCCACAAGGACTGCCTGTAAAAACTTAAACCAGCTGACAAGCCAGTCATCATCCTGAGCCAGAAAATCTTCTGTCTCTCAATATCCTTTCTCTTCTCACTGCGCAATTTGCAATATCCTCTAATAATGCTAACGCCATTGTTGTTACAGGCATTTTCTGCACTTCTTTACACTTCTTTTTATATCCATTCATCTAATTGTGCACACGGATGTTTGTTCGTCATGTATCTCTGATGTGTACAATAATTTTCATGTCATTATCAGTCTCTCAACATCACCTCTAAGTGTCGCCAATGGACAGTAGAACTGTACGTATGCCAGCCATGAAGTTGGCATGAGGCTGCACATATTTCCACGGTCATTTCATTCTTGATACATGGGAAATTTTCCATGGAAAAAGGACGTACACCATGCTTTTGTGCATAAGTACCCCTTGCACATGATGCCCCAGGTGTGTGAGGGCTGAGTGAAGGGCAGTAGAGATGGCATCATCGGTCGAACCATTGGGTCGGTATGCAAATGGGTCCAGGGAGGTCAGACCTGATGTGCTGCATGACCACCCGTTCGAAACACTTCATGATGATGGTAGTGAGTGCAACCGGACAGTAGTCATATCGGTAGGCCATATCACACAGCCCTGTTCACCAGTATTTAACTTGGGCATCTGTAATCTGTGGCTCTGGAGCAACGTACAGCTCTCTTGCCTACAACCAGTGATTCCATTTGGCTTTTATAAAAGGATATTATAATAAAAAAAATAAATAGTGACCCTTCATTTTAACCCAACTTTTATATGATGACAGATGTTTCTTCTAAAACGACCACTTTTCAGTAGGTAAACCATCCATCCATCCATCTTCTTCCGCTTAATCCTTTTCGGGTCGCAGGGGGACTGGAGCCTATCTCAGCATCGTTGGGCGACAGGCAGGGTACACCCTGGACAGATCGCCAGTCCATCGCAGGGCCAACACAGAGAGACAGACAACCAATCACTCTCCCAGTCATACCTAAGGACAATTTAGAATCCCCAGTTTGATGCCAAACATGGGGGGGAAAAAATCTACATTTGCTTTGATTAAATAACATATCCCCTCATTCTTTCTGATCTTTGAAAGAAATTATTATTAAACTCTATTTTTCTAGGAAGGTGCAGGCTATCTTTTTGCTTTTTTTTTAAATCTTTTTTTTTTGTCTTCCTGTGTTCACTGTGTGAGCCATGTGTTTCTGAAGTTGCACATTGCCCCCATTGCCCCTGCAGCAACTCTGCACATTCATAATTTACTATACCACGACACATGTGCGCGCACACACACATTTATAATTTACTGTGGGAATGTTCTTAACGCATGGCTCAACACAGGCACCCAAATACTACTGCAAACAGCTCTTGGGAAAAGTGGGTTAGGCTCATACTGACGCACATTAAAACTATAAAACTGTTCACATACAGTGGGGCAAAAAAGTATTAGTCAGCATCAATTGTGCAAGTTCTCCCACTTAAAAGATGAGAGGAGGTCTCCAATTCTTCATCATAGGTATACCTCAACTATGAGAGACAAAATGAGAAAAAAAAAATCCAGAAAATCACATTGAAGGATTTTTAATGAATTAATTGGTATTGGTAAAATAAGTATTTGGTCACCTACAAACAAGCAAGATTTCTGGCTCTCACAGACCTGTAACTTCTTCTTTAAGAGGCTCCTCTGTCTTCCACTCGTTACCTGTATTAATGGCACCTGTTTGAACTCATTATCAGTATAAAAGACACCTGTCCACAACCCTCGAACAGTCAGACTCAAACTCCACTATGGCCAAGACCAAAGAGCTGTCAAGGACACCAGAAACAAAATTGTAGACCTGCACCTGGCTGGGAAGACTGAATCTGCAATAGGTAAGCAGCTTGGTGTGAAGAAATAAACTGTGGGAGCAATTATTAGAAAATGGAAGACATACAAGACCACTGATAATCTCCTCGATCTGGGGCTCCACGCAAGATCTCACCCCATGAGGTCAAAATGATCACGAGAACGGTGAGCAAAAATCCCAGAACCACACGGGGGGACCTAGTGAATGACCTGCAGAGAGCTGGGACCAAAGTAACAAAGGCTACCATCAGTAACACACTACGCCGCCAGGCACTCAAATCCTACAGTGCCAGACGTGTCCCCCTGCTTAAGCCAGTACATGTCCAGGCCCGTCTGAAGTTTGCTAGAGAGCATTTGGATGATCCAGAAGAGGATTGGGAGAATGTCATATGGTCAGATGAAACCAAAATAGAACTTTTTGGTAAAAACTCAACTTGTCGTGTTTGGAGGAGAAAGAACACCATACCTACTGTGAAGCATTGGGGGTGAAACATCATACTTTGGGACTGTTTTTCTGCAAAGGGACCAGGACGACTGATCCTTGTAAAGGAAAGAATGAATGGGGCCATGTAACATGAGATTTTGAGTGAAAACCTCCTTCCATCAGAAAGGGCATTGAAGATGAAACGTGGCTGGGTCTTTCAGCATGACAATGATCCCAAACACACCGCCCGGGCAACGAAGGAGTGGCTTCATAAGAAGCATTTCAAGGTCCTGGAGTGGCCTAGCCAGTCTCCAGATCTCAACCCCATAGAAAATCTTTGGAGGGAGTTGAAAGTTCGTGTTGCCCAGCGACAGCCCCAAAACATCACTGCTCTAGAGGAGATCTGCATGGAGGAATGGGCCAAAATACCAGCAACCGTGTGTGAAAACCTTGTGAAGACTTACAGAAAACGTTTGACCTCTGTCATTGCCAACAAAAGGTATATAACAAAGTATTGAGATGAACTTTTGTTATTGACCAAATACTTATTTTACCAAGGAATTTACCAATTAATTCATTAAAAATCCTTCAATGTGATTTTCTGGATTTTTTTTTTCTCATTTTGTCTCTCGTAGTTGAGGTATACCTATGATAAAAATTGGAGACCTCTCTCATCTTTTAAGTGGGAGAACTTGCACAATTGGTGGCTGACTAAATACTTTTTTTCCCCATTGTATCTACATTAGTTTATGCTGTCATGCACCAGGGTATGTTATTAAATGGATATTTATATACATAGATGCACAGATTTTTCACGTAATCTGGTTTGGTTGTATGCCAGCATGAATCTTGTCATGCTGCCCTCAATCAGTGGGAAAGACAGTCTAGCCAGTTTACGGATACAGTGTTGTCCATAATACAATGTAGGACAAGTACGTATGTCATTAGGAAAAGCCCCGACTGAAAGTCTCCCAGCTGAGACCGGGTAAAGCCACAAAGCTTCCTTAATTGAAAAAAGATAAAGTAAGGATTTTCATCACTCCTTGTAAACTCAGCAAACATTGGCTTTTGGTTTCTTTCTGAGAAAAGAGGAAGCCGATAGTTACACAATACCTCCCAATCATCAACTGATATCTGATTCAAGTAGGCCAAGTTGGTAATTGTAAAGAAGTCAGCCCTGATGTAGAGGTTAAATTCAGTTAATGTGTTCAAGGTTAACTAATTGCATCAGATAATGATTTTTTTTTTTTCAAGGAAATGAACAAAGGGCATTTATCCCAGAGGCTTAGCTGATAAGGACAGAGCCGTAACAAAAGTTGTGCTTCACAAACCATCCTCTTGTTTACACCTAACTGGTGCAAACAAGAGGATGTGTCAGGGCTGAGCAAAAAATCTATTTTAAATCTAAATTTGAATTTGTTTAGACAATCACAAAAAATCAAAATCATTAAATACAGTAGCTTCCAGCTGTAACCTCCTCCCCCACCCTGTCTCCCTCCAATGTTGTGAAACATGGCGGCAGGTATCAGTGGGGCACTTTCATTTATTTAACTAAAGTAACAAGATGGGTTTGCACTTTATGATCTCTGCTAAGGAGGTTATTTTTTTTGCCAGCATTTGTCTTTTTACCTCCACCAAGGAGGTTATGTAATTGTCTGTCTGTCTGTTAGCAGGATTACGCAAAAAGTACTGGATGGATTTGGATGAAATTTTCACCAGAGGTAGCCCTCGGGCCAAGGATGAACCCATTAAATTTTGGTGATGATCTGAGAGTGTATACCTCCACCAAGAACCTTGTTTTTTATTTGTACAGCAGAATTACACAAAAAGTACTGGACAGATTTGGATGAAATTTTCATCAAAGGTGGTCCTTGGGCTAGAGACAAACCCTTAACATTTTGGTGATGATTTGTTTGGAAGCACCAAGCCCTGCAGAAAAAGTAAAACGGCTTGTAATGAAAAGACGTGCTCTCCATCCACATAGTATGTGATGATTGACTCTTCATTTCATTTGAAGATGCCAAGAAATAGCGAGTGAAGTGTGCAGTTTACTTGCGTAACTCCGCGGGCACATACTGGGAGACAAGCTAAGGATGTCGGTGTGAGCCACGTGACCCACCCGGTATGTAAATGCACTAACTTCAGCACTGGACAGTGTGTCATTTTTTTGTGTGCGAATTGACAATAGGCCTGTTCTGTTACGCTTGGTTACTACGCACCATAGAGATATGATACCTCACTGTTTTGTAATATTGCATAGAGTTAAGCAACATGGCTTAAAAATAAAATCAGATTTTTTTTTTAATCCCACGTTCAATTTACAGTGGGGAAAGTAAGTTTTGAACACGGCAACATTTTTCTCATTAGCATAATTTCTGATGGAGCCATTGACCTGAGATTTTCACCAGATATCAGTAACAACCCAAGTACTCCATACATACAAAGAAACCAAGGCAGTTGTGTTCACAAAACAAGTTACAGTGGGGTAAAAAAGTATTTAGTCAGCCACCAATTGTGCAAGTTCTCCCACTTACAAGATGAGAGAGGTCTCCAATTTTCATCATAGGTATACCTCAACTATGAGAGACAAAATAAGAAAAAAAAAATCCAGAAAATCACATTGAAGGATTTTTAGTGAATTAATTGGTAAATTCCTCGGTAAAGTAAGTATTTGGTCAATAACAAAAGTTCATCTCAGTACTTTGTTATATACCCTTTGTTGGCAATGACAGAGGTCAACGTTTTCTGTAAGTCTTCACAAGGTTTTCACACACTGTTGCTGGTATTTTGGCCCATTCCTCCATGCAGATCTCCTCTAGAGCAGTGATGTTTTGGGGCTGTCGCTGGGCAACACAGACTTTCAACTCCCTCCAAAGATTTTCTATGAGGTTGAGATCTGGAGACTGGCTAGGCCACTCCAGGACCTTGAAATGCTTCTTACGAAGCCACTCCTTCGTTGCCACCGGGCTGGTGTGTTTGGGATCATTGTCATGCTGAAAGACCCAGCCACGTTTCATCTTCAGTGCCCTTGCTGATGGAAGGAGGTTTTCACTCAAAATCTCCACGATACATGGCCCATTCATTCTTTCCTTTACACGGATCAGTCGTCCTGGTCCCTTTGCAGAAAAACAGCCCCAAAGTGTGATGTTTCCACCCCCATGCTTCACAGTAGGTATGGTGGTCTTTCTCTCCAAACACGACAAGTTGAGTTTTTACCAAAAAGTTCTATTTTGGTTTCATCTGACCATATGACATTCTCCCAATCCTCTTCTGGATCATCCAAATGCTCTCTAGCAACTTCAGACGGGCCTGGACTGTACTGGCTTAAGCAGGGGGACACGTCTGGCACCTGCAGGTTTTGAATCCCTGGCGGCGTAGTGTGTTTCTGATGTAGCCTTTGTTACTTGGTCCCAGCTCTCTGCAGGTCATTCACCTAGGTCCCCCCCATGTGGTTCTGGGATTTTTGCTCACCTGTTCTCGTGATAATTTTGACCCCACGGGAGTGAGATCTTGCGTGGAGCCCCAGATCGAGGGAGATTTCAGTGGTCTTGTATGTCTTTCCATTTTCTAATAATTGCTCCCACAGTTGATTTCTTCACACCAAGCTGCTTACCTATTGCAGATTCAGTCTTCCCAGCCTGGTGCAGGTCTACAATTTTGTTTCTGGTGTCCTTTGACAGCTCTTTGGTCTTGGCCATAGTGGAGTTTGGAGTCTGACTGTTTGAGGTTGTGGACAGGTGTCTTTTATACTGATAATGAGTTCAAACAGGTGCCATTAATACAGGTAACGAGTGGAAGACAGAGGAGCCTCTTAAAGAAGAAGTTACAGGTCTGTGAGAGCCAGAAATCTTGCTTGTTTGTAGGTGACCAAATACTTATTTTACCAAGGAATTTACCAATTAATTCATTAAAAATCCTTCATTGTGATTTTCTGGATTTTTTTTTTCTCATTTTGTCTCTCATAGTTGAGGTATACCTATGATGAAAATTGGAGACCTCTCTCATCTTTTAAGTGGGAGAACTTACACAATTGGTGGCTGACTAAATACTTTTTTGCCCCACTGTATATTGAATAAAATGGAATGATACAGGGAATAAGTATTAAACACGCTTGGTGAAATTAATTTATTATTTAGTAGAAAAGCCTTTGTTGGTAATAACAGTTTCCAGATGCCTCATATATGGAAAACTAGGCACAGGCATTGCTCAGGAGTGATTTTTAGCCCATTCTTCTACACAAACGGTCTTTAAATCTTGAAGGTTCCGTGAATGTCTTCTGTGAAAGTGATCTTTATTTCGTTCCATAGATTTTCAATTGCATTCAGGTCAGGTGACTGACTGGGCCATTCTAGCAGCTTTATTTTCCTTCTCTGGAGCCAGTTGAAAGTTTCGTTGGCTGTGTGTTTGGGATCATTGTCTTGCTGAAATGTCCCCCCTTGTTATATTGTCAGCATCTTGGCAGATGGAAACAGGTTCTTATCAAGGATGTCTCTGTACATTTGTCCATTCATCTTTCCTTCAGTTATATGAAGTCTGCCTGTACCATGTGCTGAAAAACACCCACCACACCATCAGAATCAGAATCAGAATGAACTTTATTACCAAGCACGTTTACAAGGAGCACAAGTAAACATACGAGGAATCTGACTTGACATTGGGCGCGCTAGATAAGCGCATCCCAATGACACGGCAGCCATGCAAGGCGCCTGTCATACAGTGGGGGGTAAAGAGGGGGAGGGGAGGGGGTAGGGAAACACAATGGGCAGAGAGAAAAAAGCATTGTTAATCAAAATAAGCTCATTATATGACCAAATTGTGATTACCTAGAAAAAAACCCTGTAATGCACATATAAATTAGCAGACAATAGATTACACAAAACAAGAGTTGAGAGAGTCAGTGTATGTTTATATATCAGTGTGTGTATCAGTCCTGTAATGTTGTATAAGATAAGATAAGATAAGCCTTTATTAGTCCCACAATGGGGAAATTCCAGGATTGCAACAGCACAGGGATAGCAACACTCAGAGCAACAATCAGAAGGCAAGAAAAAAAAGCAAGCAAGCAAGAGCAGCTAATATACATATGTACATATTACTATAAAATATATACAGTATATACACACACACAGACACACAGTGCAGAGCATTGTAGCTGGATGGAATAAATATATGAATATATAAACACACAGTGCGGAGCATTGTAGCTAGATGGAATAAATATGTAGATATATAAACACCCACAGTACGGAGCATTGCAGCTAGGTGGAATAAATATGTAAATATATAAACACACACAGTGCGGAGCAATGTAGCTAGATGGAATAATATGTAGATATATAAACACACAGTGCGGAGCATTGTAGCTAGATGGAATAAATATATAGATATATAAATATAAACACCCAGTGTGGAGCATTGTAGCTAGATGGAATAAATATGTAAATGTATAAACACACACAGTGCAGAGCATTGTTGCTAGATGGGATGAAACAGCATAACTGTCTACTTAGTTATCCTACATGGTATGATTATGTGCCCATACATATTCTCACCCTCCATAGCGGCCGGTATTTTCCTAGTTGTATGCCGGAGGGGACCATTGTGTAAGTCTATTGCATCTTTTGCATTCAAAAAACTATTAGTTTGTTACGTCTTTTTGCTATCTCTGCGAGCAGCCCTGCTTAGGTTGTACAGTCTGACAGCCGTTGGTAGGAAGGACCTGCGGAACCTCTCAGTTGTGCACCTGGGATGATGTAGTCTGCTGCTAAATGAGCTCCTCAGTGCATTCAGTATGTCCTGCATAGGGTGGAACTCGGACTCCAGCAGAGATGACAGTTTAGCCACCGTCCTTCTCTCTCCTATCTCCTCCACCGGATCAAGGCGCTGCCTCAGGACAGAGCTAGCTTTCTTGATCAGTTTGTTCAGTCTCTTCCTATCGGCTGCAGTAATGCCACTGCCTCAGCAGACCACTCCAAAAGTGATGGCTGATGCCACCACTGTGTCATAGAATGTCTTCAGCAGCGCCCCTTGTACACCAAAAGACCTGAGTCTCCTCAGCAGGAAAAGCCTGCGCTGTCCCTTCTTGTAGAGTGCGTCAGTATTGTGTGACCAGTCTAGTTTATTGTTCAGATGAACACCCAGGTACTTATAGGATGTCACCATCTCGATGTCTGTTCCCTGTATATTTACTGGTGCTGTGAGGGGTTGCCCATGCCTGCGGCAGTCCACCACCAGCTCCTTAGTTTTCCTCGCGTTGATCTGGAGGCAGTTCCGATGGCACCAGTTCACGAAGTCCTGGATAAGCCCTCTGTACTCAGCTTCATCTCCATTGGAGATGAGGCCAACGATCGCAGAGTCATCAGAGAACTTCTGTAGATGGCAGTGTGTTGTGTTGTGTGAGAAGTCCGCAGTATAAAGAGTGAACAGGAAGGGAGCCAGCACCGTTCCCTGGGGGGCCCCCGTGCTACCGATGATCGTGTCGGACACACAGTCCCGGGTTCTCACAAACTGAGGCCGGTTCGTGAGGTAGTCCAGGATCCATGATGACAGGTGCTGGTCCACCCCTGTGCGCAGCAGCTTGTCCTTCAGGATCATCGGTTGGATGGTGTTGAAAGCACTGGAGAAGTCAAAGAACATGATCCTCACCATATTCCCGGGCTTCTCCAGGTGGGACAGAGAACGGTGAAGGAGGAAGATCACCGCATCCTCCACCCCAATGCCATGCTGGTAGGCGAACTGGAGTGGATCCATCGCTGGTTCCACCAGGGGGGCGGAGGTGAGCAAGGAGCAGTCTCTCCAGGGTCTTCATCAAGTGGGACGTCAAGGCCACCGGTCTGTAGCTGTTCAGGTCTTTGGGGTGGGAAGTTTTTGGTACAGGTACCACACAAGATGTTTTCCACAGCCGTGGTACCCTCCCCAGCTTCAGGCTGAGGTTGAAGATGTACGTCACAATCCCACACAGTTGGTCTGCACAGGACTTGAGGAGCTTTGCGCTGATGCCGTCCGGTCCCGACGCCTTCCTCGCCTTGATCTTCCTCAGCTCCGTCCTCACCTGGGTCCTGGTCAGGGTCAGGATGGGGGGCTGTGTGTTGGGGTGTTGGTGGAGTGGGGAGTGGGCAGCAGGACTTGATTTCTTTAGAGGCAGCAGTGGTTGTTGTGCAGTCAGGGGAGAGGGTGGTTGGTCAAACCTATTGAAAAACAGATTCAGGTTGTTCGCCCACTCCCTGCCCCCCGTGGCCTGGGGGGAGGTATTCTGGAGCCCAGAGATGGTTTTGAGGTTTCTCCAGACCCCACTGATGTCGCTCTGTTGCAGCTTGTCCTCCATCTTCTTCCTGAAGCTGTCCTTGCCTTCTCTGATCTTTCTCCTCAGCTCCCTCTGTACGGACTTCAGCATCTCCCTATTCCCCGACCTGAAGATCCTCTTCTTCTCTCTCAGAAGTGTTTTTATCTCAGGATTGATCCAGGGTTTGTTGTTTGAGCAACACCGTATGGTCTTGGTGGGAACGGATTTGTCCACACAGAAGCTGAGGTAGTCCGTGAAGGTGTGAGTGAGGCCATCGATGTCCTCTCCATGTGGATCGCAGAGCTGCTTCCAGGCGGTGGCTTCAAAACAGCCCTTTAGAGTGTCCATTGTCTCCTCAGACCATAACTCCACTGTGCGCATGGCTGGAGGTTGTCTGTGCACTAGGGGTTTGTACACCAGCCGGAGATGAACCAAGTTGTGATCTGATCTCCCGAGTGGGGGGAGTTGTGATGAAGTGTACGCCTCCTTAGTGTTTGCGTAGAATAAGTCCAGTGTTTTATTGTCTCTAGTGTGGCATGTGACATACTGGGTGAACGTGGGTAGAATGGGAGATAGTGAAACATGGTTGAAATCGCCTGAGATGAGGAGAAGAGCATCTGGGTGTTCTGTCTGCAGCCTGCTGGTTACTGAATGGATGACGTCACGCGCTGTCACAGCGTTCGCCGTCGGATTTGCATAAACAACAATGCAGATCACGTGTGAGTGTTCTCTCGGGAGATATGTAGGCCGCATGCTAACAGCTAGCAACTCAATGTCTTTGCTGCAGTGTCATTGTTTAACAGTGATATGTCCCAGTCTGCACCAGTTGTTGTTAACATACATTATCACTCCACCGCCCCTTGCTTTGCCACTGTCTGGTGTTCGGTCTGCCCGTATCATGTGGAAACCCTCCAGCTCAATGTTAGCATCTGCTGCTAGTTCAGTTAGCCACGTCTCAGAAAACAAAAGGAGAGAGCACTCCCGATATGTGCTATCGTAACGGCAGATAGCCGCTAGCTCATCTACCTTTCTCAGTAACGACCGTACATTTCCCATGACAATAGATGGAAGGCAGGGTCTGTACCTTATATTTTTTGTCCTCCGCCTTACTCCAGCCCGGCAGCCGCGGCGTTTTCGCCTCAGTTCTCTCGGTATGTCGAGTTTTTCCAATGGGACCGGGTGGCGGTTGAATGCTAGCAGCTCTTCCCTGCTGTATCGTATCCTGCTATAAACAGTGGCTCCGTCCACCGGCTCAGGAGACATTTGGGACGATCTGTGTGTCCGTGATATAAGTGGAGTGAAAAAAAGACGGATCAAAAAGAGAGAGGAAGGGAAAAAGACTCGGAATCGAGCCGCTGTTGCAAGGGCGGCCGACTGGTGTGGCGCCGGGAGGGGGGAAAAAAAAAAAAAGTCTGTAGTGTAGGTGTGTCAATCGCTAGTGAACAGCAGAGGGCGCCTCCTGGCAGTGGATGGATGTTAATCATGTGATCAATAAGCAAGTCCAGAGTCTCTCTCTCTTGCTTGCAGGTGGCGAGTTAAGACACATGGTACACTGTCCTTGAAGAGTCCACTCTGTTGAAACAACAGCGATTGTGTCGATTGTTTGGGTTAGCAGAGCCACTCCTTCCGCTTATCTCCATCGAGGAGGAATGTAAACAGGGCACCAAAGACAAGGTCAAATCTGCACAGTGCACTCAGAGAATAGAATTTTCCTCACCCGTGCAATTCTGTGCTTCATAATTTCCATGTACAGGCTTAAACTTTAACATTCTCTGGAGAGCACTGGCGACTTCAAGATGTATTCCACCATCTGAATCACCATTCAGTTCACCATGCCGCCTCGTGCACTCCCCAACTGGTCGAATTGGTGAAGGAGCTTGCCTGGATCCGCATTGAACAGCTCTCCACCTTCCTCAATTTCTGAAACACCAGGAAATTCCAGAGCCAAAAATAGAAATCCTGTGATCATAGCCAATAGATGTCTTCTGCATCTCCAGTCAAATCATACACTCAGCAGATTCCAATTCTTGGGCTCCCCCTTGGCCCGGTTCTTGTTGAAAAGTGGTGACAATAGCACATTTAAGCCGCTTCCAAATCCATAATTTCCATTTAGATTAAGATTCAGCAGAAGAAGAGCGACTAAACACAGACACAAACGCAACATTGCAAGCTGGAATCAGAGGGGAGAGGATTAGGAGGGAGAGGGGAAGAAAGCGTCTGCTCTCTCTGAATGCCGGAAGTGAAGCATGATGCTCCCACCTCCAAACTTCACTGTTGGTATGGTGTTTTTGGGGTGATATGAAGTCCCATTTCTCCTCCAAACATGCTGTGTGTTGTGACATCAAAAAAATTCAGTTTTGGTCTCATCTGACCAGACTATATTCTCCCAGTATTTTACTGGTTTGCCCAAATGTTGTGCAGCAAATTTTAAAAGAGCTTCAACATGCATTTTCTTCAGCAATACAGTCTTGTGAGGAGCTCCTGGTCGTGGCCGGTTTATGGTAAAATGATGTTCTTTCCACTTCCAAATGTTGTCTCCAACAGTGCTCACTGGAGCATTCATCAGTTTAGAAATGCACCTGTAACAAATGCCATCATTATGTTTTGCAACAATAAGGTTGTGAAGGTCTAGAGAGAGCTCTTTGCTTCTACCTATCATGAGTTCTTTGTGGTGTGACAATCTGATATTCACAGATATCAGATCTGTGAATCAACCACAGATCTGATTTCAGCTGGTCATTAACCAGTTGAAATTAATTTGCACTGATGGGGGATTGGATGGCTTCCTAAATTCTGATGGATTTCAGCTGATTTCTTGGCTTTTTTTTTTATCCCTTCTTGCATCTCTTTTCTTCGTGTTGTCAATACTTATTCCCTGTGTCATTCCACTTTATTAAATGTAGCTTGTTTTGTGAACACAGTTGCCTTTTTATGTATGGATTACTTGGGTTGTTACAGAATACCTAAATATTGAAAATGAATGGGACATCCAGTATTAGCGACTGTTTCAGATCCCTTGTTTATTTGTTTGTCAGATCACTTATTTGTCTGATCTTTTATCACTTATATTCAAGATAATAGTGTATCTTCACTTTGGGGAATAGGAGTTGTTCAGTCATTATTATTTTAGTTTATATCACTGTTCAGTGATGGAGTTCAGTGTAATGTTGAATTTCTTCTGTGTATCGATTTGTCAGTAAACTCATGCAGTACTATAACAGGACACGTTTACAAATATTTGAGACCCATTGTAGTGCATCAGTATATTTTAGCAATATTTTGTTATTAAAAGGTTTTTTAAAACTTTAATGCTAAGACTGAGGCGTGGTTATATTGTCATGCTGGGGCGATACTGAGGCCAAATAATGATCTGAATCTTGAGGGCGTGACTGGCAAAGACTGAGCGCCGCCGCTCTATTGCAAGTGTCTGTTTCTTATTGGTGCAAGATTATTATTATTATTATTATTATTCTGCCTAAACAATTGCATTGTTGACCCTCTTAACATTAACCAAAATGCCTTTTTTCCCTACACACACCTCAGACCCAGTGAAAAATGTTATAAACTGGAAAAAATATGTGCCCCATGTTGAAAATTTGTCCAGCGTATGTGGGGACCCGTGGTGCCACAAAGGACATCACTGGCACACAGGTAAAGCAGCAGCTGAGACTCCTATTGCTCAGTCAAAATATATACCATAAAGTTGCTGTGATTGATAATTTGGCATGGTGTGTGTGTGTGTGGGGGGTCTGCTGCTTCTCCCGGCATGTTCTGTGTTGATTTGTCAGACCTGGTCCTCGCTGACGCTCCGCCCAGTCTGCTCATGCACCTCATTCTCCACATAAAGCGAATTATCCTTTAGACCTACGCAATCGCGACAACTTTATAGTATAATCTTCAGTATTATCTTTTTCCATCTTTCTAACTTTCATTTCCTTGTTTTGTCCTGGGAACACTGTGGTGACTGACAGGTTGTGATGCTGTGTTATCCAATCAGCATGGTCGTGATGCGGCGTATTCTCCAATGAGCTTGGAGTCAATCCAAAACCTTGCCCACACTTCTTGAAGCCAGGGGGTGAAGACAGAGCGGTCACACAGTAGTGGCTAAACTTTTATTGATAAAACTTACATATTTTGACTCAGTGACTCCATATTCGGGGATGCACACCCTTGTAGCTTCAGCAAAGCACATTTAAAATCTTTGGTCAGTGTGACGAACAGTTTGAGAGAGATCTGAGGAAAACAGACAGACAGAGATCCCTTGAATTTATAGATAGATGAGAAAAATGTTGATGTGTTTAGTACTTATTTTCCCCGCTGTATGTATGGATATTAGGGGTGGCGCGGTGGCGGAGTGGTTAGCACTGCGGCAGCACAGCAACTCACCCTTGGCCGGGGATCCTGGGTTCGATCCCAGCCCCCGACCAACAGTGATCTGTGTGGAGTTTGCATGTTCTCCCCGTGTCTGCGTGGGTTTACTCCGGGATTTCTCCGGTTTCCTCCCACATGCCAAAAACATGCAAGGTTTTTAGGTTAATTGGCATCAAAACTGGGGATTCTAAATTGTCCTTAGGTATGACTGTGAGAGTGAATGATTGTCTGTCTCTCTGTGTTGGCCCTGCGATGGACTGGCGATCTGTCCAGGGTGTACCCTGCCTCTCGCCCAAAGATGCTGGGATAAGTTCCAGCCCCCCCGCGACCCGAAAAGGATTAACCGGAAGAAGATGAATGAATGAATGTATGGATATTGTATCTTGGTTTTCCAGGGAATTAGATTAATGAATAAAACTTTCAGAGACATGAAATCACACTGCAACAGAGAAGTGAAGGGATGTGATGTGAAAAGGGTGCAGATGGGTGTTTCATTAAGAGCGGAGTAAAGGAAATGGAGTGAGATGGCAGGCATGCAAAATGGGTGAAAGGGGAATGTGGAACGAGAAGGGATATGATTGGAGGATGCTGTTATTTTTTTTTTTTTTTTTGTGGAATGCCACAAAAGAAACACTTGATGGGCTATTTGCTGTAGAAAACCTTAGTCTTAAAAATGTAGGCACAAGTGCATAGATGCACAGTGGTATTTGAGGTCTGTAGGGAGCACACAGTCTCACTTTAGAAGTTGTAATACCCATACTCCACCTAGACAGTACACACGTGGGGAAAATGGCTCTAAATGTGCATTTCAGCAGTGGTCTGTTGTGCAAACCTCAAATAATGTCGTCTAATTGGTCTTATTTAAGGGCCGTCTCTGTATCATAGTGGTGCAATAAACATGTTTCCATTGACAATCAAAGTTGGAATTTCTCTGCTCTTATTTTCTTGAATTGCTGACTTGTCTAGACTACTGTATCCAATGACAGTGAGGTAAGATTACTTTCTGAAAAATTACATTTGGTGAACTTTTATGTTTGAGGTTCACGACACAGCCAAACAATAATTCATGTAGCAGTCTTTTTTTCCACCACAATTTGCTTTTTACTCCAATGGAAATGGCAATTTTAAAGGGGTCACTGACTGCACTTTTTCCACATTTTAACAACTCATGCAGGTCTTAATGAGATGTCTGTGATATATTTTGGTTATTTTTTAAAATTATTATTGTTGAATATTTATTAATCACCTTTTGCAGTCTTTCTCAGAACAGCTGGTTTCAGTTCACGTCTCTTTAAATGTGAAAGAACCATGGTTGATTCAACCCTCCCTCTTACATCATTGTTGCTAAACTTAGCTGAATAAGATTTGCTTGAGTGGGGAGCCTGAGCCAGCTAACATAAATTTGTCTTAAAGAATGAAGTAAAGCATCACTGGTGGACAGGGGTGCGTGGGTTCAGTGGCTGATAGGGTATGACCTTTCCCTGGAGTACAATAAGAATGGAAACATACGTGAATGAGTCACTAAACTGCTAGCTTCAGCTAGCCGCCTTGGATCCCATTTTAAGAAAATGAAGCTTGAATTAAGCTAAAGTAACATCTAAGAATTAAATATATGTTCAAGTGTTGTTAGATGAGCAAGAATTCCAGTGGAGGTTGATAGAATTTATAGAAAATATCAATCAGAACCAGCTGGGTTGACAGTTAATCTAATGCTAGGCTGTCTGTCTGTCTGTCACATCCACCTGTGCAAGGCAAGCTGTATGCAGTTACAATGATTGACTCTGACTGCCCAGCCACACTAATGCTAATGGCTTGATGTAGCATCATGGTAAAAATATAACACAGTAAGCCAGAATGATGTGAGATATATTATCGACTGTGGAGCTGTATCGTATCAAGTATCACTGACTATGGGTTTAAGGACCGCTACCGTCAGTCCTTCAAAATTATATATCTCGGTCTTCTGCCATAGCAGTGTCCAGTCATGAACCAAGTGAAAGCAGGGATGCCTATGAAGGTAACTGAAATCTAAAGAAAATAATATAAACCACACTTGGTAAGCAAGCGTCCTGGTACCACTGTTTACTCTTAAGCTAACATCTTTGGCTCCCCACCCATCTACATGACAGATAGTTTGGCTGGGCAATAATAGAGGAGGGGCAGGTATTGAGGCCAGTGATGTTTACCTTTTATTGACGCTTCAAAGCAAACCTGGAAGTGTTAAAACGGCTTCCTGCAGAGAAAAACAATGGAAAGAGTCTGTGTGTGTGTGTGTGTGTGTGTGTGTGTGTGTTTAAAACAAGTGTGTGTTTTTCTATAATCATGTGATCAATTGATATATTTTAGAAGGTTAAAGCCTACAAAAACACAAATTTTTAGTCAATGATCCCTTAAGTATTCTTTTTTTTTTCCTTTCATGAACATAAAGTTGCAATCAAACTCATTCAACCCCCGCAACAAATTAGGTTTATTGGCAAAATGCACTGCAATAAACAAATCAACAAGAACAATTTAAATAGCTCAACACAACTAATATTACAACTGATTTCTCTAAATTCAACACAAATGCCACTTTTTATGACTACTGCAGTCTCAGAATTATTCAACTTCTTTATGACAAGCATCTTTACTTCTTAGTAGAGCACCCTTTTGTTATTAGGACCTGCTGCAATTGGGATGCGTAGACAGACACCAGCTTCTGGCAGTGTCCTGGGGAGTCTTAGCCCATTTCTCTTGGGCAAGGCCTCTATTTCACTAATAATCTTTGGTTTGTGTGCAGCAACCACCTTTTTCAAATTCCACCAGAGATTTTCAGTGGATTCAAGTCAGGTGACTGTGATGGCCACTTTAGTATCTTCCAGGACTTCTTCTGAAAGAAAGCCTTGTGGACTTTGAGGTGTGCTTGAGATCATTGTCCTGTTTGAAGGTCCAATGACACCCAAGCTTCAGCTATCTCAAAGACGGCATGACATTTTCTCCCAGGATTTCCTGGTACTTGATTGATTTCATGTTGTCTGCACACGCAGGTTTCCAGTGCCAGAGGAAGCGAAGCAGCCCCAGAGCATCACTGAGCCACCGCCGTGCTTCATTGTAGGCAGGGTGTTCTTTTCAGCGTCTGCTTCATTCTTCCTCCTCCAGACATACCACTGATCCATAAGTTCTAGTTTTGTTTTATTGCTTCATAGAACAGAATCCCAAAACCTCTTTGGCTTATTTATATAGTTTTGAGCAAATTGGAGCTGACTGTTTTTGTGCTTTTGGGTCAGTAGTGGTGTACATCTTGGAGTTTGGGCATGGAGCCCTTCAGCATTTAGTATACGCCTTGCTGTGGAAACTGAAACCTCAGTGCCTGCTTCCATCAAGTCTTGCTGCAGGTCTTTTGCAGTCAGTCAAGGGTTTTGTACCACCTGCCTCCTTAGGACTCTGGTGGCAGCCGTTGATGGCTTCCTCTTTCCGCCACATCCAGGTAGTGTAGCCATTCATTCATTCATCTTCTTCTGCTTAATCCTTTTTGGGTCACGGGGTGGGGGTGGGGGGGCTGGAGCCTATCCCAGCATCTTTGGGCGAGAGGCAGGGTACACCCTGGACAGATCGCCAGTCCATCACAGGGCCAACACAGAGAGACAGCCATTCACTCTCACATTCATACCTAAGGACAATTTAGAATCCCCAGTTTTGATGCCAGTTAACCTAACTTGCATGCTTTTGGCATGTGGGAGGAAACTGGAGAAGTCCCGGAGTAAACCCACGCAGACACGGGGAGAACATGCAAACTCCACACAGATCACTGTTGGTCGGGGGCTGGGATCGAACCCAGGATCCCCAGGCCAAGGGTGAGTTGCTGTGCTGCCACAGTGCTAACCACTCCGCCACCGCGCCGCCCCTAGTGTAGCCATTGTTCCTTTAACATTAAACTTGCAAACTATGCTTCCAAATGTATCTCTAGGAACATTCAGTGCCTTTGCTAACTTTCTGTGTCCTTTTCTGTGTTTGTGCAAGGCAAAGATCTCTTGTCTGAACTTTTTTTTTTTTTTGTTACTTATTTGTACCCATAGGTAGATTTGGTTTGCAGTCTGGTGACAAGCCACCGGCTGCCGGTCGCTGCGTGCGCGAGCGCCCTAAACCTACATGTTTTTGGTATGCGGGAGGAAACCGGAGAAATCCCGGAGTAAACCCGCGCAACACAGGGAGAACATGCAAACTCCACACAGCTCACTGTTGGTCGGGGGCTGGGATCGAACCCACGATCTCATGATCCCCGCGATCCCCCGGCCGAGGGTAAACTGTGCTGCCACAGTGCTAAACCACTGCGCCACCATGCAGCCCACAATGTCCACTTTCTGGACAATTCTCTTGACTTAGCCATATTTCTAACATGCACTCAAACATCACCTTCAGCAGTCTAGGTGTTTGAGGTGTTCTATCTCAAGCACACCTGATACAACTAATGAAGCCCTTGATTGGTTGCATCAGGTGTGCTTGAGACCACTTCTGTTTTGCTAATCTGTGCTCATATGAGGAATTCTATTCAGGTGGTTGAATAATTTTGAAACTACAGTAGTTGTTGAAAGTAGGATTTAGAGTTGAATTTTGATGAAATCCTTGTAATATTAGTTTTAACTATTTAAACTGCTGTTGTGTAATTTGTTTATTGCAAGCACCTGAACATTTTTAAATTTTGCCCTTAAACCTAAAATGCAATGGGGCTTGAATAATTTTGATTGCAACTGTATTAGTGAACAGTGACTGCATTGGGAACAGTCAATGTCACCAATGTAACAGTGGTTTTGTGGAGTATGCAGTTGGAAAAAAACATGCAAAAGGTGAAATTATGATGGTCTTTTCTACTATGTAAGCTTAAAAAAACCTATATGTTGAACTTAATTTTAGATCCTCTGATTCTTCTTGATGTGTTATCAGCAAATCAGACATCCTAGCTGTGTCTAGAGGCCTGTGCTACGAAGCCATATTAGAGCTTATTTGGGTGACTTTGGCTTTAGGTTTCAAAAAAATGTTTTAAGTTTGATTACTGGAATAGATCACCATGGTAACTGTTACTGAGCTGACCTGCCACAGAGCAGGTTACACTAAAGATAAGTGTTTTCATTTCCTCTTAAACGACTCTCAACAGCAGTGGGGTTGCAACAGAAAGAATAAGGCTGTCTTGCTTTCTGTAAGAATACATCATTATCTAAGATCACATTAATTCTTTATAATGTGATTGGCTGCTGGTCAGGTGTCTCATGCCGTGTGACCCTGTAACTGTTGGGATAGGCTCAAGGTTTTCAATCCTTCCTTCGAAAATATTATCAAAACTGGATGTCTTTATACTTTTGAGTTTTTTGGGTTTGTTTTTTTTTTGTAATATTGTGTTGCTACCCCTGTGTTGCTCCAGTACCTCATCTTTTATGCAAACATGTTCATAACCAGATTTGGAAATCCTGGTTAAATTATTGCACGGATACCTCAATTTTATGACCCCTTGCACTATTTTTCACTGTTAGGCAAAGTGTAGCCAGAAAACTAAAACGGATTCTGGGTGTTTTTTGAAGTTGCTTCGTGGTACAGGCCTCAGTCACAGTAGCCCCTTGGCAGCCAGGCTCTGGTCCTGACGTTATGGTGTGGTCTGTATGTGTTTGCAGAAGTGCATCTATTGTCGTAAACGCTGCGCGGGGAAGCGACAGGCAGGTGCTTGTATCCAGTGCTCATGCGGCCGGTGTCCCACCTCCTTTCATGTAACCTGTGCCCATGCTGCCGGAGTAATCATGGAACCTGATGATTGGCCGTATGTTGTGTCAATCACCTGCCATAGACATCAGTCACGAAGTTCATCAGCTGTAAGTCATAGGATCAGTGTTTATCATGGCTGATATGAACTAAATTATTCTTGTTGTGTTGGCATTGTGCTAATCTCTGAGATAAATGGTAGTGATAACTGATTCCAGCGAGTAGTGTTAGTCTGATCAATTCAAGCAGAGCATAATGCATCACTGGCTGCTGTTTGCACAAAAATAACTTAAAGTGCCTCTGTGATGCTCTTTTTATTTTTCAACATGTAAAATGTTTGCAACATTACACAGGCAAGTTATTCTCACTCCTGTCCCACCTGAAACACCTTGCATGGATTTCTTCCTTAACTTGTTTACATTGCTAAGTATCACGATGGCATAATCTTGAAATAAATTAGAAAAAAAAAAAAAAAGAATATCTGTCTCATAAATCAGAGTATAACCATCTGTTCTATTAGAGCTACTTCTGCCAACTTCTATTAATTGTCTCAGTTAGGAGGAGAGTTTGCCAGATGTTGTCACACACTCACCGTATATACAGAACTCAAACCCCAGTGAATTACTGTTTCTTTGATGGCAATGTCCTTGTTCTGTAATAGGATTGGACAAAGGTAATTACATGTGAAATTAACTTTTTTTTTAAGTAAGTGTTTGGAGTAATCAGTTTATCACAAAGTTGCAGCCTTGTTATGTACTTAACATCATTGAAAACAAGACCATTGATTTCTTTACAGCTCAAAAATGGAGTAAGTTTCACAAGACAGAAAGCCACTTAGGACCTACTCTCACTGTAGTGCCAGTTCCGTGCTGACTGAGGTTTGACCCCTGAAGTATGGAACCTTTGTCAGTGTGATCGCTCCCTACCGTTCTGCAGAATGGCACCTTCCCCAGCTGTAGAATGGTTGGAAGAGGTGGTCTGTGGAACAGAACGAATGCAAATGTTCGTGTGTGTACGAGCATACATGCATTTGATATAGGCTATATATACAGTATGGGGCTATCACTATAGCCTCGCTACTGACAAGCCGACTGCGGAGGTTGTCAAGCAACCGCAATAGTTGGAGCTGGTTTGTCCTATTTTTTTGTGTAAATGTGCATTTTTTCCCCCCATAAACAAAATTAGTTTTTCTGCAAATCTACAACTCCTTGGCCGGCTGTTCCTGATGCTCTGGTCTCAGCTGGTGATGAGACAGAGTTAAGTTTATGTGTCTGTATTTTAAATGGCCTAAATTATCAGCTACTTTTTAGTTGGCAGAATTCTTCTCGACTGCTCTCTGACTCTCGCTAGCCGAGGTTGCTTGTGTGTGTTAATTAAATGTGGGATATTTTCCTACCGAATAGTTGAAACAATGGGCTCTATGCTGGAAACTCTGCAAATGGGCTTTTTCTCTGCTGACAAACCAGGCAGTAAGCTCCGGTGGCCACATGAAAGCAGCAGAGGCAACCTGAGAGACCGGTGTGGTTTGAGGCTGCATCAGGAAAAAGCCAGTGATCCATATTTACTCACTTGAGGGGGAAAAAAGAAAAAAAAAACAAAAAACGCATTCTACCAATACAGTATTAATTGCCTACAATATAAACTTGGGAAGGTAAAGAAAATAAAAAGACGAACTGCACCAGGAGGCTGAATAGTAGGGTGTGCACCAGCTTCACAGAGCCCCGTCGCCGTAGTGTGGGTTAAGTGGTTTCAGCTATTCAATTGGAAAATATCCTTAAATTAATGTACAAACTATTAATTAGTTTTTTGCCTCTCTTTACTAAATAACTACAAACCTTTTAAATTATTTTTTTAAATGCATGTCTCCAATGGCAGGCCGCTGCGGCTGTTGGGGAAAGTTGGTGACAGCAATACTTAATGTTAGAAATAAATTTAAAGGAAATCAATCTCACCGCTGTTGCCAAAAATTGTCTGTGCTGTTTCTAAACTGTAGCTCTCATGCACACTGTTTTTTTTCTTGTGAATGTGCCTTTTCCCCCCACATAAATTGTTTTCTGCAAATTTACAGTTTTCTTTCTAGTAAATTTCTGACTTTTTGCATTTGTGTTAGACTTTTTTCATGTAAATGTGAGACTTTTTCTGGTAAATTTGAGACTTTTTCTGGTAAGTTTGAAGCTTTTTCCCCTTTGATAAATTTGAGACTTTTTTACTTATAAATTTAATTTTCTTTCTGGCGGAAGGTCGTCTGTTTCCCTCAAGGCCAAGATGTACCGCAGCCCTGAAGGGGGTGTCCCATGCTACTCAATTTAATGTAGGCTACAAAATATCTATTTACAGTATCTCACAAAAGTGAGTACACTCCTCACATTTTTGTAAATATTTCATTGTATCTTTTCATGGGACAACACTGAAGATATGACACTTTGATACAATGTAAAGTAGTCAGTGTACAGCTTGTATGACAGTGTAAATTTGCTGTCCCCTCAAAATAACTCAACACACAGCCATTAATGTCTAAACCACTGGCAACAAAAGTGAGTACACCCCTAAGTGAAAATGTCCAAATTGTGCCCAATTAGAAATTTTCCCTCCCCGGTGTCATGTGACTCATTAGTGTGACAAGGTCTCAGGTGTGAATGGGAAGCAGGTATGTTAAATTTGCTGTTATCGCTCTCATACTCTCTCATATTGGTCACTGGAACTTCAACATGACACCTCATGGCAAAGATCTCTCTAAGGATCTGAAAAAAAGAATTGTTGCTCTACATAAAGATGGCCTAGGCTATAAGAAGATTGCCAACACCCTAAAACTGAGCTACAGCACGGTGGCCAAGACCATACAGCAGTTTAACAGGACAGGTTCCACTCAGAACAGGCTTTGCCATGGTCGACCAAAGAAGTTGAGTGCACGTGCTCAGGGTCATAGCCAGTGGTGTCTTTTGAAAATAGATGTATGAGTGCTGCCAGCATTGCTGCAGAGGTTGAAGGGGTGGGGGCGTCAGCTTGTCAGTGCTCAGACCATATGCCTCACACTGCATCAAATTGGTCTGCATGGCTGTTGTCCCAGAAGGAAGCCCCTTTTAAAGATGATGCACAAGAAAGCCTGCAAACAGTTTGCTGAAGACAAGCAGACCAAGGACATGGATTACTGGAACCATGTCCTGTGTTCTGATGAGACCAAGATAAACTTATTTGGTTCAATTCAATTCAACTTTATTTACTGTATATAGCGCCATTTCACAACAACAGTCATCTCATAGCACTTTCAGCTGTAGGGGAAACCCCCACAATTGCAGAAAGACTCCAGCAATCAGGCGATCCCCTGTGAGCAAGCACTTGGCGACAGTGGAGAGGAAAAACTCCCTTTTAGCAGGAAGAAACCCCTAGCAGAACCAGGCTCAGGGAGGGGAAGCCATCTGCTGCAACTGGCTGGGGGGTGAGGGGATAGAGAAGAAGAAGAAAAGAACAGACATGTAGAGAGCAAACAGCACGACGGGGACTCAATCTGTGGGAGAGAACAAACAGATGTTAATGACCAGCAAAAAATAGTTCATTGAGAGTGAAGAAAAGAGTGAAGCCCAGTGCATTGTTGGAGGTCCCCCGGCTGTCTAAACCTATTAGTAGCATAACTAAGGGAGGGTTCAGGGGCACATGATCCCACCCTAATTATAGGCTGTATCAAAAAGGGAGGTTTTAACCCTATTCTTGAAAACAGATCGAGTCTGACTCCCAAATCCAGATTGGCAGCTGGTTCTGCAGGAGAGGAGCTTGATAACTGAAGGCTCTGCCTCCCATTGTACTTTTGGAGATTCTAGGTATTACAAGTAATCCAGCATTTTGGGAGCGTAGTGCTCTGTTAGGATAATAGGGTAGTATCAGCTCTTTTAAATAAAAAGGGGCCTGATTGTTTAGAGCTTTGTAAGTGAGAAGAAGGATTTTAAACTTAATTCTAAACTCTATGGGAAGCCAGTGAAGGGAGGCCAGAACTGGAGAGATATGATCGCTCTTTCTAGTACCTGTTAAAACTCTTGCTGCAGCATTTTGGATCAGCTGAAGACTTTTTTAAGGATTAGTTTCTCAGCATCACTCTGAGACGAGATGCTCCTAATCTTGGCCATATTATGCAAATGATAGAAGACAGTCTTAGAAACAAGTTTAATATGTGAATTAAAAAACAGATCTTGATCAAAAATAACTCCCAAGGTTCCTCAGAGAACTATTAACCCCTTGCACTCTGGTCAATTTCCCTAAAAACGCCAAAAAATAACGTTCCCAAAGTAAATCGAAAGCTGTTCTTCAACCCTTTGCAGCATCTTCATGGGGTTGGTCTCATTTAAAAGAAAACACTTACACTTTGAATTTTTTGGCAAAACAGTCATAATCTCTCTAAGTGCTCCGGCCACTGAGTTACAGTCATCTAAACATACTGAACTTGAAGAAAATAAATTTTGCCTGGGTGTTTTTTTGGATACAAATGCTTGCAAATAACACACAGCTTCAGATCCGGGCTGGAAAATGCAACAGAAATGTAGAACCAAGTGTTATCCAGCTGAGGTCCAAATTTTGTAACAATACCACAAAAAATGAATATATTACACAGCTTTTTCCTCAGGTAGTTCCCAGGCGTTTTTGAACTGTGCCAAATTGTGCCAAATGGCACAGTTTGGAAAAACGTCTGTAACTTTTGAAGGATTCAATATAGAAGCTTCATCTTGGGCTCTAATGAAAGGTGACACTCAGGGCTGTGTGTGTGTGGGGGGGGGGCGCTACATGAGGGAATACACTCATGTGGCGACCGTGGCGCAGTCACCGCGCCCCCCCCTCGCTACAGAAGAGTAGCCGGGGGGGGGGGGCGTTCACAGTCCGGACGCGGCGCACAAACCGTGTACCGCGGCGCACGCACTTCGGACTTCGTGCGCCGCACAGTTGTAATTTACCGATCGGTCAAAAGTCATTTTTGATTACAATTTTCAGGGATAAAGAATAATTTAGCTTATAACTTATTGTTATAAGCTATTATATTGTTGGGCTGCACGGTGGCGCAGTGGTTAGCACTGCAGCAGCACAGTTTACCCTTGGCCGGGGGATCGTGGGTTTGATCCCAGCCCCCGACCAACAGTGATCTGTGTGGAGTTTGCATGTTCTCCCCGTGTTTGCGTGGGTTTACTCTGGGATTTCTCCGATTTCCTCCCACATGCCAAAAACATGCAGGTTAGGTTAATTGGAGACTCTAAAGTGGCCCTAGGTGTGAATGTGTGTGTGAATGGTTAAGGGATAGCGCCATATCGTGGCTGCTTCATCCATCCAGGTGGTGGATGACCCTTAATTTCCCCTCTGGGGATTAATAAAGTATACTAAATCTAAAAAAAAACAAACAAAACACTTACCTCTTCACAGCAACAGTGTCCTGGCGAACTTCTCTTCCTCATTGTCAGACGAACGCGACGCTGGTCCGCTCGTGGTTCCCGGTCAAAACATAATTCCATTATTGTGGTTTTGCGCTTCCATGATTGCGGTTTTGGCGAATGATTTACGACCTTCGTCGTCGGCCTCCGTCGGTCTATGATGACCATGGAAGAAAATCCTAAACGTCTATTCTGCTGGAATAAGTGCAGGTCGCACTTGTGGGTGGTCTCCGTGCTGCTGGGTCTGTAGTAGGTTCTTCCTGCAGGTCCTTTTTTTCATCTGCTGCAGCAGTCAGTCTCTCTTCACCCAGCGTTACACAAAACAGTTTGCGAACTTCTGTGCTTCAATTGGCTCACTGCATTCACAGCGTTGGTAGGCGGGTCCTTCTTGCTAGGTTTTCAGTCATTGGTTCTTCAAGGTTTCAGAAACCCAATTCAAGGCTCTTATTAGTCGAATGAGAGGTCAATCATATCTGATCTGTTCGCGGCTGTGTCTGTAGTGGAAGAACTTTTTTTTTTTTCCAGTGCGTGCTTGGACGCAGCACCCTTGTGCATCCTAGAGCGCACGAAGGCGCTCTCGTGTGCCCTCGTGTGCTCTGGGACGCAGAGACGTGCCCGTCCGCGGTACACCGGAGTGCAAGAGGTTAAGAGAAAGAGTAACCGCATCCAAACTAAAAGTTTGATTTGGAAAGGTATTTCTAAGGTTTTCTGGACCAGCTAGAATGACTTCAGTCTTATCTGAATTTAATAGCAGGAAATTACAAGTCATCCAAGCTTTGATTTCCTTAAGACAGGCCTCTAACTTGGCTTATTGATTACCATCATCTGGCTTCATTGACATGTATAATTGTGTGTCATCTGCATAACAATGAAAATGTATACAGTGCTTTCTAATAATGTTGACTAGCAGAAGTATATATAAACTAAAAAGAATAGGGCCTAGCACAGATCCCTGTGGAGCTCCATGACTGAGCTTTGAGTTGGAAGAAAACTCATTATTGACATGAACAAACTGGAACCTATCAGATAAATAAGACCTAAACCACTGCAACGAAGTTCTATTAAGTCCAACATAGTGTTCTAATCTATCAAGTAGAATATTATGATCGATAGTATCAAAAGCCGCACTAAGGTCTAAAAGGACAAGTACAGAAACAAGTCCATCATCAGATGCGATAAGGAAGTCATTAGTGACCTTCACTAAAGCTGTTTCAGTGCTATGAAGGATTCTAAACTCAGATTGAAACTCTTTAAACTGTTTCCCTGCAAGTGGTCAAATAATTGCATAGCAATAACTCTTTTTAAGATTTTTGAAATGAAAGGAAGATTAGATATTGGTCTGTCGTTGGCTAGATCTCCTGGATGCAGCGTTGGCTTTTTAAGTAAGGGTTTAATTACAGCAGTTTTCAAAGCCTGCGGTACATGGCCTAATGTTAATGAAGAATTGATTATTTGAAGAATAGCGCTACCAGTAAATGGGAAGACTTCTTTAAATAACCTGATAGGAATAGGGTCTAAAAGACAAGTTGAAGGCTTGGATCAGGAAATTATTTTAGCTAACTCTAAAAGGTCAACTGGAGTAAACTCATCCAAACAGATAACAATTGAAGGAGTTGTAGTAGTTACTGTATTTAAGTTAACGGTGGGAAGAATCTGACTGATTTTTTTATCTCTGATGGATGAAATTTTATTATTGAAAAAGTTCAAAGTCCTGACTAGTAAGCTCTAAGGGAATGCTAGATTTGACAAGAGTCCTGACTCTTTGTCAGCCTGGCTACAGTGCTGAAAAGAAACCTGGAATTATTCTTGTTCTCTTCTATTAATACGGAATAATAACTTCTTGTAGCTTTCCTAAGAGATTTTTTATAAATTAGAAGTTGATTTTTCCAAGCTAAATAGATTTCATCTAATTTAGTGGAGTGCCATTTTCTTTCTAATTGACAAATCTTCTGTTTTAAGCTACGAGTTTCTGTGTTGAACTAAGGAGTTAGAAGTCTCTGATTAGACTTTTTCTTTTTTAAAGGGGCCACCATGTCTAGAGTCTGATACAGAGAAGCTTTAACACTATCTACCATGCTACCAATTACAGAAGGAGCAAGCTGTGAATAGCTTATCTCTGTTGTGTTGACACATGGCATAGAGGAAATATTCTGCTTAAGTTTGCTAACAGCATCATCTGAGAGGCATCTACTGTAGTAATATTTTTCTTTAGGAGCCGGATAGTCAGAAATAGTAAAATCAAAGGTTAACAGACAATGGTCTGACAGTACAGGGTTATGAGGAGACACTACCAGATTTTCTGTTTCTATGCCATATGTCAGAACAAGGTCCAGCGTGTGATGGAGATAATGGGTAGAATTTCCTACTTTCTGAGAAAAACCCATCGAGTCTAATATTGAATTAAATGCAGTATTAAGGCAATAACTATCTACATCTCCATGCATATTAAAGTCCCCTACTATAATTATTCTACCTGATTTCAGCACTAAATCTGCTAAGAATTTGGCAAATTCGGATAAAAACTCAAGAGTAGGCTGAGGGAGGATGATAAACTATGGCAAATAAAATTGGGTTTAACCTAAAATTGCTAATATGCCCAATACTGAGGATCAGGCCCTCAAAGGAATTATAACATGTTTTTTGCTTTACATTAACTAGTAATTTGGAATGGTAAATTGTTGCTACTCCTCCTCCACGACCAGAACGTCTGGGATTTTGACAGTTTAAATAGCCAGAGGGAGTTGATTCATTTAAACCAACATAATCCTCTTGCCCTAACCAAGTCTCTGTAAGGGATATTAAATCAATCTGATGATCAATTAACAGATTATGGACTAGCAGAGACTTGGGAGTTAGAGACCTAATATTTAACAAACCACATTTAATTTTTAAATTATGAGGAGGAACAGAGGCCAAGTCATTAAATTTAGAGGTTTCTTGTTTAATTTGAGTTTTACCAACTTTTTGTTTAATCACTTTGGGATGCTTATACATTATATTTTTATTTACTTTGGAGGGAGCAGACAATGATTCTCTGATGGGGAAAACAGGGGCTAAGTTGAGGGGTGGTGGATGAAGAAGAGCTGCAGAGAGGCGTGTAAGACTGCGACTCCACTTCCTGGTCCCAACTCTGAGTTGTCAAGGTTTTGGAAATTTGGATAAAAATGATGCCAGATTGTTAGATAAGGGATGCACCATCCAAAGTGGGATGGACGCCGTCTCGTCTAATAAGACCAGGTTTTCCCCAAAATGAGTTCGAGTTGTCTATGCAGCCCACATTGTTTGCAGGACACCACACAGACAGCCAGCGGTTGAAGGATGATGATGAGAGGAAGTTCAGATGGTGTCACGTGTGTGTGGCAGCAACCAGGTGAGGAGTACAAAGACAAGTGTGTCTTGCCTACAGTCAAGCATGGTGGTGGGAGTGTCATAGTTTGGGGCTGCATGAGTGCTGCTGGCACTGGGGTACTTCAGTTCATTGAGGGAACCATGAATGCCAACATGTACTGTGACATACTGAAGCAGAGCATGATCCCCGCCCTTTGGAAACTGGGCCGCAGGGCAGTATTCCAACATGAAATGATGTCATCATGGAGGAGTGGAAGAGGATTTCATTGGCAACCTGTGAAGCTCTAGTGAACTTCTTGACTAAGAGAGTTAAGGCAGTGCTGGAAAATAATGGTGGCCACACAAAATATTGACACTTTCGGCACAATTTGGACATTTTCATTTCGGGGTGTACTTTGTTGCCAGCAGTTTAGACATTAATGGCTGTGTGTTGAGTTATTTTAAGGGGACAGCAAATTTACACTGTTATACAAGCTGTACACTGACTACATTGTATCAAAGTGTCATATCTTCAGTGTTGTCCCATGAAAAGATATAGTAAAATATTTACAAAAGTATGAGGGGTGTACTCACTTTTGTGAGATACTGTATATACACATATGTTCTTGCTGCTTTAATTAATTTTTAATATGCATACTATGTGCTCAGCTGTCAGCTGCCACCATCCACATACACCCTGCAGTGAAAGCGTAAGCCACTTCAAGTCTGTGCTCTGACCACATGCATGACAAAACTAAGAGAGAACCATGCTAAACAAAAGCCTGTGTGAGTATGGCTGGTGCATACCCCCGCTGAGAGTGCCATGTCACCTTATCATGGAACAAGGCAAACAGTACCAGTGAGAGTATGACCTAAGAGACCTGATATAAATGAGGGTTTCAGACTGAAGGCAAACATCCATACTAAAGCAGAAATTTCTTTTTGAGTATGTATAAGTAGATCCTTTCCATAGACTACATGTAAAGAGGGACAATGAGCCTCCACTTACTTCCATTATAGAAAAGTGAAGCTCTACTTCCTGTATTTAGGGCACTGCCATCTTGCAATTGTGGAGCCAGACTCTGTGCAGTAGTAGCCATGAAGCACAACTGTTGCATGAAATTCCTGTCTGTACAGTCGCCGATCAGCTGCGCCAGAGACGGCTTCCTCAAGCACACTGAATCATGACCATGTCTGTCTTGACCACACACCCCATTTTCATAGTATTAAGTAATAGATTTAAATCAAACTGATCAGAAAAGGGACAATTTAAACATACATTAGCATAACAACAACTGTATATGAGGACAGAAACTATTGGAGAAGTATATTTAGGTTTCAGTTTAGCAAAGTGCCCCACACAATAATGGGTGGGGCAGGACTTCCAGTCTTATTGCAGCCCACCACTAGAGGGCGATCAAGATGCACAGGCGTGCCTTCTGGAGCGCTCTCATGTTGCCCGTCTTTATTTGCAGTCTATGATTCCAAGAGACCCCCAAATTAAACTGCACTTTAGGGGCACTTTAAATTCAGATTCAGATAATCCAGGAGTTTGTTAAATTATAGTGTTATGAAACTTGAATCACTATCTGTTTCCTATAGGCCCTTAGAATAGAGGGTTAGCATTAATGAAAGCGCTTTGAGTGGTCTTTGTGACTAGAAAAGCGCTATATAAGTGCAGGTTAGTTAGTAGTTAGTAGTATTTTCCAGTTGTAAACCCTCAGTACCAATGTAAACAAGCAAATAATTGGCATAGAATGTCTAGTGTCTTTTAGTGTGAAATTTAGCTGGAAAGAAAACTTAGACTGTTTTTAATTTTAAAATGTTAGTTTGTGTATACGCTGTTATTAATTAGATGAAAATATGGTAACTTTGTCCCATTGTTGATTTAAGAACCATGCTAGAATGATAATGAAGACTCTTTAAGTAAATTCTGACCTTGAAAACGGCCATGACTGACATGCAGTAACAGAATGTGGGGGCCAAAGGTCATGGGAAAAGATGTTTCATGAGTGAGTTCTTGATGTGAATATTGGCCAACAGTTTAGCCTTAGTTTTGTGAAAGTGGGCAGTTTTGAAGGATCACTGGTATGACTTGTCAGTATATGTGTAGCTAATTTTATTGATGCAGTCATTTATACTAAAATTCAAAATAATCACCACTTCATGTCCAAACTAAAGTAATGTCAAACTTGTCTCGAGACGGTACAGAATCGTCCACTATGCTGCATGTGGTGCAAAGGTGAAATTGTAATAAAAAAAAGTAAAGTTTAAAAAACACTACATGTTGGATTTTACTAGAATCAGATTTGGTTTAAAGTGAAAGATTTTCTTTTAAAGGTTATATATTCCTGGAATTCAATCTTCTCATGCAGCATTAATGTAGATGAGGTTCTTTTGTGATGTGTTGGTCTCACTCTTGCCTTTTGCTGTCTCTGTATACTAGAAGCAGCGGGCATCCCAAGCTTCCATCTCACTAGGCCAGACTGTGATCTCCAAACACAAGAACCTGCGCTACTACAGCTCCAAGGTCACCCAGATCAGCTCCCAGACCTTCTATGAGGTCATGTTTGATGACGGCTCTTTCTCTAACGATACCTACCCTGAGGATATAGTGGTGAGGATGTGTGTAATTAGACTTGTGCTCAAGAGGTCACTCCCACAGCCGTATGAGGTCATACAGTTTGTGATAATTAAGATATTGTATGGAACTTGTGGAAACTCGGGATTTAGTTCCTCCCTGTGGTCAGCCCACTTCACTCGATTCATTAATGAGAAGATTCCTGGATGTGTCTAAATGGAGTCTGTGTTACTGCAGTTCACTCAGTGCCGCTTCGCAAAAGGGTCTGGGATTGAACTCGGGGTTGAACCTAGGTCAAGTCAGTCTGTGTGCCGTCAGTGTAAAGTTTTTATGTTTCCCCCAGGTGTTCCAGACTCCTCCCACGATTCATAGACACGCTTCTGACGACGCCCTGCATGGCAGCAGCCACTCCAATTCTAATTGTGTTTAGAAAGGAGACTCGTAATTTCATTCTACTGTGCATGCTTTGCTGTGTATAGACTGAAAGATGATGAAGATGGCTTTCTTTCTTTGTGACCACATGGTGCCACTAAATCCAGAGTTTCAAATGATCAGAGTTGCAAATGTTCCATACAATAACTTGAAACAAATCATTTTTTTTCGATCTTGAAAATTTGTTAATTTATCTCCTGAAAAATATTTTAAATAAAGGCAGCAGTTATGTTAGAAAGACTGGTATAATTTAGGTTGAGGTGAATATCCAGATATTGCACTCAAGTAAAAGTTGAGTTATGATATTAATTGCTTGAGTATACATTAAGGGTAGTGACCAAAGGAATTACTTGAGTAAGATTAAAAAAAACCTTTCTTATAAAGATGATTTGTGTAATGATTAGCTCTTTTAAAACAAGAAAAAGGGCAAATTTTACATTTAAAATTATAAAAAGCTGCAAATTTATGCAGTAATTGTTGCAAAATAAACTCTGGAAATGTGCTCAAGAAATGGATGCATGTTTATGAAATCAAAAATCTGCAAATTAAAAATAAAGTGAAATCTCAGATTTACAGAAGAAACTGCAAATTTAAGAAGGGGAAAGGTTACATAAAAATACATATTTGCAAGAAAAAAGTTGCATCCTCACAATTTTACAAGAAAAGCAAATTCCCACCTAAAATGTTGCAAATTTATTGTATGTTTATGTAGGGGGGAAAAAAAACTGTAATTTTGATCAGGTTCATTCTTTTAACAGACTATGAAGTGTTAGTGAGATTAAAAATATACAGTAATTCCATCCACAGTTATCTTCCTAAAATAATCCAAATCATGCAAAGGAACAGTAGATGGTAATAAATACTTCCTAATCCTGAATAGAAAAACAATAACTTCAAATGTGACAAAAAGAAAAATTGAGACAAATAACTTCATATACACTATGTTCAGATCAGTGAAATTAAATGTAACTCTGATTGTAACCAAATGTAACTGAGTAAAATGTACCTTTGAGTTTTATTTATGTAATATTGAAGCCCCTTATGGAGTATGTTCAAAAGTTTCATTAGGTTTGCCTTGAGGAAAACGATACATACAGTAAGGCATCAGTTTTATTGCCAATATAATTTATGTGCTGAAAATTATCTTATAAAACTCAGAGGGGGGTTTAAATTTTCATCACATAATTTCACTGATTCCCTATAAAACCCAAATAAAGTTTTGGTCCACTTTAGTTGGCTATCAAGTAACTTTATCCAAGTGACCCCCCCCCCCCCCCAAAAAAAAAAGCACAGAAAAGAAAGTTAAAAAGCTCTGTTCAACTCCAGACCCTCTCTGAATGGCTTCTCATTTTCATTTTGAAAACACTGAAACACAGACACTCGCACAGACCAACCTTTATTCTCTTGGTTGTTTTTTTTTTTTTTCCAGAGCAGAGATTGTGTGAACCTGGGTCCTCCTGAAGTAGGGGAAGCTGTTCAGGTGAAATGGCCTGATGGGTTGTTCTATGGCGCAAAATACTTGGGATCCAATGTCTCTTACATGTACCAGGTACACACACAGAGTACACTCAGCACTCTAGAAAGCCACTTCATCAGTCACCATGTGGTGAAGAGACAAACAAATGGCCCGGCTTTGCAGGTTTAATTTTTATTCCCATGAATGTTGGTTAAACTTGCAAGTGCTGTTGTAGGTCAAAGTGACACAGGCGTAAACTTGTCGAACTCCCTCAGCATCAGAGGCCTTTGTGGGAAGATGGTGAGATTGAGGGAGGCACTGGAATTATCATGACTAAAGAGGAGGCTGAAGTTGAAGGGGGATAAAAAAGGCAGACATATTGGAAGCAAAGGCTGTTCAGACACAGTGATAGAAAATGGGCAGAGAGAAGAGACGGAGAGTGAGAAAGTGAGAAGAGGACGGGTGGGAGGTGACAATCTGCATTATTCAAACACACTGAAATATTCACCAGGCGAAGAGATGTGCGGCTTCCACTTAAAGCTTTATTTAGTTGGACTGGGCGTTACACATTAGTTATGCACAAATGCATCTGTGACGCAGGCGCTCAGTTTAATATAGGTCAGATAAAAGGAAAAAAAAGGCTGAATGGGAAGTTTCCATTTACAGTGTGTTTAGATATGAAGTCATTTTTATCTACACTTTAACTCAAATGTTGTCTAGAGCAGAGTTAGGAAAAAATCAGACTTTATAAAGTGTTATTTTATTTCATAATTGTTAAACTTTCCCTTGAATGTGTTGCTACAGTGGGAAAATGTATGTGTTGCAGTCTGATGAATTACAAAACTGTTTATCATGCATTTCTCATACGTAGGTATTGCAGTAGATGAGCCTTTATTTTTTATAAGCTATCCCATAAAGACTCCATTCTTTACTGTTGTATAACTGATGAGCATGTCTAGCATTTTTAAAGGGGATTGTTATACATGAATATGATTTTTAGTGGCCACACAGTACTAGTAGTATATGTGTGGATGCCCCCCCCCATGTGAATTCTGGTGACCAAATGGTTAACAGCCTTTGTATTTCAAGAAACAAAAAAATAAAAATCTACGTTGACTGAAATTGTACATACGCTTCAACTAGAGGGGACTCAGAGAGCGCATACCTCTGACGAGGTCTGTCCATCTGTGCATAAGTGCTTTAGAAATAAAGTTGGATTGGACTGGATCTGCCTGACTTTGAATAGGTTTACACAAAAACTACCAGACAGATTTGATCAGACTGTCCACCGAGGTGGCCCCTGGGCTTTGGATGAACCCATTAGATTTCAGTGGTGATCTGGTTCTGGATATGGATTCTGGATCACTTTTTCACTTTATTTAACATTATGAGATAAGGCCTTGGTGGAGGTTTGCGCTCTCGGATCACCCCCAAAATCTAATGGGTTCATCTATAGACCAAAGTAGTGTTGTAGTTGAGACCAGACCAAGATCAGTCTCCCAAGACCAAGTCGAGTCCCAGGACTGCGCTCTGTGTGTGTGTGTGTGTGTGTGTGTTGATGAGGTTCTAACTACAGTACTGGCCCAAAGGCCACCTCTGGTGAAAATTTTCATCAAAATCTGTCCAGTAGTTTTGCGTAATCCTGTGTATAAACAGACAAGGACCTTGGCAGAGAGATGGTGAATCACCTCCAAACTCTAATAGGTTCATCCTTAGGCCAAGGGTGACTTCTGGTGAAAATGTCATCATTCAACAGTTTTCACATAATCCTGCTAACAAACAGACAAGCAAACTGCCCTGATCAAATTACCTCCTTGGTGGAGGTAATCAATTTATAGTCATGAGGAAAGGGTATAGAAATAGCCAAGTCCCACTTCTTCTACATATGGGACCAAACATGGGGGGGGGGGGGGGGGAAATATGCATTGGAGTGAATGGCAAGAGAGAAATTATTTTTGAGCCCAGTCAATTTTTTTTTTTTTTTTTTCATTTTGAAGCTCTACTTAAATCCTGGTTATGATCCACCAATGAGAAATGTGAATACTTGTGACTTTTGCCCTGGTCTTAAGATTCTGATGAGGCGTGTATATAGTTGAGACTAGTAGATGTATTCCACTAACTGGTTTCACACAAAACTAAATACTACTCTTTATTTAACAACAACCTACAGCTTTATTTATGTGGAAAATATCTTTAAAATTGACAAACATCATATGTGTAATTCATGACAAAGTTCAATCAGGATGGGAAAAGAATTTCTCCCTTCTTGATGACTCTAATGCATATTTTTTTCCCTTGAAATTAGATTCCATGATGCACAAGTATGGGTTTGAGACTTTTTCAGCGCTACGCATTCTCTCCTTCTTAGCCTATTATTGATTGAAATTTTAATCAAAATAAACTGAATCATTTTATTGCAGTTATTTTGACTGTAATTGTTTTAAAATGAATTTCCGTTTAATTATTTTTGTAGATTTATGTGGAGTGCACCCCCAAGCATTTTAGCCTATCTGACAGGAATGACGGCTTTTAGCTGCATCATATTAACTAATGATAACCTTGCTTAGTCGGTGAAACTGTGGTTGGATTCATGTGCCTTTCAAAAATTATTATTGTACCAATCATATGGAAACATTCAAAGTTTGATATGTTCAGTCTCATTTCAACTTTTAAGGTTAAAGCCCATTTGAGAGGTATGGTATATAGCCACCTGCTGTAAACATTTAACATAAAGCAGCCACACTGTCAACTTTGGACCATAGGCTGACTGTAAATATGGACAAAGAGCTAGTACTTAGTAGCCAATACATCATCATGTTGTGGGAAAATGAAGCAGCTTCTTGGATTTAGGGTGCTACAGTCTTGCACCGGTGATCTCATTTGCAGCCATAGTGTGTGTGCTGTGGCAGAGCTGCAATGCTGAGTTCTCGTCCACACAGCCACCCATCACAGTCTGCGCAGCAGGACGTAGGCAGCTCTGTCAAACATGACCAGTTGTGATCACAGCCCTGATTTTATCAATTGATTGATTGTTTCCTTAACTTCAAAGGTGGAGTTTGAAGATGGCTCACAGGTGCTGGCAAAAAGGGAAGATGTCTACACTTTAGATGAAGACCTGCCCAAAAAGGTCAAGCGTAGACTTGTAAGTAATAGTTACCGCCCAGTATTTTAAGCAATAAGAGGATTATTTTAATACAATAATACCACATGGAACATTTTCTCATTTGTGTTTTCTAGTCAACGGCTTCAAGCATGCGTTTCCAGGACGCCTTCTTCACCACACAGGGGGAGAGGAAACGGCAGAGAACTCCAAATTCACGTTTCCAGAAAGACTATGTAGCCCTGCCAGGCCTCCGTACAACTGCCAAAAGCACATGGGAGCAACGCAGCCACAAAGGGAAATGAAGTCATGGAGAAGGATCAACGACCGTTGAATGCACTGAATTAGAAGTAGATGTAGGGAGAATCTGTGCGAGTGTATGTATGGGTGTGCTTGCGTGTGAATTTTGGATTGCCATTTCCATCTTAACAACTGTTGCCCACACAAGTTCCCTAAGAAAAGTTTGGAGGACATAATGCAAGGGAATGGCTGACATAGGTTGTGTGCTTGTACATTATACACCAGTGACCGGATAGCGTGTTGGGCTGGTGATGGATTTGATTGGACAGTTGAACTTTTTGGACTCTTGTAGGATTGGTTAACAGAGGGCATTCTTGCCTCGGTTGCCTCGTGCTCTCACATCCGTCAGGGAAAATCAACATGACTTTCAATTTTCACATGAGCATTTTTGAAAATTTAAAAAAAAAAAAAAAAAAAAAAAAAAAAAGCTTGTACATAGAAAAATTCAAAAAAGTGACTTTTTTTTTTTTTCTAAATAGCCACCTATGGTATCCCATTGTGGGTCCCTTATGTTTTGATTTAGAATATTTATGTCCCTTGCTTGTGTTTTGTTCCTCCGATTTACCGTTTCTCCTTGCATGTTCAACATTGTTCTAACTGCTTCTGCAAGGCCGAGTCCAATCACACTTATAATGGCTTCCTCTCTGCATGTTAGTTGAAATTCCTACAGGCAGAAATCGTGTAAATTCTGTATTTTAAAACAAAGAAAATGATTGACCACTCAACAATTGCTTCCATTTGGAAAAGATTCAGACAGGAAGCCGTACCTTTGTGTTGGATTTTGTGTCCTATTAACGTGAAATGCTACTGTTGCCCTGTTGATTGAATCACATTGTTGAAATTATTTAAAATTTGTATTTATTTTTGGCTTGCTATAGTTAAAATATTGCTAACTGCTATAAGGAAAACAATAAAAAATACCAATGTTTTTCTTTTTATTAAAATTTCAGTATTTTAAATTGATTTGCCCAGATAGAATGGATATATTAATTATGGATTTTTGCAAATTATTTCTGACCTTTTGCTGCTAAATACAAATATTGGAATTGTAACTATATATAAAACATTTTTTAATTTAAAAAAAAGAAAAGGGTAACTTAATTTATACTGTTAGGTTTCCATTAAACATTGTGTGCAGGTGTTGACTGTTAAAACAGCTACAGGAATTCAATTAGACTGCAAGATCATTCTTTTTAGGTTCATTTTTCCTCTTTTACTGATATGTATACATCTATTGTTTTGTTTTTCCTGATGGTATGACCTAATAAATGTCTGACATTTGGCCAAAACCACTACTGATACAGGAGTGAAATAGGGCAGTCAGAGATGGCAGATTTCCTCCCTGTTGTGCTGGACCTTCATTATAATTTCATTTGCAGTGTATACACCAGTGAATGTCAGCCGGTGGCCCCCAGGCCATTTTCAGACCCCAGAATATTACTGAATTCAGGAATAGTTTAGTTCTAACTGTGTTTCATTAATTAATTTATGGAAACTTCTGGAAGATAGTCAGATTTCTGAGCGTAAGTGAATGCAGCGTCAGATTGCAAACCCCTTCTTTCCCCGACAGCGGGAGAGTGTTACAGGGCGGCTGTAACTCTTCTACAGGTAAACTAGACTTATAGTTCACATTATGACAACAGCCTTGGCTTTTGCTATTGTTATTACACAAAATGCTGAATATTTTTGGGTCTTTATGAAATTATTTGTGTAGCCGGGTGGTAGAGCTGCTTTAAGGGGATTTGTGGCAGATGGGCATAATACATGGTTGCTGTTTATAGGGCTTTCTTTTTGTTTTGTGCAGTTGCACATCCAGGACATGGGGCGGCAGTGTTGTCTTGCTTAGTAGCTTCCGGGATCACCTTTTTTGATGCTACACCCCTTCCCCCCCTTCCTTTTTGATGGCTGACTTTATAAGAGGCACAGTGTTGTGGCTGCACAGTAGAGAATTTGAATTTGACTGAGGGCTGGCGAACCACTCCATGTGGCCAACTTTGCTGGTGTAGGTCTTTCAGTGAGTTTGTGTAATCATTAAGCCCACTGCCGTATATTGTGGCTATTGTTTGTTTTGTTTATAGAAAATTGTGATAAATTGTCTTTTGGGTTTCTCCCATTCAGAACTGTGAACCTTTGATATTCTGCCACTTGTATGAACCAGGCATTGATTCTACAAGGTTGGAATTTTGTTACAATAAATTCTGCTTGTAATCACAGTTAACTAAGAGCCCAGTTTTATGTCCTGTGTGCTGTCAAATTCTACGGGTTACACAATTAGGTATTAGGAGTGGGGTTGGTTAAGCACAGTGTTGTAAGCTGAATTTGAGTGGCAGTTTGTTTTATTTTTTTATGTGAACATATACGGCAGTGAAGATTTGCAGGTGATCTCTGGCATCGGAGGCAGGAGTGTCTTTTGTGGTGGAATGGCAGATGACCATCCTGAGTGGCCAGGGCTCCAGTAACAGGACGTCACATCCAGGGCTACTCCAAGAGTTCCAGGCCGACACCTATCTACAGAAGACAAGATTCAGCTAATCGCCAATAGACTGTATTTGCAATATCCTTGATATTGAACTGATTTTTTTTTTTCTTTTCTTACACTGGACTTGATTTAAACAAAACTCTAATATGTTCAGTGATGAAGAGACTGCAAGTAATGCTAGTGAGCATGGCTTAGGGGAGCTGGCAAACACAGAGACCCTGTTGATGAGATACATATTAAATTGGATGAGTTGACAAAACTACGGGATGAGTTAACGAGATTGAGTGATGAGGCGCACATTCATCAGACCACTAGCAATAGTGCACCCATTCGTTCTACATCCTTGCTCCCAGGGAACGGCAATTACAAACATTTAGTGGTGATCTCAACACAGATAGGAGAGCTGCAGAAGAGTTTATTGAAGAAATAGAGAGGGTCATGCAATGTAGGGAGCAGTCAAGGGAAGAACAATGTGACTACATACTCTCACTGCTACGAGGCCCAGCATTAGAAGAAGTACGACTGTGCATGTGCGATCAGCATGTGGAGACGAGTGACCGCTTCTCATATTTAAGAAATGCATTTTGGGAAAAGCGTAGTACTACACAGCTCTTACAGACATTCTATAACCGTAGACAGGCAGAAGGAGACAATTTACGTGTTTTCTCTCATGCTTTGTCACAGATTCTGAGCTCTGTCATGAAGCAGTCCACTGATTTGGTCCCAAATGAGAGAGTTGTTCTGAGAGACCAGTTCACTGAGGGGCTGAGAGACACAGCACTCAAACAAGAGCTCAGGAAAGCGGTTAGAGACAGGCCAGAGTCCAGCTTCTTAGATATTAGAAAGAAGCTGTTTTGTGGGAAATGGAAGAAAGTAAGGGTCATTGGCCCAAGATCGTAAAGAGTGGTCAAACGCAATCTGAGTGGCTGAGGACCCAGTGCTCAGCTATTGGGACTGAAAATGATCATACACCTGCATTACAGGAAGTACAGAGAGCCATTGGTCGTCAGGAAAAACAGTTGAATGAGTTAGGAAGAACAGTTGTGGAGTTGGCAAGTGCTGTGAGTGAACTTGTGAGGTGCCAGACACAGAATCGTAGGGGAGCTAGACCCCAAACTCAGCTACAATTCACCTCAGATGGTAAACCCATATGCTTAAAATGCAAGGGTATTGGGCGGTGCGGTGGAGCAGTGGTTAGCACTGCGGCAGCACAGGAACTCACCCTTGGCCATGGGATCCCTGGTTCGATCCCAGCCCCTGACCAATAGTGATCTGTGTGGAGTTTGCATGTTCTACCCGTATCTGCGTGGGTTTACTCCAGGATTACTCTGGTTTCCTCCCACATGCCAAAAACATGCAGGTTAGGTTAATTGGAGTGGCCCTAGGTGTGAATGTGTGTGTGAATGGCTAAGGGATAGCGCCATACCGTGGCTGCTTCATCCATCCAGGTGGATGCCCCCAATTTCCCCTCTGGGGATCAATAAAGTATACAAAATCAAAAAAAAAAAAATATATTGCACGTGTCCCCAGGCCAGCTGATATCAAAATGAGACAGCAAAAATGGTAACAACTAGTCCCTTGGCAAAACAGGAAAACTCACACCCTCAGCTGTCTGAGCCAAACGGTCCAAGAGGAAGCAGTCGGCTCACCATCAGACACTTTGAACAGATGTAGAATATTGGTGAATGTAAAACAGTTCAGGTGAAACTTCAAGGTATTATAGCTTCATGCCTATTTGACACTGGCAGCCAAGTTAGTACAATCTCTGAAAGTTTCTTTCAAAAATGCCTCTCGGCTAAAGATGAAAGTGTACATCCAGCATTTGAATGGTTAAAAATCACTGCAGCTAATGGCCTAGACATCCCCTACACCATGTTCCAAATTATTATGCAAATAGGATTTTAGTGTCATAAACATTCAATTTTTTGTTTTTCAGTTAAACTCATGGGTGGTATTGTGTTTCAGGGCTCTTTGGATCACTGGTATCAAATCTCAGACACCTGTCATAATTAGTTTGCCAGGTGAGCCCAATTAAAGGAAAACTACTAAAGGATGTTCCACATTATTAAGCATGCCACAGGTTTGAAGCAAATTGGGAAAGAAAAAGGATCTCTGTGTCATGTCCATAACTTGCACTCTTAAGAATCAGGCCGGAAGTGCAGTAGAACGTAACTTTATTAAGTGAGCCACACAATAACATAGACGCTCCATACAGGCAGATGGCTGTGGTCGAAAGAGACAGTCTCTTCTGCATTGGTCCTTTATACCCCAGGGTGACGGCGGAACTGGAAAGGCGGAGCCGTCACCCCCAGTACACCCAGGGTACACCCAGCACCATATAACATTATATTTAACACACTACATTTCCCCCCGTAGAAAAACCCAAATCACACAAACTAGGCCCTCCCAAATTTAAAACCCAACTCACACAATGATGTGATTGTTTCCTTTTGTCCGAAATAAATATCATCATCATAGCAGTCTGTCGTGGGCGACAATGACTGTTTCATTTAGGTCTGATCAGATTCCTCCACACAGCTCTGTCCTTAGCCTTCTGCTGCCAGGAACTCCTGTCTATATCCAACTTCTTCAAGTTTCTTTTTACAGTATCTTTAAATCTGAGCCTTGGTCTACCCTGATTGCGTTTGCCCTCGCATAACTGTGAGTAGAGTAACTGCCGAGGGAGATGCTGGTGGTCCATCCTCTCAACATGTCTGAGCCATCTCAGGTTCCTCTGTATTAGCATGTCCTCCATTGATGGTAGACCAGCTCGTTTCACCACTTCTATGTTGGTTATTTTGTCTTTCCATTAGATGTTCATTATGGCTCGAAGGTGTCTCATCATGTACACGTGGAGTTTCTGCACCTGCACTCTGTAGACAGTCCAAGTTTCAGCACCGTACAATAGAGTAGCCAGTACTGTCGCTCTGTACACTTTGCATTTCACATGGATAGACACATGTCGGTTGTTCCACAGTCTCTCCCTCAAGTTTCCAAACACAGCGCTTGCTCTTCCCATTCTGAGAGATGGTTCATCCTCCAGCCTAGCATTCTCTGAAACAGTACTCCCTAGATACTTGAAAGTCTTGCACTTGACTAGTGGCTCTGTACCAGTGCTGATCTCTTCTGGTAGTAATGCTGATAATTGGAACTTTGGTGGTTGATAAAGGCACTCTGTCTTCTTGATGTTGATTTTGAGGCTGAATTGGCTAGCTGCTCTTGCAAATTTCTCCACTAAAGATTGCATATCTTCCACATTGTGTGCAACTAGAGCACTGTCGTCGGCAAAGAGCATTTCTCTTACTACCTTTATCAATGTCTTACTCTTGGCTTTAAACTGTGCCACATTGAACAAGTCTGCTTGTTTCCTTGTTTGAATGTATACTTCTTCTGAAGTGTCTTTGAAGGCCACCTCAAGCATGGCTGCCAGATATAGCGAGAAAAGTGTAGGCACCAGGACACACCCTTGTTTCACCCCATTGCTTACTGAAAAGTCTTTAGATACTGAACCACTCATTGCCATGTTTGCTTGCATACCTGTATGGAGTGCCTCGATCAGGCTGACAAACTTCTCTGTACAGCCATATTTTTTGAGTACCTGCCAAAGTCCTTGTCGCGAAACAGTATTGAAGGCTTTACTGAAGTCTATGAAGACTACATAAAGCGGCATGTTCTGTTCGATACACTTTTCTTGAACCTGTTTCAAGCAGAAAATCATGTCCATTGTGCTTCTTTCACTTCTAAAGCCACACTGGGTTTCCGGTAGTACATTCTGCGAGATGTGTTCATTGAGTCTGTTCAGTAGTATACGTGAGAGAATCTTACCAACAGTGGCTAGCAGTGATATACCTCGGTAATTTCCACAATCTTTCCTGTCACCTTTCTTGAACAAAGGCACAATACTTGCATCCTTCCAGTCTCGAGGTACTTTCTGGGCATCCAATATCACTTGGATGAGCTTGTGCAGACAGTTGGTCAGCTGAACACCACCAAATTTCCACACTTCTGCTGGAATCCCATCCCTTCCTGGAGCTTTACCATCCTGTGTTGTCCTGATAGCTGCCATTAGTTCATCAAAATTTGGTGGTTCATCCAGACTTGATATAGCTGGTCGCTGCACTAGAGCTTCTTTAGCCTCTTCAGTGAGATCTCCAGGGTTATTTAGTAGTTGGTCAAAGTGGTCTGCAAATCTGTCCAGGATCTTGTCTTTCTCCTGCAAAACTGTTTCACCATCCATAGCCTTTAGTTGGATCAATCCTCTTGGTTTAGGGCCGTAGATTTCTCTCAAACCTGTGAAGAATGTTTTCATGTCCTTCCTGTCTGCTGCAGTTTGAAGTTCCTCCGCTTTTTCATCCCATCAGTTAGACTTCATCTCTCTGGTGTACTTCTGTAGCTCACTCTGAGCCTTTGAGTATTTCTTCTTCTTTGACCTTGTGCTACACTGTAGGTTTTCCTGCCTAGCTGTATTCGTCGCTTCTAGTAGTTTCTTCAGGTGTTCATCATGCTCATCAAACCAATCTTGATGTTTCCTCTCAGGGTGGCCTAATACATCACTTGCAGTCTGATACACCGTATCCTTCAGTGTTCCCCATTTCTCTTCTATGTCATTCTCTGAGTTGTTGCTGTCCCAGTCTTTCAAGTTTTCATCCATTTCCTGTGTAAGTTCTTCCTGCTTCTTTTGGCCTTTCAGTGCACTAGTGTTTAGCTTCCGTGGTGGCTTCGCACCCGTCCTGCAGTGCTGTTTTCGTCTCCAAATCCTTAATCTAGATCTCAGCATAACATGATCAGTACCACAGTCCACGCCTCTCATTGCTCTGATGTCCAATACATCCCTTCTGTCTCTCTGCCTGACTATGATGTAGTCTAATAAGTGCCAGTGCTTGGATCTTGGGTGCATCCATGTCTTCTTGTGCATGTCCTTGTGCTTAAATAGAGTGTTGGTTATCACAAGGTTGTACTCTGAACATAGTGCAAGTAGAAGTTCTCCATTAGCCTTGCACTTGCCTACTCCATGACTGCCTAGCACTCCTTTCCATTTTTCAGTGTCCGAACCAACTCTGGCATTAAAATCTCCAACGAGTATCAGCCTCTCATCAGTCGGTACACGCCTGATAGTCTCATGTAAATCACTGTAGAACTCTTCCTTCACCTCCTGTGTGTTGGTCATTGTTGGGGCATATACACTGATGAGTGTGGCATACATCTTCCGCTGTAGTGGGAGTCTCATAGTCATTATCCTTTCATTGATTGTCACCGGTTCCTCATCAAGCATTGCTGCTATCTCCTTTCTAACTGCAAAGCCCACTCCTGCTTCTCTCCTTTCTTGAGTTGATCTCCCACTCCAAAAGAAGATGTACCCATGGTCTTCCAAGCTGTCATATCCAGGCAATCTTGTTTCACTAAGTGCAGCTATGTCTACATTGTATCTGTTCATTTCCAGGGCCACAAGCGCGGTCTGTCTTTCTCGACGCTGTGATGTTGTTCTGTCCAACAGAGTGCGTACATTCCATTCCATTCCGCTACACACAAGGCTGCTGTTTTCCTCTTCTTTTGTCTTCCTGCTAGCTTACTTTTTGCTGCCTGTCAGAGTGTGAACAGATCAGTGCAGACCTTGTAAGCCCGGGTGACGTCCGAGCCGGTATGAGTTGCTTTCTGATCGACCATTTCATGAAACTGCTTGCAAAGTATTTGAGTACCGCTAGCTTTTGCTCGACTAGCAGCACATTCTTGGCAGATAAAGGTATTATCAGTGGCAAGGACAAGCCAAGACAAACTGACTCCAGTATCTGTTGCAGTGACTGACCAGATAATAGGTTTGTTTATCTCTGCTCTTTGTATAGTGCATGTCACAATGCACCGACTGGCACAGTCCACCACAGACCTTGCAACAGATGTGTTTATCTGCCAGGATGTCCAGTCTCACCCCGTGTAACTGGGAGTGGTCCACCACAGACCTGTGGCAGATATTGTTTTTAGTTCTGCCAGGACGCCCTGTTTCACCCTCCATGCCCTTGGAAGGGTGGGGATGCCGGTTGAGTCGCCAATGGCCCGACCCATGAGACAGATAGTACCGGTTTCATGGTCACCCGGTAGCAAGCAAGCCAATGCCTGACCTGACAAAAAAAAAGGGGGGGTGTAAGTCTCAGTTAAAAGCTGCCAATTTCTGACTAAAAAAAGTGGAATTTTATGGGTAAGAAGCTGCAACTTTAGCAAAAAGAGTGTAGATTTCCAACTGTTTACATCCTAAAATGCTGCAAATATAAGATTTTAGTAAAATGCGGCAAGTTTAAGCTTTTTTTAAACTGCAAATTCAATAGTAAGAAAAGTTCTAAATTCATGAGGAAAAAGCTGCAAAATTATGAATAATAAAAAGCTGCAATTTTTCAAGTAAGAAGCTGCACATTTCTGAGTAGAATGGCTGTAACTCTGCAGGAAAATCCTGCAAATTTATGAGAAAAAAATCCTCACATTTACAAAAGAATGATTCTAATTTACATGTAAAAGGATGTGATAAATTGGCGTGTGTGTTGACCATTTTTTTTTAACCTCTTGCACTCCGGTGTACCGCGGGCGGGCACGTCTCTGCGTCCTAGAGTGCACGAGGGCGCAAGAGGGCGCTGCGTCCTAGAGCGCACTGAAAAAAAAAAAGCTGCATTTCCGTTCTTCCACTACAGACACAGCCGCGAACAGAAAGCCAAAGGAGTGCTTTGATTGGTTTAGATGTGATTGACCTCTCATTCGACTAATAAGAGCCTTGAATTGGGTTTCTGAAACCTTGAAGAACCAATGACTGAAAACCTAGCAAGAAGGACCCGCCTACCAATGGCTGCGAATACAGCCAGCCAATTGAAGCACAGAAGTTCGAAAGCGTGTGTCCCTTGCATAAAATCTGTTTTGTCTGAGCTGCTGGGTGACACACACGCGTTCGCCAGTCTTTTTTTCTTACTACTGTTCTTATTTGTTTTGAAAAATCGTTTGCCAAAACCGCAATCATGGAAGCGCAAAACCACAATAATGGAATTATGGTTTGACCGGGTCGCGTGACCAGAACCACGAGTCCGTAACAAGCGGACCAGCGTCATGTTCGTCTGACAATGAGGAAGAGAAGTTCGCCAGCGACATTGCTGTTGTGGACAGGTAAGTGTTATAAGCTAAATTATTCTTTATCCCTGAAAATTGTAATCCAAATGATTTTTGACCGATCGGTAAATTACAACTGTGCGTTATATGTTGCGAACGGCCCCCCGTCATGCTGTGAATGCCCCCCCCCACCGCTACTCTTCTGTAGCAGATTGCAGATATATTGCAGATATTTCAGTACAACTGTGCCTAGTAGACCGCGGGGACTGTGCACCGCGGTCGCCACATGGCCACATGACTGTTCTGTCATGTGGCGATGGGCGATGTCCATCCTCTGTAGGGGAGGGGCTTGTTGCGGGGGGGGTGGGAGTTGTATCTTCTACATTACAGATATTTTAGAATAATTTTTAGTGCACTGTAGGTTATTTTTTCTTGTAAAAAAAAGCCACACATTTTTTATGTGACATGCTTCTTTGTGTGTGGGGGCTTGTTTGTTCATTCATTCATTCATGAATGAATAAACAACCCCCCCCCCCCCCACATACACACAGCCCTTCACCTTTCATTAGAGCCCAAGATGAAGCTTCTATATTGAATCATTCAGAAGTTACAGACGTTTTTCCAAACTGTGCCATTTGGCACAATTTGGCACAGTTCAAAAACGCCTGGAAACAACCTAAGAAAAAAGCTGTGTAATATATTCATTTTTTGTGGTATTGTTACAAAATTTTGACCTCAGCTGGATAACACTTGGTTCTACATTTCTGTTGCATTTTCCAGCCAGTATCTGAAGCTGTGTGTTATTTGTAAGCATTTGTATCAAAAAAAACACCCAGGCAAAATTTATTTTCTTCAAGTTCAGTATGTTTAGATGACTGTTACTCAGTGGCAGGAGCACTTAGAGAGATTATGACTGTTTTGCCAAAAAAATTCAAAGTGTTTTCTTTTAAATGAGACCAACCCCATGAAGATGTTGCAAAGGGTTGAAGAACAGCTTTTGATTTACTTTGGGTACGTTATTTTTTGGCGTTTTTAGGGAAATTGACCAGAGTGCAAGGGGTTAAATGACAGCCGTGAGGAGGAACTAAACGGTGGTGTTCGGTGGTGTTAAATCCTGCAGATCTGCACTAATCAGCAGGGAAAAGGAGAAGAAGAGGAATAGGTGATCCCCAGCAGCAGAAATAATCCACTTAACCCAGGAAGAGTAAACACATGACACCTCATGACATCAGTGGGAACAGCTGGGGTAAACTTCACACCTCTGTCCATTTACATGTTCCCTTCTGAGGATAATTCAAACTGAGCTGCTGCTGAGATGGAAACCAAAGGGTTAAGGGTGACGTGGCTTTAACAGCAGCACTGACCGCCCCCCCCCCCCTCAACTGACCTGCTGGACAGGAACTAACAACTCCTCAGACCTGTTAGCACAATTTTAACAACAAAAGGACATGCAAAAGAACCAAGATTCCCTTTGATTTAACAGGATAACAGCCTGAATATTCTGGTCTGTGAATGAACAGAGCAGGCATGAGTGTTTCACAAGGCACTTATTGAATTATAATGGTTAATCCAAGTCACAATTTCAGACACAGCAGGTGCAACTTGATTAATCTATGGACATAAGTGGGCATGTGAAACTCTTGGCCAATGTGTGTTTTGTGGATGTATATGCAATCAGAGAAAATTGCCTATTTTGTGAAGAATTATCACAGAAAAAAATAATTTTTTGGGTCACATTTGAGTATCTTCAAAAAGGAGAACTTCAGTGGGAAAATTGCATGAGTGTTACCTGATGAAGCAGCTTTGTGATCCTCTAAACAGGCCCAAGTTTCACACGGAGAGAAAACTAATTACAAGACTAAAATGGCATTATAATAGGCTACATTGTGTCATGTTGTAACATTTCTGGTTGGTGGGGTTCCCCGAGATTTTTTTTAATGCAAAAAGGGTTCCTTGGCCCAAAAAACATTGGAAAGACATTGATCTGGAACACCCTATTTTAGGAAAAATTCTAGCATCTCAAATGTATGATATACTCGATATTAACAATGGTGATCCCTAGTAAAAACAAAGCTAAACTCAGCTAGCTACATCCAGTTTGTGCACCAGTGGAAAAAGAGGAAAAACATTTAAGCTTCTAGTGCAAAGAGGCATGTACACTGGCGCCTCGTAGCCTGAGTAATATATATAGCCTGTAGAGACTCAGACAGCATCTCAGTCAGGGTGCAGAGGGTAAACAGTGGAGGACAATAGTCAGGGAGATCATGGGGAGTTGGCAGGAAGAAGGAGTCAGGGGGTTTAAGGTTGAATGTATTGTGATGTTAAATGTCATGCAATGTGAGGTGAAATGTCATGCAGATGTGAGATGAGCGGTTGGGATAAAAGGAGAAACCGTGCTTGGTTGTATCATGCTTTTTATGTGTATGACTGATGAGAGAGTGTAATAAACTTCGTCTGTTCATAAACCTGCCTCCTCATTTCACACACTCTCCCCACTGGTGACCCTGGACGTATTATGGAACACGAGGCAAGAACCCTGGAGTCGGCCCAGAAGGGAAGCCCCAGCAACGCGGCAAACATCCCACAGACGGCCCGGACGGGAACCCCCAGCAACACGTGCCCTGTTTCAGTCAAGCTACCGGACTTTTGGCAGCACAACCTGCGCTCTTGGTTCCACCACACCGAGGCCCAGTTCGCCTTCCGGGGAATAATGGCAGACGACACCAAGTTTTACTACATGGTTGCAGCGCTGGACGCTCACACAGCTCAGCAGGTAGCGAGCCTGCTCGACCAGCCCCCAGCCCACAACAAATACGAGGCTCTCAAGGCTGCGCTGACCTGGCGCTACACGCTCTCGGACTGTGAAAGAGCAGAGAGGCTCCTGAGGCGTTCCGAGTTAAGAGATGGTTCGGCTGTCGATCTGATGGAGAAGATGTTGGCGTTAATGGGCACGGACGACGGGCATTTTCTGTTTGCCCACCTTTTCCTCCAGAACCTTCCAACAGAGGCGAGAGCAGTTCTGGCCAATTTGCCGTTGCTGGCCATGCGTGACTACCGTGCGCTAGCCCAGGAGGCAGACCGGATCATCCTCACCACCAGAGCACTCACAGTCAACGCGGTGGCGTCGGAACCCAGCGAGACGACCAGAGGAGGCGAGGAGCCAGCGACAGTAGCGGCAGCGGGGGCCAAGGAGCGCCAGAGAGACACGCTCTGCTTCTACCACCACCGCTTCGGAGAGAACGCACGCAGATGTGCACCACTGTGCCAATTCAAGCGCTCGGGAAACGCCAAGGCCGGCAGTCGGTAGCAGCTGCGACCACCGGCGAAGAGAACAAGCTGCTCTACGTGACGGACTCGCGCTCAAGGAGGCGTTTCCTCGTAGACACCGCAGCCCAGAAGAGCATCATCCTGCCGACCTACGCCGACTGGCTGGCAGGACCTAGCGGTCCCGGGCTGGTGGCAGTAAACGGCTCGGACATTAAGACCTTTGGTGAAAGAACACTGGCTTTATCTCTACACGGCCGTACATACGAGTGGACTTTTGTCATAGCAGCACTGAGTTTCCCAATCCTGGAAGCTGATTTTCTGTGTGCACATGGTTTACTAGTTGATGTTGCTAACAGGCGCCTGGTTAATGCACTGTCCTTTGACTCTCTCCCCTGTACAGCTCGAGGGGCCGGGCCAGTAACACAAGCCAACGTCACAGTTCCAGGCGGTAAGTTCCACACACTGCTCGCTCAGTTCCCAGCACTCATGGTCCCGATGTTTTCGGCGGCCATCGCTAAACACGGGGTGGAACACTTCATAACCACCACGGGCCGCCCGTTTTCGCACGACCTCGGCGCTTGGATGCAGCTAAACTGGCCATAGTACGCGAGGAGTTTGCCAACCTGGAAAGGTTGGGCATCATCAGGCGTTCAAACAGCCAATGGGCATCCCCGCTACACATGGTCCCTAAGGCTGAGGGGTCGTGGCGACCGTGTGGTGATTTCCGCAGGTTGAATAATGCCACAGCACACGACCGCTACCCGATTCCCCACATTCAGGATTTTTCCGTTCACCTCGCCGGAGCACGCATTTTTTCTAAAATAGACCTGGTCCGCGGTTACCACCAGGTCCCAGTGCGCGCGGAGGACGTACCCAAAACAGCGGTAATAACTCCATTCGGCTTGTTCGAGTTTCTGCGCATGCCATTCGGATTAAAAGGAGCGGCACAGACGTTCCAGCGCATGATGGATGCGGTGCTGCGCGATCTCCCGTTTGTGTTCGTCTATCTGGATGACATCCTGGTAGCCAGTGCGTCCGAAGACGAACACGTAACCCACCTCAGGACGGTTTTCCAGAGGTCGGAGGAGCACGGGTTAATAATCAACCTGGCGAAGTGCCAGTTTGGCGTGACGGGGATTGATTTTTTGGGGCACCACGTCTCACCGGAGGGAGAGATACCCTTGCCCGACAAAGTGCGCACTGTGGCGAACTTTCCCCGGCCTCAGACGGTCAGGGTGCTGCAAGAATTTTTGGGGATGGTTAACTTTTATAACCGTTTCCTCCCCCGCGCAGCTCAACTCATGCAGCCATTGTACGCCACGCTCAAGAGACAGAAACCCGCGGATGGAGTCGAATGGACTCCGGAGCGAGAGCAGGTGTTCTCTAAGGTTAAAGCAGCCCTGGCAAACGCCACAGTGTTGGCGCACCCAGACCCGGCGGCCCGGATAGCGCTCACTACTGACGCCTCGGACGTGGCCATAGGGGCCGTCGTGGAGCAACGTGTCGCCGGTTCTTGGCAGCCGCTCGCTTTTTTCAGCAGGGCTTTGCGCGACAGTGAGCGTAAATACAGCACATTCGACAGGGAGTTGGTGGCTCTCCACCTGGCCATACGCCACTTCCAGTTCTGGCTAGAAGGGTGCAGCTTCACCGCGTTCGTGGACCACAAGCTGCTGACGTTCGCGATGGCCAAGGTTTCGGAACCATGGTTGGGCCGGCAGCAGAGACAGCTGGCCACGATCTCGGAGTTTACGATCGATATTCAGCATGTGTCAGGTAAACTGAATGTGGTGGCGGACTGCCTCTCGCGCGCGGTAGTGGCCCCAGTCTGCGTAGGAATAGATTATACAGCCATGGCCGCGGAGCAGATTGGTGATACGGACGTGCCCGCGCTCCAGTCTGGACCAACAGGGTTAAGGCTGGAGAGCAGAGTACTGCAAGACGGCAAGCCCCCACTAGTCTGCGACGTCTCCACGGCATGCCCGTGCCCGGTGGTCTCGGTCGCGTGGCGCCGCCGCGTTTGAGTCAGTTCACGCTCTGGCGCACCCAGGAGTGCGCGCGTCAGTCAAAATGGTGGGAGCGAAATTCGTGTGGCCAGGCCTGCGCAAACAAGTGGAAGAGTGGGCGGCAGCCTGCGTAGCGTGCCAACGAGCCAAAGTGCACAGACACAGGAAGGCTCCTTTGGAGCCGTTTAGTATACCGGCTAAAAGATTCAACCATGTTCACGTGGACCTCGTGGGCCCCCTCCCGCCATCACAGGGGTGCACGCACCTTCTGACAGTGGTGGACTGCACCACACGCTGGCCAGAAGCAGTCCCGTTGGCAGCAACCACGTCCACGGACGTGGCGCGCGCTTTTTTGACAACATGGGTGGCGCGTTTTGGAATCCCGTCGGACATCACGTCCGATAGGGGCCCTCAGTTTGTTTCCGACCTTTGGTCCACGATGGCCCACAGCCTGGGTGTTGCAATTCATTGCACAACCGCGTACAACCCACAGGCCAATGGGTTATGCGAGCGTTTTCATAGGTCACTGAAAGCAGCACTCAGGGCTTCGTTGACGGATGCAAATTGGGTGGACCGGTTGCCATGGGTTTTATTGGGGTTGCGTTCCGCACCAAAAGAGGATTTAGAGGTGTCCCCGGCAGAGCTGTTTTTTTCTCAACCACTGCGGCTGACTTCCGGTTATGGCTGCCACGTAAGACGGACGTGTTTCATTCTGCTCTGCTCCTGGAGAAAAAAATCGGCAAATAACTCTCTCATTTGGGACAGAACGTATCCCAGCGTTTGGGCGAGGATATGTCGGCGAAGCCTAAGGCTGGAAAACCAGGTAAAGGAAAAAGCGAGCCGCCGAAACAGTCCAAATTAACGGACTTTCAGGTCTGTGACGCAGCAAACAAAACTCCATATATGGCGGAGGAGGCTGGCAACGGTGCGATATCTGCGGGGAATGGCGCAGATGCGCTGATGGCTGCCATGAGTTCAATGAGAGCGGACTTTTCCTCTAGATTTGATGGGATTATGACAGCGTTGGAAGGAATAAGAAAGGAATTGGGTGACTGTGTAGAACGAACGGCGCAGATGGAGCTCCGTCTCGCTAGTGCTGAAGATGACGTCACCCGTCTTCAATTAAAGGTGCGCACTTTGGAAAAAAAAAAAAAATGTCTAGAAGATAATATTTTGGATTTGGAATCTCGGTCGAGACAGAATAACTTGAGGCTGGTGGGTCTTCCAGAGGAATCAGAAGGTCGGGACGTATGTTCCTTTCTGGAAAAGTGGATTCCGGAGGTGCTGGGCAGCGAGGAGTTGCAGTCAGCAGTGGTTCTGGAAAAAGCACATCGTATTGGCCCACGGAGAGATAAGGGACCGCCGAGGACCTTAATTATGAAGTTTCTTAGCAACAGAGACAGGATGAAGATCTTCAACGCTGCACGAGCTAAAGGAGAGATTAAACACCAGGATCAGCAGGTGCGGTTCTACCCAGATTTGGCCACAGGAATCCAACAATTGAGGAAGCAGTTTGATCCCATACGTAAGGAGCTGCGCAACCTTGGGATTCGTCATGGTGTAATCTATCCTGCGAGACTGTTGACCACGTATGAGGGCAGAACCCACATCTTCAAGACCCCAGAGGAGGCGCAGGAGTTCATCAAGAAGATCAAAGAAGAAGAAGAGACTGGTGGGAGCTAAGCATGAACAAAATATAAGGTAGAATAATTAAGTATTTGCACAGGCATCTGACTGACTTGAAGTAAACAGCAAGTTTACAAAATATAGATTGTATTATATATTAAAAAAAACAAAAACAAAACAAACAAAAAAAAACTATGATGTACAAAGTTGTTAAAAATTCTGGAGTTAAGTTGGAAAACTACAGAGGAGAGTTAATGTTACGTCATTAAAAGCAGTAGAGTTAGGGTGATTGGGAGGATGAAGAAGGAGTGGCTTAGGCTGTTCCCCGTGGATGTGGAACGGTCGATGGCTATATCGGGAGACGGAATTTTTCCTTTGATTTTGGGGGGTTCGCCACAAGTGTGGGAAGGGGGAATTTGTTTGTGTGTAGTTTGTAGGATGAATGTTCAACCACTCATGTTTTTGCTTCTCTGTATGAGCATGTTTACACTGCAAGGTAATCCCAAACTCTCTATTGATCATAAACCAAAGTGTTAATCTTAATTTAACTTCATGGAATTGCAGAGGTCTACAAAATTTAAAAAAACTTAAACAAGTTATGAATAAAATAAAGGACATGGGTTCAAGAATTGTGTTTTTACAAGAAACTCATCTGATAGAGGAGGATGTTAAAAGAATTAGGAGTAGATGGCAAGGAAGTGTATTCACCTCATCATTTTCATCCCGGGCCAGGGGAGTTATGACTCTCATACATAAATCAGTCCCTTTTCAAGTGAAAAATGTAATTGGAGACAAAGTTGGAAGATATGTAATCATTCAAGGTTCTTTGCTATTAGAAAATATAAATCTTGTGAACTTATATGGTCCCAATATAGATGATCAAAAGTTCTTTGTTAATTTATTTCTTATTTTATCATCACTTACAGGGCAACATATAATAGCAGGGGATTTTAATTGTACATTGAATCCAGGTATAGATAGATCAACAGGACTGGATTGTACGCACAATGGATGTAGGATGACTATTAATCATTATATGAAAGAATTGAGATTGTTAGATATATGGAGAGAAATGAAACCACAAGTTAAAGCCTATTCTTGTTATTCCAGTACCTACAAGACATTCTCACGTATTGATTATTTTTTGATTTCCACAGAATTAAGATCCAAGATTCAAAACTGCTTTTATGATAACATCGTGATCTCTGATCATGCACCCTGTTGTCTAATATATGTAGATAAAAAATTGACAAAGGAATCAGGTAGATGGCAATTTCAGCATAAATGGCTTCAGGATGAGGAATTTGTCAAGTATATAGAAAAACAGATAGACGAGTACTTTGACATCAATACTACACAAACATCAGCATGTGTAAAGTGGGAAGCTTTCAAAGCTTTTATTAGGGGACATATTATTAGTTATACAGGATCAAAATCTAAGAAGACTCGAGAGGAGAGAGCTAAATTGGAACATAAAATGAAAAGTCTTCAGGAAAAAGTGTATGCAGGAAGTGATCCAAGGTTGGAGAATGAATTACTGATTTTGAGAGCTGAATACGACAAAAAATCAGCGAATAGAGCTGCCTCGAGTCTTCTAAGATTGAAACAATCTTTTTATGAACAAGGTGAAAAATCAGGAAAATTACTGGCATGGCAGATTAAACAATTAGAAATTAAAACACCAATTACTAGTATTATAAGTAACGGACAGGTAGTTATAGATCCTTTAGAAATTAACAGAGCCTTTAGAGATTACTATGAAAAATTATATGATACTAAAAATGAATTTGATTTAACAAAACTAAATGGGTTTTTGAACGAACTATCTATACCGTGTATTCCAAATGAAAACAGGGAGATATTGGAGTCTAAAATTAGTCAAGAAGAAGTTGGGCTAGCCATTGATAATATGAAATCAGGAAAAAGTGCAGGACCAGATGGTTTTCCAGTTGACCTTTATAAGAAATTTTTTTTTCCACAATATCTTTATTGAACCTTTTTTTTTTAACAAACATGATACAAACAATCAAACACTAACACTAAAGTACTACAAAAAAAAAAAAATGCACTAAAAACACCAACAACCACCAACAAAATCAAATCTTCAACAATGCTCCTCTGTTTAGTCTAGACAATCCAATACATAAGTATACATATTATGTTCACCAGTTTGGAATTTACAAGGTCCACACACATCATTCACCTTCTTCTTCAAGAGTTATGTTTAAATTTTTTACATAATCAATAAAAGGTCTCCATATATTCTCAAACACAATTTCCTTTGATTTTAGTATATATGTTATTCTTTCTAATGGAAGGTTTGTTAACATCTGTCTTAACCACTGAGTCACATCTGGTCTATGAGTCTTTTTCCATAATAGTGCAATACATTTTTTGGCATTAAGCAAACTGAGGTCTATGAATGTTCTTTCACTTTTATTAAAATTATGCTTTTCTGGGTACAGACCCAGCAAAAACAGTTTAGGATTCAATATGATTTGTTTTGAGATTATTTTTTCAATTGTTACCCTCACCTCTTCCCAAAACATTCTTATTAATCTACATTCCCATAAACAATGAAATAGGGTTCCTTTACTTTCCATGCATTTTGTGCATGTATCTGGTATATTTTTGTTATATCTATTTAACTCCTCCGGTGTAACGTACATCCGCATTAACCATTTGAAATGTATCAATTTAAGGCGTGCATTTATTGATTTGGTTTGAGCTTCTGTACAAGCCAATTCCCATTGTTCCTCTGAAATTTCAATTTGCAGATCTTCTTTCCAGTAGTTTAATCTTTTCAGTGAATTTTCACTTGAAGATAGTGTCAATGAGTTATAAAACTCTGAAATAATACCCTTTCTTTTACTATCTTTCATCATCATTTTTTCCAAGGATGAATAAATAGGTCGAGTGAGAGCTTTATTTTGATTTGATCGAATAAAGTTTCTAAGTTGAAGATATTTAAAAAAATGTGTTCTATTGAGATTAAATTTGATCCTCAGCTCTTCAAAAGACATTATGTTGTCTGCACATGGCAAATATAAATCCTGAATCTTTTGTATCCCTTTTAAATTCCATACTTTAAATACAGCGTCCGCTCTCCCTGGTTTAAAATATTGATTACCCCATATTGGACTAAATTGTGACAATAACTGTGGTTCTTTTAAATAGTTTTTAGCTTCACACCATATTTTGATCATATGCTTTACAAATGGATTTTTAACTTGTTTTTGTAATTTTTTTGCCGAATCTGAGTATATGAATATGGGAAGAGGTAAAGGTAAATTGTATGATTCCATTTCAGTCCAGTGAGGGAGATCATTTGATGAAAAATAATATGTCATAGACCTCAGTTGTGCCGACCAATAATACAACATAAAATTTGGACATTTCAGACCTCCACGATCAAATGGTAAATATAATAAAGACAAACGTAATCTAGCCCTCCTGTTGTTCCATATAAATTCCACTAACTTTTTTTTTATTCTTGAGAATAGATCTAAAGGTGGTGGTAAGGGAATGTATTGAAATAAATAAAGTATTTTAGGTAAAATATTACTTTTAAGTATATTGATTCTCCCGATCATCGACATTGGTAGTGACATCCATCTCTGAGTTAACTCACTGATATCTGACATTAAGGCTTCATAGTTGACACTGGCGACTGATTCTAGCTTAGGCATAATTTGGATTCCTAAATATTTAAACTGATTTACAACATTGAATTGATTTACCTCAGGGGCTGGGTAATTTCTCTGGGTCTCATTTAGCATTAATATTGAAGATTTAGTTTTATTTATTTTATATCCTGATATTTCCCCAAAATTCTTTATTAAATTCAACAAGGTTGGAATTGATTTTTTTAGATTCGACATAAACAAAATTATATCATCGGCGTACAGGGAGATTTTATGTTCTGTTGGTCCAACTTTAATTCCATATATTTGTGAATGTAAACGTATCGCTATCGCTAAAGGTTCAATTGCCATAGTAAACAGTAAAGGTGAAAGTGGACAGCCTTGTCGACATCCTCTATTGATTTTTATTGGTTTTGAAATATTGTTATTTGTTAGGATTTCTGCTGTAGCATTATTGTATATTATTTGAACCCATTTTATGAAATTATTTCCAAGTCCAAACCTTTGTAGGACTTCAAAAAGAAAGGGCCATTCAACTCTATCAAAGGCCTTTTCGGCGTCCAATGATAGGAGAGCTGTATCCGGTGCTTCTTTATTAAAATAAATAATATTAAATAGTCTTCTTACATTATGGAAGCCTTGTCTACCCTTTATAAAGCCATTCTGATCTCGATTAATAATATTTGGTAAAATTTCTTGTATTCGTCTTGCTAAAATTTTACAGATTATCTTAAGGTCGGCGTTTAATAGGCTTATTGGTCTCATATTTTCACATTTATTAGAGGGCTTACCTGGTTTTGGCAGCAGTATAATTAAGGCATTATTTATGTATGATGGTAAATTATTATTTTGAAATGCTTCTAAAACCATTTCCAAAAAAGGTTTTATTAATTTATTCTTAAATTTTTTATAAAGGTCAACTGGAAGACCATCTGGTCCTGCACTTTTTCCTGATTTCATATTATCAATGGCTAGCCCAACTTCTTCTTGACTAATTTTAGACTCCAATATCTCCCTGTTTTCATTTGGAATACACGGTATAGATAGTTTGTTCAAAAACCCATTTAGTTTTGTTAAATCAGGTTCATTTTTGGTATCATATAATTTTTCATAGTAATCTCTAAAGGCTCTATTAATTTCTAAAGGATCTATAACTACCTGTCCGTTACTTATAATACTGGTTATTGGTGTTTTAATTTCCAATTGTTTAATCTGCCATGCTAATAATTTTCCTGATTTTTCACCTTGTTCATAAAAAGATTGTTTCAATCTTAGAAGACTCGAGGCAGCTCTATTCGCTGATTTTTTGTCGTATTCAGCTCTCAAAATCAGTAATTCATTCTCCAACCTTGGGTCACTTCCTGCATACACTTTTTCCTGAAGATTTTTTATTTTATGTTCCAATTTAGCTCTCTCCTCTCGAGTCTTCTTAGATTTTGATCCTGTATAACTAATAATATGTCCCCTAATAAAAGCTTTGAAAGCCTCCCACTTTACACATGCTGATGTTTGTGTAGTATTGATGTCAAAGAACTCGTCTATCTGTTTTTCTATATACTTGACAAATTCCTCATCCTGAAGCCATTTATGCTGAAATTGCCATCTACCTGATTCCTTTGTCAATTTTTTATCTACATATATTAGACAACAGGGTGCATGATCAGAGATCACGATGTTATCATAAAAGCAGTTTTGAATCTTGGACCTTAATTCTGTGGAAATCAAAAAATAATCAATACGTGAGAATGTCTTGTAGGTACTGGAATAACAAGAATAGGCTTTAACTTGTGGTTTCATTTCTCTCCATATATCTAACAATCTCAATTCTTTCATAAAATGATTAATAGTCATCCTACATCCAATGTGCGTACAATCCAGTCCTGTTGATCTATCTATACCTGGATTCAATGTACAATTAAAATCCCCTGCTATTATATGTTGCCCTGTAAGTGATGATAAGATGAGAAATAAATTAGCAAAGAACTTCTGATCATCTATATTGGGACCATATAAGTTCACAAGATTTATATTTTCTAATAGCAAAGAACCTTGAATGATTACATATCTTCCAAATTTGTCTCCAATTACATTTTTCACTTGAAAAGGAACTGATTTATGTATGAGAGTCATAACTCCCCTGGCTCGGGATGAAAATGAAGAGGTGAATACACTTCCCTGCCATCTACTCCTAATTCTTTTAACATCCTCCTCTATCAGATGAGTTTCTTGTAAAAACACAATTCTTGAACCCATGTCCTTTATTTTATTCATAACTTGTTTAAGTTTTTTTAAATTTTGTAGACCTCTGCAATTCCATGAAGTTAAATTAAGATTAACACTTTGGTCCATGATCAATAGAGAGTTTGGGATTACCTTGCAGTGTAAACATGCTCATACAGAGAAGCAAAAACATGAGTGGTTGAACATTCATCCTACAAACTACACACAAACAAATTTCCCCTTCCCACACTTGTGGCAAACCCCCCAAAATCAAAAGAAAAATTCTGTCTCCCGATATAGCCATCGACCGTTCCACACCCACGGGGAACAGCCTAAGCCACTCCTTCTTCATCCTCCCAATCACCCTAACTCTACTGCTTTTAATGACGTAACATTAACTCTCCTCTGTAGTTTTCCAACTTAACTCCAAAATTTTTAACAACTTTGTACATCATAGTTTTTTTTTTTGTTTGTTTGTTTTGTTTTTGTTTTGTTTTTTTAATATATAATACAATCTATATTTTGTAAACTTACTATTTACTTCAAGTCAGTCAGATGCCTGTGCAAATGCTTAATTATTCTACCTTATATTTTGTTCATGCTTAGCTCCCACCAGTCTCTTCTTCTTCTTTGATCTTCTTGATGAACTCCTGCGCCTCCTCTGGGGTCTTGAAGATGTGGGTTCTGCCCTCATACGTGGTCAGCAGTCTCGCAGGATAGATTACACCATGACAAATCCCAAGGTTGCGCAGCTCCTTACGTATGGGATCAAACTGCTTCCTCAATTGTTGGATTCCTGTGGCCAAATCTGGGTAGAACCGCACCTGCTGGTCCTGGTGTTTAATCTCTCCTTTAGCACGTGCAGCGTTGAAGATCTTCATCCTGTCTCTGTTGCTAAGAAACTTCATAATTAAGGTCCTCGGCGGTCCCTTATCTCTCCGTGGGCCAATACGATGTGCTTTTTCCAGAACCACTGCTGATTGCAACTCCTCGCTGCCCAGCACCTCCGGAATCCACTTTTCCAGAAAGGAACATACGTCCCGACCTTCTGATTCCTCTGGAAGACCCACCAGCCTCAAATTATTCTGTCTCGACCGAGATTCCAAATCCAAAATATTATCTTCCAGAGATTTATTTTTTTTTTCCAAAGTGCGCACCTTTAATTGAAGACAGGTGACGTCATCTTCAGCACTAGCGAGACGGAGCTCCATCTGCGCCGTTCGTTCTACACAGTCACCCAATTCCTTTCTTATTCCTTCCAACGCTGTCATAATCCCATCAAATCTAGAGGAAAAGTCCGCTCTCATTGAACTCATGGCTGCCATCAGCGCATCTGCACCATTCCCCGCAGAAATCGCAGCGTTGCCAGCCTCCTCCGCCATATATGGAGTTTTGTTTGCTGCGTCACAGACCTGAAAGTCCGTTAATTTGGACTGTTTCGGCGGCTCGCTTTTTCCTTTTCCTGGTTTTCCAGCCTTAGGCTTCGCCGACATATCCTCGCCCAAATGCTGGGATACGTTCTGTCCCAAATGAGAGAGTTATTTGCCGATTTTTTTTTTTCCAGGAGCAGAGCAGAGCGAGACACGTCCGTCCTACGTGGCAGCCATAACCGGAAGCCCCTTTATAAGAAATTTAAGAATAAATTAATAAAACCTTTTTTGGAAATGGTTTTAGAAGCATTTCAAAATAATAATTTACCATCATACATAAATAATGCCTTAATTATACTGCTGCCAAAACCAGGTAAGCCCTCTAATAAATGTGAAAATATGAGACCAATAAGCCTATTAAACGCCGACCTTAAGATAATCTGTAAAATTTTAGCAAGACGAATACAAGAAATTTTACCAAATATTATTAATCGAGATCAGAATGGCTTTATAAAGGGAAGACAAGGCTTCCATAATGTAAGAAGACTATTTAATATTATTTATTTTAATAAAGAAGCACCGGATACAGCTCTCCTATCACTGGACGCCGAAAAGGCCTTTGATAGAGTTGAATGGCCCTTTCTTTTTGAAGTCCTACAAAGGTTTGGACTTGGAAATAATTTCATAAAATGGGTTCAAATAATATACAATAATGCTACAGCAGAAATCCTAACAAATAACAATATTTCAAAACCAATAAAAATCAATAGAGGATGTCGACAAGGCTGTCCACTTTCACCTTTACTGTTTACTATGGCAATTGAACCTTTAGCGATAGCGATACGTTTACATTCACAAATATATGGAATTAAAGTTGGACCAACAGAACATAAAATCTCCCTGTACGCCGATGACATAATTTTGTTTATGTCGAATCTAAAAAAATCAATTCCAACCTTGTTGAATTTAATAAAGAATTTTGGGGAAATATCAGGATATAAAATAAATAAAACTAAATCTTCAATATTAATGCTAAATGAGACCCAGAGAAATTACCCAGCCCCTGAGGTAAATCAATTCAATGTTGTAAATCAGTTTAAATATTTAGGAATCCAAATTGTGCCTAAGCCAGAATCAGTCGCCAGTGTCAACTATGAAGCCTTAATGACAGATATCAATGAGTTAACTCAGAGATGGATGTCACTACCAATGTCGATGATCGGGAGAATCAATATACTTAAAAGTAATATTTTACCTAAAATACTTTATTTATTTCAATACATTCCCTTATCACCACCTTTAGATTTATTCTCAAGAATAAAAAAAAAGTTAGTGGAATTTATATGGAACAACAGGAGGGCTAGATTACGTCTGTCTTTATTATATTTACCATTTGATCGTGGAGGTCTGAAATGTCCAAATTTTATGTTGTATTATTGGTCGGCACAACTGAGGTCTATGACATATTATTTTTCATCAAATGATCTCCCTCACTGGACTGAAATGGAATCATACAATTTACCTTTACCTCTTCCCATATTCATATACTCAGATTCGGCAAAAAAATTACAAAAACAAGTTAAAAATCCATTTGTAAAGCATATGATCAAAATATGGTGTGAAGCTAAAAACTATTTAAAAGAACCACAGTTATTGTCACAATTTAGTCCAATATGGGGTAATCAATATTTTAAACCAGGGAGAGCGGACGCTGTATTTAAAGTATGGAATTTAAAAGGGATACAAAAGATTCAGGATTTATATTTGCCATGTGCAGATAACATAATGTCTTTTGAAGAGCTGAGGATCAAATTTAATCTCAATAGAACACATTTTTTTAAATATCTTCAACTTAGAAACTTTATTCGATCAAATCAAAATAAAGCTCTCACTCGACCTATTTATTCATCCTTGGAAAAAATGATGATGAAAGATAGTAAAAGAAAGGGTATTATTTCAGAGTTTTATAACTCATTGACACTATCTTCAAGTGAAAATTCACTGAAAAGATTAAACTAATGGAAAGAAGATCTGCAAACTGAAATTTCAGAGGAACAATGGGAATTGGCTTGTACAGAAGCTCAAACCAAATCAATAAATGTACGCCTTAAATTGATACATTTCAAATGGTTAATGCGGATGTATGTTACACCGGAGGAGTTAAATAAATATAACAAAAATATACCAGATACATGCACAAAATGCATGGAAAGTAAAGGAACTCTATTTCATTGTGTATGGGAATGTAGATTAATAAGAATGTTTTGGGAAGAGGTGAGGGTAACAATTGAAAAAATAATCTCAAAACAAATCATATTGAATCCTAAATTGTTTTTGTTGGGTCTGTACCCAGAAAAGCATAATTTTAATAAAAGTGAAAGAACATTCATAGACCTCAGTTTGCTTAATGCCAAAAAATGTATTGCACTATTATGGAAAAAGACTCATAGACCAGATGTGACTCAGTGGTTAAGACAGATGTTAACAAACCTTCCATTAGAAAGAATAACATATATACTGAAATCAAAGGAAATTGTGTTTGAGAATATATGGAGACCTTTTATTGATTATGTAAAAAATTTAAACATAACTTTTGAAGAAGAAGGTGAATGATGTGTGTGGACCTTGTAAATTCCAAACTGGTGAACATAATATGTATACTTATGTATTGGATTGTCTAGACTAAACAGAGGAGCATTGTTGAAGATTTGATTTTGTTGGTGGTTGTTGGTGTTTTTTAGTGCATTTTTTTTTTGTAGTACTTTAGTGTTAGTGTTTGATTGTTTGTATCATGTTTGTTAAAAAAAAAAAAAAAGGTTCAATAAAGATATTGTGGAAAAAAAAAAAAAACACTGCGGCTGCCCGCGGAATTTTTGCCAGATAATACCACACTGGTCAACTGCCTGTCTCAGCGTTTGCAGCATAGTGCAGACACAGGCACGCTGCCCGGCCTGGCCCACCACTGTTTTCCACGCGCTTTCGTGCCAAAAACTTTGAAGAATGCGGGTTTCGTGTTCGTCAGGCACAATGCCCACCGCCCTCCATTGCGCCCACCCTATGATGGCCCGTTCAGAGTGCTGGAAACAGGGGACAAGCATTTTGTGTTAGACTTGGGGGGGCGTCGGGAGAAAATATGCATAGACAGACTTAAGCCCGCCTTTGTAGTGGCGGACGAGCAAGTGCTGCTGGCTCGGGCCCCTCGGCGTGGAAGACCCCCACTGAGAACTCCCCAGGCAAACGATTCACCAGGACAGCCACACGGGCAAAGCGGAGTTCCCCCCCCCCCCCCCCCTTGCCATGGCCCACCCGCAGTCAGACACACTTCCAGCAGCCCCCCGCTGGCACAGAAACCCCCGTTACAGCAGATATGGGAGGAGACTGAAGCCCAAAAGGCATGAGGACTGAAACTCTGTCTGGGGGGGAGGTGGTGTAGAGACTTGCGTGAGTCAGCTCAGGCTCAGACAGCATTTCAGTCAGGGTGCAGAAGGTAAACAGTGGAGGACAATAGTCAGGGAGATCATGGAGAGTTGGCAGGAAGAAGGAGTCGGGGGGGTTTAAGGTTGAATGTATTGTGATGTTAAATGTCGTGCAATGTGAGGTGAAATGTCATGCAGATGTGAGATGAGCGGTTGGGATAAAAGGAGAAACCGTGCTTGGTTGTATCATGCTTTTTCTGTGTATGACTGATGAGAGAGTGTAATAAACTTCATCTGTTCGTAAACCTGCCTCCTCATTTCACACACTCTCCACAAGCCATAAGTATATATTGTGGGCACACGGTGGGAGTTTCTCCACCCAGAGAGGGCAGGGGGAAGGGGGAACAATGGACCGAAGGAGGAGGTGTCACCGGGGGGCGGGGGTATCAGATGGGACTGTTGGGTCTATGCGCCCCCAGGGGAGAGTGAGAGCTGTCAGAGCCGCTGAGGGTAGAAGGGTGTAAGATCATCCCAGGAGTAATGTCATGTTAAAGTGCCACACATTCCTTTGTTCAGACGACAATGTGTTCTGGTCGGAAGTTCCAGGTCTCGATGCATGGAAATAAAGAGATAAAAGTGGAATGCACAGAGACCCGCGATCACGGTTTGCTGTACTTCATGTTGGAGAAAGAATAAAGTTTCTGTGTCATCCAGCTCGTTGCCTCACCTGCCTCCTTTCTCCACAATATCAATATTCCGACATCAACCGAATTAGCCAACGCCATGCAGCAGTTATGGACTTCTTAACCGGAATATGGCCATATATTCGAGGTAAGCAATTAAGTGCTGACAACATGTTAAGTATTCCCACCTTATTTGGGTCAAACATAAACACCTTACTGTGGAGGGAGGAATAACCAGGCCGAGCGTTCAGAGCAGAGGGAACTTTATTCTTCACTCCTTCACACCCACCAGAATCAAAAGCAATAAGCACTCAGGTTACAGGCACACTTTTATATCACAACACTAACACTCCTCTGCTACCTGAGGTGCTGCATTAACATATCAACCCCCATGACAATTCCCCTTGTCCCCCAGCACCTTTGATCTGCCCTGCCTTTCAGTCCAAGGGAAAACTACTGAGTGGGTTCCCCACACTGCCCCCCCCCCCCAAGACTCTCAGACTGAGCCTTAACCTTCAGGTCCTTTGGGCTTCAGCCTCCGTCCATAGCTGCTGCAACGGGGGGTCTTCGGCTCCGAGGCACTGTTGTGCCAGTGGGGGATTTCTGGGGGTGTGTACGTCTGTGGGGGGACAATGGGGGGGATAAAAACACCTTCAGCATGCTCATGTGACTGATCTGATGAGTCATCTACCTGGGGAGTTCTCAGTGGGGGTCTTCCGCGCCGAGGAGCTTGGGCCAACACCACCTGTTCGTCTGCTAAAACAAAGGTGGGCTTAAGCATGTCTATACAGATTGTCTCCCGGCGACCCCCCAAGTCTAACACAAAATGCTTGCTCCCGGGTTCCAGCACTCTGAACGGGCCATCGTAGGGTGGGTGCAATGGGGTCCAGTGGATATCGTGCCTGACAAATACGAATGGCGCATCCTTCAAGGTCCTTGGCACAAAAGCATGGGGAAAACAGTGGTGGGCCGGGCCGGGTAGCGTCCCTGCCTCTGCGCTATGCTGTGAACGCGGGGACGGGTCGGTGTTCGGCGCGGGGTTATCCGGCAAAAATTCCCCGGGGAGCCGCAGTGGCTGGGAAAAAAACACCTCTGCTGGGGAGGCTGCCAAATCCTCCTTCAGTGCAGAACGCAACCCTGATAGAACCCACGGCAACCGATCCACCCAATTTGCAACCATAAGCGACACCCTGAGTGCTGCTTTAAGTGACCTATGGAAACGCTCACATAACCATTAGCCCGTGGGTTGTACGTGGTCGTGCGATGAATTGTGACGCCCAGGCTCTGGGCCATCGTGGACCAGAGGTCGGAAACAAACTGCAGGCCCCAATCGGACGTGATGTCCGAAGGGGCGCCGAAACGTGCCACCCATGTTCTCAAAAAAGCGCGTGCCACATCTGCGGACGCGGTGGAAGCTAGCGGGACTGCTTCAGGCGCCAAGCGCGTGGGACCACCGGGCGCGGGTGGCCTGTGGAGATGTCACAGACTGGGGGGGGGGGGGTCCCCCGTCTTGCAGCACCCTGCTCTCCAGCCTTAACTCTGTTGGTCCAGACCGGAGCGTGCAAACGTCCGCATTGCCGCTCTGCGCAGCGGCCATGACTGAGTAATCTATCCCCACGTAGACTGGGGTGACTATTGCACGTGACAGGCAGTCCGCCACCACGTTGAGTTTACCGGCCACATGGCGAATGTCAGTTGTAAACTCCAAGATCGCGGCCAGCTGTCTCTGCTGCCGGGCTGACCATGGCTCCGAAACCTTGGCCATCGCGTACGTTAACGGCTTGTGGTCCATGAACGCAGTGAAGGTGTGCCCTTCCAGCCAGAACTGGAAGTGGCATATGGCCAGGTGGAGAGCCAGTAACTCTCTGTTGAACGTGCTGTATTTACGCTCACTGTCGCGCAAAGACCTGCTAAAAAAGGCAAGCGGCTGCCAAGAACCGGCGACGTGCTGCTCCACGACGGCCCCTATGGCCACGTCCGAGGCGTCGGTAGTGAGCACTATCCGAGCCACCGGGTAAGGGTGCGCCAGCAGTGCGGCGTTCGCCAGGGCTGTTTTAACCTCGGAAAATGCCTACTCTCGCTCAGGAGTCCAGTCGACTCTGTCCGCCAGTGTCCGTTTCTTAAGCGTGGCGTACAATGGCTGCATGAGCTGGGCTGCACGGGGGAGGAATCGGTTATAAAAGTTAACCACCCCCAAAAACTCCTGCAGCGCCCTGACCGTCTGAGGCCGGGGATAATCTGCCACCTCACGCACTTTGTCCGGTAAGGGTATCGCGCCCTCCGGTTAGATGTGGTGGCCCAAAAAATCGATTCCCATCATCCCGAACTGGCACTTTGCTGGGTTGATTATTAATCAGTGCTCCTCCAACCTCTGGAAAACTGTCCTGAGGTGGGCTACGTGTTCGTCCTCGGACGTGCTGGCCACCAGGATGTCGTCCAGGTAGACGAACACAAACGGCAGATCGTGTAACACCGCATCCATCATGCGTTGGAATGTCTGCGCCGCACCTTTTAACCCAAAGACATGCGTTAAAACTAAAAAAGACCAAATGGGGTTATTACTGCCGTTTTAGGTATGTCCTCAGTGCGCACCGAGACCTGGTGGTAACCGCGGACCAGGTCTAGCTTGGAAAAAATGCATGCCCCGGTGAGGTGAATGGAAAAATCCTGAATATGGGGGATTGGGTAGCGGTCGTGCGCTGTGGCGTTGTTCAATCTGCGGAAATCTCCGCACGGTCACCACGATCCCTCAGCTTTAGGAACCATATGTAGCGGGGATGCCCATGGACTGTTTGAGTGTCTGATGATGCCCAACTTTTCCAAGTTGGTTAACTCCTCGTGCGCTATGGCTAGTTTAGCTGCGTCCAGGCGCCGAGGTCGTGTGAAAACGGGTGGCCCCGTGGTGGTAATGAAGTGCTCCACCCCGTGTTTAGTGACAGCCGCCGAAAATGTTGGGACCGTGAGTGCTGGGAACTGGGTGAGTAGTGTGTGGAACTTACCCCCTGGCGCTGTGTCGTTGGCTAGTGTTGTGGGCCCGGCTCCTTGAGCTGTACAGGGGAGAGAATCAAAAAACATTGCGTTAATCAGGCGTCTGTTAGCAACATCGACTAGCAGTCCGTGAGCACACAAAAAAATCAGCGCCTAAAATGGGGAAGCTGCATGCCGCTATGACGAATGTCCATTGGTATGTACAGCCATGCAAGGATACAGTCAGTGTCCTCTCACCAAAAGTCTTAATGTCTGAGCTGTCTGCCACCGTCAGTTCGGGGCTGCTAGTTCCCGCCAGCCAGTCGGCGTAGGACGGCAGGATGAGGCTCTTTTGGGAGGCGGAGTCCATGAGGAACCGTCTCCCAGAGCGTGAGTCTGTCACATACAGCAGCTTGCTTGCTTCACCGGCGGTCGCAGCTGCTACCGACTGCCAGCCCTGGCGTTTCCCGAGCGCTTGAATTGGCATGATGGCATGCATCGGCGTGCGTCCTCTCCAAAACAGTGGTGGTAGAAACAGAGCGTGTCTGTCCGGTGCTTCTTGGCCTCTGCTGCAGCCACCGTCGCTGGCTCCTCACCTCCGCTGGTCGTCTCACTGGGTTCCAACGCCGCTGTGTTCACTGTGAGGGCTCTGGTGGTGAGGATGATCCGATTGGCTTCTTGGGCTAGTGCCTGGTAGTTGCACACGGCCAGCAGCGGCAAATTGGCAAGGACAGCCCTGGCCGCTGTAGGGAGGTTCCGTAGGAAAAGGTGGGCAAAGAGGAAATGCCCGTCATCTGTGTCCATCAACGGCAACATCTTCTCCATCAATTCGACTGCTGACCCGTATCCCAAGTTGGAGCACGTCAGGAGCCTCTCCGCTCTCTCACAGTCCGAGAGCGTGTAGCGCCGGGTCAGCGCGGTTTTGAGAGACTTAGACTTAGACTTAGACTTAACTTTATTAATCCCTTTGGGATGACTCCCTCTGGGAAATTTAAAATTTCCAGCAGCACATAAAAGGAGCGTACAGATCAGAAAAGCAAAAAAGAAAAAAATAAACACTTAATATACACAATATAAATGCAAGGCTAAATATGGCTTGTACAAGTGTGGTTAAGTTAAGGTTATTGCACTATGAATGCGCTACTGTCCTCTGTACTCTATGTCCCCCCCCCACCAAGTGAGGAGTTATAGAGTGTGATGGCATGGTGGACAAAAGAGTTCTTGAGCCTGTTGGTCCGACACTTGGGAAGGAGCAGTCTTTCACTGAACAGGCTCCTCTGATCACTGATGACGGTGTGCAGAGGGTGGCTGACGTTGTCCATTATATCCAACAGTTTATCCAGAGTCCTCATCTCTGCCACCGTCACCAGGGTGTCCAGCTTCGCGCCGACCACAGAGCCGGCCCGCCTGATCAGTTTATCCAGTTTGGACGCATCCTTCTTGGATATACTGCCCCCCCCCCCCCCAGCACACCACAGAGTAAAAGAGGACGCTGGCAACCACCGACTGGTAAAACATCAGCAGAAGTTTGCTGTCGATGTTGAAGGACCGCAATCTCCTTAGGAAGTACATCCTACTTTGTGTCTTCCCATACAAGTGGCTAATGTATGTTGTCCAATCCAATTTATTATCCAACCACAACCCGAGATATTTGTATGAATCCACAACCTCCACCTCAGCTCCCTCTATCAGGACTGGTTGAGGTCTTGGTCTAGACCTCCCAAAATCAATAACCAGCTCCTTCGTCTTAGAGGTGTTGAGCTGTAGGTGGTTAGTGTGGCACCATGCAGCAAAGTCCCCTACCAGTCTCCGATACTCCTCCTCTCTGTCATCCCTGATACACCCAACAATGGCTGTGTCATCGGCATACTTCTGAATATGACACAGCTCCGAGTTGTAGCAGAAGTCTGAGGTGTACAGGGTGAAGAGAAGAGGGGCCAATACTGTGCCCTGGGGGGCTCCAGTGCTGCAGACAACGGTGTCAGACGTAATACCCTTCAGCCCGACATATTGTGGTCTGCCAGTGAGGTAGTCGAAGATCCAGTCCACCAGGTGGGAGTCCACTCACATCTTGCTTAATTTATCCCGAAGCAAGGGGGGCCGAATGGTATTGAAGGCACTGGAGAAATCCAAAAAGAGGATCCTCACTGTGCCACTTCCCTTATCCAGATCAGAATCAGAATCAGAATCAGAATCAGATTTATTGCCATTGTTCATGTAGTACACAAACTAGGAATTTGTCTCGGTGCAATGCTGCAACATTAAACATGATAAAATAAAAGAAATAAACTATACATGCAATAAAGTGTACAATAAGAGTGAGTGATACTGGTCAGCAGTTAAAATATATTAGCGAGCAGCAGATACTGTGGAGAACCATATAGTGCAGTCGGTAATGCAGGAAGAAAACAGTGATGATTGACATGAGACTGGTTGAGCTGCTGTACATAGTGCACGAGAGTCAATAAGTCACTTAGTGTTCAGCAGTCTGATGGCAGAGGGGAAGAAGCTGTTCATATGACGGGAGGTTTTAGTCTGGATGGACCGAAGTCTTCTACCTGAGGGGAGGGGGGCAAACAGTACGTGACCAGGATGTGAGGGATCGGCTATGATCCGGCCAGCACGCCTCCGGGTCCTGGAAATGTACAGATCCTGGAGAGATGGGAGCTTGCAGCTGATCACCTTCTCAGCAGTGCGCACGACGCGCTGCAGCCTTAGTCTGTCCCTGGCAGTGGCTCCTGCGTACCACACGGTTATGGAGGTGGTGAGGATGGACTCGATGATGGCTGTGTAGAACTGCGCTAACATCTTGGTGGGTAGCTTGAGCTTCCTCAGCTGCCGCAGGAAGAACATCCTCTGCTGGACTTTTTTGATGAGTGAGCTGATGGTCGGCTCCCACTTGAGGTCCCTGGTGATGGTAGTGCCTAGGAAGCGGAAGGAATCAGCAGTGGTGATGGGAGAGCCTGTGAGGGTGAGGGGGGGCAGAGGGGTTGTGACTTTCCTGAAGTCCACAATCATCTCCACTGTCTTCAGAGCGTTCAGCTGCAGGTTGTTGTTGTTGCACCAGGACGCCAGCTGGGCCACCTCTCTCCTGTAGGCGGACTCGTCGCCGTTGGAGATGAGCCCGATGAGGGTGGTGTCGTCCGCAAACTTGATCAACTTGACAGACTGGTGGCTGGAGGTGCAGGAGTTGGTATAAAGGGAGAAGAGTAGGGGGGAAAGTACACAGCCCTGGGGTGATCCGGTGCTGATGCTAGTAGAGTCTGAGACAGTCTTTCCCAGCCGTACATGCTGCCTCCGGTCCGTCAGGAAGTCGATGATCCACCTGCAGAGGGAGTCAGGCACGTTGAGCAGGGACAGCTTGTCCCGGAGCAGAGCGGGGCGGATGGTGTTGAATGCGGAGCTGAAGTCCACAAACAGGATCCTGGCGTAGGTTCCCAGGGAGTCCAGGTGCTGCAGGATGGAGTGGAGGGCCAGGTTGACTGCGTCGTCTACAGACCTGTTGGCTCGGTAGGCAAACTGCAGCGGGTCCAGGAGAGGGGTGGTGATGGACTTGAGGTGGGGCAGGACCAGGCGCTCAAAGGACTTCATGACTACAGAGGTGAGCGCTACAGGTCTGTAGTCATTAAGTCCAGTGATCCGTGGCTTCTTGGGGACAGGGATGATGGTGGAGGATTTGAGGCAGGTCGACACGTGGCATAGCTTAAGGGAGGAGTTAAAAATATCTGTGAAGACAGGAGCCAGCTGTTTCGCACAGTGTCTCAGGGTGGAGGGAGACACGCCGTCCGGACCGGGGGCCTTGCGCGGGTTCAGTCTGGAGAACTGTTTGAGCACGTCCTGCTCACTGATGATAAGGGCGGGGGGGGGGAGGGGGGTGGTGCCTTTGATGAAGTAGGGATTGTGGAGGCTGTGGAGCTGGAGAGAGGGGGGGAGTTGGACACAGATGACGAGGTGTCAAAATGGGCATAGTGTTGGGACAGTCTTTGACAAAGGGCTTTGTCATCCTGACCTTTAGAAGCCTGAGGCCGATAGTTGGTGATCTGCCTCAGTCCTCTCCACACAGAAGCCGAATCATTAGCAGTGAACTGCTGCTGGAGTCTCTCAGAATACACAGATTTAGCTCTCTTCAGCTCTCTATTAAACCGATATTTAACCTCCCTGTAGCAGCCCCTGTCTCCACTTTTCAGCACTGCTTCCTTCTCCTTCCTGATCTGTCTGAGCTTAGCTGTGAACCAGGGCTTGTCATTAGAGAATTTCACCCTGGTGCGTGATGGAAGAATGTCCTCTTCACAAAAGTGGATATATGAGTTCACAGTGTCTGTGTATTCATCCAGATCATGCGTGGCTCGTTTAAACATGCCCCAGTCAGTTATTTCCATGCACGTTTCCAGCTTCTCCTCAGCTTCACTGGTCCGTTTCTTCGTAGTGCTCACGACAGGTTTAGTGAGCTTCAGTCTCTGTCTGTATGTGGGAATGAGGTGGACCATCACGTGATCAGATAATCCCAGCGCAGCGCGGGGAACAGCGCGATATGCGTCTTTCACTGTGGTGTAACAGTGATCCAGTGTGTTTAATCCTCTGGTGGGGCATTTAATAAACTGTTTGTAGCGGGGGAGATCGTGGCTCAGATTGCTCTGATTAAAGTCGCCAACCACGATAACCAGAGAGTCTGGGAAAATCCGCTCCGTGTGTTGGATGTGGTCCGCGAGCACGCGCTGAGCTTCGCGCGTGTCCGCGTCGGGAGTGACGTACACAGCGACGAGGATGAATGAAGCGAACTCCCGCGGGGAATAAAATGGCTTGCAGTTAATAAAAAGAAATTCCAGGGCGGGAGAACAGTGTTTGGAAATCACCGTTACATCAGAGCACCAGCTGCTGTTGATGTAAAAGCAGACTCCGCCTCCTGTGGTCTTGCCGGAAAGCTCTGTGTCACGATCAGCGCGAAACAGCTGAAATCCCTCGAGGCGCAGCGCGCTGTCCGGTGTGTTTTCCCTGAGCCAAGTCTCGGTAAAGCAGAGGGCAGCCGAGGAGGAGAGGTCCTTAAAACGCATCAGCAGTCTCAGTTCATCTACCTTGTTAGAGAGAGAGTTGGTATTGGACAGAAATATGCCAGGCAACGCCGTGCGCGTGCCTCTCCTGCGAAGCCGCACGAGAGCGCCCGCTCGTCTTCCACTTTTCCGCCGTCTCACTTTTCGAGCCAAGCAATGAACCAGATCGGCGGCAGGAGCTAAAAAAACTGGGATTAGGTCCGTGGGAGTGAAAGTCCTGATATTTAGAAGTTCTTCACGGGTATAAGTGCAAGCAGACACACAACTGACAAACAAAAACAAACAAAGGGCGCAGCGAAGCACCAAGGCGACCACTGAGGGCGCCATCTTGGAGAGCAAGAGAGAGATGGGAGTGGGCTCGATGAAGCAGGTAGAGGATGGCATCCTCCACACCGACACCTGGTTGGTACGCAAACTGCAGGTGGTCCTGGTGGGCGTGTTGCACCTGGGATCTGAGGAGGCTGAGGAAGAGCCGCTCCAACGTCTTCATCAGATGTGAGGTGAGTGCCACTGGTTGGTAGTCATTCAGCTCGCTGGGCTGGTTCTTTTTCGGAACTGGAACGATGCGGGATGTCATCCAAAGAGTGGGCACTCTCCCAATCTGCAGGCTGAGGTTGAAGATCCGTTGTAGTGGTTCCCCCAGTTCTGCAGCGCAGGTCTTCAATACTCTTGGACACATTTTGTCCGGGCCTGCAGCTTTCCTGAGTCGGAGCTTCCTCAGCTGCCCTCTGACCTGTTCTGTGGTAATAAATGGCAAGGGTCGTACTGATGTAGAGGAGGAGGGGGGGGTTGCAATATTTGGGGGGAGGTGTGTGGAGGGGAGGGGGGCGTGGCTGTAATGAGGGCGGGGGTGGGAGGGGCAAGGGCAAAGGCTGGTTGAACCTGTTGAAAAAATCATTCAGTTCATTCACCCTCTCTATTGTCCCCTCAACAACTCTGGTCTTTGTGTTGAGACCTGTGATGGTCCTCACATCTTCCCAGACCTCCCTCATGTTGTTTTCCCTCAGCTTCTGCTCCACTTTTCTCCTATAGCTGTCCTTGGCTTCCTTCACACAGTATTTCACCTCCTGCTGTGCTGCCTTCATGGCCTCCCTGTCTCTGCTCCTAAAAGCAGCTTTTTTCTTGTTGAGGACCATTTTGACTTCCCGTGTTACCCATGGCCTGTCATTAGGGTAGCAACGGACAGTCTTGACAGGGAAGACCACGTCTGTACAGAAGTTCAGGTAATCCATCAAACAGTGGGTCAGCCCCTCTATGTCCACACCATGCGGGTCCATCAGCACATCCCAGGCTGTGGTGTTAAAACAGTCTCTCAAGGCACTTTCCTTCTCAGGGGACCATCTCCTGACTGATCGAGTTGTCACAGGTTGCTTTTGAACCAGGGGAATATACAGTGGCTGTAGATAAACCAGGTTGTGATCAGACTTCCCTAGTGGGGGAAGGGGGGTCGCTCTGTATGCATCCCGTACATTAACATACAGCAGAGCACCGTAGAGCACCGTATTTGTCGCGGGCTGGGGGCTGTTGGAGCAGGCTCGCCACCTGCTGAGTTGTGCGGGCATCCAGTGCTGCAACCACATAGTAGTATCTGGTGTCATCTGCCGTTATTCCCCGGAGCGCGAACTGGGCCTCGGTGTGAAGGAACCAAGACTTCGGGTCATGTAGCCAAAAGTCTGGGAGTTTGACCGAAACGGTGCATGCGCTGCTGGCACTTCCCGTCCGGGTTATCTCCGGGGTGTTCAGCTCGTGTTCCATTGTGTGTCAAGGGTCACCAGTGTGGAGGGAGGAATAACCAGAACGAGCGTTCAGAGCAGAGGGAACTTTATTCTTCACTCCTTCACATCCACTAGAATCAAAAGCAATAAGCACTCAGGTTGCAGGCACTCTTTTATATCACAACACTAACACTCCTCTGCTACCTGAGGTACTGCATTAACATATCAACCCCCATGACAATTCCCCTTGTCCCCCAGCACCTCTGATCTGCCCTGCCTTTCAGTCTGAGGGAAAACTACTGAGTGGGTTCCCCACATTACTGTGATTAAGTATTCCTACCTGTGTTTTCAGCACCCACGCTTGCAGACCACAGTTGCCAGTCCCGCTTATTTCCCGTTACTTTCTCTGAGTGTCTCTGAGAATCATGAGCTGTTCAGTTTTTGTACGAAAGGCCAGAAGTGCCAAAATTGCATTAATGCTAATAAAGAATTCATTAAATTGATCATTATTACATAGTAAATAAAGAAACCATTAATTAATAAGCCATTAAATAATTGGCAACAATAACAAATAAAAAAGCAAATAAATAAATAAAAATGTTTCAGAAAACAAAAAATTTTACTTGTAAATTTCTAACTTTTTTCTTGGAAATGTGCATGTGTGTGGGGGGGACATTTGGAAGTTATGTTTTTTCCTCATGAAAATGTAACATTTTTCTTATAATTTGGGACTTGCTTATAGTAAATTTATGACTTTTTAAGTTGTACCTTAGCATCTTTTATCATAATTTTGCACCTTTATTGTTGCAAATTTGTACTGAAACTACATTTATACCTTTGTAGTTGAACCACATGCTAACTTCATGATTTTTCCCCACAACCACCAGCTCCCTCGTTTGACAAAAACAAAACAAAGAAAAACTACTGGTGTGGGTGACCCCCACAACAGACTGGGACAAGCAGAGCGCTCAGGTGGGGCAATTAGCAGAACAATGAGATGTGTGTATTGATATCAATAGGCAGCCGCTCTTTGTCTAGCTCCTTCCTGCCAGTCCTGCTGTTGATATGTATGACTCAAATGCAAACGTTCATGCTTCCTACTCTGACTGTGATGCAAATGTCCCATGCCTTTCATGTATTGTCTGTAACTGGGTATATAAGCGACTGAATATCACATGCTCACTCTCTCTCTGACCACTGCTTCTGACTACACGCATTCCGTGTCTCCTGACGAGAGCCTCCGGGCCCACTCCGGCACGCCTGCACGGCGCTGGAGTGGGTGTTGTGATGGCGGTATGATTAATAAACTCCCTCAAAAACTCTCAGTTCGCTGCTTATTATTTCATGCCGCCACACTGGTGACCCGACGACAATGAACGCAGCACCCGGCGGTGATTCTCCGACGACAAGCGAACGCAGCAGCCTGACGCAAATGGCCTGCCCTCCCTTCTGCTACAGGGAGACCTCGACGCACAGCCACCACCAGGCGAACTCTCCGGAGATCACCCACGACCGGGAAAGCGGCAGAAAGCTTCATGGTGAGATCTGCACGCCTGAGATCTGCACATCCACGCTGGGACCGGCCGCTCTCACAGCTCCTCCACACAAGAGCGCACGCACCTTGTCCTCTCTCCACGACAGCGACCTCCAGGGCCGACGGAGAACGCAGCGCGTGGACCTGAACGCACCATGACCGAACTACAGCAACAACCTGAACAGGGATGACCATCGGCGCCGACTACGCTGATCTCCAGCAAGCTCCCTGACCCTGACTCTCCTCTCAACAGCGGACCACCCAGCACCGAACCCCGCACGCATACCGGGGGGTTATGAGGACAGCGCACCACGCACGAGACAATACCGGCTCCACACAGACCGCCATCGTCCTTCGCTGCTGCACACAGAACCTTCAGGGCTGCTCACACACCTGAAGCACGCACGCAGCTCGCTCACAGGATTTTGTACGGGTCTCAGCCACGGCACACAAGGGAATTCAGCCGTCAGCTGTTCCTGAGGGCTTTAGGGCTGCGCGTGTGCACCTAAAGTCAACACGCTAAGTCCCTCACTGCTGCAGCTCCTTTTTTTCTTCATGACTGCGAGAGGAGTCAGAGACTAATTTTTCTTCTTACAGCTGCTGTGGACCTCCGCACGTTCAACGGGACAGCCCCTCAACATCGCGGATCCACAGGCAATTTTTGCGCGGCCCAGACAATTTCGCCGTCCCGGGCCGGCACTGGCTACCCCCACCCCCCTCCCTCCACCGCCGCCTGCAGCGAGCTTTCCCCGCAGCTCGCTCCCAAAGCCGGACTATCGAGGCCTCAGCTCCCCGCTGAGCCCTCTGGGGGGGAGTACTGCGGGTGACCCCCACAACAGACTGGGACAAGCAGAGCGCTCAGCTGGGGCAATTAGCAGAACAATGAGATGTGTGTATTGATATCAATAGGCAGCCGCTCTTTGTCTAGCTCCTTCCTGCCAGTCCTGCTGTTGATATGTATGACTCAAATGCAAATGTTCTTGCTTCCTGCTCTGACTGTGATGCAAATGTCCCATGCCTTTCATGTATTTTCTGTAACTGGGTATATAAGCTGTGGCTTATATTATTCATATATCCATACCTACATATGTATAGACATAAGTGGAATGTTTAGAGATTGCATATGTGGAATGACCTCACGTCTCAGAGCAGGACAAGAGGTCTCGACCACCGGTGAAGATCAAGGAGCAGACGGAGTCGCAGCGGTGGAGACCTGATCGAACTTCCTGACCCCCCAGGGTCAGGTGGAGGAGAGGGAGGACAATGGAGAGGGATTACGCTAATGCAGGATGTCAGCTTTGATATGCAATGTCTTCTGTTGAGTGTGGGTATAAGTATGAAGGTCTGACTGCGCTCAGCTCTCTCATTCTGCTTCTGCATCGAGATGAGACATGTTAGGGACTGGAAGCTGATAATAAAACTTGATTTATAAAATCACTTCGCTTCCTCATTTCAAGCTCCCTACATAAGCGACTGAATATCACATGCTCACTCTCTCTCTGACCACTGCTTCTGACTACACGCATTCCGTGTCTCCTGACGAGAGCCTCCAGGCCCGCTCCGGCACGCCTGCACGGCGCTGGAGTGGGTGTTGTGATGGCGGTATGATTAATAAACTCCCTCAAAAACTCTCAGTTCGCTGCTTATTATTTCATGCCGCCACACTGGGTGTGTTTTCACAAAGCAGTAACAAATTCGAGATTTAGGGGGAGGAGACATTCTGGCCTCATGCACCGATCACACAGAAATGGATGTAAAAAATATAGTTATCAGACATTAAAGCACATTTTATCGGCAGTTGGTGTTCGTGTGGTGGACTGAAATCAATAATTTTAAGAGCGCGATTCAGAGGGTATAGGGGCATATGCGAGAGCATCAGTACAAATGTATTTTTGCATGTACCTGATTATTTTTGTGTTATTTTGTCATTATGCGAAATCTGGCAACACCAAATTGCAACGAAACAGCCAAGTCATGCCCCCGCAAAAGCGAAATTATCTTTTGCTCCAGATCGAATTTTGCCACGAGTTACACATATGTTTGTCTAATTAAAAGATAATTTTCCACGTAAATAATGGTTTAGGTTGTTGTCTGTTACGGTTGTGAAAATACGTAAATTAAAAAAAAAAAAAAAAACTACAAATGCAGATAGACGGAGCTACGTCATCTTTTCAAATCACGCCCAGGGCGAATTCCTCTGGATCAGCTGCAACTCTCGCAATACAAAACAATACCTTTGTGTTGTTTTTCTCCTCTGTGGATCGTTCTTTCATCCGTCAGGAAACAGGAGGTGAGGCGTAAGTAATCTTCCGCCATGCTCGTGTTTAGTAATCACTAAATTTTGCACAGTAATATTGCATAATGGAACTTACCATTTGAAGCACTGCACAACCAAGGCCCGAATGCCGGAACCGAAATAAATAAATAAATAAATAAATAAACCTGGAGGGGGGTGATTGGGAGGAACGGCCTGCCCGATCTGAACCCGAGTGGTGTTCAGTTATTGGACTTCTGTGCTAACCACAGTCTGTCTATAACGAACACCATGTTCAAGCATAAGGGTGTCCATATGTGCACCTGGCACCAGGACACCCTAGGCCGCAGGTCGATGATCAATTTTGTTATCGTATCATCAGACCTGCGACCGTATGTCTTGGACACCCGAGTAAAGAGAGGTGCAGAGCTGTCAACTGATCACCACCTGGTGGTGAGTTGGATCCGATGGCAGGGGAGGAAGCCATTCAGACCTGGTAGACCCAAACGTATAGTGAGGGTGTGCTGGGAGCGTCTGGCTGAGGCCCCTGTCCGGGAGGTCTTCAACTCCCACCTCCGGAAGAACTTCAACCACATTCCGAGGGAGTCTGGAGACATGGAGTCTGAATGGGCCATGTTCTCCACCTCTGTTGTTGAAGCGGCAGCCCAGAGCTGCGGCCGCAAGGTGGTCGGTGCATCTCGTGGTGGCAACCCCCGAACCAAGTGGTGGACACCAGTGGTGAGGGGGGCCATTAAGCTGAAGAAGGAGTCCTATCAAGCTTGGTTGGCTTGTGGGACTCCCGAAGCAGCTGAGGTGTACCGGCAGGCCAAGCGGAGTGCAGCTCGGGTGGTTGCTGAAGCAAAAACCCGGGTATGGGAGGAGTTCGGTGAGGCCATGGAACAAGACTTTCGGTCGGCTTCAAAGAGATTCTGGCAAACTGTTCGGCGGCTCAGGAGGGGAAAGCAGCTCCCCGTCCACACTGTGTATGGTGCGGATGGGACACTGTTGACTTCAACTGGGGATATCGTCGGGCGGTGGAAGGAATACTTCGAGGATCTCCTCAATCCCACTGATACGCCTTCCACAGAGGAAGCAGGGTTTGGGGACGAGGGGGATGACTCGCCTATCACAGGGGCTGAGGTCGCCAAGGTGGTTAAAAATCTCCTTGGTGGCCGGGCCCCGGGGGTGGACGAGATTCGCCCCGAGTACCTCAAGGCCCTGGATGTTGTTGGGTTGTCATGGTTGACACGCCTCTGCAACATTGCGTGGAGGTCGGGGGCAGTGCCTTTGGCATGGCAAACCGGGGTGGTGGTTCCTCTCTTCAAAAAAGGGGACCGGAGGGTGTGCTCCAACTTTAGAGGGATCACACTCCTCAGCCTCCCTGGGAAGGTCTATGCCAAGGTACTGGAGAGGAGAGTCCGGCCGTTGGTCGAACCTCGGATTCAGGAGGAGCAATGTGGTTTTCATCCTGGCCGTGGCACATCGGACCAGCTCTTTACCCTCTCGAGAATTCTTGAGGGTTCGTGGGAGTTTGCCCAACCAGTTTACATGTGTTTTGTGGACTTGGAGAAGGCATTTGACCGCGTCCCTCGTGGATTTTTGTGGGGGGTGCTTCGGGAGTATGGGGTATCGGGCTTGTTGTTACGAGCTATTCGGTCTCTGTACGACCGTTGTGAGAGTTTAGTTCGCATTGCCAACACTCGGTCGGAGTCATTCCCAGTGAGAGTTGGACTCCGCCAGGGCTGCCCTTTGTCACCGGTCCTGTTCATAATTTTTATGGACAGGATTTCTAGGCGCAGCCAGGGAATGGAGGGTGTCATGCTTGGTGACCACAGGATCTCATCTCTGTTGTTTGCAGATGATGTTGTCCTGTTGGCTTCATCCAGCAATGACCTACAGCTCTTGCTGGGACGGTTTGCCGCTGAGTGTGAAGCGGCTGGGATGAGAATCAGCACCTCCAAGTCCGAGTCCATGGTCCTCAGCCGGAAAAAGGTGGATTGTCCTCTCCGGGTTGGGGACAGGCTCCTGCCCCAAGTGGAGGAGTTTAAGTATCTTGGGGTCTTGTTCACGAGTGAGGGGAAAATGGAGCGAGAGATCGACAGACGGATTGGAGCAGCATCTGCAGTGATGCGGACGTTGTACCGGTCTGTTGTGGTGAAGAGGGAGCTTAGTTCTAAGGCAAAGCTGTCGATTTACCAGTCAATCTACGTTCCTACTCTCACCTATGGTCACGAGCTTTGGGTAATGACCGAAAGAACGAGATCGCGGATACAAGCGGCTGAAATGAGCTTTCTCCGTAGGATTGCTGGACTCACCCTCAGAGATAGGGTGAGGAGCTCAGTCATCCGGGAGAGGCTCAGAGTAGAACCGCTGCTCCTCCACATTGAAAGGAGTCAGTTGAGGTGGTATGGGCATCTGATTAGGATGCCTCCTGGACGCCTCCCACTTGAGGTGTTTCAGGCACGTCCCACTGGGAGGAGACCCCGGGGCAGACCCAGGACTCGGTGGAGAGACTATGTCTCCCAGCTAGTCTGGGAACGCCTTGGTATCCCCTCTGAAGAGCTGGAGCAGGTGGCTGGGGAGAGGGAAGTCTGGGCTTCTCTGCTTGAACTGCTGCCTCCGCGACCCGGACCTCCGGAAAAGCGGTAGAAGATGGATGGATGGATGGATAAATAAACCTACCTCAAGGTGTTGGATCCTCCAGAAGCTTGCACTTGTGCATAAACCTACTATTCAGCCAGCCCTAACCAATGCTCACAAGCAGAAATGGTTGCAGTGGGACCAGAAATACATGAATACTAATTTTCAAACAGTCTTGTTTACTGATGAGTGTCATGCAACCCTGGATGGTCCAGATGGACGGAGTAGTGGATGGTTGGTGGATGGCCACCATGTCCCAACAAGGCTGCAATGTCAGGAAGGAGGTGGTAGAGTCATGTTTTGGGCCGGAATCATGAGGAGAGAGCTGGTAGGCCCCTTTAGGGTCCCTGAAGGTGTGAAAATGACCTTGGCAAAGTATATAGAGTTTCTGACTGACCACTTTCTTCCATGGTACAAAAAGAAGAACCGTGCCTCCTGTAGCAAAATTATCTTCATGCATGATAATGCATCATCTCATGCTGCAAAAAATACCTCTGTGTCATTGGCTGCTATGGGCATAGTAAAAGGAGAGAAACTCATGGTGTGGCCCCCGTCCTCCCCTGACCTCAACCCTATTGAGAACCTTTGGAACATCCTCAAGCAAAAGATTTATGAGGGTGGGAGGCAGTTCACAGCTAAACAGCAGCTGTGGGGGGCTATTCTGACATCTTGCAAAGAAATTCAAGCAGAAACGCTCCAAAAGCTTCCAAGTTCAATGGATGCAAGAATTGTGGAGGTGATATCAAAGAAGGGGGTCCTATGTTAACATGTAACTTGGCCTGTTAAGATGTTTTTGATTGAAATAGCTTTTGATTTCAGTAAATATGACCTTCTAATGCTGCAAATTCAACAAATGACCATTTTCAGTTCTTTACAACCAATAAAATGGTTTGAAACTCTGTTGTGCATAATAATTTGGAGCAGTACATTTTGAGTTTTTTCTATTTTTGCAAAAAAAAAAATAGTTATCATTGGGAGGTTTGTTCAATAAAATTTGAATTATGCTCTAACAGTTAATGACTTGAAAATGATACTGTCATTTGCATCGACTATATAGGAAAATCAGAGGCAAATATCATTTGCTTAATAATTTGGAAAGCGGTATGCAGGCTATGCAGAGTTACAGTAGATGTAGAAGACATGGGTCTTACCATCCCAGACGGGGTTTGTAATAGTCAAAGACTCAGCCCATTCCCCCTCTATTCCAGGCCTCAATGGAATGAATGTCATCAAAAAGTGCAAAGTGCTTTTGTGTGAGGAGTTTGATGTCACCTTGCAGGGCATGTTGGACTCTAAATGGAGGGAGATTTTTCAAAGACTGCATGTTTTGAAGATGAACAACCAGGTCTCCTTTGCTAGAGTGGCAGGTAAGGATGTAGTGCATGTCCCAGCCTCCTCTGTATTGACTGTTATGACTAAGGGACTTAGGGTTGTGAGTGAGAATGGTCCTTTGCTGTTGTTGGAACCAGGATGTGCACCTTTGCCAGTGGGTTTGGTGGTTGTGTCAACTTTAGTGACATCAGAACATCACACCTTTCCGGTTGAAGTTATAAACACATCCGGTGAGGACATCTGGTTGAAGCCTAGGACTATGCTGGGAATTTTGGCTCAGGTGGATAACGTAGAGTCCAACAAGTGCTGTGAGGTTAAATTGCAGCTGATACTGAACACGTCCACATCACCAAATCCCCTGATCAACCGTTTCCTGTGAGTCCCACCTTTGACCAACCCAACATGGGTGGTGACCCTGAGCAACAGGCAAAGCTGACCTCATTGCTTGAAAAGTACTCTTTTGTGTTTACGACTGATGATGAAGATTTGCAAATAAATGCTGATATCTGCTGTATGAAAAAGACCCTCGTAACGCAAACAAATGTTTGTGAGATGCTGCGGGGTGTGACTGCCTCCCTGGACAGACGAGTTACTGCTATGGAGAAGCCGGACGGCCCCAGCACTCCTGACCCGGTGATCGACGCCCATGCCCTGCCACAGACAAATGAGGGTGCCGCTAACAGAGACCTGATGCAGCTGGCGTCTCCTGCTCCACTGACCTGGGCTGCAGTAGAAAATGCGGAGCCTCAGGAGTGGACAACAGTGGTGCGGGAAAAACGCAGATGGAAGGTGGAGCCGGGAGGATCTACAACTGTGCCTAAAACTCGCTGCACACAAGCTACAGGGAAATGTGAACAGAGACAAGGTGGAGTAGTTGGAACCGGCAAGATTTCCAACATACAAGTTGTGAAAACTAAGCTGGTGAGAGTTTTTGCAACCAAATCTGATCTGAGACTGGAGGCTGGCAGCCTCTGTGACTATTTGAAAGAGAAACTGGGTTATGTGCAAGAAGATTGAGACATCACACGGAAGATTCAGCTCGCTTCATGTCATGGCAGAATGTAATAAGGTTGCAGAATTTATGATCCTCAGCTGTGGACAGATGGAGTCTTTGTCCGGAGATATTATGAACCATGCTGGCCGAGAGGTGATGCAGCGGGAAGAGCTGCAGTGGCTTTGGGAGATCCAATTGGCCGAGAGGAAAGCCATTGCCCACGGGAGAAGCCTGCTGACGTCGCTGCAGTGGGAAACTCCAGTGTACGGGAGGAGCCTGCTGCTGGTGACATTGCGGCAGGAGGCAGTGAGCAGTGACCTGCGGCTGACCCGCTCTGTGGAATAAAAATCTAAAAGCAACAATCCTGCTTGTATTGTATAACGCGCGTCGCCTGAGACATTTGGTTGTTGACAAACTTGGAAGAATGTGACATTCTGTGTCTTCAAGAAACCTGGCTTGCCAAGCAGGACTTGGACAAATTAAACACTTTACATAAGGATTTCCATGGTGCTGGTGAATCCACCACTGATCTCAGTACTAGAATAGTCCGTGGTAGGATTCCTGGTGGAGTGGCTATTCTATACAACACAAAATATGACTCGATAGTGAAGGTGGTGAGATTGAATGTAGACTGGGCTTTGGGGCTAGAAATCAATTTGAATGAAAAGAAATTTACGATTATAAATATTTATGCACCATATGAGTCTTATCAGTCTGAAGATGAATTTATGAACAGATTAGCATTTGTAAATTCCTTCATTGAGGATAATGATTCAACTTGTGTCTTAGTTATTGGAGATTTTAATGCGGATCTGTCTGATACCAATTCTATATTTGCCAAACATCTTCTGCAATTCTGTGATGACAGTAATCTTATTGTGTCCAGCAAAATGCTCCTGCCTGATACGAGCTACACCTACATTAGCAAATCTTGGCACACCACCTCCTTGCTTGATCACTGTATATGTACTGCAGATGCCCATGCATCACTAAGCAACATGTGCATCTATTATGGTCTAGCTACTTCTGATCGCATACCATTTGGCATGTCTAAGTGCGGAGGATATACCTGCTGTCTCTGCTGATGGCGGTGTTGCTTGTTCAGGGAAGCTGGACTGGTCTAGCCTAACACAGGAAGAGTTAAATAAATACGCCACTGTAACTGACAACCTGCTTAGCAGGATCCATCTTCCCAGGAGTGCTCTGGCGTGCTCTGATATCCATCCATCCATCTTCTACCGCTTTTCCGGAGGTCCGGGTCGCGGAGGCAGCAGTTCAAGCAGAGAAGCCCAGACTTCCCTCTCCCCAGCCACCTGCTCCAGCTCTTCAGAGGGGATACCAAGGCGTTCCCAGACCAGCTGGGAGACATAGTCTCTCCACCGAGTCCTGGGTCTGCCCCGGGGTCTCCTCCCAGTGGGACGTACCTGAAACACCTCAAGTGGGAGGCGTCCAGGAGGCATCCTAATCAGATGCCCATACCACCTCAACTGACTCCTTTCAATGTGGAGGAGCAGCGGTTCTACTCTGAGCCTCTCCCGGATGACTGAGCTCCTCACCCTATCTCTGAGGGTGAGTCCAGCAATCCTACGGAGAAAGCTCATTTCAGCCGCTTGTATCCGCGATCTCGTTCTTTCGGTCATTACCCAAAGCTCGTGACCATAGGTGAGAGTAGGAACGTAGATTGACTGGTAAATTGACAGCTTTGCCTTAGAACTAAGCTCCCTCTTCACCACAACAGACCGGTACAACGTCCGCATCACTGCAGATGCTGCTCCAATCCGTCTGTCGATCTCTCACTCCATTTTCCCCTCACTCGTGAACAAGACCCCAAGATACTTAAACTCCTCCACTTGGGGCAGGAGCCTGTCCCCAACCCGGAGAGGACAATCCACCTTTTTCCGGCTGAGGACCATGGACTCGGACTTGGAGGTGCTGATTCTCATCCCAGCCGCTTCACACTCAGCGGCAAACCGTCCCAGCAAGAGCTGTAGGTCATTGCTGGATGAAGCCAACAGGACAACATCATCTGCAAACAACAGAGATGAGATCCTGTGGTCACCAAGCATGACACCCTCCATTCCCTGGCTGCGCCTAGAAATCCTGTCCATAAAAATTATGAACAGGATCGGTGACAAAGGGCAGCCCTGGCGGAGTCCAACTCTCACTGGGAATGACTCCGACCGAGTGTTGGCAATACGAACCAAACTCTCACAACGGTCGTACAGAGACCGAATAGCTCGTAACAACAAGCCCGATACCCCATACTCCCGAAGCACCCCCCACAAAAATCCACGAGGGACGCGGTCAAATGCCTTCTCCAAGTCCACAAAACACATGTAAACTGGTTGGGCAAACTCCCACGAACCCTCAAGAATTCTCAAGAGGGTAAAGAGCTGGTCCGATGTGCCACGGCCAGGACGAAAACCACATTGCTCCTCCTGAATCCGAGGTTCGACCAACGGCCGGACTCTCCTCTCTAGTACCTTGGCATAGACCTTCCCAGGGAGGCTGAGGAGTGTGATCCCTCTAAAGTTGGAGCACACCCTCCGGTCCCCTTTTTTGAAGAGAGGAACCACCACCCCGGTTTGCCATGCCAAAGGCACTGCCCCCGACCTCCACGCAATGTTGCAGAGGCGTGTCAACCATGACAACCCAACAACATCCAGGGCCTTGAGGTACTCAGGTCGAATCTCGTCCACCCCCGGGGCCCGGCCACCAAGGAGATTTTTAACCACCTTGGCGACCTCAGCCCCTGTGATAGGCGAGTCATCCCCCTCGTCCCCAAACCCTGCTTCCTCTGTGGAAGGCGTATCAGTGGGATATCAGTGGGATATCAGTGCTCTGATATGAATTGTAAAAATCAACAGCATGCTAGGGATCTCTGTGATATGTATGATGCTATTGTTAATGTTGTTAATGTAGCAGACCATTTTGCAGAAAGCCAAACAGGAAGCTTAACATCAAACCTGGATGGAATGAGTTAGCGTTAGAACAACATGCCGCTGCTAGAAAGGCCTTTATTCTCTGGTCTGAAGCAGGTCGGCCCAGACAGGAACCATTACTGGAAATTAAAAAACAAACGACTGCAAGATTTAAACATGCTCTTCATCTTATTAAAAGAAATGAGAACAAAATGTGGGCTGAGTCACTTGTCAGGAGTCTGGAGAATAAGAATTCTTATGATTTTTGGAGAGAGGTTAAAGTCATGAATAATGTTAAAACCTCCTTACCATCTAACATAGAGGGTATAAGTGGCCCTGAGAAAATAGCTGAGATGTGGCGTGATCACTATTCTGAACTCTTCAACTGTGTCAGGGGTAATGTATTCACTATGGACAGTGTAGACTGCCCTGAGGGCACCGTGGTTCAGCCCATGGAGATGTGTGATGCAATCAGGATGCTTGGGGACAGGAAGCCTTGTGGACTGGATCTTGTTGAAGCAGAACACCTCAAAAATGCAAGGAATAAGCTCTGTCCACTGCTCTCCATGTGTTTTACTGTTTTTTTTTTTTTTTTAGTTCATGGTGTCCTCCCAGACTCTCTTGTGTCTGTGGTACTAGTTCCTGTTATTAAGAACAAAGCTGCAAAGATAAATAGTGTTGAGAATTATAGGCCAATTGCTCTAGCTAGTATTCTATCTAAAGTGTTGGAAAGAATTTTGCTCACGCTGCTGGAGATATTTGTTTTTTCTTCTGACAATCAATTTGGTCTTAAAAGAAAGCATGGCACTGAAATGTATATATTTGCTCTAAAGAAATTAGTGACAAAGTACAGAAGCCTTTATTCCTCTGTCTTCTTGAGTTTTATCAATGCATCCAAAGCATTTGATAGAATTAATCATAAAAAACTATTCATGAAATTACTTCTGAGAGGTGTTCCCAAGTATTTAATTGGAATTCTGGTTTTCTGGTATGTCAATCAAACCATGTGTGTAAAATTAACAACGGTGTACACCAAGGTGGAATTTTGTCCCCTATTCTGTTTAATGTATATATGGATGATCTGTCGAGACAATTGAATGGAAGTAACACAGGCTGTGTTGTGGATGGCTCTGTCATCAATCATCTCATGTATGCAGATGACCTTGTAATAATGAGTCCTTATAGTGCTGGGTTGCAACAACTATTAAGAGCTTGCTCACAATATGGCAATGATCACAACATCAAATTTAACGCTAGGAAGAGTAATGTCATGATTTTGAGATGCAAAGTGAACAGGGATCTAGTCTTTCCTACCTTTCAGTTGTGTGATACTCTGCTTGTGACATGCAAGGAAACAAAATATTTGGGTCACATCATTTTTTTAAATTTTTTATATACTTTATTGATCCCCAGAGGGGAAAATGAGGGCATTCATCTGGATGGATGAAGCAGCCACGACCATTCACACACACATTCACACCTAGGGCCACTTTAGAGTCTCCAGTTAACCTAACCTGCATGTTTTTGGCCTGTGGGAGGAAACCGGAGAAATCCCGGGGTAAACCCACGCAGATATGGGGAGAACATGCAAACTCCACACAGATCACTGTTGGTCAGGGGCTGGGATCGAACCAGGGATCCCATGGCCAAGGGTGAGTTGCTGTGCTGGTGCAGTGCTAACCACTGTGCCACTGCACTGCCCAACATCATCACTGATGATTTGAGAGATGACAAAGATATTTACAGGCAGCACCATAAATTGTATGCCCAAGCCAATAGGTTACTGAGAAAGTTTAGCATGCGTTCTGTAAATGTTAAATCTTCTCTGTTTAGAGCTTACTGTGCTCCTCTGTACACCGCACACCTGTGGAGCAGCTACAGGACTGATAGTATTAGAGGGCTGACTGTGGCCTACAACGATGCACTGAGGTTGCTGCTTCAGGTGCCCAGATGGCACAGTGCCAGCCAGCTGTTTGTGACATGTGGTATTCCTACGTGTAAGGCACTACTGAGGAAACTTATGTACAATTTTATGTGTCATCTGGATGACTTGGAAAACAGCATCATACAGACCCTGATAAGCCCTAGGAAGAGCAGTCTCATATATACCTCTGCTCTCAGAAGTCACTGGCACAACAGCCTCTACACGAATTCTTTTTAAAGGCTATTATGCTGTTTTTATTGCTGCTGTGTTGTTTATTGTTTCCCTGATACCCCTACCCCTCCTTAATTTATATGGACCCCCTTGTGTGTCTCAACTAAAGATTATTATTATTATTTGGGCTACACTGATAAAGTACAGCATGAGATACATTTGGCAGATGACATGCCTGTAGCACAGCCTTACAGATATATTCCTCCAACACAGTACAGTGAAGTTAGAAAGCATATTAGTAAGCTATTAAAAAAGGAGATCATCAAGGAGAGCACCAGTGCTTATGCTTCACCTACAGTTTTCGTACGGAAGGCGGATGGCAGCCTTAGGTTGTGTGTGGACTATAGGAAGATTAATTCAAAGATGAGACGTGATGCATTCCCATTGCCAAGGACTGATGAGAGTTTCAGTACTCTGATGGGGGGCAAAATTCTTCTCAACAATCAATCTATAGTAAGTGGATATCACCAAGTAGCCATGTGTGAGAAGGATAGGGCAAAAACTACATTTACCACACCATTTGGGTTATTTGAGTATGTGGGGATGCCTTTTGGTGTTTGTAATGGACTGGCGACATTTCAGCAACTTATCCAGTCTACAATGAGTAACCTAATCTTCCAGGTACTTCTTGTGTATTTGGATGATATTTTGTTTTTTTCTGAGACATTCGAGCAGCACTTGGTCAGGTTGGAAGTTGTGCTAAAGAAGCTGGCAGATATTGGTCTTAAGATTAAGCTACAAAAGTGTACCTTTTTGCAACAGTCAGTGAGGTTTCTGGTTCATCAGATCTCAGCAGGAGTGTCAACTGATCCAAAAAAGGTTTCTGCGGTAAAAAAAATTGGGAAGTTCCCAACATGGTGAAAGAACTGCAATAATTTTTGAGGTTCTGTAGTTACTACAGGAGATTTATCAAAGGGTGCGCACAGGTGGCCGGTCCTCTACATGACCTGGTTAATTGTTGTTTGGACACAAAGAAAACAGAATTAAAAATGAGCCACCTGTTTCGTTCATTGTGGACACCAGAATGTGAACATGCTTTTGAGGAGCTCAAAAAGCACCTTACCTCTGCTCCCATTTTGGGTTTTGCAGACTTCACTCAGCCTTTTATAGTTGAGACAGATGCTAGTCGTCAGGGCTTAAGTGCTGTACTGTATCAGCAACAAGGTGACATGAAACAAGTCATAGCTTATGCTAGTTGAAGACTACGACCAGCTGAAAAGAATGACCAAAACTACAGCAGCATGAAGTTGGAGTTACTTGCCCTAAAATGGGCCGTCACAGAGAAATTCAGGGGTTATTTGCTGGGGTCAAGGTTTGTGGTGTTAACTGGCAACAATCCATTGTGCCATCTCCAGACAGCCAAGTTTGGTGCTATTGAGCAGAGGTGGGTAGCACAGCTGTCAGTGTTTGATTTTGAAGTTACATATAGGCTGGGGTGTAGTAATGCTGCTGCAGATGCTCTCTCTCAACAGGAGTTTGCAGGGGAGCCTGACCCTGACCCTGACCCTGACCCAGATGCAGACTGGGATGGCTGCATTTCAGTCTGCAACCTGATGAGATAAGGGACAGCTCTGTACCCTGATCTTGGTTCTAGGGGTTTGGAATGCTATAGGTTGAGACAAATCCGTTCCACTGTGTCATGCTCTAGTGACACCGTGAATGCACAAGGAAACACCCCTACACTGCCTGGTTATACAAAGGGAGAGCTGATAGGTTTCCACATGAATGACCCAACTTTTCGAGAGTTCACAACATTTTGGGAGATGGGTAGAAAGGATAGCCATAAAGAGAGGGTGGTTATGCCCAACTTGGTAAAAAAGCTGTTAAAACAGTGCGACTCTATTCAGCAGCAGGACGGTTTGTTATACAGAGTTGTAACAATTCCGCATGGTGGCCAGGTATGGCAGTTACTGTTGCCCTACTGTCAGAAAGATCAAGTCCTGGAGTGTGTGCACAGTAATATGGGGCACCAGGGCATTGAGTGCACTGTGAACCTGCTCAGAGAGCAGTGTTTTGGGGTAGGACTTTATGAGGGTGTTGAAAACTGGATTAAATCCTTTTTTTATTACTTATTTTGTACCCGTAGGTAGATTTGTTTTGCAGTCTGGTGACAAGCCACCAGCTGCTGGTCGCTGCGTGTGCAAGCACCCCGTATCCCTAACCTGCATGTTTTTGGCATGTGGGAGGAAACCGGAGAAATCCCGGAGTAAACCCATGCAGCACGGGGAGAACATACAAACTCCACACAGATCACTGTTGGCCGGGGGCAGGGATTGAACCCACGATCTCATGATCCCCGCGATCCCCCGGCCGAGGGTAAACTGTGCTGCCGCAGTGCTAACCACTGCGCCACCGTGCAGCCCAACCTTTGAGAGGTGCACTTTAACAAAGATGCCTCATCCTAAGATCCAGGCCCCATTGCAGGCTTTTCTTGCATCTCACCCCCTAGAAGTGGTGGCCATCAATTTTACAGTGTTGGAACCTGCCTCAGATGGGTGTGCGAATGTCTGGATCACAGATGTGTTTACTAAGTTTACACAGGCATATCCCACTAGAGATCAAAGAGCTCACAGCACTGCAAGGGTCTTCCTCAGCGAATGGTTCATGAAGTATGGTATTCCAGAAAGGCTGCACTCAGACCAAGGCAGAAATTTTGCAAGTGAGGTTGTAGTTACAACGTTGTTACGCTACCAGAAGGACTTTAAGAACTGCTGTGTCATGGCTTTCACCGAATCTTGGCTTACTGCGCATGACCGAGATGCAGACCTGTGGATTGACGGCTTTGGAGCCCCACTGCGCTCGGATCGGCAGGAAGAGGTAACGGAGAAACGTCAGGGGGGCGGCGTATGTTTATACATTAATAAGCAGTATTGCACATCTGTCACGGTCAGAGAGCGCATCTGTACACCCGATGTGGAGCTGCTGTCTGTGTCACTATGCCCCTTTTATTTGCCTCGCGAGTTCCCCCAGCTTTTCATCACAACTGTGTACATTCACCCGAGGGCAGACGCTGACTCCGCCTCCAGCACCATCTTTGATGTGATCCAGCGGCTGCAATCAATTTCTCCAGAGGTGCCAAACTTCATTCTTGGGGATTTTAACCATGTTTCTTTAAAGAAGACACTTAAAAACTTTTATCAGTATGTCTCCTGCCCAACCAGGCGAAAAAAGACATTGGACCTGTGCTATGGATCCATAGAGAGGGCCTATAAATCACTCCCCCTTCCTCCTGTAGGATCCTCAGATCACAACTGTGTACATTTGCTGCCCACATATAAAACTGCTCTCAGAAGAGGCAAGGTGGAGACGAGAGACATTGATGTGTGGACGGAAGATTCAGTGCACAGCCTCCAGGAATGCTTTGACTGTACAGACTGGGAGATGTTCACACTGGCCTGCGGGGATGATTTGGACTCTTTGGTGGACGTCACATGCTCATACATGGCTTTCTGTAAAAATAAGATCGTTCCACGTAAACATGTCAAAATATATCCCAACAACAAACCATGGGTTACAAAATCAGTTAAATCCTGCTTACAGAGGAAAGCACTTGCCTTTAAACAGGGGTCTGTTTCTGAGCTACAGGTTGCCACAAAAGAGCTGAAGTCCGAAATTTTAAGAGCAAAACAGAATTATAAATCAGAATTGGAAAGCAAGATGGCAACAAAGAAATTTGGTTCAGCCTGGGCCAGTATGAAAACTATTGCAGGCCTTCAGAGCACAGAGCGCAGTAATTGTGTGTTTTTAGATGGTTTTAATTCAGACACAGAGCTGGCTAATGCTCTTAATTGTTTTTATGGTCGTTTTGACTCCTTTGATTTTAGCACAGAAACCCAAGATTTGAAACAGAAACTCAAAGACAATCAGCACTTTAATATTGAGGTGCAGGATGCCAAAAGGGAGTTCTGTGCTGTAAAAGTGAACAAAAGTCAGGGCCCTGATAATACAGTTAGACCCAAAAATATTTGGACAGTGACACAAGTTTTGTTATTTTAGCTGTTTACGAAAACATATTCAGGATACAATTATATAATCAATATGGGCTTAAAGTGCAGACTCTCAGCTTTTGATCAGGATTTGTCCTTCAATTCACATATTAAATTTGTTTCTAAGACTGCCTTCTATCATTTGCGTAATATTGCCAAGATTAGGAGCATCTTGTCTCAGAGTGATGCTGAGAAGCTGATCCACGCTTTTGTTAGCTTGAGATTAGATTATTGTAATTCTTTATTATCAGGCTGTCCTAAAACATCTTTAAAAAGTCTTCATCTGATCCAAAATGCTGCAGCAAGAGTTTTAACAGGTACTAGAAAGAGAGATCATATCTCTCCAGTTTTGGCCTCCCTTCATTGGCTTCCCATAGAGTTTAGAATTAAGTTTAAAATCCTTCTTCTTACTTACAAAGCTCTAAACAATCAGGCTCCTTTTTATTTAAAAGATCTGATACTACCGTATTATCCTAACAGAGCACTACGCTCCCAAAATGCAGGATTACTTGTAATACCTAGAATCTCCAAAAGTACAATGGGAGGCAGAGCCTTCAGTTATCAAGCTCCTCTCCTGTGGAATCAGCTGCCAATCTGGATTCGGGAGTCCGACTCGATCTCTGTTTTTAAGAATAGGGCTAAAACCTACCTTTTTGATATAGCCTACAATTAGGGAGGGATCATGTGTTTCTGAACCCTCCCTTAGTTATGCTGCTAATAGGTTTAGTCAGCCGGGGGACCTCCAGTAATGCATTGGGCCTCACTCCTTTCCTCACTCTCTATGAAATATTTTTTTTTGCTGGTCATTAACATCTGTTTGTTCTCTCCCATAGATTGAGGCCCCATCATGCTGTTTGCTCTCTACATGTCTGTTCTTTTCTTCTTCTCTATCCCCTCACCCCCCAGCCAGTCGCAGCAGATGACTGCCCCTCCCTGAGCCTGGTTCTGCTGGAGGTTTCTTCCTGTTAAAAGGGAGTTTTTCCTCTCCACCGTCGCCAAGTGCTTGCTCACAGGGGATCGCCTGATTGCTGGGGTCTTTCTGCAACTGTGGGGGTTCCCCCCTACAGTTGATAGTGCTATGAGATGACTGTTGTTGTGAAATGGCGCTATATAAATAAAGTTGAATTGAATTGAATTAATTTGAGAGTATTCACATTCAAATTGGAGCAAGGGTTTAGGAATTACAGCTCTTTAATATGTAGCCGCCTCTTTTTCAAGGGACCAAAAGTAATTGGACAGTTGACTCAGAAGGCTGCAAAAAAAAAATAACAAGGCTGCATGGGCTCTTCCCTCGTTAACCTGTCATCAATTAAGCAGTTAAAAGGTCTGGAGTTGATTCCAGGTGTGGCGTTTGCATTTAGAAGCTGTTGCTGTGAACACACAACATGCGGTCAAAGGAGCGCTCAATGGAGGTGAAACAGACCATCCTGAGGCTGAAAAAAAAAAAAAGAAATCCATCAGAGAGATAGCAGAAATGTTAGGAGTGGCCAAATCAACAGTTTGGTACATTCTGAGGAAAAAAAGAGTGCACTGGTGAGCTTGGGAACTCAAAAAGGCCTGAACGTCCACGGAAGACAACAGTGGTGGATGATCGCAGAATCCTTTCCATGGTGAAGAACAACACCTTCACAACATCCACTCAAGTGAAGAACACTCTCCAGGAAGTAGGTGTATCAGTATCTAAGTCTACCATAAAGAGAAGACTTCATGAGAGTAAATACAAAGGATTCACCACAAGGTGCAAACCATCAATCAGCCTAAAAATAGAAAGGCCAGAATTGACTTTGCCACAAAACACCTAAAGAAGCCAGCCCAGTTCTGGAACAGCATTCTTTGGACAGATGAGACTAAGATCAACCTGTACCAGAATGATGGGAAGAAGAAAGTTTGGAGAAGAATTGGAACAGCTCATGATCCAAAGCACTACATCTTCTGTAAAACATGGTGGAGACAGTGTGATGGCATGGGCATGCATGGCTTCCAATGGCACTGGGTCACTTGTGTTTATTGATGATGTGACAAAAGACAGAAGCAGCCGGATGAATTCTGAAGTGTATAGGGATATACTTTCTGCTCAGATTCAGCCAAATGCAGCAAAGTTGATTGGACGGCGCTTCACCAATGATCCAAAACATACTGCAAAGGAAACCCAGGAGTTTTTTAAAGCAACGAAGTGGAATATTCTGCAATGGCCAAGTCAATCACCAGATCTCAACCCAATCGAGCATGCATTTCACTTACTCAAGACAAAACTTAAGGCAGAAAGACCCACAAACAAGCAACAACTGAAGACAGCTGCAGTAAAGGCCTGGCAAAGCATCACAAAGGAGGAAACCCAGCGTTCGGTGATGTCCATGGGTTCCAGACTTCAGGCAGTCATTGCCTGCAAAGGATTCTCAACAAAATATTGAAAAGTAACATTTTACTTAGGGTTATGTTTATTTGTCCAATTACTTTTGAGCCCCTGAAATGAGGAGCGTTTGTATAAAAACAGCTACAGTTCCTACATGTTTAATCATATATTTTGGTTCAACCCCTTGAATTAAACCTTAAAGTCTGCACTTCAATTCCGTTGTAGTTGTTTCATTTCAAATCCAATGTGGTGGCATGCAGAGCCCAAATCATGACGATTGTGTCACTGTCCAAATATTTCTGGGCCTAACTGTATATGTGGGCGCTTGGTAAAGTCCTGTGCACATTAACTGAGTCCTATATTTCATTACATTTTCAATAAGTCCTTACAGACACAACATGTGCCTAAGATCTGGAAAGAAGCCGTGGTTGTTCCCGTTCCAAAATCCAGCTGTCCTAAAACAGTAAACGACTTTAGACCAGTTGCTATGACTTCAATTTTAATGAAAATTTTTGAAAAACTGGTCAGATGTGAGGTCCTAAAGTAGACTGAGTGTCATGACCCGAGCACTTTGTCATTGTGCTCGGGCTATTCCTGTCAGGGCTTGACAGCGGCGTTGTCTTCCGGGCTCTCCGAGCTCTTATTGTGACAGTGCTCGGGGAGGCTTCCGCTCAGCTGTCAAGTCCTGAGCAGCTGTTTTGCATTTGCGGTCGTTAGCGGTGGACTTCTTATTCCCACGTTAGCGGCCGCATCCCTGCAGCAGTGTCAGTCGTTCTTCGTCTGAGCTACGGATGCTTTGGACTGTTACCTACCTCGTCTGCCTGTGGTTGACCGTCGCTTCTCCAGGACCAGTAAGTGAGCTGTTAGCCTTACCCCTCCCGGTGTGAGTAGACCTCTGTGTGTCTCTGCCTCAGCAGCCTGTGTAGTCATTACTCCGTCAACCTTGCCTGTGTATGACCGTCTCCTCTATGGACCTGTAAGAGAGCTATTTAGCCTTACGCCTCCGGATGTGTGTAGACTTATGTGTCATTGCCCCTGCATCTTGTGTTGTCACTTTTCACCGTAATAAAACTCACTGAAACTCACTGGTGACTCTGTGGCGTCTTATGGTGGCTCGCGAGGGCCACCGCATGACAGTACACTGCTGCCAAAACGGCGTTTACGGTGACGCCAACCCGAGACGCAATTCACCAGGGGGTTCGAGTTTTTGGACATTTGCTTTTTTCTGTCTGGGTACTGTGTATGTGAAGAATGCCGTCGCGGAGGGGCCACATTTGGAGTCCGAGCCGCGAGCTGACAGGTGTGCTGGAAGTCATGGATGAGCTGCTCATCTCCGCTTCCCTGCTGGATTATGACCACGGCATACACTGGTACCTGGACGCCGCCGAAGATATTCTTTGTCATCTCTCTCCCCGCTACGCCGACCACCCGGAAGTCGACGCGAGGAGGGAAGACATCGCCGCGCAACGCGAAATATACCTGATGATGGAGGAGGAACGCGGCATGAAGCAGGAGAAGAGGCACTCCTGCTCTTTGCCTATGGATCCCGATCCTGTCCTCGATCCGTTTCAGGAGTTCGCACCGTCTGGGGGCCGGCAAAGGCGTCGACGCCACGGCCGGGCGCATCTTCGGCAAGCTCCTGCTCCGGATCCAGTTCCGGGCCGCCGGGATGACCCCCTCAATCAGCCAGCTGCTGTAAGTGAGCTGAGTCCTGTGCCGGTGGGCTCCATCCATGGGTCCTTTTCTACCACCCAGCGAGCAAGGGAAGGAGCAATGTCCGCTACAGCTGATACCATCTTTCCTCCGGGAGACAGGCGAGTCCAATTTCACTGTCCTATTTTTCATAGTGATCTGTCTTGTCTGACTCCTGGGGGTGAAGCTCGGGGTTCGCAGCTCCCTGAGTTTCTTTCCCCAGCTGTAGCCATTTGTATTAAACCTGCTGCCTCTGTGTCTCCTCCTGCTGAGCGGTCCTCGGCGTTAGTCCCACGCCGTCGAACGGGGGGGAGGCCTGCTGCTCTGGGAAATATCCCGGCCCTGCAGCCTTGTTTTGGACAGAGGAGAACGGACTGTGATGAGGAGCCAGTGCCGACGAGAGAGCGTCCCCAGGGGTCCTCAGGGATGCAGCCCAAGTCAGCAGGTCGAGGGTCCTCTACCCCCACGCCATACAGGTTATTGGCGTGGATGCCAGCGCGTGAGGATCCAGCTGCAGAGACCATCAGGCCGGCTGTGGAACCCGACGCAGCCGAGTGGGAGCCCGACGATGAGCGTCTTCCTGAACCTGGATCGGCGAAGTCCTGGACGGCTCCAGAGCCCGAGTGCAGGCAAGTGCTCTTTCTTGTTTTCCTGTATGGTGTGTTAGAGCATTTTTGCCTGCCTCATGGGGAGGCGAGTGAGGGGCAGCCATCTGCTGCACCCGAGCTCATCTCGCTGGGCTCTGGCGCTGCCGGTGGAACTGATCCCGGTCCTCTATTGTTTTCTGAGCACCTCCACAGCGTTACCGGTCCGGAGCCAGTCAAGGTCACGGGACTGGGGGTTCCAGGTTCGGAGATGGAGGTCGTCACCGGTGCAGTCCTGACCCAGTCGGGGTCCGACGTGTGGGCTGAGGTGACCCAGTCGGGGTCCGACGCGGGTGCAGTGATGACCCAATCGGGGTCCGACGTGGGTGCAGTGATGACCCAGTCAGGGTCCGACGTGTGGGCCGAGGTGACCCAGTCGGGGTCCGACGCGTGGGTCGAGGTGACCCAGTCGGGGTCCGGCGTGGGTGCAGCGATGACCCAATCGAGGTCCAGTGGGGGTCCAGCGCTGGTGCGGCTGTGACCCAATCAGGATTCGAGGGGGTCCAAGTTTTTGGTTGTCCCCCTCTCAGGAGCCACCAGATGGGGGCCGTTAGAGGGTTTTGTTTGGCAGATCGGCGCTCTCCTGTCTTGTCGTCTTCAGGCAGGCGGCTGCATGCATTTCCTCCACGGTCCTGGTGGTTGTGGGATGCGGGTCGGCCACCTGAGGAACTGCTTGGTGCGTTCGGCGTCTTGGGTTGGCCACCCAATAAACTGTGTTTGCTACGGGGTGACCTGGTTCGGCCACCAGAGGACTTGTTTCTGGGGGCCTGGGACTGGGGTAGGCCACCTGATCATGTACTGTGCTTGTGGGACTATCTGTGGGCCCATACGGTGCCTAGTCATGTCAAGTAGGTTTAGCAATTTTTTTTGTTGTTGTTTCACGTAGTCATAGTCAAGTCAAAGCAATTTTAGATTGCCTCATGTCTCTTCTTTTTGTAGGCCACAGTCTGGTCAAAGTTAAGTCAAAGCAATTTTAGATTGCTTCTTTTTTTTTTTGGAAAGCCACAGTTTAGTCATAGTCAAGTTAAGTCAGGCAATTTTAGATTGCCTCATGTTTCTTTTTTTTTTTTGTAGGCCATAGTTTAGTCATAGTTAAGTCAAGTCAGAGCAATTTTAGATTGCTCCATGTTTTTTTTTTTTGTAAGCCACAGGCTCTCTATAGCTAAGTTATGTCAGAGCAATTTTAGGTTGCCTCATGTTTTTTTTTGAAAGCCACGGTCTAGTCATAGCCAAGTTATGTTCAAAGCAATTTTAGTTTGCTCCATGTGTGTTTGTATGTATTTCTTGTTTTGTTTGTGTTTAGATTGCCTCATGTATTTTTGAAAGTCACAGTCTAGTCATAGTCACGTTATGCCAAGCAATTTTAGATTGCTCCATGTGTTTTTCCATGTATTTTTTGTTCCATAGTTATCTTGTGTTTCCATGTATTTCTTCTATAGTTATCGTGCGTTTCCAGGTATTTCTTGTTTCATAGTTATCATGTATTGAGGTTGTTTGGGAGTATGATTTTGGCATGTTAAGTTTGGGTTTTTGAAGAGATCCTTACTTTGAGTTCTTTACCACGTGGGATTATGTACTTTGGAGTTAGACAGGTTGTCTGTGGTCCCTGTGGGAAGATGTTCGTGTCAGGTGCTTATGCTCTTTATGGTTTTGTATCCCTTGTATTTTTAGTCCTGTCTTGTTTTTTCTGGTTTCGTCATTGTTCTGGGTGGAATTGATGGATATGTCAGTTGATGTATTCCTTTTCCTTTTGGGTTAGGGTCTTGTCAGGTTTTGTTTGGCTCCCTCCTTGCCTGTTCCTCAATTCACTCGCCCTGTGGTGGTGGTGGTGGGGGGGCTGGGTGTTACAAGACGTTCGGAGCCCGTCAGTTGAGGGGGGGGGCTACTGTCATGACCTGAGCACTTTGTCATTGTGCTCGGGCTATTCCTGTCAGGGCTTGACAGCGGCGTTGTCTTCCGGGCTCTCCGAGCTCTTATTGTGACAGTGCTCGGGGAGGCTTCCGCTCAGCTGTCAAGTCCTGAGCAGCTGTTTTGCATTTGCGGTCGTTAGCGGTGGACTTCTTATTCCCACGTTAGCGGCCACATCCCTGCAGCAGTGTCAGTCGTTCTTCGTCTGAGTTACGGATGCTTTGGACTGTTACCTACCTCGTCTGCCTGTGGTTGACCGTCGCTTCTCCAGGACCAGTAAGTGAGCTGTTAGCCTTACCCCTCCTGGTGTGAGTAGACCTCTGTGTGTCTCTGCCTCAGCAGCCTGTGTAGTCATTACTCCGTCAACCTTGCCTGTGTATGACCGTCTCCTCTATGGACCTGTAAGAGAGCTATTTAGCCTTACGCCTCCGGATGTGTGTAGACTTATGTGTCATTGCCCCTGCATCTTGTGTTGTCACTTTTCACCGTAATAAAACTCACTGAAACTCACTGGTGACTCTGTGGCGTCTTATGGTGGCTCGCGAGGGCCACCGCATGACACTGAGCATGCATTGGATCCTCTGCAGTTTGCCTATAGGCCTCACAGAGGAGTGGAGGATGCCACTGTCACTCTCTTTAACATGCTTTTTAAACAACTGGATTTTAATGGGACACACGCCAGACTTTTATTTGTGGACTTTTCCTCCGCCTTTAATACAATCCAACCTCATATCTTAGTTGAAAGGCTTCTGCAACAATTTGATTTGAGCAATAATCTGGTGGGTTGGATTCTGGATTTCTTAACCAACAGGACGCAGAGAGTAAGGTCAATGGTACATTGTCTGACCTAAAGTGCTCTTCTACTGGCTCTCCTCAGGGGTGTGTGTTGTCACCACTACTCTTCATCCTGTACACAAACATGTGTCGGAGCAGACATGACAACAGACACATTATAAAGTATGCTGATGACTCAGTTATTGTCAGTCTCCTCCAGGATGGTGAGAGTGGCCACGGCCCAGTAGTTGATGATTTTGTTCACTGGTGTGAGGATTCCTACCTGCAGCTGAATATGACAAAAACTAAAGACATGATTATTGACTTTAGGAGGAAGAATCCCAGGCACAAAGTCACCGTACTAAAAGGCCAGACACCGAATGTGTACAGTCCTACAAATATCTTGGGACGATTATTGATAGTAATTTAAACTTTGAAGAGAACTGTGAAAGGGTGTGCAAAAAGGGTCAGCAACATTTGCATTGCTTGAGAAAACTTGCACGCTTCCAAATTGACCGAACCATAATGACAGTGTTTTATCGGGCTTTTATTGAATCTGTTTTATCCTTTTCTTTAGTGTCATGGTTTGGTCAGATAAAACTGAAACAGAGGAAACGGGCTGCACGGTGGCGCAGTGGTTAGCACTGCAGCAGCACAGTTTACCCTTGGCCGGGGGATTGTGGGGATCGTGGGATCGTGGGTTCGATCCCAGCCCCCGACCAACAGTGATCTGTGTGGAGTTTGCATGTTCTCCCCGTGTTGCGTGGGTTTACTCCGGGATTTCTCCGGTTTCCTCCCACATGCCAAAGACATGCATGTTAGGTTAATTGGCTGTTCTAAATTGTCCCTAGATATCTGTTTCCTATAGGCCCTTAGAATAGAGGGTTAGTATTAATGAAAGCGCTTTGAGTGGTCTTTGTGACTAGAAAAGCGCTATATAAGTGCAGGTTAGTTAGTTAGTTAGTTAGGAAATCCTTGGATCAGGTAGTTAGATGGTCCAGTCGTTTGCTTGGTGAGTCACAGCTGAGCCTGACATCCCTGTACACCAGACAAGTACAGAGGATGGCTACCTCCATTTTAAATGATGACTCCTGCAGCGGATGATAAAATAGGCAGCGAAGTGAGGGTTTTAAATAGGTTTATTATCATACCGCCGTCACGGGGCTCGCTCCATGAGCGAGCCCGGAGGCTCTCCAGCAAAGAGTGCAGATGAGCAGTAGTCGTCAGAGTGAGAGAGTGAGTTACAGAGTAATGCAGCTTATATACCCAGTCACAGACAGTACATGAAAGGCATGGTATCATCAAAGAGACTGCAGACAGGCATGGGACATTTGCATTTGAGAGACACACATAACAATAAGGAGATTGCTGGCCGTAATTCGCCTCCGCTCCGGAGCTGTGGGACAAAAGAGGTTACAAGGCACATCTACATATTGTTATCAGTCATTGGATCACAGTAAGGGCAGGAAGCATGAACAATGCATGAATGGCACATTAACATCACAGTACTGAGCCGGAAAAAGCCAGAAGAAGCGGGGCTGCCTGTTGACATTAATACACACATTTCACTGTTCTGTTAATTGCTCTAGTCGAGCGCTGTGCCTGCCCCAATCTGTTGTGGGGGTTACGCCACAACTCCCACCCTTTGCACTGCAACTTTCAGCTTCTTCCCTCAAGACGGAGGTTTGCTGTACCAAAAAGCAGAACCCAGCGCTACAAAAACAGCTTTGTTCCTGCTGCTGTCAAAGAGTTGAACAAGCTGTAACAATATATTGCACATAATTTAGGTACCTATTTATTAACTCCATTTTATATTTACTTATTTTTGTAGGATGTTACTTCGGTTCTAAATATTTTATTGGGTTTTAGACCTTTGAGTTTTTAACCTCTTTGACTAGTTTTTAACTTTTAATATGACCCTTCTCTCTTACCTCTGGTTTTTCTCCCATCTCTTTGTCTTTTTATACCCTGATTGATGGAGCCTTGAGTATTTTTATCATGTTTATAGTCAGCTTCATATGTGCCTGTGTTTGTGTCTATGTTGAATGTAATTTGTGGCTTGTAAATATGGATGTCACCAGACTGCAAAACAAATCTACCTACGGGTACAAATAAAGGAACCTGAACCTGAACCTGTAGTTGTGCTTTGTAAACTGTATGGTGTAAAGAACCCAATAACAACCCCATATAGGCCGCAAGGAAATGCTCATTGTGAACGATATAACCGAACATTACATGACTGTTAAGAACGCTACCACCAGAAAAGAAAAGGCGTTGGCCAGATTTCCTCCCTGAACTGGTTTATGCATTCAACATGACCCCCCCACTCCACCACAGGGTACTCGCCTTATTTTTTGCTGTTTGGGGTACAGCGGGATCTCCCAGTAGATGCCTTACTGGGACAAGACAACGTGTCAGATAAGAGACAGGACTGGTTGTCCACCCATCAGGAGAGACTCAGGCAGGCTCATGAGTGAGCTAGGGAATGCTCGGAACAGAAAGCAGCCGAAAGAATTGGACTGCATAACGAGAAAGTGTACTGTCCATCTGTTGATATTGGTCAGCTGTTTTCCTGTGTCACAGGCCTATAGGGAGGAATAAGATTCAGGACGCATGGAGTCCAACACTCTGTCGAGTTGTTGACATTCAGGGCACTACATATACTATTGAACCTGTTGAGGGTGGGCCCATTAAGAGAATTCACAGACCAGAGTTAAGGCCTTGTATGTCTCCAGTTTCAAAACCTGGGATCAGATTTAATTTGCAGCCTAAACCTGCACTCAAGGCTGTGGAGAAATCAGGGACTGATGCTGAGTATGTGGTGGTGAAGAAATCAGTTTCTTGTAGAATTGAAAAGTTGCCACATTTGCCTGAAATGCTCCAGCCATGACAAACTCAGATACTGGTGACACCGAAGGGCTTGAGACAAATAGTGAGGATGTGGATTTTGACGAGACTTGTGCCATGGGTAGAGACCTACCTTGCGAAAGGGAACACGGCTCCGGAGGTGAAACAGGAAGTGAAGGTTGTGTAGCCATTCCTGCTCTAAGGAGGAGTCAGCAAGCTGTAGCAGACTCAAGCTGGATTGAACACTAAAATTGGAACTTTGCTTCATGTATGAATGAACTGTCTAACCTCTGCCCAGCTTCATCACCTCCAACAGGATCCAGCTGTGATGGAGGACCGTATGCAGCACCCCTGGCCCCTCTCTTCCTTCCTTTCAACACAGATCCTTGACATGGAGAAGAGAGAACAGGAAACAAACTCCCCCACTGAGACATTATTTTATGACCACAGCAGTAAAATTCCTGCAGAACAGGAATTTTTTCCTAAAGACTTCCTAAATATACTTACAATGTTGCTGCATTATCTATTGTCATAAATGTTTCATTTATGCATTCTTTTCTTACTTATGAACCCTCATAGATTAGAAAATTCAAATAGAGGTATTCTGATAATGTGTGCCGAGTTTGTGATAGATGTCTATGACTTCACTTTCCCTTTGGGATGAGCAAGCTTACCCAAGGGGCAGTGAGATGGTCATGCAAAGCCCTGATTGGCCGACCCCTCAGGACTGCCCTGTGGGTGGGTGCCAGTACCCCTTTTATTACATGTCTCAACCCAGAATTCTTTCTCTTTTGCTGCTGTTTTCTGAGGAGAGAGGTCATTGGCCCTCTCTCTCTCCTCGGAGGCCTGAAGGCCTCTAATCCAGCTCTTATCTGACTGAAGGTAACACTTGAAGCTTTCCCTTTTTCTAGCATGCTTTAACTACCTGAACTTTGATACTTTTTGGATTTTTCTTGAAAACTTCATCACCTTCTCAAGCAATTCATGACTAGTGGAAGTAATCTTCAATTTTTATCTTTTCTAAAGCCAACCAAGCCATGATTTTCTTCTTTAATCTTAATTTTTCTGCAAGTCAAGCGTGATCACACTTTTTAAGAGCTTATTCCATTTTTAAGGCTTCCTTCTGGCTATCCTGCACTGCCAAATGCAGGCCTAGAGGAGATCCATTGTTCCAGCCACCTCCAGCAGACGCAAGCTCTGGGCCTAAACCAGGCCCCACCTCACCAAGGATTTCCAGACCAAAACCCTGGGGCACAGGACAGCAGGGAGAACCATTGCTGCCAAGGCTCATCTCCAGCCCAGGTTGGACCAAAGCAAGGCTACCCAGAGTCATTCCTCCCATGCCTGTGACCCCTCCTAAGGCTCAACAATTTTGTCCTGTTCCAAGCCTCTTGGGAACCAAGCAATGCCAAGAGAGTAAGGCAGTTAACAGCATTAGCTTCAAGGAAAGCCATAACCTTTTTCTGTAACGACCGCCCCTTTTTGAACACAAGGTAAAGTTAATGTTTGCTTTTTCAAAACAATTTTTTTTCCAAATTCCTTTTTCCTTAACTTTGCGTTCCACTTTTTACCACTATTTTCACTTCACCCTTATTCCACATTTGCAAGACCTGTAAATATGTAAATATTGGTGTTTCTTCATATATGCAAAATTACCACTGTTCATGCTGATTTGGTTATCTTCCCATTCTACAAGCTATAAGATAAGATAAGATAAGATAAGCCTTTATTAGGCTTATCTTATGCATGATTTGGTTCTCTTCTCATTCTACAAGCTATACAGATGTCTATTGTCATTTTGGGTTTTTCTGTAATAAATTTACTAGCCTCTTCAACGGTGTCCTCTCTGTCCAGATTTTAGGAATCACACAGTGTCAAGAACAGATGCCCAGATTATGAGACTGATCAAATATTGTCAATAGAATTATTAACTAAGGCTTAACTTACCAACTGCCAAATTCTTAAGCTTAAGTCTTTGTTCATAAGTTTCCACCTCTATAAAACTTGGATGGTGCCCCAACTAGTGTTACAAACGAGGTAATGCAAGAGTTATTAATAATTATTAATTCCAGTTATTAATTATTAATAATCATATACATATCAGTGGTATCCACACCTCATGATAATGCTACAAAGCAAACATTGGGTCACATTCAAACCCCTTTTACCTGCCAAAGCCAGCATGCAATGCTGTAACAGTTAAACATGGTCTCACAGGTGTCGACAAGCATAGGCTTAGCCTTGTTTGAAAAGTAGTGAATGAAACTTTCCACACGCTGGAGGGTATGTAGTCACCTAGGACAGTGATGATTTGCAGGGGAGAATGTAGCCAGGTGGCAGAGCTGCTGGTGGTAGAGCTGCTTTAAAGGGATTTGTGGCAGATAGACATTATACACAGTTGCACATCCAGGACATGAAGTGGCAGTGTTATCATGCTCAGTAACTTCCGGGATCACCTTTTTTGGTGCCATTTTCTGCCCCCCCCCGCCCCTTCCTTTTTCATGGCTGACTTTGTAAGAGGCACAGTGTTGTGGCTGCACAGTAGAGAATTTGACTTTGACTGAGGGCTGGCGAACCACTCCATGTGGCCAACTTTGCTGGTATAGATCTTTCAGTGAGTTTGTGTAATCATTAAGCCCACTGCCATATATTGTGGCTATTGTTTGTTTTGCTTATAGAAAATTGTGATAAGTTGTCTTTTGGGTTTCTCCCATTCAGAACTGTGAACCTTTGATATTCTGCCACTGGTATGAACCATCCATTGATTGTACAAAGTTGGAATTTTCTTACAATAAATTCTGCTTATAATCATAGTTAAGTGAAGGCGCTTTCCCACTTGGCCCAGTTTGGCCCCGTTTGGCATGGTTCGGCCCCCTTTGTCCGCTTTTCCATTCGGCACCCAATGGCCTAACAGTTCTGTTATTTCGGAACTGTTCCAGTTTTATCGGCACCAATCGAGAGTGGGTCCGAAGGGTACCGGCACTGTTACGTCAACCCACTGCTGGCCACTGATTGGTCCGGGCGTAGCATCATGAGAGTGGGTGTTACGCTAACTTTCTAGAATAGCTTGCTGGCCGCCATTTGCAATTTTTCGTCCATGAGTCCGCTAACAAGTGATATTTTAAACAACATCGATAGAATGGCTTAACAGAAATCAGCAGAAATCTAACACAGCGGTCCAGCAGAGTTTTCTGTGCGTTTCGGCTGATGAGAGAATGCAAAGGGAAGCAGACTGAGCTTGCAGTGGGGAGCACAAGCAGAGGCACCACAAAATAGACAGAGACGCACCAGGAGTTAGACCCAGCCACCCGAATTGAATTGAATGTACAGCCACGATGCACCCAACTTCAGCAGTTGAAGCCGTGATATTGTGATATACAGGACGGTGAGTGATGTGATATTCATGTTTTACGTTATTTTTTCCAGCAGTGGAAAGTTCACTTAGGACTGACGAAAACTTAATTGTGTTTAAACGATGACCTAGCTCAATGCTGCGTCCGTCCTTGTATGTTGCTTTTTTGTGTTGACAATATCTGATGAAATAAGCTAGTTGTAATCCTGGTTAAAAAGGTGTTTTGTTTTCTTTTTTTACATGTTGCACTTTCATGCTGTGCATGTACTTAATTTGTGCGTATTTCATTGTAGAGTCCAAACAGGATCTGCTCGGAATGGCGACGTTTTGACACCAATGTATTGTGACAGGTAAACAACACATCATATTTATAGTCAAATCTTTTGCTTTTTAAGTTAAAGTTTAGGTAAAGTGCCAAATTTAAAGTAGCACAATTTCCACTTAATATGAAAGGGACTGAATTGAGATTTATTTGTGTGAATATTAATTACAGAGTAATTGAAAATGAATGGCACATCCAATAATAGCCGCCATAAAATAAACCACTTGTTTATTTATTGTTATCAGATCACTTCTGTTATCCTTTATGAGTTATAGTTATAATAGTGTATCTTGCACCTTGGGGAATGGGAGTTGTTCAGTCACATTAGAATTTTAGTTTATGTGTAGTCTATAGTATTTCATCTTTAAACTCATGCAGTAAAAGAACACATTACAAATATTTGAGACCCATTGTAGTGCTTCCTTTTATATTTTAGCAATACAAGCACAAAGCACCACCCACACTTGAAACCAGGGCGACACAGCGGTGGCTAAACTTTTATTGATAACGTTATTTCACACCATCACAGCAACTCAGTATAAATGGTGTAGAGATTGAAAGGGTATCCAAAATTCAAATCCTTGGCATAATAATCAATAAAAAACTGTGTTGGAAGTCACAATAGTTATATTAAAGGTAAAATATGCAAATCAATCACAATACTGCACAGAGTGAAATATTTGCTGAATCAACCCACATAATAGACTTTGTATCATTTATTAATACCGTAAAACGGGGCTATAAGGGACGGCGGGGTAATAAGGGACACTTTTCTGGGAAATGTTTTAAATGTAATTATGCTTTTTTTATTTTGCATTTTCTTTATTTTGCATTTTTCCTGTGGGAATCCAGCCCGCTACGAGCTAACTGTGACATAACTAAGATGACCGACCTGACATGAAGGTCTCACGACACTCTCAAACATGACGAGGCGTAGACCCAGACTTGACAAGCAAAACGAGACAAGACGTTGACAGAATGTTGACCAATAATCCTCCACCTTACCGTCATCAGTGCCGGGCTTAAAAGGGCGAAGCACTAACGACGGTAATGACAATCAGCTGACCGGCCGTTGACAGGCGGAAGCCCCACCGAGCACTTTCACAATAAGAGCCCGGCGAGGCCAGAATACAGCCCGCAGCTGTCAAGGCCGGCAGCGAGAATAACTTAGCCCGAGCGCGATCAGAACCGGCGCTCGGGTCATAACAGTACCACTTTTGTCAGATTCAAGTTATTTCTGTGACCACTGTGGGTTTTTCTTTCATTAACAGAGGGGGACCAACAATTTTGTCCACGGCTGTACATACAAAACGACATGTAAAATCACACAAGGATTATCATATCCAGTCTGTGTTGTGCTGTTGCTTAGTTTTTGTCACGTTTTGTCTTGGCTTTGTTCTGATTTGTAATCACTCTTATTTTATTTTATTTTTGAATTCTTAGCTGGAACATGGGTGGGCAATATAAGCTGCAGCTTCAGCCATCACCCATTTCGGATAAGTTATGTTGAATTGTATAATCCGAGGAGTTGCTGTTTAATTTGACCTTATTGGATTTTTTCCCCCTTTGTTCTATTATTCTGTTCCTTTCTTTTAATCTAATCTATCCGAAATACAGATTCATTCATTTCTCAGATATGTTTTAAACTTTCTTTAATTATCCACCACCCATTTCTGTCTTTCATCTAGGCAAGGGGAAAACGATCCACCCAAACCAGACCTTGCCTCACTATTTACAGAGATGCAGGCTGAAGATCTGCTGAACCAGGACCAGTACAAGGGGCCGATCCAATTGCTTCTCAGTGAGGCAGCGTGGCTGGCATGTGTGGCCCATTCCAGTTTCTTTTTTTTTTTAGTTTGAATTTTGCACATTCTAAATAATCTGTAATTTGCTGCTGATTGGAATAAACAATTTAGTGATTTATGTGTTTGCATCATGATTTTCTATTTTGCCTGTTAAGACACCGGTGGGAAAAGAGTCAACAGTACGAACCATTTAAGTGACTTTGAAAATAATGGCTCATTTTTAAGAAAAGTAACCAACACAATTATTTGCTGAAGACTGTAAAACAAAATAGAGACATCTGCAAAAGTACAAAGGTTTATTGTCAAAATTCCCAGGGCAATACTACATGAATACATGTATAGTTCACTTGATGCAGAGAATATATACAGTATTTATACAGTATCTACATGTAGTCAGCAATACTCAATACAATATATTTCCAGTTAATCCACGTATTTCTCCATGTAACCTTGTGACTGCATTATTTTAATTACTTTTAATCCTAGATCCATTTGTTTTGGCTTAAAATGCATCATAATTGCTAAATATGTCTTATGCCTAACTCACTCACCGGCCACTTTATTAGGTACACCATGCTAGTAACGGGTTGGACCCCCTTTTGCCTTCAGAACTGCCTCAATTCTTCGTGGCATAGATTCAACAAGATGCTGGAAGCATTCCTCAGAGAGTTTGGTCCATATTGACATGATGGCATCACACAGTTGGCGCAGATTTGTCGGCTGCACATCCATGATGCGAATCTCCCGTTCCACCACATCCCAAAGATGCTCTATTGGATTGAGATCTGGTGACTGTGGAGGCCATTTGAGTACAGTGAACTCATTGTCATGTTCAAGAAACCAGTCTGAGATGATTCCAGCTTTATGACATGGCGCATTATCCTGCTGAAAGTAGCCATCAGAAGTTGGGTACATTGTGGTCATAAAGGGATGGACATGGTCAGCAACAATACTCAGGTAGGCTGTAGCGTTGCAACGATGCTCAATTGGTACCAAGGGGCCCAAAGAGTGCCAAGAAAATATTCCCCACACCATTACACCACCACCACCAGCCTGAACCATTGATACAAGGCAGGATGGATCCATGCTTTCATGTTGTTGACGCCAAATTCTGACCCTACCATCCGAATGTCGCAGCAGAAATCGAGACTCATCAGACCAGGCAACGTTTTTCCAATCTTCTATTGTCCAATTTCGATGAGCTTGTGCAAATTGTAGCCTCAGTTTCCTGTTCTTAGCTGAAAGGAGTGGCACCCGGCGTGGTCTTCTGCTGCTGTAGCCCATCTGCCTCAAAGTTCGACGTACTGTGCGTTCAGAGATGCTCTTCTGCCTACCTTGGTTGTAACGGGTGGTTATTTGAGTCACTGTTGCCTTTCTATCAGCTCGAACCAGTCTGGCCATTCTCCTCTGACCTCTGGCATCAACAAGGCATTTCCGCCCACAGAACTGCCGCTCACTGGATATTTTTTCTTTTTCGGACCATTCTCTGTAAACCCTAGAGATGGTTGTGCGTGAAAATCCCAGTAGATCAGCAGTTTCTGAAATACTCAGACCAGCCCTTCTGGCACCAACAACCATGCCACGTTCAAAGTCACTCAAATCACCTTTCTTCCCCATACTGATGCTCGGTTTGAACTGCAGGAGATTGTCTTGACCATGTCTACATGCCTAAATGCACTGAGTTGCCGCCATGTGATTGGCTGATTAGAAATTAAGTGTTAACGAGCAGTTGGACAGGTGTACCTAATAAAGTGGCCGGTGAGTATTTAACGGCTCATATGGCACCTGATCCATGTTTTGCCACGACACCACTGGCTGGAGCAGGTAAATTCCATGTCTCAACAGTCTCTCCATGATTTTAATAAAGATCAGATCAGTTTATTTCACAGGAAGCTAAACATTTCTACAGACATTATAGCCACTTGGCGTTCGTGAAGTTGGGGTCGCATCACTGTGTTGAACGTTAACGCCGACCGTTTGAAGCGATATTTTTGCCACAAGAGAGCCATCTGAAACACACACACAGAATACATATTTTAGGACCTAATATCGATAACTTGCCGACATTACAATGTTGTACTGCGGACTTAAAAGCAAAGTAGCATTAGCAATCATTAGCTTACCGTCATACGTAATGTAGTTGGTATCCTCATGGCGTCTAAATGCTCCAGTACCTTTCCAGAGTGTGTCATATTGCGGGTTTGCCTTCTGTTCTCCGTTTTTGCCTTTATTCTGGCAAAAACAGCCAGAGAATGCAGACGCCTCGTATCCTGCCAACTTGTGTTTTGCGTAACGTTACGTTTGATTTACGCCAGTTACGCTTATTTTACGTAGTGAGAGGGAGAGGGTTGCGCCACCTCCCTGTAACCATTTTTTTTTTTTTTTTTTTTGTGTTACTTATTTGTACCCGTAGGTAGATTTGGTTTGCAGTCTGGTGACAAGCCACTGGCTGCTGGTCGCTGCGTGCGCGAGCGCCCTAAACCTACATGTTTTTGGTATGCGGGAGGAAACCGGAGAAATCCCGGAGTAAACCCACGCAACACGGGGAGAACATGCAAACTCCACACAGCTCACTGTTGGTCGGGGGCTGGAATCGAACCCACGATCTCATGATCCCCGCGATCCCCCGGCCAAGGGTAAAACTGTGCTGCCACAGTGCTAAACCACTGCGCCACCGTGCAGCCACTTCCCCACCCACTTCAAATGACACTTAGTGCAGTTGAAAAACAATGCGGGCCGAACTGTACCATCCCGTACCGTACCAAAGGGGGCCAAACTGGGCCAAGTGGAAAAGCGCCTTAAGAGCCCAGTTTTGTGTCCTGTGTGCTGTCAAATTCCATGGTTTAAAAAGAAAACAGAATGATTTCACTGGGGTGTGGGGAGTTTGGCATAGAAACTTATGTAATAGGCTATTATAACAAAAAGGACTATCTTTGGTCATTTTAATTTTATGAATTTTAATTTTTTTGAGAATCAAAATTGAAATCATAGTTCTATTCTGGCTCTGCAAATTAAATTTAAGATAGGCTATATGTGGGGAAAAAAATCACAATTTAGAAAAACAGTAAATTCATTTTAAACTAGAAAAGCACTCGGAGAGCGCAGACCTCCGCCAAGCGGCACAGTTCCCCCCATACAGTGTTTGTGTGTACGTTTTCAGATTCCCTGAGCATGAAGAGATATGACTAGCAATTGGATTCACAATGATTATTTGTTTATTTGACATGGACAGTGCAATAAACAGACAATTAATGAATGACAATCAATGTGATAGTGATAGGATTAGTGGTTCAGTAGTGTAAAACGGGGCTATAAGGGACGGCGGGTTAATAAGGGACACTTTTCTGGGAAATGTTTTAAATGTAATTCTGCTTTTTTTATTTTGAGCAGGACGCTGAGTTGTGTTGTTATTGTCAAATATCCATGAATCCTTCATCAAATCTAGGCGGAAGCAAAATTAAAAAAGCAGAATTACATTTAGAAAAGTGTCCCATATTACCCCACCGTCCCTTATAGCCCCATTTTACGGTAGTAAAAGCATTGCCTCCTTGGCGGAGGTAATAAACTGAAGTGTTGGTGTGTCCATCTCCTCCACTGACGGATGCAGATTGGTTAGACAGGTTGCCGTGGGTTTTATATTATATTGGGGTTGCGCTCCGCGGCAAAACAGAATTTAGAATCTTCCCCGGCAGAGAGGCCGTTTTTACGCAGCGCCTATAGCTGGGCGGGGAATTTGTGGCAAATAATCGGACGGCGGACAGGTGGCCGTGTCAGGTTTTGCAGCGTGGCGCAAAAACAGGCACGCTGGCGGGCCTATGGCTGGCACAGGCACGCTGGGGGGCCCAGGCCAGCAGTGTTTTCCGCATGCTTTTGTGGCTAAAACGTTGAAGAAGGCGGAGTTTGTGTTGGTCAGACACGACGCCCAGCGCCCTCCATTGCGCCTGCGCACATGTTGAAAATGGCCGTATGTCACAGTGTGGAAAAATGCTTTAAAAAATTCCTGTATGCAGACGGTGATGCGGATCATCCCCAAAATTTAGTCAGTTCTTCCTTGTACCATTTCCAACAACGCCTGAAAGTTTCATTGAAATCCGTCCAAAAGTTTTTGAGTTATCTTGCTAACCAACAGACAAACAGACAGACAGACAGACAGACAGACAGACAGACAAACAGACAAACACACAGACAAACCCCGGCAAAAACATTACCTCCTCCTGGCCTTTCGGCCTGGCGGAGGTAAATATCTTCAGTAAAAAATCCACTGATGTGGGAAAAAGGTAATACATTTACAAGAAAAATGTCTGAAATTTATGAGAAAACCACTCACAAATTTGAGAACAAATCTCAAATGTACAGTAGTCCTAAATTTACAGCAGCAAAAACAAAAATGAGGAAAAAAGTTCACATTTATTTAAATGACAAAAATCTTTCAAATTTACAACAGAAAAGTCCTTCAAGAACTTTACAAGAAATCTGTCAAAAATTCACGAGGAAAAAATACCCTCAAGCTCAAGAATAAAATCACATCTCAAATGAGTACATGCCTTCTTGCTCTTACTTGTACTCAGCTAAAAAAATAACTTTGCGAAGGAAAATGAATATATTAATATATACAATATTTTATTTATTATTAGCAGTACTGAGCAAGTTACTAAAAAATAGTAACTAATTACAGTTACTAGTTCTTTTCAAAAGTAATTGAGTTACTTTACCAATAACTGTATGATTAAAGGGTACCTGTGGTGGTCGTCTAAACGCATTCAACTTGAAAACATTAGGCAAAGTATTCGTTATTTGGTTAAATAATTATTGCCAGCCATATGCCACCAGAGAAATATGCAAATACGACCACAGGCATGGCCAGCCAATGAAAACTATGCGCGCAGCCATGACACATGCGGATGTGACGTCACCACGTTGATACTGAAAAGTCAATACTCCACCTGTATGAGCGACTAGGGTGCTTTTGTGAGTGTTTTTATTCTATTATGGCTGAATTGTCGGACTCTGAGGAAGAATTCGTCCAACATGGCTACAGGTTTGAGCCAGAAAGGTCTTCTGAGGGTGAAAGTGACGAAGTGGTCCTCACACACAACGCAATTTCGTCTGAAAGGAAACGTCTGTGCCCTGTTCCGAGATTGCGCAACCACTTTTCCGCTACGATCTTCCGACAAGGTGAGCTGGGTTTGGGTACACAAAAGAAGTGTTTATCTTTGTTTTTTCGCTTATTATTGAGACATCCAAAGGCTTTACATTCCGCCATGTTGCGATATCCATATCGCATTGTATGTTTTTGTTGTTACAAGAGCGCCGAGTGTCTGCTGCTCTGTATATAGTTTTAGCGGCGAGGGAAGAGCCCAGTGCTGAATCATCGGCCGTCTGGCGGCCGTTACGACCTCAGATCAGACGAGACGACCCGCTGAATTTAAGCATTTATTTATTTATTTTCTACTCGTTTTAGTTCTGCATTTAATATGAACCCTGAGTTTGAAATAAACGTCTGAATTTGAATTTGAATATCCCGAAAGCCACTGCTCATCCGGGCACTCCAGGCTCAGCCAATATTGATCCAGATCGCGGTATCCACGACACTACGTCACAGGAAGCGTCCTGGCAGGCCATGTAGCCGCTAGTATGGCTGCGCCCATGTTTTGCTGACATAGCTGAACCAGCACATCAGCAATGGATTTATATCGCATTGCTTTGAACTTGAACTTGAACTTAAACTTGAACTAGAACGTGAGACAGGGGCTCAATATAATATCTTTTTTTTCACGACCACCACAGGTACCCTTTAAAGTAACTAGTTACTTGGAAAAGTAACTTTCACATTGTGGTGGCACATAATAGGAAGCACGACACCCAGAGCAGGAGGTGGTGGGGGGGGGGTAAGAGGAATGAATAATGAAGAGGGGAGGGGGAGTATCAAGACATGCCAGGGGGTCGGGGGGGTTTAGATGTAACAAGAGAGGAGCCGTCACCCCTCGCTTTGATAGGAGTCACACCGGAGCCTGACAGGGGGTGAAAGATGTATAAAGGTGATTGCCTAGAGACCCCGGATTCATGTTTTTCTGTGTTGGAGGTTGAATAAAGTCTGTGTTGTTCAGCTCACTGTCTCGTCTGATTCCATCCTCCACAACATTGCTTTTAAATGCATACTTAAATCATCTTGCATACACAGCAAGATAATTAATGGATTACATTACGGGCTTATTAATGTCAGGCTGAAAACATGGCTTCAGACAGAGCTTTTAGAACATGTTCAGTCTGCTTTATCCTGCCTTGAGAGCTCTTATTGTGGGAAAAATCTGAAGAAAATCAACATGATATTGACAGTAATTTCCTCATTTTGGAGTGAGAGTGTGAAACTAGTCTCACCTGCAGATGAATTTAATAAATTTTTTAACATTGGTCCTAATTTGGCACGAGAAATATCCATTACGGCACCTATAGGTGATACAATAAGCAAGAACATTGCTATGAAAGGCTCCATCTTCATAAAGAACACAGATGAGAAAGAGGTCATTGAAATTGTTAAATTGTTTAAAAGTAAAACATCTATGGATTGTGATGGTATTGACATGCTTCTAGTCAAAACTATCATTGAATGCTTAGTGAAGCCACTGACATATATCTGTAACCTGTCTCTCCAAACAGGTATATTTCCCAATGCAATGAAAATAGCCAAAGTAATTCTGATATACAAGACGGGTGACAGAGGGGAATTTTCAAACTATAGGCCTGTTTCATTATTGCTGCAATTTTCTAAGATACTCGAAAAAATGTTCTGTGAGAGAATTGACAACTTTATAATGAAGAATAATTTATTGTGTGAGCAGTAATATGGGTTCAGACACAAGAGGACAACTGCATTTGCTCTAATGGAATTTATAGAAAAATATCAACTGCTGTAGAAAATAAAGAGTACTCAATTGGGGTATTGCTGGATCTTAAAAAAGCATTTGATACAGTGGATCATAAATTATTGTTAAAGAAACTACAAAATTATGGTATTGGGGGTAGCACTGTCCTGGTTATGTAGTTACTTAAAGAACAGATATCAGTATGTATGTGTTGGTAGCAAAAACTCACAGTTACTGAAGGTTACTTGTGGAGTCCCACAGGGTTCAGTTGTGGGGCCATTGTTATTCAATATGTGTATAAATGATATATGTAAAGTTTCGGAGGTTCCAAGGTTGTCATAGCCAGGAGCAGCACTGGGGTTAAGCTCCCAGTGCTCATAAAATGCTCCTTATGGCGTGCGTCTCGAAAAGCCTCTGACAACTAAGTCCAACTCCTAGCCTGCCTGTGTGGTTTAGTCTCTAAGCCCGGCGGAACTGCTTTTACTAATAGGAGAAGGGGCAAGGGCGGATCTCTGGCACCTTAAAACCAGATGCTTCGGGTAGATGGTGGCTCGTCAACCTGGGAAGGTAGCCCATCTAGGGGAAGGAAGGTAAACCCTGATTTCAAACCTCCACTGCCTTGCGGCACACCCGGTCACGGGAAAGGCTTCGGCAGTCAACCCTGAGGAAAAATCTGGAGTCGGAGCCCCTAAGGCAGTTCTCTGTTGTGCTCAACATTGTTCTGGCAGCTCCTGCGACGGCGCTAGTGCCAAACTGTAGCAGCCCTGCTGTTCCTTTGGATTCCTCAGTGACGTGGAGAGGGGGGACATGATGCTGCATGGGCAACATCTTGTCCTCCATATATTCCTGCCCAGGCTTGAATCCTACCAACGCCAAACTCTGGAAGGTAGAACATCGGATCACTGGAGAGGACACTCCAGCTTCGCCTTTGGCGTAGACAAAACACGGGGAATGACAGTTACCGGTTATAAGCCACCGCTCAATTGGCGTAGAGCACGGCGCCAGGGGTTGTTCCCGACGGTGGGAGGGATCATCGGATCTCACTGGACAGCTACCGCCTGCCTCAAGCTGGGCAGCCCCCAGCCAATAAGGTGTTGTCCCGCCACAGCTTGCTTTCCTCATTGGGTGCATGGGGATGAGGAGAAGTCCGAACAGCAGGCTGAGAACCTTCGCACCAGGCAAGACAAAAAAAACAAAAGAGACCAACTCTAAAACTGGGAACTTGGAACGTCCTCACTATGATGACAGGACTTGCTGCTAACCTCAAGGACATCAACGACACCAGGAAGACTGCCATCATCAATAATGAGCTGAAGAGACTGGGAGTGGATATCGCCACTCTCCAGGAAACACGGTTGGCTGACGCAGGCACACTGAGAGAGAAGGACTACACGTTCTACTGGCAGGGAAAGGGCAGTGACGAACACAGGGAACACGGAGTGGGCTTTGCAGTGAAGAACACCTTGCTGAAGATGGTGGAACCGGGCAGCAATGGCTCTGCACGACTCCTCACCCTCAGCCTCAACACCACTCAAGGCCCAGTCACCCTCGTCAGTGTGTATGCCCCAACACTGACAGCCACACCAGAGGCAAAAGACGAGTTCTATGAGAATCTCGCAACAACTGTCAGGATCATCACCAACTCTGAACAACTCATTCTCCTTGGAGACTTAAATGCCAGAGTGGGTGCTGACCACGACTCCTGGCCCTCCTGTCTTGGACCATTTGGCGTGGGCAGAATGAACAACAACGGACAGCGGCTGCTCAAGTTCTGCACATATCACGATCTGTGCATCACAAACTCGTTCTTCAAGACCAAGCCCCAACACAAGGTTTCCTGGCGACATCCGCGCTCAAAGCACTGGCACCAGCTGGACTTGATCCTGACCAGGCACACCTCACTGAAGAACGTGCTAATCACCCGTTCGTTCCAGAGTGCAGATTGCGACACAGACCATTCATTGGTGTGTTGCAAGGTCAAGCTGCAGCTGAAGAAATTCCATCGTGCTAGACAGCCTGAAAAGGCACGGATTGACACCAGCAAGATGGCCCAACCAGAACTTGTTGAGCAGTTTGCCTCCACCTTTGAGAAGGAACTTGGTGTACCACAAGAAGGAGAATCTGCAAAGCAGAAGTGGGAAGAGCTGCGAAACACCATCCACCGCACAGCCTTGGCTACCTTTGGGAGGAAGACCTCAAAGTCACAGGACTGGTTTGATGCCAAGTTGACCGAGATGACCCCCGTCATTGAAGCCAAGTGCTCAGCACTTGCTGAGTACAAGAAGTACCCAAACGAGAAGAATCTCCAGATTCTCAGGGCTGCGAGAAGCAAAGTTCAGCAGACTGCTCGGCGCTGTGCCAACGAGTACTGGACTCAACTCAGCCAAGACATTCAAACCGCTGCCATAACAGGGAACATCCATGGTATGTACGATGGCATCAAGAAAGCACTTGGTCTGGCTCAGAGCAAGACGGCCCCCCTCAAATCCTCCACTGGGGAGATGATCACAGAAAAGAACAAGCAGATGGAGAGATGGGTGGAACACTACTCCGACCTCTACTCCAGACAGAACACCGTGACACCGTCAGCCCTTGATGCCATCGACTGCCTGCCATCCACGGACGAACTTGACGCCGAGCCAACCATCGACGAACTCAGCAAGGCCATTGATAGCTTGGCCGCTGGCAAGGCACCCGGCAACGACGGCATACCCCCCGACCTGATCAAGCACTGCAAGACTGCCCTACTGCTGCCATTGCATGACGTCCTCTGCCAGTGCTGGAAGGAAGGTGCCATACCTCAGGACATGAGGGACGCCAAGATCATCACCCTCTACAAAAACAAAGGGGAGAGAAGCGACTGCAACAACTTCAGGGGCATCTCCCTCCTCAGCATTGTTGGCAAAGTCTACGCACGAGTTGTTCTCGTTCGTCTACAGAAGCTTGCCAAACGTGTCTACCCCGAGTCTCAGTGTGGCTTCCGCGCTGAGCGATCAACGGTAGACATGATATTCTCCATCCGCCAACTCCAGGAAAAATGCAGAGAACAGAACATGCCCCTGTACGTCGCCTTCATCGACCTCACCAAAGTGTTCGATCTGGTCAGCAGAGAGGGCCTTTTCAAGATCCTGCCAAAGATAGGATGCCCACCAAAGTTGCAAAGCCTCATCGAATCGTTTCACACCAACATGCAGGGGTAGTGCAGCACGACGGCAACGTCTCAGAGCCATTCAACATATGCAGCGGAGTGAAATAGGGCTGTGTACTTGCGCCAACCCTCTTTGGGATTTTCTTTGCTATGCTCCTGAGGCATGCCTTCAGCACAGCAACAGAGGGAATCTACCTGCACACAAGATCTGACGGCAGGCTTTTCAACCTCGCCCGCCTAAAAGCCAGAACCAAAGTACGCGAGGCTCTAATCAGAGACATGCTGTTCGCAGACGACACTGCAGTTGCAACCCACACACAGCAGGAGCTTCAGACCCTGATAGACTGCTTCTCCCAGGCATGCAAGGACTTCGGGCTTACCATCAGCCTGAAGAAGACTAACGTCTTGGCGCAAGGCACGGAAGCACCACCAACCATCACCATCGACGACTACAAGCTGGAGGTCGTGAATCAGTTCACGTACCTGGGGTCCACGATCAGCAGCAACCTCTCCCTTGATACAGAGATCGACAAGAGGATTGGAAAATCAGCCTTCACACTCGCTCGCCTCACCACACGAGTGTGGGATAATCCCAAACTCTCTGTCAAGACGAAGATGGCAGTGTACAACGCCTGCGTCATCAGCACACTGCTCTATGGGAGTGAGACGTGGACAACATACGCCCGGCAGGAAAAGAGACTGAACTCCTTCCACTTGCGCTGCATTCGCCACATCCTGGACATATCCTGGCAGGACAAAGTGCCCAACACAGAAGTTCTGTCCCGCGCCGGCCTTCCCTCCATGTTCACTCTACTCAGGCAGCGCAGGCTCCGCTGGCTAGGCCACGTTCACCGTATGGAGGATGGCAGAATCCCCAAAGACGTCCTCTACGGAGAACTGGCGACCGGCAGGAGAGACGTTGGCCGCCCACAGCTACGCTTTAGAGACGTCTGCAAGAGAGACATGAAGGCCCTGGAGATCAACACAGAGCGCTGGGAGGACCTTGCAACGGACCGCCCCAAATGGAGAGGCACCCTGACCAGACAGCTCAAGGCGGGTGAAGAGAGACTGACTGCTGCAGCAGATGAAAAAAGGACCCGCAGGAAGAACCGCCATAGACCCAGCAGCACGGAGACCACCCACAAGTGTGACCTGTGTGACAGGGACTGCCATTCGCGCATCGGCCTGTTCAGCCACAGGTGGTGCTGTTTCAGCAGAGTAGACGTTTAGGATTCTCTTCCATGGTCATCATAGACCGACGGAGGCTGACGAAAGTTTTGGAAAAAAATGGATTTAATACTGTTTGCAGATGACACTAATTTATTTTGTAGTGGAAGCAATTTGGAACAACTTTTGGATATACTCAGAAAGGAATTAGGAAAGCTCAAACTGTGGTTTGATTCAAACAAATTAACACTCAATTTAAGTAAGACAAAATTTATAATTTTTAACAACCATCACAGCAACTCAGTATCTAAACTCAGTGTAAATGGTGCAGAGATTGAAAGGGTATCCGAAATTAAATTCCTTGGAGTAATAATTGATAATAAACTGTGTTGGAAGTCACATATTAATTATATTAAAGGTAAAATATCCAAATCAATTGCAATACTACACAGTGAAATATTTGCTGAATCAACCCACACGTGTAATGACAATAAAGTTGAATCTCATCTCATCTCATCTCTATACTTTGTATCATTCATTAATACTCCCATACATGACATATTATACTGAAGTATGGGGATATACATATAAAACAAACATATATCCAGTCTTTTTGCTTCAGAAGAGAGCTATTAGAATAATAAACCAAGCTGCTTACAGGGAATCAACAAACTCACTTTTTCTTAAAAGCTGTCAAGTTGAAAGATCTGGTTGATTTTAAAACTGCAATAATATTGTTTAAAGCAAGGAATCTATCACTGCCCGCAAATATCCAAAAGTTGTTCCAAATAAGGGAGAAACAATAGTGTAACGTCGGGGCCATGTTGAGGGGGGCAGGGATTTCCCAGCATGCTTTGCCAGTTGAAAACGTTACTGTGTGTGTGCATTAAATGTGTTATTACTGAGTTATTATACTGCTGTGTCATTATAACTGCGTTATAATCACCCAGCAGTGTTTATAGGCAGGACTAGGGCAAGGTGTATCATGTGTGTGTAACCATGATGGTCTGAGAGAATGACCTCCCCTCCTGTCTGTGCTCAGTTGGGGGTGCCGGGGTTGGGTGTGTGTGAATAAAGCCTGTTCGTCACAACTATCTGCTCCTCTTCTTTGTGTGAACCTTGCCTACGTCACAATATCATTTCAGAGGAACATGTACAGTATATTTCAAAAACCTTCAGTGAGAACTACCACCAAGCAACACTGTGTCTCAGTGCAAGGAGTCAGACTGTGGAACGCTTTTGGACCTGAATTAAAATCATGTACAACGCTTGGACAATTTAAACAAAAACTAAAGGTAGAAATACTCCAAACATATATACAAAACGATATATAAAATCACATAAGGATTATCATATCCAGTCTGTGTTGTGCTGTTGCTTAGTATTTTTGTCACGTTTTGTCTTGGCTTTGTTCTGATTTGTAATCACTTTTATTTTATTTTCCTTTTGAATTCTTAGATGGAACATGGGTGGGCAATATAAGCTGTGGCTTCAGCCATCACCCATTTTGGATAAGTTATGTTGAATTGTATAATCCAAGGAGTTATTGTTTAATTTGACCTTGTTGGATTTTTTTTCCCCTTTGTTATATTATTCTGTTCCTTTCTTTTAATGTTTTAATCTAATCTATCTGAAATAAAGATTCATTCATTCATTCATTCAGAGTTAGCAACACTGTATAAAGCTGTCCACGTTTATCTTACTTTTATGATATGGATTCAATCCCGTGTGCAGTGATCCAAAGAAAATGTTCATTATCCACAGTCCAAATTTCTGCTGTGACAGAGACATGATCCAGTCCCTCAAATTCCTTCTGGAGATCAAAATCCATTTTTGAATAATCTTTATCCAGGTAGCAAGTAAATGTGTTTTAACTTCAGTGGATCACATTCTCAGCTGTCTGATGGAAAGTCACTGTTTATATCATGTCTTCACTCTGTAATGACGTATCTGGCAATCAGTCAGTTTAATTCTTGCAGGGTCACAAACTGTCCAGATGCATGCCTGTGCTTGAAATCCAGCCGTGGCTGTTGAGACGAGTATTTCCACTTTACATCCAGCCGTGGCTGTTCAGATACCATAGAACCACGAACATGGTGTTGTTAGCATAGCTAGCCGTTACTTAGCACTAGCTTTGTCGGAGCTTTGTTGCTGTTTTCAAGCACTTCTGAAAATTTCAGTAGGTCTCAACCGTCACTTTAGCTTCCATCCCACTAATATGCTTTTGTCCTTAACCATGACAAAGGAAAAATAATTGTCTATTTCAACAAAAACAAAGTAGCTTTATCTTTTCCTCCGCTCAGTAGTGAAGATTCGGCTTTCTGCAACAGGTCATGTCGGCTGACAGCTCGTCTCAGCCACAGTAGGGTAAGTTTGTTTGTGCTAAAAATATCTGTCCATATTAATAAAATGAGTAACAAGTAACGCATCTGATCAAATTTCAGTAACTGTAACGCATTACTGAATTTTTAAACGGTAATTTTGTGGTGACCCACCACACTCTACATGGACATTCAGCCTTCACACTCAGCCAGCCTGCACTAAGCAGACGACAATTTGCATACGGACATGGAGCCCCTAGGAGACAATCAGAACAAGGACTATTGTTATACATCCCCGGATTAAGGAGAGGAAGTCCAGTGCCAGTTAATCACGCGATCGATATGTATTGACTGATATGTATATCAATAAGCAAATGTGCCATGCATCTTTCTTGTATGTATAAAAGAGCTGACTTTACATGCCTCAAGTAGAACACACACACACAGCACAGACACACAGGACACACAGCCACAGCGCACAGCGCTACAGTGTGTCTCATGATGGAGGAAATAAAACTCTGAAACCTTCCAGCTCGTAGCGTTTCGCCTGAACTTATTTGTTCCTCCACACTGGTGACCCTTGACAAAGAATGGAACACGAGGTGAACACCCCGGAGATGACCCAGACGGGAAGCCTCAGCACGCGTCATGGTGTGCCCCTCACCTGATCTCTTACCTCCACACTGGTGACCTGATGAGGGAGAATGACTGTCTGCTCCCTCTCACCGTGCTGTGGATCCCAGAGGACCAGAGAACGCCTGCAACCTCTTAATCCTCACCGGAGCGCTCTCCGGAGCGCAGCACTGGGACCAAAACGCACCATGAATGACACGAGCGAATGAAGGAAGCAGCCTGAATGGGGACAATCATTGACGCCGACTGCACTGATTTCCACCAAGCTCCCCGACTCTGACTAAACTCCGGACAGCGGACCTCCCGCGCACTGAAGCCCCGCACGCTCACCGCGGGATTACGAGGACAGCGCAACTGCCAGTTATGTGGTCACTGCACCAAGCGCGCACCACGCACGGGATAAAACCGGCTCCACAGACTGATACATCGTCCTCCGCCACTGCACATGCCCGAGAAAAACGGCCGATCGCCACCCTCGGAACCTTCAGGGCTGCTCAAGCACCTGGAGCAGACGTGCAGCCTGCACATAGGACGTTGTATGGGTTTCTCAGCCACGGCGCACAAAGGGAATTTTGCAGATTGCTTTCCCCGATGACTTTAGGACTGCTCCCGCACCTAAAGCCAAACCGCCTCACACCTTCACACAGCTGCAGTTGTTTCACAGCCGCTACGCATCCTCGGGGAATTTGGCCGCTCACCTTCCCCACATCCTCGCTGGATCGAGCCACGAAAGAGTCAGAGATATAATTTTTTTTTCACAGCCACTGTGAATCTCCGCCAGGCTTAACGGGAAAGTCCCTCACCATCACGGATCCACAGGCAATTTTTGCACTGCCCAGACACCTTTGATGTTCCAGGCCGGCACTCGCTTACTCCCACTCTCTCCCCCTCCTCCTTCACAGAGCTTTTCCCGCACCTCACTCCCTAAGCCGGCCGATCGCCGTCTGGTTCCATTACGCATGACTGCACACCAGCCCGATCACAACCACGATCCATGGCCGTTCAATGTGCTGGAACTCGGAGTGGAGCACACTGCCCTTTCCACCCCTCCCCCGTCCCCCTCACGGACTGACATGCCCTCCGACAGTTCTACCGAAGCAGGAGCCAAACCGGGGGGGGGGGGGGTCACACCCCCTGCTGAGTGTTCTGGGGTGGAGCCCTGTGGTGACCCACCACAATCTACATGGACATTCAGCCTTCACACTCAGCCAGCCTGCACTAAGCAGACGACAATTTGCATACGGACAGAGAGCCCCTAGGAGACAATCAGAACAATGACTATTGTTATACATCCCCGGATTAAGGAGAGGAAGTCCGGCGCCAGTTAATCACGCGATTGATATGTATTGAATGGTATGTATATCAATATGCAAATGTGCCATGAATTCTCTCCTGTCTGTATAAAAGAGCTGACTTTACATGCCTCAAGTAGAACACACACACGCACACACACACAGCTCAGACACACAGGACACACAGCCACAGCGCACAGCGCTACAGTGTGTCTCATGATGGAGGAGATAAATCTCTGAAACCTTCCAGCTCGTAGCATCTCGCCTGAACTTATTTGTTCCTCCAAAATTTCGTTACATAGCACGTTACTGCAAAAGTAGTGGTGTTACTCCCAACACCGATTATAAGAGAGCATCTGGCCCTCACAGTGTCTGTCAAGAAAAATTCTGGCCCTTGGACAAATGTAGTTGATGACCCCTGATACAGTCCTCAGAACACATCATTTTTACAGTAGGCCCTTAGAATAGAGGGTTAGTATTAATGAAAGCGCTTTGAGTGGTCTTTGTGACTAGAAAAGCGCTATATAAGTGCAGGTTAGTTAGTTAGTTAGTTACAGTCAACTATAGGGTTCCTCAATTAGTTTTTCCTGAGGGCCAAATTATATCAAGCATACCAAACTGAGAGCCAAAACACCATCAGCCTGTACTGCCGCACTGGTGTTGATGGTATTGGATATTATTTGCAAGCAGTTGTGAAAATTGAACCAATATTCTGTACCACAAGATAATGAGGGCTTATGGGGAGCCTACTTATACAGAATAGAATGTGGGGGGAAATCCATTTTGTCATCTAGTTGTATTCTGTGTCGGTGAAATACTGTGACACTGGTGTATGATTGTGTATAAATGTTTGGCGGTGGTTGGAGAGGCTGCTTGGCACCGATTGGCAACTACGTTTCCATCAGTCTACCCCAGGGCAGCTGTAGCTACAGCAGTAGTTTACCACTATTGGTCTGCGGAGTGAACAATGGCGTTTTCTTCCAGAAGCCAAGGGAACCCAAGCTTCTCCTATTTTTCAGCCTCTGACTGTCATTTTTATTAAGTATATTTTACATATGTAATATATACACTACCGTTCAAAAGTTTGGAGTCACTTAGAAATTTCCTTATTTTTGAAAGAAAAGCACTGTTTTTTTTCAATCAAGATAACTTTAAACTAATCAGAAATACACTCTATACATTGCTAATGTGGTAAATGACTATTCTAGCTGCAAATGTCTGGTTTTTGGTGCAATATCTACATAGGTGTATAGAGGCCCATTTCCAGGAACTATCACTCCAGTGTTCTAATGGTACAATGTGTTTGCTCATTGCGTCAGAATTCTCCAGATTACCTCAACAAATTAACAGCTAGAATGCCAAAGGTCTACAATACTGTAATTGCTGCAAATGGAGGATTCTTTGACAAAAGCAAAGTTTGAAGGAAAAAATTATTTCAAATACAAATCATTATTTCTAACCTTGTCAATGTCTTGACTATATTTTCTATTCATTTTACAACTCATGGTGGTAAATAAAAGTGTGACTTTTCATGGAAAACACAAAATTGTCTGGGTGACCCCAAACTTTTGAACGGTAGTGCATATTTAATAGAAATGGCATCTGATAATATGGAAAAACAATGAACTATCAAAATGCGTATTTATGGTATTTAATGGTTTTGATTGTCACTGACTTACCAGAGAGAGGTCCCTTCTCATTTCCCAGAATATCTTAGAATGGGGGAAACAGCACCTCCGTTACATGTACTGAAATCTGATTGATATATATGGTGAGATGTGGTATTGCAGTACTAGGGGAGGATTTGAGAGCCAGCAAGGGTGAAGTTGCTTAGTTTTGTGAAAAAAAAACTACAAAAATTAACCAGTCAAATGAGGCTATAGGCACGCCATTCCTAGGATGAGATTTAGGGCTGTCACAGTGGAGGAATTTCCCCTGCGGTGACGGTGGATAGCTCAACACTGTGATATGCGGTATTATTGCAAATGTTTTTAGGACCCTGTGGTCTCGTAATGTAAACAAGGTTCATAACTTATGTGACAAATGATGTAAGCTGTGAGAAACTCGCTGCAGCTCCACACTCAACTTTATGTGCGTGTGTGACAATTGTGTGGCGCTTCAGTCTTTCTAGGCATGAACTGCTGATTCTGTTAAAAAAAACAAACAACAAAAAAAACCAAAAGATTATTTTCACAAAGCAGTGACTTTCATAACTCCAGGGCGGTGCGGTGAAACAGTGGTTAGCACTGCGGCAGCACAGCAACTCACCCTTGGCCATGGGATCCCTGGTTCGATTCCAGCCCCTGACCAACAGTGATCTGTGTGGAGTTTGCATGTTCTTCCCATATCTGCATGGGTTTACTCTGGGATTTCTCCTGTTTCCTCCCACAGACCAAAAACATGCAGGTTAGGTTAATTGGAGACTCTAAAGTGGCCCTAGGTGTGAATGTGTGTGTGAATGGTAAAGGGATAGCGCCGTACCGTGGCTGCTTCATCCATCCAGGTGGATGCCCTCAATTTCCCCTCTGGGGATCAATAAAGTATACAAAATCAAAAAAAAAAAAATTCAATTACAGGGTGTGTGGAGTGGAGACTGCAGTGACATTCAGCTTAGACAGCCTCCGTACAGGACCCTGCGCAGCTCTTGTCGCCGTGATTTTTGCTGCTGTCCGAAAAATCACGTTCAAGCAAGCATTGTACTATGCAGTAATTGTTGCGCTCTCGGAGCCCAATTGTTAGGATCATAAACTCTCTGCTCATAAGGAAATAACATGCTTTTGTGCCCTTTCAGTGCTCACTGTCACGGCTGTATTTAGCAATTCGTCCAAACGCTTTCGCCACTAACTGCCTGCTGGAGTCCATCTGGAGAGAGAGTGCCCCACATGGTGCTGTGGAAGCTTCCACAGTACCAGGTGCAAACATGCTGTTGGCAATAAAAATACACTTAACATTTAACAGTTTATTTAATAATCAATAGGGGCATATAAGTGAACAACGACATTTAGCCATCCACTCAAAAAAGTGAACACTGCGGTTGTTGCGGTTGCTCGTTATCCTCCATGGTAGGCTTGTCCGTAGCGTGGTATTACATAATTGCGGTTATTGCGACAGCCCTAGTGAGATTAGTCAGTTCTGTGCAGTATTGCCAGATGGGAAATGTTGAAGTGTCATACCAGTGACTTAAAATGATCGTATTTTGAGGAAAGTTATCATACACACCCAGTTTTCATTCTGACATGGCTCAGGACTATCTTGATCAGTAACACATTATCACAGCTCGTGCATATTACAGCCTATAATGCAGTTTTACCTTTAAATAATCTAACAGATCGGTTGAAAAAAGTGCCTCTTGCAGACTGCCTCTACCAGTGTGGAGTACAGGATGAACCTCTGGCCTGCACTCAACAGCCTGGAATATCAGTCATACTTAAATGTCTTCTATATGGCTTCTATTGAAACATCAGGTATCAAGGTCTTGCCTCATAAATATTTTGAGAAGTACTCTGTTTGTACATTAGGGATAAACATCAATCAATCCGCCTAAACTAGTACAAAAATGTCTGTGATAATTGAAGCAGAAACCTGTTTCAGAGTTTTGAGAACCACAATCCAGTGACATTTTTGCACAAACATTTGCACATTGCAGGACCAACAGAAAGCTTTAGTGCTAATGCCAACAACAGGTTTGAACCACCCAGTAAAACTGGGGCCTGTTTCCCCCCATTCATTTCTTAACCTACTGGTAATGTTGCTTACTTGTTGAATCTGCCGTGCCTGTATTAGTGCTGTAACGTACGTGAATGATTCGATCGAGTGTACTGTTATATATGGAAATACCTTGGGTAAAGGATGAGGCAAGATGGCTGGATGAACACAGCTTTATTGAACGATGTGGAACAGCAGACACACGGTAGGCACCAGGCAGAGGGCACCGGTCAAAGAGGCCACAATATGGATACCCTCTGGTGTTTATAGGGCGGTGCAGTGGTGGAACAGGAAGTGCCCACCACTACACCGCACTTTACAATAAAGGTGCCGAATCACAACACTACATTTCCTCCCCCCCATTAGAAAAGTCCAAAACCACACACACAATTACCCGCCCCCCAATTTAGGACCCTAATCACGCTCTAACATAACGGAAACTAATGTATCTAAATGGCCTAACACAATTACACAACAAAACCTAAAATAGGGCTAACGGGTAGACTACCGTACAGCCCACACAGCACGGTGGATTATTCTACCACCTGATAAACTAAAGAAAAAAGTCCATTATCAAACTAATAGCACTGCCATGTTCCTAAACTAAACAATAATACATAAAGCAACCCCATTTTACTACATACATATACATAAGAACATCAAAACTATTAACATGTAAATTTACAGCACTGTTCCTTGGGCATTAAGAGTGGAACCAGCATGGGGGGAACCAAGGCAGCCCTTCAGCAAGCGCACCCCTGGAAGCAGCAGGCCCTCGGAACGATGCCTGATCTTCCGGATGAAAGCGTCTCTCCTCTTCACCACCGGCTCCCGCTCTTGTCCAGCCCCATCACCTGAAGCCTCTTCCTGTACATGCCGAAGCTGACTGGCGTGCCTCATCGAGCCATCAGACAGCTGAAAGTATGCTGCACCTAGCTTAGCCACTATGCGCAGACACTTGTGATGTTTTGCTGGCTGTCATCTGGCCCATCTTCACCTTGGACGTTCTTCTTCCCGAACCCGAACCAAGTCCATAACCCTCAATGGGGTTCGGCTTGGCCTGAAAAGGTGCTGCTAAGCACGCGATTTCACTGTGTTCGTTGGTCTGGCCCTGACCTCTTCTGAAGTTGTCGTAGCAATCATCATTGTAGCTGCAGACCCTTCATCCCCCTGTGACCAAGCTCCGGAGGCATCTGGGGCTAGCACATTGGTGTCACTCACCGGCGCAGGTGCCTCGCCACCACACTGGGAACCCCCCTCTACCATTTCCCGAGCGCTGGCACTGAGACCCTCCTGCACCGAACCTGAGTGAGGCTGGTCCTGCTTGACCGCCGTGGTGTCTGTTAGCTCTTTGTCCCACACAATGTCCTCACCGACCACCAGAACCGGAGGGTTCCACTGGCACAACCCGACCATTCTTCCCCAGTGTCGTCTTTAATGGTGAAACCCAGTCCGTAGAACAAGTCACAGCCCATGATGTTGTTGCCTAGGGCTGTTATGTGGAAGGTGAAGGTCAACCATCGTCGCAGACTTGTACCGAACTGTTAACTCCAAAGTCCCAACTGTGCACAGCCTGCCACCTCCATAACCATAAAGTAGCGCTGGGTTACCTCTAACCATGTAGTGAGGGAAAAACTTCCTCACCATGGCCCAATTTAGCAACGACCCCTCCGCCCTTGTGTCGAGCAGCAGCGACATCTCCACAGCGTCCAGTTCCACTCTGCAGAACGTGTACCCGTTGGTACTGGGGGACACCGTATGGATGGTTGTCAGGGGCGGGCAGAGTGATTTCTTCTGTGGGCTCTCCGGCTTGGATACACGGCACACTCTAGCACAGGGGTATCCAATCATGTGCCACGGAGGGCCAAGACCCTGCAGGTTTTCTGTTCTACCCAGTCTCTTCAGCAGGTGTTTTCACTTATCAGCAATCAGTGGGAAGAAATTCAGTGGAATCTGCTGTTGAAGACACTGGTTGGAGGTAAAGCCTGCAGGGTCTTGGCCCTCCATGGCACATGATTGGACACCCCTGCTCTAGCATAATAATTCAAGTGTCCACATCTGCTACAACGCTTCCCTCTAGCCGGGTAGTCCTTAGCCTTGTTGCGGTGTGTCGCGGACCCACAACCCTTGCATAGCGGTTTTCCCGGGGTAGACCTTCAGCTGGCAGCATTGACTTCCGTAGTATCGTCGTCCAAACTATCCTCGCTATCCGGGCCCGCAACATTTGCCGCGGCAGGAGGCTCCGGCGGCAGCTGTGACTGGCACCAGTTTAGCTCCGAAGCTAGCTTGTCTGCGGCCTCCAACTGGAGAGCTAGCTCGACAGCTCTGGCTATTGTTAAATCACTGGACGCCGTGAGTAGCCAAGCCCACAATGCGGCACCACACGTGTGCTCTGCAAGCTGGTCACGCACCAATTCATCTTCCAACGGCCCAAAGCAACACTTGCTAGCTATCTGCTTTAAATCGGTGACAAACTGATGAATAGGCTTACCCACTCATTGATATCATTGCCGAAAGTGAATCCTCTGGACAGCCACGCTATCCGGGGTATGAAAGTGGTTTGCTAGCAGCTCCATGTCTTCAAAAGAATCCGAAGCTCCGAGTGCGTGTAGGACACGCTGGCCCTCAATCCCCAGGTTGTGAACAAGTAGCGCACGTGCTCTTAACTTGTGGCGCTTACCCATGTCAAGCGTGGTGATGTACAGACGTGGACAAAATTGTTGGTACCCCTCTGTTAATGAAAGAAAAACCCACAATGGTCACAGAAATAACTTGAATCTGACAAAAGTGGTAATAAATAAAAATTCTATGAAAATTAACCAATGAAAATCAGACAATGCTTTTGAATTGTGGTTCAACAGAATTATTTAAAAAACAAACTCATGAAACAGGCCTGGACAAAAATGGTGGTACCCTTAACTTAATACTTTGTTGCACAACCTTTTGAGGCAATCACTGCAATCAAACGATTTCTGTAACTGTCAATGAGACTTTTGCACCTCTCAACAGGTATTTTGGCCCACTCCTCATGAGCAAACTGCTCCAGTTGTCTCAGGTTTGAAGGGTGCCTTCTCCAGACGGCATGTTTCAGTTGCTTCCACAGATGTTCAATAGGATTTAGATCAGGGCTCATAGAAGGCCACTTTAGAATAGTCCAATGTTTCACTCTTAGCCATTCTTGGGTGTTTTTAGCTGTGTTTTGGGTCATTATCCTGTTGCAAGACCCATGACCTGCGACTGAGACCAAGCTGTCTGACACTGGGCAGCACATTTCTCTCTAGAATACCTTGATAGTCTTGAAATTTCATTGTACCCTGCTCAGATTCAAGACACCCTGTGCCAGATGCAGCAAAGCAGCCACAGAACATAACAGAACCTCCTCCATGTTTCACAGTAGGGACAGTGTTCTTTTCTTGGTATGCTTCATTTTTGCGTCTGTGAACATAGAGCTGATGTGCCTTGCCAAAAAGTTGCAGTTTTGTCTCGTCTGTCCATAGGACATTCTCCCAGAAACTTTGTGGTTTGTCAACATGCAGTTTGGCAAATTCCAGTCTGGCTTTTTTATGATTTGTTTTCAACAGTGGTGTCCTCCTTGGTCGTCTCCCATGAAGTCCACTTTGGCTCAAACAACGATGGTGCGATCTGACACTGATGTACCTTGACCTTGGAGTTCACCATGAATGTGTTTAGAGGTTGTTCTGGGCTCTTTTGTTACCATTCATATTATCCATCTCCTCCTGCGGCCACGTCCAGGGAGATTGGCTACAGTCCCATGGATCTTAAATTTTTGAATAATATATGCAACTGTAGTCACAGGAACATCAAGATGCTTGGAGATGGTCTTATAGCCTTTTCGTTTAACATGCTTGTCTATAATTACCTCCGCCAAGGAGGTTATGTTTTCATCGGCGTTGGTTTGTCTGTCTGTCTGTTTGTTAGCAACATAACTCAAAAAGTTATGGACGGATTTTCATGAAATTTTCACAGATTGTCAGAAATGGGGTATCCTACAGATGATTAGATTTTGGTGGTGATCCGGATCACCGTCCAGAAGAAAACCACCATTACAGAAAATGCGATTTTCGTGAATAAGTACTGAACCACTAATCCTATCATTGTCAATCCAATTACTAGTCATATGTTTTCATGGTCAAGGAATCTGAAAACGTACACACAAACACTGTATGGGGGGAACTGTTGCGCTTGGCGGAGGTTTGCGCTCTCCGAGTGCTTTTCTAGTTTTTCTTTCTAATCTCCTGAGACAACTCTCTCCTTTGCTTCCTCTGGTCCATGTTTAGTGTGGTACACACCATGTCACCAAACAGCACAGTGACTACTTGTCACCCTTTAAATAGGCTGACTGACTGATTACAAGTTTGTAGACATCTGTGATGTTAATTAGAGCAGTGGTCCCCAACCTTTTTTGCGCCACGGACCGGTTTAATGTCAGACAATATTTTCAGGGACCGGCCTTTAAGGTGTGGCAGATAAATACAACAAAAGAGCATGATACGACCGGCATAAAAACTGTGGTATTTTCTAAATATAATAATAAACATGAACGTCCTCTTAACGTTCATGTTTATTATTATATTTAGAAAATACCACAATAAACATGAACATCCTCTTAACGTTCATGTTTATTATTATATTTAGAAAATACCACAATAAACATGAATGTCCTCTTAACGTTCATGTTTATTATTATATTTAGAAAATACCACAATAAACATGAACATCCTCTTAACGTTCATGTTTATTATTATATTTAGAAAATACCACAATAAACATGAACGTCCTCTTAACGTTCATGTTTATTATTATATTTAGAAAATACCACAGTTTTTGTGCCGGTCGTATCATGCTCTTTTGTTGTATTTATCCGCCACACCTTAAACGTCCTCTTAACGGGCGGCGCGGTGGCGCAGTGGTTAGCACTGCGGCAGCACAGCAACTTACCCATGGCCAGGGGATCCTGGGTTCCATCCCAGCCCTCGACCAACAGTGATCTGTGTGGACTTTGCATGTTCTCCCCGTGTCTGCGTGGGTTTACTCCGGGATTTCTCCAGTTTCCTCCCACATGCCAAAAAAACATGCAAGTTAGGTTAACTGGCATCACAACTGGAGATTCTAACTTGTCCTTAGGTATGACTGTGAGAGTGAATGGTTGTCTGTCTCTCTGTGTTGGCCCTGCGATAGTCTGGCGGTCTGTCCAGGGTGGACCCTGCCTCTCGTCCAAAGATGCTGGGATAGGCTCCAGCCACCCCACGATCCGAAAAGGATTAAGTGGAAGAAGATGAATGAATGAATGAAGGTCCTCTTAACATCGCGACAACAACAACATGAGTAACATCCTCTCTGCCCGCAACACTCTCTGGTCACTATGGTAACATTTAAACATGCCTTCAAAATAAGATAAACCACAAACACAAATATAAAGTGCATGAAAAATACAACTCACTACAATGCTGAATCAGTGGCAGTCCTGAGCTTGTTTCTCTGCAATGAGACGGTCCCATCTAGGAGTAATGGGAGACAATGACACCCGAAGTGTGTTGCTAATGTCCAGTCTACTTCGTAATTTTGTTTTGGTTGCTGTCGCTGCAGAAAACCCCGCTTCACACAGATATGACGTCGGAAATGGCAACAGCGTTTTCAGTGCTGTAGTGGCGATCTCAGGGTATTCAGCCATGACTTTAATCCAGAACACTGGCAGAGCTGTTGTCTCGAACATATTTTTAAGGCCGCCATCGTTTGCGTTCTCCAGCAGTTGATCTTCTTGCACAGACATGTTGGATTTACCTGGTTTGTTGAGAAATGGGTCGCGGATCCATTCTTTGGCAGTTCATGGATCTTTTGTGGTTGGAAAGTAGCTCTCAAACTCTTTTAAAAGCAAAGACAGGTGATCGTGCACCAGCTGGGAGAATGAAGGCTCGGGCACAGTCTCTTCCAAAATCCCCGCTAATGTTTGAAACATGTCAAATATACCTCCATTCACGCACCGTCCCCAAAAATCTAATTTGGCTTTAAATGCAGCTACTTTATCTGCCAACTTGAAGACAGTTGTCATTTTCCACTGAAGTGACAGACATTCATTGAGCAGGCTGAATATGTCGCACAAGGAAGCGAGTTTTGCAACCCATTCCTCGTCACTGAAATGTGCTACCAGCGGTGACTTTTTTTCCTGAGAGAAATCTCTGCAGCGGCTCTCATAATTCAAACACTCTGGCCAGCGATCTCCCTCGGGATAACCATCTTATTTCTGTGTATAAGAGAAGGTGTCTGTGCTCCACCTCCATCTCCTCACAAAGCTGCTCGAACAGGCGCGAGTTAAGGGCATGTGCTTTGATGTGGTTAATAACTTTAATTACTTCATTCAATACGCTGATAAGTTCCGGTGGCGTTTTTCGGGTAGCCAGCATTTCCCTGTGAATGACACAATGCGTAGACTCACACTCAGGTGCAACCTGCTTAATCTGAGTAGTTAACCCCTTGAACTCTGTGAATTCCGTGATTGGTCAATTCTCTGCATCTTAGTGCGTCTCAGTGCGCACTGAAAAAAAAAGCTGTAATTTTGGTCTTCCAGTACAGACACAGCCTTGTTACAACCTGAGGAAAAAGTTGTGTAATATATTCATTTTTTGTGGTATTTGACATAACGCACGGCTCAGGAGACGCACACACACAGGCTTAGAGTAGTTCAAAGAGTTTATTAACAACAGGAGTGAATGAGTGCGTGTCTGCGGGATGTAAATGTGTTGGTGATGGTGTCTGCTCCAGGCACAGAGGCAGGTGACCGTACAGCCGAGCAACCCTATGGAGAGAGCACAGGGAGAGGGTGACGGGCATACACCAACACAGGAGGAATTTATGGCGAGAGAAGGACTTACTTGGTGGGTCAGGACAGCTGGCACAACAAGGGGGTGAAGCCCGGAAGACAGCCACCTGGAGAGCTCCGTGCAGCAGCGAGGATTGGGCGATGGAGAGGAGATGTCCGCCGCTGGGAAATCCACCTGTGCACAGGGGAGAAGACTGAAGAGAAAAGGTAAGCGATCTTCTTACCAAAATGGTTACGCTGAAGGGAAGTATGCTCACAACGGTGAGGGACGAAGTCTGACGGCTTCAGGCCGAGCCTCCGGGCGAGACGGCCTTTATCCCTCGCCGCTGATGATTGGCAGGTGCGTGAGCAGGTGGCGCCGCTGATGAATGGCGCGGCGTGACAGTACTCCCCCCTCTAGCAGCGCCTCCTGGCGATGGCTTATCCGGGTGCGCTCGGTGGAAGTCCGCGATGAGCGATGGGTCCAACACAAACGACGGGGGCACCCATTGCCGATGCTCGGGCCCATAGCCCTCCCAGTCCACCAGGTATTGCAACCCACGGCCTCGGCGCCGGGAGTCCAGGATGGAGGAGACGGACCAGGCCGGATGGCCACCAACCATCCGGGGCGCGGGTTGCGCTGCAGGAGGAGGGCAAAGGGGGTCAGTGACTGCCAGTTTCACCCTCGACACATGGAAAGTGGGATGGATGCGGAGGGAGGGGGGGATAGCCACGCGCACAGCCACCGGGTTGATGATCCGGGTGACGGGAAAGGGACCCATGAATCGCTGTGCCAGCTTCCTCCTCTCGCCTTTTAATGTGACGTCCTGGGTAGACACATACACGAGTTGCCCAACTCTGTACGCCGGGGCAGGTCTTCTGTGCCGGTCCGCCACGGTCCTGTTGCGCTCCGCTGTGCGTAAAAGCGCATGACGCGCGGCAGCCCAGGTGGAGCGGAACTGCCTAAGGTGCGCCCTAACGGAGGGGACAGTCACCTCGTTCTCCTGCGCTGGAAACAGCGGGGGGTCGTAACCCAGGGACGCCTTGAAGGGGGACATCCCCGTTGCAGAAGAGCGGGCGGTGTTGTGGGCATACTCCACCCAGGCGAGATGGTTGCTCCAGGACGTCGGCTTGGATCTGGTAACACAGCGGAGCGCAGCCTCCAGCTCCTGATTGGTCCTCTCACACTGCCCGTTAGACTGGGGGTGATGGCCGGAGGAGAGGCTCACCTTGGCTCCGATGGCGTTACAGAAGGATCTCCAAACCTCGGACGAAAATTGGGGGCCCCGGTCCGAGACCACGTCCACCGGAATCCCGTGCAGCCTGACCACGTGTTGGACGAGGAGGCCCGCCGTCTCCAGGGCAGTAGGGAGACCCCGCAGGGGAATGAAGTGCGCCGCCTTGGAGAAACGGTCCACAATGGTCAGGACGGTGTCAAAGGAGTTGGAAACGGGGAGTCCGGTGACGAAGTCCAGTGCGATGTGCGACCAGGGCCTGCCGGGGACGGGCAGAGGCTGGAGCAGACCCGCTGGGGGGGCATTTCCCGACTTGCTGGTGGCACAGATTGGGCAAGCCCGGGCGTAGCGGGCTGCATCCCTCCGCAGGCCTGGCCACCAAAAGGACCGCTGGAGGAGGCTGATCATCCGAGAGGTGCCGGGATGACAGGTGAGCCGGGAGGTGTGGAGCCAGTGGATGACCTCTCCTCGGACCGCAGATGGGACGAACAGTCTTCCCTCCGGTCCGCCGCCAGGATCAGGTTCCACCTCCTGCGCCTTCCGGATCTTGTCTTCAATGTCCCAAGAGATGGCACCGAGGACGCACGACCTGGGCAGGATAGTGTGGGGCGTCTCCTCAGCCTCCACGGGGGTGAACTGCCTAGAGAGGGCGTCAGGCAGGCCGTTTTTGGAGCCCGGCCTGAAGGTGATCGAGAAGCGGAACCTGGCGAAGAACAAAGACCAGCGCGCCTGGCGGGCATTCAGGCGCTTGGCAGATCGTAAATACTCTAAGTTCTTGTGGTCCGTCAGGACCACAAACGGCAGGTCCGCCCCCTCTAGCCAGTGGCGCCACTCCTGTAAGGCGAGTTTAATGGCCAGGAGCTCTCTGTCCCCCACATCGTAGTTCCTCTCCGCCGGGGACAGGCGCCGGGAGAAGAAGGCGCACGGCCGCTTGGCGCCATCGTCAGGTGACCGCTGGGATAACACTGCTCCCACTCCCGTGTCCGATGCGTCCACCTCCACAATGCACTGCAGCGCGGGGTCGACCTGGCGAAGGACCCGGGAGGAGGAGAACTCCGCCTTCAGCGCCCTAAAGGCAGCAGCGACCTCTTCAGTCCACCGGAACGGGACCTTCGGGGACGTGAGGCGGGTCAGCGGTCCGACGATCGAGCTGAAATTTGGGACAAAGCGGCGGTAAAAATTGGCGAAGCCAACAAACTGTTGCACCTGCTTCCGGGATGCGGGAGTAGGCCACTCCACCACCGCCTTCACCTTCTCTGGGTCTGGGAGCACCTGATCTTGAGCGATGATGAATCCCAGGAAGGATGTGGTCCTAGCGTAGAATTCGCATTTCTCAGCCTTCACGTACAGACGATTCTCCAGCAGTCTTTGGAGGACCCGCCTCACATGGACCTGGTGCTCGTCCCTGGACCTGGAGAAGATAAGGATGTCATCCAGGTAGACGAACACAAAAAGGCCGATGAAATCCCGGAGGACGTCATTAATGAGGCGCTGAAAGACGGCAGGAGCGTTGGTCAGCCCAAACGGCATGACGAGATACTCAAAGTGGCCGTTCGGGGTACGGAAGGCTGTCTTCCATTCATCTCCCTCCCGGATCCGGACGAGGTGGTAAGCGCTGCGTAAATCCAGCTTGGTAAACCAGGTCGCCCCCTGGAGGGAGTGAAAGGCAGTGTCCATGAGGGGCAGGGTGTAACGGTCCCTCTCAGTGATGTCATTCAGCGCTCGGTAGTCTATGCAGGGGCGGAGGGATCCGTCCTTTTTCCCAACAAAGAAAAACCCTGCCCCCACGGGTGACGACGATGGGCGAATAATCCCAGCGCTCAGAGATTCCTTTAGGTATGTATTCATGGTCTCCTTCTCCGGCGCCGACAGGCTGTAGAGCCGACCAGATGGCAGGGGAGCCCCCTGGCGGAGGTTGATGGCACAGTCATATGGTCGATGCGGGGGAAGAGACATAGCTTTCGATTTGCTAAATACCATACCCAGGTCGTGAAATTCTGGAGGCACCAGTGACAGGTCCGGAGGTGCTGTATCCGCCACAGGGGGAGCCGCGGATGGGGAGCAGGCAGCGGACTGAAGGCAGGTGCCCATACAGAAGGTACTCCATGCCGATACCCCAGCGGACCTCCAGTCCAGGACAGGGTTGTGGAGGCGTAGCCAGGGATACCCCAGGATGACGGGCGACACAGAGTTGGGCAGGACGTAAAATACCATCTCCTCCCGGTGGTTCCCTGAGATGATGACTGGGACAGGCATGGTCTGGTGAGAAACTCTCCCAAGGGAGGCACGGGAGAGATGGACCAGGGAGATGGGGTGTTTTAATGCCTGACAGCGGATGCCCAATCGGGTTGCCAGGCCTTGTGAAATGAAGCTGCCCTCTGCGCCCGAATCCACCAGTGCGTGGGTGAGGTGCCCAGTGGGATTGTGGCAAAAACGGATGGGCAGCTTTAATTGGGTGAGAGAGTCTAACCGGTTGGGATCCGCGAGGCTCCCTACAGCGATTCGCGGACCCCGCCGACTGGCTTTCCGCGGGCAACGCTCCACAGTGTGTTGGTCACCTCCGCAATACATGCAGAGGCCCAACTCACGGCGGCGTTGTTTCTCCGCAGGGGAAAGCTTGGTCCAGCCCGTCACCATCGGCTCCGACTCCTCGGGGCACAATGCTGGCGGCGCCGCCAGGGGGCGAGCTTGGAACAGGTGCGGCGAGACTCCACGAGGGCGAGAAGAAGAAGACTTCCGCCCCGAGGAGCGCTCGCGCAGCCTGTTATCCAAACTTATCGCTAAGGATGTCAGCTCCGCTAGCGTCCCAGGGATATCCCGTCCAGCCAGTTCATCCCTCAGATCACTATTGAGGCTGCGGAGGAACAGGCCACAGAGGGAGCGATCCTCCCAGCCCAATTCCTCCGCCGCTACCCGGAAGTCGACCGAGTAGTCCGCTGCCGACCGGCCTCCCTGCTGGAGAGCGAGGAGCCGATCGACCTGGACCGTCTCGGTTTGAGAATGGTCAAAGACCTCCAGGAAGCGCCTCACGAACTGGTCATAGGTGAGGGTGGCATAACTGGGCCTCGCCATTACGGCGTAGGTCCAAGTTAACGCACGCCCCTCCAGAAGATTCCCTATGTAACCAATCCGACTGTGATCCGAGGGAAAATCTCCGGGCACACGGTGGAACACGGACTCACACTGCATAATGAACCCCCGCGCTCCGCCGAGCTTACCGCTAAAGCGGGCGGGGGTCGGAATCGGTGTGAGCCGAACCGGTGCCACTGGAGCCGGCTGGACGGCCGCTGGAACAGCAGGAGCCGCGCCACCCTGGCGAGCCGGGGGGAACGGCTGTTGAGGATCCAAGCGGCCCAACCGGTTAGTTAAATTCAATAATTGATTACAGATCACCTGTTGTTGATAAGCTATTTGATCCACTCTAGCCTCGAGAGTGGAAAACCGGTGTGCGAGCCCGCCGTCCGCCGAGCCGCTCTGCTGAAGCCGTACTGACATAACGCACGGCTCAGGAGACGCACACACACAGGCTTAGAGTAGTTCAAAGAGTTTATTAACAACAGGAGTGAATGAGTGCGTGTCTGCGGGATGTAAATGTGTTGGTGATGGTGTCTGCTCCAGGCACAGAGGCAGGTGACCGTACAGCCGAGCAACCCTATGGAGAGAGCACAGGGAGAGGGTGACGGGCATACACCAACACAGGAGGAATTTATGGCGAGAGAAGGACTTACTTGGTGGGTCAGGACAGCTGGCACAACAAGGGGGTGAAGCCCGGAAGACAGCCACCTGGAGAGCTCCGTGCAGCAGCGAGGATTGGGCGATGGAGAGGAGATGTCCGCCGCTGGGAAATCCACCTGTGCACAGGGGAGAAGACTGAAGAGAAAAGGTAAGCGATCTTCTTACCAAAATGGTTACGCTGAAGGGAAGTATGCTCACAACGGTGAGGGACGAAGTCTGACGGCTTCAGGCCGAGCCTCCGGGCGAGACGGCCTTTATCCCTCGCCGCTGATGATTGGCAGGTGCGTGAGCAGGTGGCGCCGCTGATGAATGGCGCGGCGTGACAGTATTTTTACAAAATTTTGACCTGAGCTTGAAAACACTTGGTTCTACATTTCTGTTGTGTTTTCCAGCCAGTATCTGACAGCTGTATGTTATTTGCAAGCATTTGTAGCTAAAAAAACACCCAGGCGAACTTTCTTTTTATTCAGTGGCAGGAGCCCTTAGAGAGATTATGACTGTTTTGCCAAAAAATTCAGAGTGTTTTCTTTTAAATGAGACTAACCCCATGAAGATGCTGCAAAGGGTTGAAGAACAGCTTTTGATTTACTTTGGGCATGTTATTTTTAGGCGTTTTTAGGGAAGTTGAACAGAGTTCAACAGATTAAACCAGACAGGTTCCGGTCATGGCACTCCTGCAAGTGGGTTTTTGATTCACTAATTCCCGGCCTTGAATGTTAGCGGTAACGTATCACGTCACCGAGACAAGTGTCTTGACGTGCGTCAAGAGTGAGCCATAGACGGATGTAATGAAGAGAATACGGTAATTTTTCAAAATAAAACATTCAGACAGACAATAAATAAAACGGAAGTAATGTAAGTTTTTTATTCTTTCTGTGCGGCCTGGTACCAAATGACCCACGGACCGGTACCGGTCCACGGCCCGGGGGTTGGGGACCCCTGAATTAGAGGACACATCTTGGTGGAACATGTCCCTATGGTCACATTATTTTCAGTCTTTTCTAGCGGTACCATCATTTTTGTCAAGGCCTGTTTCATGAGTTTGTTTTTTATAATAATTCTGTGGAACCACAATTCAAAAGCATTGTCTGATTTTCATTGGTTAATTTTCATAGAATTTTTATTTATTACCACTTTTGTCAGATTCAAGTTATTTCTGTGACCATTGTGGGTTTTTCTTTCATTAACAGAGGGGTACCAACAATTTTGTCCACATCTGTATGTCTGTAAAGCCTCAAACCATCTCGGCCAAGGCACCGGCGGCTTTCCCGGGAGCTCAAGGTTGTGTTCTAAAAAAACACAAAAAGACAAACCAACGAGAGTGTTCTTGAATAAAACAAGTGTGTGTGTTCTTTACTAAAATGTGTTCTTTAAGTAATAATGACAAAACGTTCTTTACAATTGATATGCATATATAAGAATGTGTTCTTACAATTAACACACATAGAATTGACTTCCGGTTATGGCGGCCACGTAGGAGGACGTGGTTCACTCTGCTCTGCTCCTAAAAATAAAAAGTCGGCAAATAACTCTCTCAACTGGAACAAAACCTATCCCAGCGTTTGGGCGTGGATATGCTGGTAAAGCCTAAGGCTGGGAAATTGGGTGGAGGAAAAGCTGAATCGTCGAAACAGTCCAAGCTAACAGACTTCCACACTCGTGATGAAGCAGAAAATCCAGAGACTATGGCAGAACAAGCTAGCGGAGGAGCGGTGACTGCTGGCGAAGGCACAGGTGCGGTGCTCGCTGCCATTAGCTCAATGAGAGCAGACTTTTCCTCTAAATTTGATGGGATTATAACAGCGATAGAAGGAATGAGAAAGGAATTAAGCGACTGTATGGAATGAGTGTTGCTGGTGGAGCTCCGAATTTCCAGCGCTGAGGATGACGTCACCAGCCTACAATTAAAGGTGCGCACATTGGAATTAAAAAATAAACGTCTGGAAGATAGTGCCCTGGATTTAGAATCCCGGTCGAGACGGAACAATCTGAGGCTGGTGGGTCTCCCGGAGGGCATGGAGGGGCGGGACTCATGTTCCTTTTTGGAAAAGTGGATTCCAGAAGCGCTGAGCAACGCGGAGCTGCAGTCATCGGTCGTTTTAGAAAGCGCCCACCGAATTGGCCCACTGAGAGATAATAAGGCATCACCGAGGACGCTGATTATGAAGTTCTTCAGCTACAGAGACAAGATGACGATCTCCAACGCGGCGCGAGCCAAAGGAGAAATTAAATACCAGGATCAACAGGTGCGGTTCTACCCAGATTTGGCCACAGGAATCCAACAATTAAGGAAACAGTTTGACCCCGCCCGTAAAGAGCTGCGCAACCTTGGGATTCGTCATGGAGTGATTCATCCTGCAAGACTGCTGGTCACATATAAAGGGAGAACCCATGTCTTCAAGACCCCAGAGGAGGCGCAGGTGCTTATTAAGCAGATCCAAGAAGAGACTGGTGGGAGCTAAGCATGAAGCATGAACAAGATATAAGGTAGAATATTTAAGCATTTGCACAGGCATCTGACTGATCTGAAGCAAATAGCAAGTTCACAAAATATAGATTTATTATATAAAAAAAACAAACAAAAAAACTATGATGTACAAAGTTGCTATAAAATTTTGGAGTTAAGTTGGAAAACTACAGAAGAGAGTTAATGTTATGTCATTAAAAGCAGTAGTTAGGGTGATTGAGAGGAGAAAGAAAGAGTGGTTTTGTCTGATCCTTGTGAGTGAGGAGCAGTCAATGGCTATAGCGGGAGACAGAATTTTTTTTTTTTTTGATTTTGGGGGGATTACCACGAATGTGGGAAGGGGGAATTTGTTTGTGTGTAATTTGTAGGATGAATGTTCAACCACTCATGTTTTTGCTTCTCTGTATGAGCATGTTTATATTGCGAGGTAATCCCAAACTCCTTATTGATCATAGACCAAAGCGTTAATCTTAATTTAACTTCATGGAATTGCAGAGGTCTACAAAATTTAAAAAAACTTAAACAAGTTATGAATAAAATAAAAGACATAGGTTCAAAAATTGTGTTTTTACAAGACACTCATCTAATAGAGGAGGATGTAAAAAGAATTAGGAAAAGATGGCAGGGAAGTGTTTTCACCTCATCATTTTCATCTCGAGCTAGGGGAGTTATGACTCTCATACACAAAACAGTCCCATTTCAAGTGAAAAATGTAATTGGAGACAAATTAGGAAGATATCTAATCATCACAGGACTGGACTGTACGCACAATGGATGCAGGATGATCATTAATCATTTTATGATCATTTTATGAACGAATTGAGATTGCTAGATATATGGAGAGAAATGAAACCACAAGTTAAAGCCTACTCTTGTTTTTCTAATACCTACAAGACATTCTCACGTATTGACTATTTTTTGATCTCCACAGAATTAAGGTCCAAGATTCAAAACTGTTTCTATGATAACATTGTGATCTCTGATCATGCACCCTGCTGTTTAATATATGTAGATAAGAAATTGACAAAGGAACCAGGTAGGTGGCAATTTCAGCATAAATGGCTTCAGGATGAGGGATTTGTTAAGTACATAGAAAAACAGATAGATGAGTTCTTTGATATCAATACTACACAAACATCAGCATGTATAAAGTGAGAGGCTTTCAAAGCTTTTATTAGGGGGCATATTATTAGTTATACAGGTTCAAAATCTAAGAAGACTTGAGAGGAGAGAGTCCAATTGGAACATAAAATAAAAATTCTCCAAGAAAAAGTGTATGCAGGAAGTGACCCAAAGTTAGAGAACGAATTACTGATTCTGAGAGCTGAATATGACAAAAAATCAGCGAATAGAGCCGCCTCGAGTCTTCTAAGATTGAAGCAATCTTTTTATGAACAAGGTGAAAAATCAGGGAAATTATTGGCATGGCAGATTAAACAATTAGAATTTAAAACACCAATTACCAGTATTATAAGTAACGGACAGGCAGTTGTAGATCCTTTAGAAATTAACAGTGCCTTTAGAGATTATTATGAAAAACTATATGATACAAAAAATGAAACTGACTTAACAAAACTAAATGGGTTTTTGGACGGATTATCTGTACCATGTATTCCAAATGAAAACAGGGAGATACTGGAGTCTAAAATTAGTCAAGAAGAAGTTGGGCTAGCCACTGATAATATGAAATCAGGAAAAAGTGCGCTCTCCTATCATTGGACGCCGAAAAGGCCTTTGATAGGGTCGAATGGCCCTTTCTTTTTGAAGTCCTACAAAGGTTTGGACTTGGAAATAATTTCATAAAATGGGTTCAGATAATATACAATAATGCTACAGCAGAAATCCTAACAAACAGCAATATCTCAGAATCAATAAAAATCAATAGAGGAGGTCGACAAGGCTGTCCACTTTCACCTTTACTGTTTACTATGGCAATTGAACCTTTAGCGATGGCAGTACGTTTACATCCACAAATATATGGAATTAAAATAGGACCAACAGAACATAAAATCTCCCTGTATGCCGATGACATAATTTTGTTTATGTCGAATCTTAAAAATCAATTCCGACTTTGTTGAATTTAATAAAGATTTGGGGGAAATATCAGGATATAAAATAAATAAAACTAAATCTTCAATATTAATGCTAAATGAGACCCAGAGAAATCACCCAGCTCCTGAGGTAAATCAATTCAAAGTTGTAAATCAGTTTAAATATTTAGGAATTCAAATTTTGCCTAAGCTAGAATCAGTCGCCAGTGCCACCTATGAAGCCTTAATGACAGACATTAATGAGTTACTTCAGAGATGGATGTCACTACCAATGTCGATGATTGGGAGAATTAATATACTTAAAAGTAATATCTTACCCAAAATACTTTATTTATTTCAATACATTCCTTTACCACCACCTTCAGATCTATTCTCAAGAATTAAAAAAAAAAGTTAGTGGAATTTATATGGAAGGCTAGATTACGTCTGTCCTTACTATATTTACCATTTGATCGTGGAGGTCTGAAATGTCCAAACTTTATGTTGTATTACTGGTCAGTACAACTGAGGTCTATGACATATTATTTTTCATCAAATGATCTCCCTCACTGGACTGAAATGGAATCATACAATTTACCTTTACCTCTTCCCATATTCATATACTCAGACTCGGCAAAAAAATTACAGAAACAAGTTAAAAATCCATTTGTAAAGCATATGATCAAAATATGGTGTGAAACCAAAAAATATCTAAAAGAACCACTGTGGGGCACCCCCATAACAGACTGGGACAAGCACAGCGCTCGGCTAGAGCAATTAACATAACAGTGAAATGTGTGTATTAATGTCAACAGGCAGCCTCGCTTCGTCTGGCTCTTTCCTGCTCAGTACTGTGATGTTAATGTGCCATTCATGCATTGTGTTCAAGCTTCCTGCTCTTACTGTGATGCAAATGTCCCATGCCTTTCATGTATTGTCTGTAACTGGGTATATAAGCTGACTGAAATTCATGTTCATTCTCTCTCTGACTACTGCTTCTGACACACGCATTCTGTGTCTCCTCACGAGAGCCTGAGGACCCGCTCCAGCCCGCCTGCACAAGGGCTGGAGTGAGTTCTATGATGGCGGAATGAATGATAATAAACTGCCTTTTAAACTCTCAGTTCGCTGCCTATTATTTCATGCCTCTACACCACACTTATTGTCACAATTTAGCCCAATATGGGGTAATCAGTATTTTAAACCAGGGAGAGCGGATGCTGTATTTAAAGTATGGAATTTAAAAAGGATTCAAAAGATTCGAGACTTATATTTGTCAGGTTCAGACAACATAATGTCTTTTGAAGAACTGAGGATCAAATTTAATCTTAAGAGAACACATTTTTTTTTAAATATCTTCAACTTAGGAACTTTATTCGATCAAATCAAAATAATGCTCTCATCCGACCTACTTATTCATCCTTGGAAAAAATCTTGACGAAAGATAGTAAGAGAAAGGGTATTATTTCAGAGTTTTATAACTCATTGACATTATCCTCAAGTGAAAACTCACAGAAAAGATTGAATTATTGGAAAGAAGACCTGCAAACTGAAATTTCAGAGGAACAATGGGAATTGGCTTGTGCAGAAGCTCAAACCAAATCAATAAATGTACGTCTTAAATTGATACATTTTAAATGGTTAATGCGGATGTATGTTACACCGGTGGAGTTAAATAGATATAACAAAAACATACCAGATAGGTGCACAAAATGTATGGAAAGTAAAGGAACCCTAATAAGTTCTTTGAATTATAATACCTGAGCAGTAATGCTAATTGATAATATTGAATAAGAGTGTTTAATATGTTTGATATATATACAAGTGTTTAATAGTAAGTGTTTAAGCAATGTGTGTTTGAATAATAGTAATTTTAAATATTTGCATAGAGGGAATTTGGCTATTAAATTGGGGAGGGCACATCTGCTAAAAGTAATAATAGATTTTTCAATTTTTGCAAGGGGTGGTGGTGGTGGTGGTGTATGAATACTGGGTATTTTGGGAGTGGTGCGGCATCCTGCAGATGACATCACCACGTCATCACCACTGGGCGGCCTGCCATCTCAGATTAGTCTTGTGTGAAATGTGGTTTGGTATGAGAGGTGGTTGGCAGCCGGCCTATTCTAACATAAAGTTCAGTAAACGGCAGCATCCTCATCAGTCGCCTTTGCCAGGTTTGTAGACATAACAGAACAGAGCCAGACTCCGTGTTTCTTCAGACTAGCTCCAAAGAACTTGCCATGGATAAACAGACATCAGCTGGCAGAACACATCTGTCCCTGCTCTCAGGAATCAAATCATTTGGACAAGTTACTGGCCCTGATCACCTGTTGTCCAAGCGGTGAGTAGCCCCCAACATCAGCTCCTACCTCCATGGTTAAACATGAGTATTTTTAGAGCAAGACACTCATGTTTAATGTCCACAGTTGTGCAAATGTAAGTTTTCTTACCACACAGAGAAAAAGTGACTGATTTGTTGCTAAAGAACAAATGAAGCTTCTTCTAAGGTGAACTTTCATTTATCTATGCTTTCTATTTTATTTTATTCATTTACATGCTGTTGTAATATGCAACTATTTCATGGAAGTAAATCCTCTAAATATGTATTTTTAATGGGCTCATCCAGGGTGTCAAACAAATGGCCCACCAGGGGGTCCAAAATTTTCTCTGTGAATTTACAGCTTTAGTTCTAGTAAATTTCTGACTTTCTACTGATTAGAATAGTTTGTATACATTTGAGACATTTTTCTCTGTAAGATGAGACTTTTTTCTCATCAGTTTTCTTTTTCTACTTTTTTCTGATGAGAACAAGGGGCCTTTGATTTCAAGGGCCAAGGGGTGGGCAAAGGAGAAAGGGTAGAAAGGGTAGAAACTAGAATTGGGACGGACCCCAAATGTACCTGTACTTCAGTTTCACATTGCAAATATTTTTCTCTACTGTTTTACAGTATTTACTGCTGTTAATAACTACTTAAAGTGTTTCTCTTGTTATTTTTATGTTTGTATAAGGGTCATTGGATTTAAAAAGGTTGTACATTTATTTCAACTACATTTGAGCATGCGATAATCAAATTTGATCATATTAAACATAATTTTCCAGCTACTAAATTGTGGCTACTGAAAAGGCTGAGTGGCTAGTAACTATGGAAAATCACTAGTCACAGTGGGTGCTGATGTGAAATCACTATTTCTTTGCAGTTGCTATCCTCAACAAGCAGCGGGTTAGCTACATTAACAAGTACCTTTATGGAGGGCCAGGATTTAGAGTTTTTAATAAAAAAAAAATCCTTTACCAAGCTACCACAGCAACTCAAAATTAAATCTGATAGCAGGCCAATGCCAAAACTAGATCTGTGCATGTAGAGAAAAGGGGGCATTCATGGAACAGGTGTGGACAAGAACGACTTGTAAACCTTGCCAAAATATCCATTGACTCTGCCGTCGTGGAGGACCTAATGTCATGAATCTGGGTTTGGTGATCCCAAATCCAGTTCTGACACTGTGGCTATTTTGGCCTGGTTCACTATTTATTTTCCATCATGCCCTTTAGGGAGCCCTTTGGGTCCTCCACTCCCTTACAGTTCGGGCACGCCCCCTCCTCCTGTCAGTATCACCAGCTGTTCCTTATTATTGGTGTCTCACACACATACACACACGCCTCTTTCATGTCCATTCACATGCTCAGACACTCACTCACACACACATGGTTTCAATTTGTCCAGCCATGCTCTTCCACACCGGCAGTCTCTTCCCTCATTAGTATTGTGATTACTAAAGCTGTCTTTGAGTGGGAAGAGATCGCCGGAGCATTACGCTTCATACACAGCAGCGTGTTCTTCTGTGTATGCCAGCTTTCATTCCCTACGTTATCCTTCAGCCTGACAATCTAGTCTTCTCTTACGCTACTAGACTGTTCTATTTAGTTAGTGTAAGCAGCTGTTCCTGCCTAGTCTTCATCCTCCGGAAAGCTCGGACCACTTTGGATCACCTCAGCCCGTAAGTCATGTTTGCCTTTCTCTTTGTACCAACAGCTGCCCTGTGGCACTAGGCGTTCCCTCTCCCCGGGCTGCTGAGCATCCGGGTGGCGTCCTGGCTCGTCTGGTGGCCTTAATTGTATAATTGCAACCCTCTGTTTATAGTGTGACTGTTTTGCTGGACTTGGTTTGGGGTTATGTTAATCAAGTGCACAAATCTATTCCTGCTCATGGGTTTTTCATTCCTCCCTTTGTGCGCTGCGTAATGGCACACGAGGGGTCATAACAGAATGTTCCGGCCTGCAAAAGAAAACCCAGCGGAGTAGCCATGTGTTTTTTCTTTTTCCCTTTTCACCCTTTTTCCTTTATTCCCTCTGAACTACATGATGGTGGTCTGGACGGACGAAGAGCTGAGAGCACAGGACTTACCGGAGCAGTTGCTCTTTTCCGCTCAGTGGTCGCAGTCTCCCGAGGACGTTTGGCTGGTGCGGCTCACTGCAGAGGACATCATCCGGCGTGTCAGAGCCGGAGTGGGCCTCCCCGACATCGGAGCCATCCTCCTGTCGGAAGAAGTGCTCGCGGCGGAGGAAGACACCCTCCTCCCGCGGCTCTCCCATTCCTGCATCATCCCTTGAGCCTGGGCATACTTCGTCTCCTGATGTGATGACGGAGGAGGAGAGATGGTCCCTGCTCACTCAGATAGACCACCAGATCAAGGAGGAGCACCGCGAGAGGGAGGAAGAGAAACTGGCTCTGCTCGCCCAGATAGACCGCCGTATCGAGGAGGAGTGCCGCGAGAGGGAGGAACGAGAACGCGCTTCACCGGCCGTGACTGTTCCATCCTCCAGGCCGGGGGATGCCCAATTGACTGGTTTGATAATGGAGGAGGAGAGATTGGGTTTGCTCACCCTAATCGACCGCCGGATTGAGGAGGAACACTCAGAGAGGAGAGGAGATGCCTCGGAGGCCACTGGGGTTATCCGGAACCAGAAGAACTGGCAAGTCCTTCCTCATTTAACTCTCACTGTTGATGAACAATTTTGCCTGTCTCCTGGTCAGGAGATTCGGGGGTTGCAGTCCCCAGAGTGCTCCTCTCCAGTGGCACATTGTAGCTCTTCACTTGACCTCTCCATACCCCCATATGTGCCCTTACGACTTTGCTGGCTCCAGAACCAGGTCGCTTGAGGGGAGAGGAACCTGAGGCCTTGGAGAGTCCAGTTCCGGGGTCAGCGATGAGGCAATTCCCGGCTGCCACGCCGGAGTAGCCGGTGGCATGGAAGACGGTACACGGGGTCACCGAGGCCGCAATCACCATCACGCCTGCTGCGGGGGCCATCGCGGCTGAGTCACCCTCCGGATCAGACCTCCAGCCGACCGGGTCCAGGATAGCATCTTCGGCATCATCGGAGTCCTGGATGGCAGTGGAGCTCGAGCACAGGCAAGTACTCTCTCCTGTAGTTCACTTGTCAGTTTCTGAGAGATCTAGCCTGGCTCTTGGGGAGGGGAGCCGGGTGCAGCCCTCAGCTGCATCCGGACTCCCCTCGCCGGGCTCCACCGCTGCCGACGACTCTAACCGTCTTTCCCCTCCTGTCTTCTCCGAGCTCCTTCCTAGGGTCGCCGGAACCTGGGTTGTCCACAGACAACGACGCGAGCCCAGCTGTCCCAGTAGAGGTCGATGTGGGTGCAGCACCTGGCGGACCAACAGAACCTGCGCAACCTAAATTGTTGGAGTCCTGGATGGCGGTGGAGCCCGAGCTCAAGCAAGTGTGCTCCATAATGTCTCCTACGTCTATGTTGAAGTCACACTGCCCGACTCATGGTGAGGAGGGCCCGGGGCAGCTCGCAGTAGCCCTGGGGGCCACCTCACCGGGCTCTGCCGCTCCCGGCGACCCTGACTCGGTCTCTTTCTCTCTTCCTCCGGGTTTGGCGCTCCTTGCCAGGGTTGCTGGAGAGCAGCCAATCCTCCCAGAGGCCGCTGAGGATCTGGTCTCAGCACCAGGATCAGTGAGGAATCCTTTCTCCCTCGCTGGGGAGGCCACCGTGGGAGCAATGAGGTCCCTGATGGGGACTACCGCAGGTGCAACGGCGCTCCAGCCGGAGCCCACCACGGGTGCAGTGGAGCTCCAGCCCGAGTCCACCGCCGGTGCAGTGGAGCTCCAGCCGGAGCCCACCGCCGGTGCTGCAGAGCTCCAGCCGGAGCCCACCGCCGGTGCAGCAGAGCTCCAGCTAGAGTCCACCGCTGGTGCAGCAGAACTCCAGCTGGAGTCCACCGCCGGTGCAACGCTGTCCCAGACCGGGACCATCGCGGGTGCAGCTATGTCCCAGATCGGGACCATCGCGGGTGCAGGTATGTCCCAGATCGGGACCATTGCGAGTGCAGCTATGTCCTGGAACGGAACCATCGCGGGTGCAGCTATGTCCCGGACCGGGACCATCGTGGGTGCAGCTGTGTCCCAGACCGGGGCCATCGCGGGTGCAGCTGTGTCCCAGACCGGGACCATCGCGGGTGCAGCTATGTCCCAGACTGGAATCATTGTGGGTGCTACGATCTCTGTGCTCCAAGCTTCAGAGGGCGGGGGGTGGGGGGGCTCCTATCCCTCAGCTTGGCCACCTACTTCTAAGTTCCCCGGTGGGTAGGCTACCTCTTCACCTTCCACCTGGTCATACTGGTTCAACCACACTGGTCGGCCACTCGAAAGACTTGGCCTTCGGGTTGGGTGGTCCATTGGCCCTGGCAGACCGCCAGACTCTGCTCAATGGGCCGCCTGCTGGGCTTGGGACTCGGGCAGGCCACCCGGTCAGTCACCCCTCACCATGCCTGGGGCCTGGGACTCTGGTCGGCCCCCTGAACTTTGGACTCCGGGGGGAGGGGGGTTGGTGTCCTAGGTGGGGGCTGTTAGGAGGTTCACCTCACTATATTTGCATATTATTTTTGTATTATTCACTTGTTGCTTCCCTCTTAACCTGTTTTCCCCCACCTCCCACCCTGGGTAATTGTTTGTCTCTTCGTAAGGGGCGGGGGGTCTCTGGTTGTGTTTTTTGTGTTTTTCTGCTGGTGGTACTGGGGTGTCTATAATCCACCCCTTGAGGGGGGGCTCTGTCATGAATCTGGCTTTGGCGATCCCAAACCCAGTTCTGACACCGTGGCTATTTTGGCCCGGTTCCCTATTTATTTTCCATCAGGCGCTTTAGGGAGCCCTTTGGGTCCTCTGCACCCTGACAGTTCGGGCACGCCCCCTCCTCTTGTCAGTATCACCAGCTGTTCCTTATTATTGGTGTCTCACACACATGCACACACGCCTCTTTCATGTCCATTCACATGCTCAGACACTCACTCACACACACATGGTTTCAATTCATCCAGCCATGCTCTTCCACACCGGCAGTCTCTTCCCTCATTAGTACTATGATTACTAAAGCTCTCTTTGAGTGGGAAGAGATCGCCGGAGCATTACGCTTCATACACAGCAGCGTGTTCCTCTGTGTATGCCAGCTTTCATTCCCTACGTTATCCTTCAGCCTGACAATCTAGTCTTCTCTTACGCTACTAGACTGTTGTATTTAGTTAGTGTAAGCGGCTATTCCTGCCTAGTCTTCATCCTCTGGACAGCTCGGACCGCTTTGGATCACCTCAGTCCGTAAGTCATGTTTGCCTTTCTCTTTGTGCCAACAGCTGCCCTGTGGCACTAGGTATTCCCTCTCCCCGGGCTGCTGAGCATCTAGGTGGCGTCCCGGTTCGTCTGGTGGCCTTGTATAATTGCAACCCTATGTTTATAGCATGACTGTTTTGCTGGACTTGGTTTGGGGTTATGTTAATCAAGTGCACAAATCTACTCCTGCTCATGGGTTTTTCATTCCTCCCTCTGTGCGCTGCGTAATAGCACATGAGGGGTCGTAACCCCTAAGGCCAGTGAGAAATTCTATGACATGGTGACTGAACATTTTGCCACCTTAAAGAGAGGAGAATGGCCTTCCTCCTCAAATAGGGTAAGCACAATGTTTATTCCTCTTTATATTGTTTCACTGTTAACTGAACTGCCTAAATAATTACCTGTGCAATTTTAATATGGTTATTGAATTTTTATCTTTGCTTTAGCTGCATGTGTTTCTCAGTCAGTTGTGTTGGTTATTTTATTGTGGCTGCTGACATGCAGAAAAACTGCATTGCTGTTGTTATGTATGGAATAAGCGAGACGTGAGTCAGGTTGTGCCGAGTAATGAACTGAACTTTATTACAGACAGCAGTGAATATATACAGCAGCTGCAGTCCACCTGACGTCATCCCCCCCAGACAGCTACGGCAAGCCCCAAGGGCCCATACCACACCCCCCTCTGCCCCTTTAGAAATGTCCAAAACCACAGATACAATTGAAACCCTCTGTGGTCTATATTAATCATATATTCCATAACCTACATATGTTGAAGCATGTGGAAATGTTTAGTAATTACATATGTAAAGCAACTTCACACCTCTGAAAGGACAAAGGCTCTCAGTGAAGAACAAAGACGTTCCCAGACACTGCGGGGGAGACCGGAGGAGCCACCCTCACCCCCTAAGGCGAGGAGAGGAAGTACCAAGACAATGGGGGGATTAAGATAATGAGGGATGTCAGCCTTTGTTATGCATGTCTTTTGTTATGTGCAAGTATAAAGCCAGTGAGCCGGAGACATTCTGTCTCTTTTCCTTCTGCTGCCTGCTGCACTAAGATGAGACTTGTTAGGAGAGCTGATAAATAAACTTGGGTTTATATATCAAATCGCCTCATCATTTCAAGCTCTTCTACACCCTCCCCTAATTTGGGAACTGAATCACGCACTAAGATAATGAAAGCAATGCACTAAAAGGCCTAACACATTCACACAAAATAACTCAAAATAGGGCTGATGGGTGGACTACCATGCAGCCAGCACGGCAGGGTGGATTATTCTGCCACCCATATACTAAAGAGTAAATGGTAAATGGCATTCACTTTATAGCGCTTTTATTCTTATCTTTTGATGACCAAAGGACTTTACAGATCCTGCTATCCACCCATTCACATACTGAATGGGTGGATAGCAGGAAAGAGTCTTTATTAACACTAAAAATCACAGCTGTGGGAGGAACGGCCTGCCCCATCTGAACCTGAGTGGTGTTCAGTTATTGGACTTCTGTGCTAACCACAGTCTGTCCATAACGAACACCATGTTCAAGCATAAGGGTGTCCATATGTGCACCTGGCACCAGGACACCCTAGGTCGCAGGTCGATGATCGATTTTGTTATCGTATCATCAGACCTGTGACCGTATGTCTTGGACACCCGAGTAAAGAGAGGTGCAGAGCTGTCAACTGATCACCACCTGGTGGTGAGTTGGATCCGATGGCAGGGGAGGAAGCCATTCAGACCTGGTAGACCCAAACGTATAGTGAGGGTGTGCTGGGAGCGTCTGGCTGAGGCCCCTGTCCGGGCGGTCTTCAACTCCCACCTCCGGAAGAACTTCAACCACATTCCGAGGGAGTCTGGAGACATGGAGTCTGAATGGGCCATGTTCTCCACCTCTGTTGTTGAAGCGGCGGCCCAGAGCTGCGGCCGCAAGGTGGTCGGTGCATCTCGTGGTGGCAACCCCCGAACCAAGTGGTGGACACCAGTGGTGAGGGGGGCCATTAAGCTGAAGAAGGAGTCCTATCAAGCTTGGTTGGCTTGTGGGACTCCCGAAGCAGCTGAGGTGTACCGGCAGGCCAAGCGGAGTGCAGCTCGGGTGGTTGCTGAAGCAAAAACCCGGGTATGGGAGGAGTTCGGTGAGGCCATGGAACAAGACTTTCGGTCGGCTTCAAAGAGATTCTGGCAAACTGTTCGGCGGCTCAGGAGGGGAAAGCAGCTCCCCGTCCACACTGTGTATGGTGCGGATGGGACACTGTTGACTTCAACTGGGGATATCGTCGGGCGGTGGAAGGAATACTTCGAGGATCTCCTCAATCCCACTGATACGCCTTCCACAGAGGAAGCAGGGTTTGGGGACGAGGGGGATGACTCGCCTATCACAGGGGCTGAGGTCACCAAGGTGGTTAAAAATCTCCTTGGTGGCCGGGCCCCGGGGGTGGACGAGATTCGCCCCGAGTACCTCAAGGCCCTGGATGTTGTTGGGTTGTCATGGTTGACACGCCTCTGCAACATTGCGTGGAGGTCGGGGACAGTGCCTTTGGCATGGCAAACCGGGGTGGTGGTTCCTCTCTTCAAAAAAGGGGACCGGAGGGTGTGCTCCAACTTTAGAGGGATCACACTCCTCAGCCTCCCTGGGAAGGTCTATGCCAAGGTACTGGAGAGGAGAGTCCGGCCGTTGGTCGAACCTCGGATTCAGGAGGAGCAATGTGGTTTTCGTCCTGGCCGTGGCACATCGGACCAGCTCTTTACCCTCTCGAGAATTCTTGAGGGTTCGTGGGAGTTTGCCCAACCAGTTTACATGTGTTTTGTGGACTTGGAGAAGGCATTTGACTGCGTCCCTCGTGGATTTTTGTGGGGGGTGCTTCGGGAGTATGGGGTATCGGGCTTGTTGTTACGAGCTATTCGGTCTCTGTACGACCGTTGTGAGAGTTTAGTTCGTATTGCCAACTCTCGGTCGGAGTCATTCCCAGTGAGAGTTGGACTCCGCCAGGGCTGCCCTTTGTCACCGATCCTGTTCATAATTTTTATGGACAGGATTTCTAGGAGCAGCCAGGGAATGGAGGGTGTCATGCTTGGTGACCACAGGATCTCATCTCTGTTGTTTGCAGATGACGTTGTCCTGTTGGCTTCATCCAACAATGACCTACAGCTCTTGCTGGGACGGTTTGCCACTGAGTGTGAAGCGGCTGGGATGAGAATCAGCACCTCCAAGTCCGAGTCCATGGTCCTCAGCCGGAAAAAGGTGGATTGTCCTCTCCGGGTTGGGGACAGGCTCCTGCCCCAAGTGGAGGAGTTTAAGTATCTTGGGGTCTTGTTCACGAGTGAGGGGAAAATGGAGTGAGAGATCGACAGACGGATTGGAGCAGCATCTGCAGTGATGCGGACGTTGTACCGGTCTGTTGTGGTGAAGAGGGAGCTTAGTTCTAAGGCAAAGCTGTCGATTTACCAGTCAATCTACGTTCCTACTCTCACCTATGGTCACGAGCTTTGGGTAATGACCAAAAGAACGAGATCGCGGATACAAGCGGCTGAAATGAGCTTTCTCCGTAGGATTGCTGGACTCACCCTCAGAGATAGGGAGAGGAGCTCAGTCATCCGGGAGAGGCTCAGAGTAGAACCGCTGCTCCTCCACATTGAAAGGAGTCAGTTGAGGTGGTATGGGCATCTGATTAGGATGCCTCCTGGACGCCTCTCACTTGAGGTGTTTCAGGCACGTCCCACTGGGAGGAGACCCCGGGGCAGACCCAGGACTCGGTGGAGAGACTATGTCTCCCAGCTGGTCTGGGAACGCCTTGGTATCCCCTCTGAAGAGCTGGAGCAGGTGGCTGGGGAGAGGGAAGTCTGGGCTTCTCTGCTTGAACTGCTGCCTCCGTGACCCGGACCTCCGGAAAAGCAGTAGAAGATGGATGGATGGATGGATGGAATCACAGCTGTGCTCTGAACTAAAAGCAAAACACACAAAATAATCCCATATTACCACATAAACATATACTATAACATAAGAACTATTCATTTGTGTGAAAAAACTGGAACCTGCATGGGGGTTCCAGGGCAACCCCTCAGCAGGCGCACCCCTGGAGACTGCAGACCCCCGGAGCAATGGCCGATCTTCTGGATGGTGGAGCCTGGATCCCACACTGCCATCACGACTCTCGTCCAGCCTTGCCACCCGGAGCGTCTTCCTGGACACACGGAAGCTGACTGGCATGCCTCAGCGAGCTGCCGGACAACCCAAAGCATGCTGCGCCCAACTTAGCTGTGATCCTCAGTGGCGGCTGCTGCTTCCCAGTCAGTCGCTGTCCCAGGCTCCCGCCGGCGTGAACCCAGTCCATAACATAAAGCGGCGCCTTACTTGTTTTCCTGTGCTGTCGTTGTGTTCCCGATGGCTCTGCATGCTCGTTAGGCTTGGGACCTCTGCTGTGCTGTGGTGGTTCCGTTGTCACCATGTTCGCTGCAGACCCTTCACCCGTTGTCTCCGTCTTTGACTGCAACTCGTCTCAGATACAAAACCAATCCGGTACCTCCTCTTTGTTGTCTGAGGTGCTCCGCTGTGCTGTTTCTATGCCCAGCTGACACTGCTGTGTTTCGGGATTCTCAGCATGCTCACGCTCTCTCTCCCGCGACTCCACCTCTGGCTGCAAGGAAAATGGGGCTGAGTCGGGTTGCTACTCTCTCTCCGTGCTGCGGTCACTCTTAGTGCTGTGCTCTTTGGCTGGCTTATTGTTCCTGATGGACATGGACTCCCTCTCTTGTAGCTCAAATTCCACCATGTTATCTAGCTTGTAGCCTGTAGCGTCTAGCTTCTGTGTTTGGTGCCCAATTAGCCCCGTGGCTAACTTCACCATTGCTACTAGCTGGGCCATTAGTTCTCCCAAGCTAGCTAGCTTAGTGTCTTTTGGCACCAATAGCCTTTCATCCCACAGCTTCGTACTACGTGTGTGTTCGGCAAAGTAGCTAGCAAGCAGCCTGGCAGCATCTGCATATGACTCCATCTCCCCTAACGTGTGGAAAATTCTCTGACCTTCTATGCCGAGTTTGTGAACCAGAAGTGCTCCCTTCCTTACTCCGTCGAGTCCACCCAGGCCCAATGCTGCAATGTATGCCTCAAATGCGGTCAGCCAGTGAGGCCACAGAATTCCTGGTTCTCCTAGATGCTCCAAAAACGGCTGTAGAAATGCTCCGCACACCTCCACAAGTTAATCTTCGATCACCAAATGTTTTAAGCTGGACATGAGTCAGGTTGTGCCGAGCAATGAACTGAACTTTATTACAGACAGCAGTGAAGCAGCCACAGCTGACCTAACGCCATCCCCCCAGATGGCTATGGCAAGCCCCAAGGGCCAAACTCACATACCACAGCTGTGTCTGTGTGTAACCTCATCAGGTGTGGAATTGCATAATTAGTGTTATCGGTATAGTAATTAAACTTTGTAAGTCATGTGTTGTTTAACATGCATGCCCCTGATAGTAAAGTAAGAGAAAGTGAGAGAGTGAATGAGCGAGAGAGCGTGCAAGTTGCATCATCTGTAAAATACAACAGAATTGCCTTCTAAATAGTGAAATTAGCTGATGTATGTAGTGTTACGTTTGTGGCCCCCACCCCGGTAGCAAGCAATGGTTTCATTTCGTTTCACTCAGCTTCCTGAAAAATTTTCTTCACACCATGCCACTTGGAGTGAATGAATAATGCATCCATTGTAAAGTGTAGGCTGTGGCTAACGACTATTTTATGGCTTGGGTAATTGCTCATTCTAACTGAAGATTACTCAAGTAATCTGATGCTTTTTTTTTTTTTTTAAAGAAACTTGCATTGACCAACATTTGTGGAACTTTCTTTCCTAAACAGCAGTAGTAATTGTACCAAACACTCAATAACACAGGTACACATTTATTGCAATGCTTATTGTGATGGTTATTGCATAGAACGTAACTTTAAATGGTACGTTACACCATAAAGTTATGTTCGCTAGCCAGCGGATGCCGTCAGCGTCCATTAGCATCCGGATGCTAACGGTGGTGGCTATATGGTTTTTGGTCATATAAGCATAAAAAGCGCAGCTGACTACATTCTATTCAGGAGAGGTGCACGTCGGCGACGCAGGCCATAAGAGCTGTGATTGGTCTGCTTTGTCTCCTCCTTCACATTTCCTGGTTCTTGCCACTGCTTTGCTCTGCCTGTTCATGGTGGCACAACTTCCAAGGTGAATCGGTTAAACAGCAGTCCAAATTCAAAAGAATATTGAGGAAGTAAGCACATACAGAGCATTTTGTGGCTCGTCATAACTCCAGTAATTACACAGATTGTCCACTTTGTCTCCTCCTTGACATTTCCTGGTTCTTGCCACTGCTTCGCTCTGCCTATTCACAGCAGCACAACTTTCAAGGCAAGTCGGTTAAACAGCGGTCCACATTCAAAAAAAATATTGAGCTAGTAAGCTCATATAGAACATTTCGTGGCTCGTCATAACCCCAGTAATTACACAGATTATCAAAACAGCAGCGGCAGTGGTTGCAGGCACCATTTTCTCTGACTTCTCTTTTTCTCTGTGCAACGATCGTACTGACCCTGAGATGGCTTGGATTACCCAAGAGTCTGAGCAGCATCACACTCTATGGGCATAACAACAAGCGGCAACTGCCCCTTAAAGCCTTGGAGGAGGAATTCAAGGTAACAGGAGCTAGAGACGTGGTGCAGTATAGGGACTCAAGTGATCTGAAAGTGGCCAATGCTGGAATCCAAGTGAGGACTGGCAGGACTCAAGCGATCTGAAAGTGGCCAATGCTGGAATCCAAGTGAGAACTGGCAGGAAGTGGAGGGCGGAGGATGCTGTCCAAGAGACAGAGGCAAGGCTGCATCACAGGAGCCTGGTGGGAGTGGTCGCACAAGGACGGCTGGGCTAGGATCCTTTCCAACTCCCCGATTAAACACCAAGGAGAGGGAGAGGCAGTGTTCAAGAGGAGGTGAGAGCAGCAGTAGAGGAGATAAGATCCTGCAAGGCAGCAGGCATGAAACATGAGGGAGCCTGGACCAGATGGGAGAATGTGGTTGAGCGGAAAGTAACCTAGACTGAGCTCTGGAAAGCCAAGCCTCACCGCATCAAGTTCCTCATCCTGGCTGTGTGTAATGTGCTTCCAAGCCCATCAAACCTGCACACGTTAGCAGAGACACCATCATGCCCCTTGTGTTTCAAGCGAGGGACTTTAGAACACATCCTCAGCTGCTGCACAAGGGCATTCGGAGATGGTTGGTATTGATGGAGGCATGATCCAGTCGTCAAGTCCATTACTGAAGCTATCAGCGCAGGACTGGTGTGGGCGAAGCAGTTCCGACCCTCCAAGAAATCCATTGCTTTTGTCAGAGCTGGGGAGCAGGCAACCCCTGCATGAAGAACATCCAAAGATATCCTGACCTCTGCAAAAGACTGGCAGCTGCTGGTGGACCTCGAGCGGCAGCTATATTGCAGGAGAGAGAAAGAGGAGAGCCATCTGCAGTACCACTGAAGTGGCAGAGAGGGCCTCAAGATGGTTGTGGCTCAAAAGAGGAGAGCCATGGGGTCATGGTAGCAAAGCCATCTGGACACTGGGTCACCTGGAGGAGGGTGCATGATTTTGAAAGACCTGAAACATCCAATGAATCCAGAGACATCACTGATGATGTGTCCAGAGGCATCAGCAGATGTACGTATACAGCAGTTGCTCCAGTTTTAGTGGGAGGGTGTCATGCATACTATGGAACAGAACCCTTCCAATGTTGCTGCTTACAGTGAAATGTGAGGATTCAAATCTTTGCTAAAATGAGTGTACAGCCTTGGGGCAACAGGAGTGAATCAACATGTCTGTATGTGGGATTCAATACAATAATTATCCCAACTCTATAATTTCCACAGTGTTCACACTCCATGGCAACAATGGAACAATGGAGTGAGTTGTTTTCCACCTGATGTCACTCTCAAATGTGTCTATACAACTTTGCATGTACAGTGCCTGCGTAAAGTTTGGTGTTGATATCTGACTTTGTTCTTGTTTTATTGTTGGATGCATGGTATAAAGCCATACTATGGAAAGCCGTAGTAGTAGTCTAGAGAACAACGTGAATGGGTCCCCGTATTGGTGGGAAACCTTGTCCGGCAGGGAAGGGAGCAAGGCCTTTCCGGTCGTTAACCTGCGAAACCCTTGCAACACCAAAGTCCTCAAGATTGGGACATGGAACGTTCGTAGCATGTTGAGGCCAGAAAAGCTAGAAAACATCAATAGAGAAATGGACAGAATGTAGCTAAACATCCTTGGACTGACAGAGAACAGATGGAAAGAGAAAGGTGACATCAGAAGCGACAGGTATAAAGTGATCCATTCTGGAGGAGATCAAAGTCAGCGTGGAGTGGTGCTTTTGATGGATCAAACAACAAGCAAGAGTTTGACTGAAGTAGAGTGTGCAAATGACAGACTGATGAGAGTGAGACTGAATGGATCCCCGGTTGACATTGTGGTGATTGTGGTCTACATGCCAACAACAGACTATGAAGACGAAGAAGTGGAAGCAATTTATGAGCAAGTGGAGGACTCCATCCAACATGGAAGAGGGGATGACTATGTGATAGTGATGGATGACCTGAACACAGTAGTGGGAAACCATAGCGAAGACAATGTGAACTGGCCAGTATGGCCTGAGAAACAGAAATGAGCAAGGGAAAATGTTGATAGAATTCTGCAAGGGGAATAAGCTCTGTATCACCAACACGTGGCACAAGCATCATAAGCACAGAATCTACACCTGGTTAGCACCTGGAGACTTGAGAAGGATGCACTTGGAATATATCATAGTGAAGCAACGTTACCAAAATAGTGTCAAGAATGCGCATGCCTTCCTTGGTGCAGATGCTGACTCAGACCATAACCTCGTTGCCATGAAAACCAGATTGAAGCTGAAACACTTGAAGAAGCCAAACCCATGCTGTTGATGGATGCATTGAGAGGAGGGATGAAGGAGAAACTAAGTGATGGTGTGAGAACTTGACTGGCATACATTAAGCACCATCAAACAGACATCAATGCACAGTGGAACCACCTGAAGAGAGCAGTAATTGAGAGTGCAGAGAACATCGGACATGAACAGAGAAGACCAGCAAAGAAACCCTGGATCACAGATGTTATGATAAGAAAAATGGATGAAAGGAGAGAATGGAAGAAAGAAAACACAGCAGATGGCAGAAAAATGTACAATGGTGTGAAGAAGTGTTTGTCCCCTTCCTGAATTCTCATTTTTTGTATGTATTACACTTAAATGTTTCATATTATCAACCAAATTTAAATATTAGACAAAGATAACACAAGTAAACACAAAATGCAGTTTTTAAATGAAGGTGTTTATTGTTAAGGGAAAAAAATCCAAATTTATATGGCCCTGTGTGAAAAAGTTATTGCCCCCCCATTAAAACATAAATTAACTGTGGTTTATTGCATCTTTGGAAAGCTGAGTTCAATTTCTCAAGCCACACCCAGGCCTGATTACTGCCACACCTGTTCTCAATCAAGAAATCACTTAAATAGGACCTGCCTGACAAAGTGAAGTAGACCAAAAGATCCTCAAAAGTTAGACATCATGCTGCGATCCAAAGAAATTGAGGAACAAATAAGAAACAAAGTAATTGAAATCTATCAGTCTGGAAAAGGTTATAAAGCCATTTCAAAAGCTTTGGGACTCCAGCGAACCACAGTGAGAGCCATTATCCACAAATGGCGAAAACATGGAACAGTGGTGAACCTTCCCAGGAGTGGCCGGCCGACCAAAATTACCGCAATAGTGCAACGATGACTCATCCAAGAGGTCACAAAAGACCCCACAACAACATTCAAAGAACTGCAGGCCTCACTTGCCTCAGCTAAGGTCAGTGTTCATGACTTCACCATAAGAAAGAGACTGGGCAAAAATGGCCTGCATGGCAGAGTTCCAAGACAAAAACCACTGCTGAGCAAAAAGAAGATAAAGGCTCGTCTCAGTTTTGCCAGAAAACATCTTGATGATCCCCAAGACTTTTGGGAAAATACTCTGTGGACTGACGAGACAAAAGTTGAACTTTTTGGAAGGTGTGTGTCCCATTACATCCGACGTATAAGTAACACAGCATTTCAGAAAAGGAACATCATACCAATAGTAAAATATGGTGGTTGGTAGTGTGATTGTCTGGGGCTGTTTTGCTGCTTCAGGACCTGAAAGACTTGCTGTGGTAAATGGAACCATGAATTCTGCTGTCCACCAAAAAATCTTGAAGGAGAATGTCCGGCTATCTGTTTGTGACCTCAAGCTGAAGTGCACTTGGGTTCTGCAGAAGGACAATGATCCAAAACACACCAGAAAGTCCACCTCTGAATGGCTTAAGGAAAACAAAATGAAGACTTTGGAGAGGCCTAGTCAAAGACCTGACCTGAATCCGATTGAGATGCTGTGGCATGACCTTAAAAAGGCGGTTCATGCTCAAAAACCCTCCAATGTGGCTGGATTACAACAATTCTGCAAAGATGAGTGGGCCAAAATTCCTCCACAGTTCTGTAAAAGATACCTTGCCAGTTATCGCAAACACTTGATTGCAGTTGTTGCTGCTAAGAGTGGCCCAACCAGTTATTAGGTTTAGGGGGCAATCGCTTTTTCACACAGGGCCATGTAGGTTTGGATTTTTTTTACCCTTAATAATAAACACCTTCATTTAAAAACTGCATTTTGTATTTACTTGTGTTGCGGCGGCATGAAATAAAGCGGCGTTGTTGGAGGTTTTAAGTAGAGTTTATTAATCATACCGCCGTCACGAGCTCCACTCCCGGCGCTGTGCATGAGCGCCGGTGAGCGAGCCCACGGCTCTCAGAGAAGGAGAGGAGACACGTGTGTGTCTACCTGTTGCAGGATCAGAGTGAGAGAGAGAGATTGCGTTACAGAGTTGCACCTTAAATACTTGACCATAACAATACATCAAAGGGACATACCCCACAGTTAGAATGATCAAAGGGATAACAGAACAGGCAGGAGGTATTTGCATTTGTAAGACCAAGGGCAGATTAGCTAGACCTCGCTCCAGGTGAAGGACAAAGAGGCTAACAAGCACATCTACATATTGATCTGAATCTCTAGGTCACAGTGAGGACAGGAGACATGGGTACAATGGATGAAAGGCAATCCTTAACATCACAGAGGTGAGACAGAAGAAACTCGTCTACCTGTAGACATTAATACACCAAAACACATCTACATATGTAAGATGCTCAGAAAAAGCACAGTAAGAACAAGCCGTATGAACACTATACAGAATGGCGCATTACATCACAATACATGCATGTTTGCATCACAAATACATGAATGGCACATTGCATCTCAGTAGTGCAGCAGGCAAGAGGGCTGAGTGTCCTTAGTCTGTTGTGGGGTTAAAATGAACCGCCACACGCTCCCCCCCAGAGGACGCGGCAGGGGGCCGCGACCTCGATAATCCATCTGTGTGAGCGAGCTGTGGGAGAAGCTCGCTGCAGGCGGAGGGGGAGGGAGGGGAGGGGTAGTAAGTGCCGGCAGGAGCTGTGAAATCGTCCTGAGCCGCGCAAAAATTGCTTGCTGCTCCGCGACGTCGAGGGGTTGTCCCGTTGCACGTGCGGAGATCACACGAAGAAAAATTAGTCTCTGACTCCTCTCGTGGCCATGAAGAAAAGCAGGAGCGGCTGTAAGAAAAAAAGTAAACAAAGCAGAGGGACTATTGGCTTTGGGTGCTGAAGCAACCCCAAAGCCCCCGGGAACAGCTGACGGCTGAAATCCCTTTGTGCCGTGGCTAAGACCATTAAAAAAAATCCAGTGGCGAGCTGCGTGCTTGCTTCAGGTGAACGAGCAGCCCTGAAGGTTCTGTGAGCAGCGGCGGAGGACGATGGCGGTCTTTGGCGTGGCTGAGACTGTTAACAAATCCTTCGAGCGTGCTGCATGCGTGCCTCAGGTGAGCGAGCAGCCCTGAAAGGCAGCGGCGAAGGAGGAAAGCAGTCTGTGGAGCCGTTACTTGTCCCGTGCGTGATGCGCCGTCCTTGTAACTCCCCGAGCGTGCGCGGGGGTTCCGTGGCGTGGGTGGGCCGCTGGAGTGGCGAGTCAGGGTGCAGAAACTTGGCGGAGATCAGCGCAGACGGCGCCGATAAAATCCAGGTTGAGCTGTGGCTGTAGATTGGCCATGGTGCGTTGGAGCGGTGAGAGGAAATAGACGATCTTTAGTCCCTCAGGCCCGTGCAGATGCGTTGGAGCGGCGGGAGGGAATAGACAATCTTTTGTTCCTCAGGCTCATGCAGCTGCGTTGGAGCGGTGAGAGGGAGGAGACGATCGTTGTCGCTCGTGCGGCCATGGTGCGTTCAGTTCCACGCGCTGTGCTCTCCGTCGGCCCTGGAGGTTGCCGTCGTGGAGAGAGGACGAGGTGCGTGCGCTCTCTGTGAGAGTGGCCGGTCCAGCGTGGATGTGCAGATCTCAGGCGTGCAGGTCTCACCGTGAAGCGTGAAGCGGTCATCAGTGTCGCGGTCCAGACCAGAAGTTGCTTTGCACAAAGCGTGTGCTTTCAAGCGGGGTCACCAATGCAGCTGCGCGGCTGTCCAGCTCGGAAGGTTGCTTTCGCACAAAACGTGTGCATGTTCGAGGGGTCACCAGTGCGGCGGCATGAAATAAAGCGGCGTTGTTGGAGGTTTTAAGTAGAGTTTATTAATCATACCGCCGTCACGAGCTCCACTCCCGGCGCCGTGCATGAGCGCCGGTGAGCGAGCCCACGGCTCTCAGAGAAGGAGAGGAGACACGTGTGTGTCTACCCGTTGCAGGATCAGAGTGAGAGAGAGAGATTGCGTTACAGAGTTGCACCTTAAATACTTGACCATAACAATACATCAAAGGGACATACCCCACAGTTAGAATGATCAAAGGGATAACAGAACATGCCGGAGGTATTTGCACTTGTAAGACCAAGGGCAGATTAGCTAGACCTCGCTCCAGGTGAAGGACAAAGAGGCTAACAAGCACATCTACATATTGTTCTGAATCTCTAGGTCACAGTGAGGACAGGAGACATGGGTACAATGGATGAAAGGCAATCCTTAACATCACAGAGGTGAGACAGAAGAAACTCGTCTACCTGTAGACATTAATACACCAAAACACATCTATATATGTAAGATGCTCAGAAAAAGCACAGTAAGGACAAGCCGTATGAACACTATACAGAATGGCGCATTACATCACAATACATGCATGTTTGCATCACAAATATATGAATGGCACATTGCATCTCAGTAGTGCAGCAGGCAAGAGGGCTGAGTGTCCTTAGTCTGTTGTGGGGTTAAAACGAACCGCCACAGTGTTATCTTTGTCTAATATTTAAATTTGTTTGATGATCTGAAACATTTAAATGTGACAAACATACAAAAAAAAAAAAAGAGAAATCAGGAAGGGGGCAAACACTTTTTTCACACCACTGTATAAGAAACTGAACAATGAACTGAGGAGAGAAACAGATAAGGCCAGAGAGAAGTACTGGAAAGAGCAATGCAAAGATATTGAATACCTGGAAAAAACAGGAAGGATCAGAATCAGAATCAGAATCAGGTTTATTGCCATTGTTCATGTAGTACACAAACTAGGAATTTGTCTCGGTACAATGCTGCAACATTAAACATGATAAGATAAGAGAAATAAACTATACATGTAATAAAGTGTAATGGTTGGATGGACCAACTGTATCGAAAAGTGAAGGAGCTGACATGGAAGAACATCTCAGGACAGAAAACAAAGAGCATTATGAGCAAGCAAGGTGAACTGCTGACAGACCCTGAGCAAGCCAACTGCAGGTGGAAGGAATACATAGAGGAGCTTTACAACAAGGAAGGGAAGCCAGAAGAGATCGACCTGGAAGACGAGACAGTGGTGGAGGATGACCAGTTAGGGCCGGACATTTTGGACAGAGAAATAGAGCAAGCAATGGACAAGCTGAAGACAGGTAAAGTCGAAGATGAAGATGGCATTCCAGCAGAGCTGCTCAAAGCACTGAGCCCAGAAGTGATGAAACACCTGGTGAACCTTTGCAAGACCATGTACAATACCGGAGAATGGCCTGCAGACTTCCTGTGCAGTATTATCGTTCCACTACAAAAGAAACCAAACGCACAGAGGTGTGGAGCCCATCGGCCAATCAGCCTCATATCCCACACATTTAAGTCATGTTGAGGGTGCTGAACAACAGACTGACAGCCAAAACATTTGAGTACATCGAAAGTGATCAGTTCGGTTTCAGGAAAGGTATGGGCACCTGAGAGGCAATAGTGATGATGAGAACAATAGGAGAATGCAGTATAGAGCACAATCAAGACGTATACTGTAGGTATGCTTTGTCAACTTTGAAAAAGCATTTGACAGGGTCGATTGGACAATACTGATGAGGATTTTGAAAGATCTGGGAGTGGACTGGAGAGATAGATGTCTCATTGCAGCCTTGTACATGGGACAGACGGCAACAGTAAGAACAGATCAAGGAGTGGCAGGACCATGCACCATCGGAAGAGGAGTACATCAAGGTTGTTTGGTATCCCCCTTGCTGTTTAACATCTATGCAGAAGCAATGATGAAAGAAGCCATGGAGGAAGTTGAAGAGTGCTTGAAAGTGGGAGGTCATCACATTCACGCGGGGAGGTTTGCAGATGATCAGGTGATGATGGCAAGCTCAGCAGAAGGACTACAGACAATCATGTCTCAAGTGAACGACGTGGTGGACAGATATAAAATGAAGATCAACCAGAAGAAGATTAAAGTGATGAAGATCGGAAAGAGCAAACAAGAACAGCTGCAAATCAACATCAGTAGAAAAAATCTCAAAAAAGTCCAACAGTTCAAGTACCTTGGCAGCCTGCTGACAGAAGACAGAAGAAGCAAGAAGGAGATCAAGACAAGAATCACCATGGCCAAAGATGTGTTCAATAAACACCAAACGCTACTCATTAAAGGTAACTTGAGGAAATGTCTCATCAAGACACTGGTGTGGAGTGTGCTCCTCTATGGCTCAGAAACCTGGACTATGAAGGAAGCAGACATAAAGAGACTGGAGAGCCATGAGATGTGGATGTGGAGGAGAATGGAGAATATCAACTGGACAGACAGGGTGGGAAACAATGAGGTACTGAGAAGAATGGGAGAAAAGAGAACTTTGCTGGATACCATCTGGAAAAGAAAAGCTTGATGGATTGGACACATCATAAGATCAGAAGGGTTACTTCGAACAGTGTTGGAGGGTAGAGTTGAGGGGAAACAACGGAGAGGGAGAAAGAGAGTGAGGATGATGGATGACATCAGGCAAGGACAGAAATACCATGAAATGAAAAAGATGGCACTAGACAAGGAGGAGTGGAGATGGCTGACATGTGCTGGACCTGCCTCACTCATATCGCTGTCTCCTGATGACTTCGATCCAATCAATACCGTCTATAACTGTATTTTAGACATTAAATCATGGATGGCAGCAAACTTTCTTCACCTTAACTGGGGCAAAACTGAAGTTTTAGTCATTGGTCCTGAAGCTCTGAGAGAGAAAATTTTACCAAAATAACATAGTCTGTCCTTTATCCCATCCCATCATGTTAAAAATTTGGGTGTCATTTTAGACTCTGAGCTTGGTTTTACTCCACACATTAAAAATATAACACAAACAGGATTTTACTATCTAAAGAACATAACCAGAGTCTGCCCATTTCTCTTTCGAGCAAACACGGAGATACTGATGCATGCTTTTATCACCAGTTGTATTGATTACTGTAATACCCTGCTCTTTGGTCTTCCCAAAAAGACAATTTCAAATCTAGTTATTCCAGAATCTAAAGTTATTCAAAGTTATTCAAATCTACAGTTATTCAGCTGTACGTGTTCTGATGAAGACCAGACAACAAGCTCACATCACGCTGGTTTTAAGGTCACTGCATTGGCTCCCTGTGTCTTTCAGGATCGATTTGGTTCTTTTACTGATTTATAAATATCTGCACGGTTGTGAACCTTCTTATTTATCAGAACTGCTTTTAACATATGAGCTCCCTCGGCCCCCCGGTCCTCTGGTGCTGGCCTTTTAATTATCCCTACTGTCAGAACACGCACCCACACTGAGGCTGCTTTTAGTTACTACAGCCCATGTCTGTGGAACAGCCTGCTGGAGAACATCAGGGCTGCCGAGAATGTTCATGTTTTTAAAAGCAGACTAAAGACCTACTATTTTAACTTAGCTTTTGATTAGTTTCCTATTTTAATTGTCTTAATTTATGATTTTAAGCATACTTGATGTTGCTCTGGTCACAGTTATTTATTTTACGACTAATTATTAATACATTTGAATTTATGTCTGTTTGTAGTTGTGTTGTTTTATTCTTTTAGTTATCTTAACTATTTAGTCCTTTTACCAACAAATTATCTTATTATTATTTATGAGTGATTGTTTTATTTTTTTATCATCTTGTCCAAGCTTCAGCGTTTCCTCATAGGGAGCCCTCCCACAGGGAGTTGTGCCTGTTTTCTAGCTGTAGGGTGCTGGCCTGTGATTGCCCTGGTCTACCCGGCTGAGGGAACTGTACGCTACGGCGCCAAGTCTGTGGTGTTGATCACTCGGGTTGGACTTGAGCGGTCTCAGAGGTGGTGTTCCTGTAGCTTTGGACTTGACACTTTCCCTGCTGATGATGGCTCCCTAGTGATGGTGCTTCCACACCTGAATCCTCAGTGCCCAGCCATAAGTCTCCCACAGATGAAAGTTTGTGTGTGTGTGTGTGTGTGTGTGTGTGTGTGTGTGTGTGTATTAATTGTGATTTATTTCAATGTGTGAAGCACTTTGTGTTGCAACTTTCTGTATGAAAAGTGCTATATAAATAAAGTGTTGATTGATTGATTACCTCAGTGATGCTACATGGAATTTACAGAAAATCTGGTTTCAGACTTGAACCAACAGTATTCAGAAATGCATAAATAGGGCCACAAAAAAAGTGTTACTGACACGAAAGTTTCTAAAAGTTCCATGTACTTTTTTTATTTTAATATTTTATCTTTCATTCATTCATTCATTCATTCATTCATCTTCTTAACTGCTTAATCCTTTTTGGGTTGCAGGGGGGAGTCTGGAGCCTATCCCAGCATCTTTGGACAAGAGGCAGGGTACACCCTGGACAGATCACCAGTCCATCGCAGGGCCAACCCAGAGGATCCTATTTTGATGGTCTGGAGCAGGCTTTTGTGCCTTGCTTTGCACCTTGCACTGGTGCTTTCTTTTGTGCTGTCAGCTCATTGTCTGGTTTTCTGCTGTGTACCCTTGCCACCCGAATAGGAATTGAACCTTGTGCTTGTTGGAGTGGATTGATTGAAAGTGGGTGAGGGTCGGCACCAAGTTTAATATGCATTTTATTTCAATGCGCTTTTGATCTGCAGAAAGCAGGTCTGAAATCAGCAGCACATTATCAACTGCTATTTTGACAATGAGTTTAAAAGGCATGGACATGCACATATGTATGTGTTCCTACACTGGAGCTAGAATTTTTTGGTGTCTGTTGTTTTGATGTACTGATTTTTGTAAAAATCTGTTATAATCCCTGACCTGATCTTTCTTTCTTTCATTCATTCATTCATTCATTCATTCATTCATTTATTAATTCATTTGCATTCTGTCCAGGGTGTACCCTGCCTCTTTCCCGAAGATGCTGGGACAGGCTCCAGTCCCCCACAGGTGAAAGACTGTTAAGAAGACGAATGAATGAATTGTAAACTTACAGACAAGTACATACATTAAGCATTCATTTATTTATTGTCTATTTAAGTGAACAAAATGTGGGTCAGTTTTTTTTCTTTAAATTTAACTACCGGACTTCCATGCTTGTTGCACAGCAGGACCAGTCTGCTCTACACCAGGAAAAGCATTGTCACCGTGGCCAGAGGAGAGCCAGCATGTGCATGCGGTGCAGACAGCCACCATTATCTAATTCATGACAGTTTTTAAATCATCATTCGCTGTCATTCTTTTTACAGAACGATTCAAAATGAAAGTATCCCGACAGGTGTTTTGCGTTAAAACACAATTCTGCATTTGCAGCTTGCTCTTTATCAGTTTAAAAGGAAGTTCAGATGACAGCGAAATGAGTGTGCCGACTCCCATCTGATAATATAACTGAAGGTATTTTTACAACTCTGTCAAACTTATGCACAAAGAGGAAGACTGGTATAACCTCTGAATTATTATATATAATTGTGCATAATTATGATCACGTGTCCCCAGTGCGAGCAGGGCTGTGTGCAAAACAGATCTGGCCACCTATTTAAAAGCTTTATTAAAGGGAATGAGAGCAAAGGCAGCAATTGGTTTATTTCACATTATGTCCAAAACACGCCTCTAAATAATTAAGAGCATTAGGACAGCCTCTTTGCATTTTGTGTCCATGCAAAATTCATTTTAGCACAGCTGTAATATCAAAATGGACTTGGAAGTGCCCATAAATGTGGGCTGTGCCTTCGACAATAGACTGATGACTAGACCATTGTAATAGAGCCCAGAGAGACAGAAAACCAATCACTCTCACATTAATGTCCAAGAACAATTTATCCCCAGTTGATGCTAATTAACCTAATGTGCATGTCTTTGAACTGAGGGAAGAAAGTGGAGTACCTGGTGAAAAACCCATACAGACACGTGGAGAACATACAAACTCCACATAGAGAAGTTACCACTGGCCAGGGGTGTGTTCGAACCCACAATCTTCTCGCTGTGAGGCGACAGTGCCAACCACTGAGCTGCTTTCTGTCACCTGTCCAGAGTATGAAGAAAGTTTTTTTTAATGTTCTCTGAAATGAATTTATTTCCTAAATACCAAAGAGAAAAATAACACTCCATGGAAAACAGGCAGCGCTTTTTCATTGCAATTGATGACTCACTGCATTATATACACCCGTTACCAGAGTGGGTGTAAGATAAAAGGACTAGGATAAAAGATAAAAGAAGGAAAAGTTTGAGTCTAGGACCAAATGTATCAGAGTGCACAGAAAAAAAAAAAAACTGCTCTCAAATGTTCTGTTTCAAGACTAATAGAAAATCTCTGTACAGCCTGTCTAGACTGATAGGAAAATAATTTGCTCTGCCTATACAGTGACAAGTCCGACATGAATGAGTTTCAGCTCTCGACTGATTGCCTGAATCTGTTCCAATATGGATTTAACAAGGCCTAAAGAATAGCAGGAAGCTCTGTGAGGAGGTAAAGCTCATTACACACACAAACACAAAGTTGAACAGTTGGGAAAAAATCTGTATACAAAATGGCAGAATAAAAACAGACAACATACTCATTCTCAACATCTTATTATTAGCAAGGGAGTGAAATGTTGACCAGCAGCTAACCAAGTCCAAGGCTGTTCTTCTTATTGTGTTTCTTTAGGTAATGATTCAGCTCTGGCTTGTGACTGCTCAGATGGGAAGAGATACATCACGTGTTCTTAGCTTCATTTTGTACCTTGTTAATTTGACTTTTAACAAACCTATTTGACTATTGTTGACGTAGTCATTTATGCTCCGTTGTTTTACATCCTTCTTAGCTCCATTTGTTTTTAGATTTTCTTATCTTTTATTTTGATGTTTTTAGCTTAGTTTATAGATATGGTGTTATGTCTGGAATTAGGACGGCAGAGGCGGTAGCTGTACTGAACGATGACTTTATTAAACAGAGACTGCTAACAGCACGTGTTACAGTTGTATAGCTACTAAGGTAGCTGTGAACAAGCACAGGCTGGTGTCGGCATAGAGGCGAAGCGCCAAAGAGGCAGTCTCCCGCCGTCAGTCCCCTAACATAGGGCTGGGCGTGATGATGTCATCATGTCTGCGCAGTCTGTTGTAATATCACTTCACAGCATATGGGTTTTTAGTTCCCTTTGTTTTATGTGTTCTTAGCTTCATTTTGTATTTTAGCTCTAGTGTTTTCCTCAGTGCAGCCCCTCGTTCCGGATGCTGCTTGGCCCATCTGCAGGGGTGTTGGTCTCATGGGTCACTTTGGCTTGTGTGGGTGGGAGCTCTATGCCATTGCCTTACAGCTGTGGTGTGGGCCCCGGTCTGTCCTGGTCAGGGTGGCTTCGGTGGCACGCCCTGTGGTCATGGGTTGCGTAGTCTCCCGGCGCGGGGGGCTCCACAGGATGGCCTTCCTTCACATGGTGCCTCGGTGCCAAGCTATGTCTCTTTCATTTTATATGTCTCTTTTATTTTATGTGTATGAGAGAAGTGGGGAGTGGTGAATGTGCTTGTGTGTGTGTATGGGAGGGATGGGATGTATCGTGCAAATATATGTATTTAAATTTGTCTACTGTTTTTTATCCATGCAAAGCACTTTGCGCAGCATTTAATGTTTGAAAAGTGCCATACAAATAAAGTTTGATTATAATGAGAAATATAATAGAAATCTAAGTTTGAGTTAAACCTAACACATTAGTCTAACATTTTTCATCATTAAATAATTCATAGTTCAATTAAAGCAAACCATAATAATAATGAAATATATAATCAAACTTACTGTGATGCCTGCTTTTTTATTCTTTAATTAGAAAGGATCTCTATCAGCTGAACTAGTTCTACCAACTCAGTTTCAATCTGTGTCAGCTGGTGGAAGAATGGAGTCAGACAGGGTGCCAGTTTTGTGAGCTATTTTGATCATTCACTGGTACCAAATGAAAAGAATGTCATTGGGAGTTACAGTGTAGATTGAAATTAGAGAACAATGTTTTAATACTTGATTTATTCTAACATATGTTATTCTTCATTGTTCAGAATTTTACAGAATATTAGCTGTGGCTATACCGTTGCTGTACTAGCATGTGTTTTTAAATAACCAAGGCACTTCAACACAAACATTTATTTTGCAAAAAACAAAACAAAACAAAAAAAGAGTGAGCAAAATTAGAAAACAGTAACCAGCCACTGTGTCAGAAGAGAAGATTTAAACAATTTTTTTTAGGGCTATAGGATTAAAAAATTAATAGTGTAGAGGCCCTTGCTTTGAATGACTTCAGGACATCACCAGTATCTCACACTGCTCTGATGTGATCTTGGTCCATTCTTCTTGTAGTCTCTTCCACAGTTCAGTAACTGTAGTGGGTTTCTTAGCCATTACTTTGTCACCAAGGATTTTCCAGAGATTCTCTATGGGGTTTAGATCTGGACTCTGGGCTGGCCATTTCATTGTTTCAATAACACAGGGTTACAAAAATATTTTTTTCTGAGTTGTCTGTGTTTTTTCAACTGATTTAAGACAATTTTGCACCGCTGAATCCGAAAATGACATCCGTTCTCTCGATCGGGTCAAAAAAAATCTGATCTTCCGACTAAATCGATTACATTTTTGTGACATTATCGGTTGATTTTTATTAATATTTCTCATCCGAAACAATTTTTTAAGAGAAAAAGTCGTTTTCTAACACAATTTATTGATTAAATGCTACAAACTTCGATTACTGTAAATTGAATAGTAGACCTTGGGTAAGTACATGTAACTTGAATGTTACATCATCATTGCTCAAAATTCAGAGCTTCAACTTCCGTTTATTCAAACCTCTAGAATGCTCAGCGGCAGGGATGTGTCTCTTCAGAGTCCAACAGTAATCAGCCATCATGACAATGTCATAAATTGTCATAACATGATGTCATGACAATTTAGGACACCGTGCCATAAATTGGTGCATGCAAACTCTTCAGAGTTCGAGAAATTTCAAGAAATAAAAAAGAATTTTGCATCATATAAAGAAAAAATACCAATACATGTAAACAAAAATGTAAAAAACAACACGTGGCCATACTTCAAAAAGTTGACCTGACTGAGCAAAACCAGTGTGATTTTTGGATTCAGCACATCAAAATTGTCCTAAATCAGCTAAAAAAAACTTAGACAATAAATTTGGTGTTGACCAGTGTAATGTTAGATTCAAGGAGTTATTTTAACCCGTTTTGCAGTTTTGCTGAGACATAACCTTGCCCTGTTCAGCAGTGAACTGTCGAGCAATTCCAGCTGCAGTGTTGAACTGATTCCCCATTGAGAATCTTTGCATAATCCTGTCCCCCAAATCAGAGCAGTGTGAGAAACTAGTGATGTCCTGTGGGCGCAGATGTGCTGAAATCATTCAAAGCAAGGGCCTCTACACTTCCTATTAACTTTTTAATCCTATAGCCCTAATAAAACATTGTTTAAATCTTCTCTTCTGACACAGTGGTTACTGCGGTGTATGTGACATGTCACACTGCAGGCGCACACACACGCAGGTGACGTCAGCACGTCGGTGTTGGGGTTTGGAAGGAGAGTCCTGCAACATTGTTCTGTACCACAAGTTGCTAAACAAAATAAAGCTAACCTTAGTACAATGTCGCCATCTGCCCATTCATAACATTGGCGATGAGGATGGAGACTTTATTTACACCTCTACAGCCGTTCTTCTTACCTGCCTGGTGAGCCGCCGAGTCCATGGTCCCACTGGTATAAATCTTTTGAGACTTTCATGGCCACTATTGACCTAGCTAAGGCTAGTGAGCCAAGGCTAAGGGTCATGCTAGTTCATAACCTCGGCACGTGCTGTAAAAAATGTACTGTGCTGTGCTGTAAAAAAGTCACACTGCCACCTCTAGTGGCCCGGCATAGTTATTACAGTACCTTTTTTCCTGGCTCCATTGACGGCAAAGGTGAGTTGGATTTGTGTTTATTTCGAAAACAAAGCCTTATCTCAGAATTCTGGCAAATTAAAAGTCGAGAAAATATGGTGATACAATGATACAAGCCTTTAGTTACATTTAATTTTGACCGGGCGAGCTGAAACAGACAGGTGAACAGACTGACACACACACACACACACACACACACACACAACCATCCATCCACACACAGACGCATTGTGTGATTACCGTATGCCACCGTTTTCACCAAGGCATAATAATGCTAATCTCAGTAAATGGTCGTTGTCCACCCATTCTTCAGCCTTAACAGTTAGTTTTCTAATTTTGCTCAGTTTTTTTTTTTTAACAAAATAAATGTTTGTGTTGAAGTACCTTTGTTATTTACAATATGTACAGAGGAGAAAAATTTATGTGATACGTCAACATCTTTCCTGATCCAAAAATCAGTTAAAAAAGCAACCAATTTCAAAACAAAGCTTTTTTGGAAAGCCTGGAGAACTATTGCTCAAGACCACTTAAAAAAATACAGGAAAGCCTGGCTTCTTGGAAGCAAAAAATAGAGAAATGAGAGCTGGCTTTAGACTTTTTCACAGTACTCTATGTCCCTTAGTGCCCATTGGGGATAACATACAGTTTACTATATATACTAAATACATATGGATTGGTGGCCTAGTTGATAAAGCATCCATCTCACAACTGGAAGTTTGGGGGTTCAAGTCTTGGCAAGGTCATACCAAAGACCATATAAAACTGGTACTGCCCGCCTTCTAGCTTGGTGCTCAGCGTAGCAAAATGGGGGAAGGAGACGTTGTTTGTGGCGGCGGCTTGCATGGCAGCTACCTCTCTGATTCTACATGTGACTAACATTGTAGACAGGAGAAACATCATTTCGTTCCACTGTACATGACTGGCTGTATGGACTGAATGACAACAGAGATGGCTTCTTCTACATGCAATTACTATTATGTGAATAGCTTTTAGAGATTTGTTATTGCAACATCAGTGTTTCATAAAAATTTAACAATGAAATGAAAACAATGAGACAAATATCTATATTGATGTTAAGAATGCTATAAAAGGCAGACTATAAATAGAAAATCAACAGTTAAAACTGATATTTCTATTCCATCTAATATGGTCATGTCTTAATGTCACGACTTTTTAAAAATGACATTGGTAGCCATTATTTCACTTGAGTTTATTTGTAACAAATGAAACTTGTGTCGATTAAAGAACAGAAATTCATACAGACTTGTTTTTCAGTTTTCACACGCTCCGAGAGCCAATGTAAGAAAATAAAAAGCACTTGTTGACTCGGAGCAGAAAACAGAAACAAAAAAATGGTTTACATGTACAGACCAAATTGGAGGTAACTGATCCAAGTAACACACCATATTTCATTTTTATACAGTTTTATAAACTCCAGTTTTATTCAACTACATTGTACATCGGGGGTAAAATAGAACACTTTTATTGTGAAACGTTTCTTTTGTGGTACATCAAATCCACAATGTGATGTATTGCACATACTGCTGTGGCTTAAAACTGTGATTTCAGGTGCACCCTTTTCTTATTCTTATATCTCTCTTTGTCTATCTGATAAATTTCTACTCACTCTTTAACTTTCATTAATTAATTAATTTACGCATTTCGGCTACTCTCTGTGTTTTCGTGTTATTTACATATACACATCGACGTGAGCATCACAGGGTCCATCTCTACTGAGTTCAAGTAAGACTCCTTTTTTTGGGGGGGGAACTGCGGGCTTTCAGATATAACAGAATACTAATATTAGTGCATAGTACAAAGATAGAAAGTGCAAGTCTTCCCATAATAGGTGCGACCAAAGGGGCATCGCAAAGTGGTACCATGCATACAAACAACAGGGTTACTGTTAGATGGCGGAAAACTGTCGACGAGCTCTCATATGGCCAAAAGTGAGGGGAGATACAAAAAAAAGGACTATATATGACTAGGCTGTGTCAATAGAGATGTAGCACCTGAACTTCTCCCATTTTGTCTCTCTTTTGTTAACAGAAACCAAAGAATGTAGACATCATGATGACAGATGCAGATGATTTTAGCATATGGTCTGATATTTTTTCTCCAGACCGGCAAGTTTGACTAGTCTGCACCAGCTCACCATCATGAGACAACTTAAAAGTCTTTAAGTCGAAGAGCATATTCACAGACCTTGCGTGTGTTCCATAAAGAAAATATGAAAATCTTGAAACCGATGCCTTTTCTCCCTAAAAATGATCAGACTATCATGCTAATAACCAACTTTAAAAAACACATTTCGCCTCTAGTTGAGTCTCATGATAAGAGAGTTTATACCGTTTTAATTAAAATAGATATGATAAAGTGATAGCTGCGTTTAAAATGGGATTACAACTTATTCAGCCTTCCATTCAAAATTTCACAACCAAAAAAAATAATATATATATATATATACACACACAACACATAGAATACTTTCATGTAGTGTAATGTAACAAAGTAAAACACACAGACATTCAGTTCACATCTGCACATGCTTACATACATACATACAAACAAACAACATACATAAAATACAGAAAAACCTTTTAAAGTAACGTTATCAAAATAGGCGTGTAATATAAGGCACTAGAAATCTAAAATCAAAAATACTTATTAGATGCTGTTTGGAATATGAGTTTGATCAGTCGTTGGTTGCTGCAGGATGAAGGATGATGTCAACTACTGAACTGGTGATGTATAAAAAAAGAGGCCAGAGATTACTTCTCTGACATGCTGAACAAGTATAACATCACTGTGTCTGGAGAATGATGCACCATCATCATAATCATTACCATTATCATCATCATCACGGCTATAACTGCAGTTAGTGACTAGAGACAAAAATATATAATACATCTACTTATTGCACACTGAATTGGACACAGAGAAAAGTCAACGGTGAGCATTCCAGTGAGAAATTGTTCCTCCCCCCCTTCTTTTCTGCATCCCTTCCTCATATTCTGCTTGGGAAAAAAAAACTCTTTGCGAAGCTTATTTGGACAAATAAATACTTTTTAAAGTTTTATTTTGCTTTCTCTGTACTTGTGTTCCATCTGGCTTTCCTTCAACATATGCAGACAATGACTTGGCTGGGATATCCTCTGGGTTTTCTGGTAGTAGCGATGTTCATGCTACACATCCGCCGACCATCAGTGAATTAAAAAATAACCACCATCAGGTCTCTAATGCTGCAGGTGCCAAAGTAAGGTTGAGAATCCTGTGTGCATGCGAAACATGTTTGTGGAGAATACAGGAGAGTGACACTCATTTTTGTGACATTTTTCATAGAACTGTGAACACACTGGATTTTGATTGTACACTTGTAAAACAGTATTGTAACACATTAAAAAAATGGCTACAGTTCATTGGATTACACAGAAACAAAAAAAAACAACAACAAAAAAACCTAAAGGTCTGCCTTTATATGGCCAGTGTTTGCAAAGACATAAACTTTGTAAAAACGAAAGAACAGAACTGGCAACAAGGAAAAAGCCGTTTAAAAAAAACAATAGAATCACATTTTTTCTAGAAAACTAAATAAATTTTTACTTTGTGGTATGGATTTTAAACCTCAATAAACCTTAAACTTCACTAAACCTTCCCTTATCTTAGAGTGTGAAGCATAAGGTTGAACTTGGTGGTGTTTATTACTTTACGGTAGAAATATTTTCTAGCATTCATGGGAAACAAGAGTCTGTTTCCGAAACAAAATGAGAGAGAGTGTCTTTTTTTAGGTGTGTGTTCTTGGTCGTTTTTAATACTGTGTGCTCTGTGTTTTCAGTCTCTCTGTTGGCAATTCTCTGGTGCTCAGAAGTCCCAGTTCTTTTAGTCCAAGAGGCTTCCGCAGGATGGATTTGAAGACTCCTTCTTGACAGTCCTCAAGATAGAAAATAATCAAAATTTCCTGTGACACAGAAAAATGCTGTAGCTGGGTCCTGTATTTAGGGTGGTGATGCTACACTGGTGGTGGACGAGGTGAGAGTTCCACACCCAAATAACGAGAAAAAAAAGCAATCTGGGTGCTCACAAAAAAGCACTGAAACAAATATTTGATCAAGTATTCTGATTGGAACAGTGGCTGAAGTTCCTTGTTCAGACTGACCAACGGGTGAGTTTGGGCTGAGGGTGAAAGGAAACACCCTTGTCAAGCAGGTTGCTATGGCTCAGTTAGAGGTGCTGTTACTAGGTTACGGGGTAAGCCGATGGTCCCTCTTCACTCTGCATGCGGTGGCAAAAAATAGAAAAACCCCAAAATCCTCAAACGCACATCACAGCCTAGTGCATTTATTCAGGTGCAATGTGACCCGAGAGAAGTGCACTGGGCTGAATGTTACATGAGGGACCTCCATTGGGTTTATGTTGCATAGTGATCAAAGCTTCCCAGGTACTCTAGACTGGCCCGGTAGCAGAACTGGTACTGGTCCTAGAGTGATGCAAAGAAAAATTTTAAAAAGTGATTATTCAGAGGAAGAACAAGAAGAATGCATGAAGTAGAAAGCAAGTAACAAAGGTGTTTGGAAAGCTCACTTCTGTTTGAACTGTGGCTGGTCTCTGAGTGCGCAGCATCTTGACAGTCTGGAAGATATCCACCACTCCCTCATACCTCATCCTCTCTAGCACAATGCTGAGGGTGATGAACACACCAGTTCTTCCTACTCCAGCACTGTTGGAAGGCAAGTGTAAACATGTTCATGCATACAGTAGTTTGGAAGCTTATGGTTGATTTAAGAAAGCATTTTCTCCTAAACTATACTTCTGGAACTATACTGGAAATCCAACAACAATGCTGCGTACAAGAAGGGGATGAGCAGACTCTACTTTCTGAGGAAGCCGAGATCCTTCAACATGTGCAACAAGATGCTGGAGCTTTTCTACCAGGCCATTGTTGCCAGCGCCATCTTTTTTGCCGCTGTCTGTTGGGGCAGCAGTATCAGAGCCAGCAACACCGACAGACTTGACAAGATTATCAAGAGGGCTGGCTCTGTAATTGGTCTCAGGCTGGAGGCTTTTGAGAATGTGGTGGAGAGGAGGACACTGAACAAACTGTTATCCATCATGGACAATCCTGATCACCCCCTCCATCACACACACAGTGGAGCACTTTCTCCAGCAGATTGTACCAGCTTTGCTGCTGAATGGTCAGGTACAGGAAATTTTTCCTGCCACATGCCATTTCACTGTACAATAACTCACTGTAATGATGAATTCTAGTCATAACTATGTTGCCATATTGCACCTTACAGTCTAATTGGTACCTCACATTTCACCCTGCCCCCAATAGTCCCGCATTGTACAGCGAGTACGATTCATGTATCCATACGGGTCATCATCTGTTCATCTGCAATGTATATAAAGTTATCTAGGCAGTTTTACTTTCCATGGGTAATTGCTTTTTTTTATTACACTGTATGTGTTTCTGTTGTTTTGGTCGTCAACTGTCATGCTGCTGTTACACTGTAAGTTCCCAATTTGGGATCAATAAAGTACATCCATCCATCCATCTATACTGAGTGGCATTGAAAATGTGACATACAATGAAAACAAACTCCTGTGTAAGTTTGTACATACAGTTAGGCCCAGAAATATTTGGACAGTGACACAAGTCTTGTTATTTTAGCCGTTTACGAAAACATATTCAGGATACAATTATATAATCAATATGGGCTTAAAGTGCAGACTCAGCTGTAATTTGAGAGTATTCACATCCAAATTGGAGCAAGGGTTTAGGAATTACAGCTCTTTAATACGTAGCCGTCTCTTTTTCAAGGGACCAAAAGTAATTGGACAATTGACTCAGAAGGCTGTAAAAAAAATAACAAGGCTGCATGGGCTCTTCCCTCGTTAACCTGTCATCAATTAAGCAGTTAAAAGGTCTGGAGTTGATTCCAGGTGTGGCGTTTGCATTTGGAAGCTGTTGCTGTGAACGCACAACATGCGGTCAAAGGAGCTCTCAATGGAGGTGAAACAGACCATCCTGAGGCTGAAAAAGAAGAAGAAATCCATCAGAGAGATAGCAGAAATGTTAGGAGTGGCCAAATCAACAGTTTGGTACATTCTGAGAAAAAAAGAGTGCACTGGTGAGCTTGGGAACTCAAAAAGGCCTGGACGTCCACGGAAGACAACAGTGGTGGATGATTGCAGAATCCTTTCCATGGTGAAGAACAAGTGCACTCAAGTGAAGAACACTCTCCAGGAAGTAGGTGTATCAGTATCTAAGTCTACCATAAAGAGAAGACTTCATGAGAGTAAATACAAAGGATTCACCACAAGGTGCAAACCATCAATCAGCCTCAAAAATAGAAAGGCCAGAATTGACTTTAGCAAAAAACACATGAAGAAGCCAGCCCAGTTCTGGAACAGCATTCTTTGGACAGATGAGACTAAGATCAACCTGTACCAGAATGATGGGAAGAAGAAAGTTTGGAGAAGAATTGGTACAGCTCATGATCCAAAGCACACATCTTCTGTAAAACATGGTGGAGGCAGTGTGATGGCATGGGCATGCATGGCTTCCAATGGCACTGGGTCACTTTTTTTTTTTTTTTTGTTACTTATTTGTACCCGTAGGTAAACTTGGTTTGCAGTCTGGTGACAAGCCACCGGCTGCTGGTCGCTGCGTGCTCGAGCGCCCTAAACCTACATGTTTTTGGTGTGCGGGAGGAAACCGGAGAAATCCCGGAGTAAACCCGCGCAACACGGGGAGAACATGCAAACTCCACACAGCTCACTGTTGGTCGGGGGCTGGGATCAAACCCAAGATCTCATGATCCCCGCGATCCCCCGGCCGAGGGTAAAACTGTGCTGCCACAGTGCTAAACCACTGCGCCACCGTGCAGCCATCATCAATAAACTTGTGTTTATTGATGATGTGACAAAAGACAGAAGCAGCTGGATGAATTCTGAAGTGTATAGGGATATACTTTCTGCTCAGATTCAGCCAAATGCAGCAAAGTTGATTGGACGGCGCTTCACAGTACAGATGAACAATTATCCAAAACATACTGCAAAAGCAACCCAGGAGTTTTTTAAAGCAAAGAAGTGGAATATTCTGCAATGGCCGAGTCAATCACCAGATCTCAACCCAATCGAGCATGCATTTCACTTGCTCAAGACAAAACTTAAGGCAGAAAGACCCACAAACAAGCAACAACTGAAGACAGCTGCAGTGAAGGGCTGGCAAAGCATCACAAAGGAGGAAACCCAGTGTTTGGTGATGTCCATGGGTTCCAGACTTCAGGCAGTCATTGCCTGCAAAGGATTCTCAACAAAATATTGAAAAGTAGCATTTTACTTAGGGTTATGTTTATTTGTCCAATTACTTTTGAGCCCCTGAAATGAGGAGCGTTTGTATAAAAATAGCTACAGTTCCTACATGTTTAATCATATATTTTTGTTCAACCCCTTAAATTAAACCTTAAAGTCTGCACTTCAATTCCGTTGTAGTTGTTCCATTTCAAATCCAATGTGGTGGCATGCAGAGCCCAAATCATGAAGATTGTGTCACTGTCCAAATATTTCTGGGCCTAACTGTAAGTTTTGTTGTACTGTATATGTGTATGTCGAGATAATCTGAATTTGTGCAGGTGGCATTATCACGATACTTGGGCTCCAGTGCGATACCATCATGATCTTGCGATATGCTGAGTACTGAGATATCTTATATTGCGATTTTTCATCCCGGTCTTTGTCTTGTTCAACTCCTGTCTAGATCTCAGGAGTTACTTCTTTGCTGTGCTGACCTAACTAGACAGTGAGCATTTACCATCTAAGTGGACTGAACAATTTGTTTTTATTACTCTGGTACCTAAATAGGCAAGTTTACATTTGCAACCCATCCATCCGTCCATTCATCCATCTTCTACCGCTTTTTTGGAGGTCTGGGTCGTGGAACCAGCAGTTCAAGCAGAGAAGCCCAGACTTCCCTCTCTCCAGCCACCTGCTCCAGCTCTTCAGAGAGGATACCAAGGCGTTCCCAGACCAGCTGGGAGACATAGTCTCTCCAGCGAGTCCTGGGTCTGCCCCGGGGTCTCCTCCCAGTGGGACATGCCCTAAACACCTCGAGTGGGAGGCGTCCTGATCAGATGCCCAACCACTTCAGCTGGCTCCTTTCAATGTGGAGGAGCAGCGGTTCTACTCTGAGCCTCTCCTGGATGACTGAGCTCCTCACCCCATCTCTAAGGGTGAGTCCAGCAATTCTATGGAGAAAGCTCATTTCAGCTGCTTGTATCTGCAATCTCATTCTTTCGGTCATTACCCAAAGCTCATGACCATAGGTTGAGGGTAGGAATGTAGACTGACCGGTAAATTGACAGCTTTGCCTTAGAGCTCAGCTCTCTCTTCACCATGACAGACCGGTACAACGTCCGCATCACCGCAGATGCTGCTCTGCTCCGTCTGTCAATTTCTTGCTCCATTCTCCCCTCACTCATGAATAAGACCCCGAGATACTTAAACTCCTTCACTTGGGGCAAGAGCTTGTCCCCAACCCGGAGAGGACAATCTACCTTTTTCCAGCTGAGGACCAGGGACTCAGACTTGGAGGTGCTGATTCTCATCCCAGCCGCTTCACACTCAACAGCGAACCATCCCAATAAGACCTGCAGGTCAGCAATGACCTGCAGGTCCTGACAAGCCAACAGGACAACCAACAGGACAACATCATCTGTAAACAGCAGAGATGAGATCCTGTGGTCACCGAACATGACACTCTCCGTTCCCTGGCTGCGCCTAGGAATCCTGTCCATAAAAATTATGAACAGGATCGGTGACAAAGGGCAGCCTTGGCGGAGTCCAACTCTCACTGGGAATGAGTCCGATCGAGTGTTGGCAATACAAACCAAACTCTCACAACAGTCGTATAGAGATCGGATAGCTCATAACAACAAGCCCGATACCCCATACTCCTGAAGCACCCCCCACAAAAAACCATGAGGGACGTGGTTGAATGCCTTCTTCAACTCCACAAAACACATGTAGACTGGTTGGGCAAACTCCCACAAACCCTCGAGGATTCTCGAGAGGGTAAAGAGCTGATTTTCCCTCAAGAAGACACCAGTTGCCGATCAAATGTGTTTTAATGTCCAATAACTAGATTTTTCCAAATATTCTGTGTGAACTGTTGCCTGAACAGCGAATGCCAACCTCACCCGCTCCATTGTGCACAGACCTCACTGGAGTAGCTGGAGCCTGTTTTTGTCTCCTTCAAGCAGAGTTTCAGGTTAGTGTTTTAATCAGGTTAGTGTTTTAAGGCAGTGGTACTGGTACTCTGCATCTGTAGACACTTCTGTGTTTTGTTTTATTTTATGAAAGCATCTGGCCCTCACAGTGTCTACTGAGAAAAATTCTGGACAAATGTAGCTGATGACCCCTTGCGTAGAAGAAGAAAAAAAAAAACAGGACCAATCACAGCTTTTGCCTTGGCCACGGCAAGGGCTTACATTCCTGGAGAGGTGCACATCAGGTTATGGTGTAGGCTATGGCAAAGGCAGACGCCGTAGCTACGACCTGGTTTTGATGTGGAAGTATAAATCAAGGCTTAAGTGTTGTATGGTTGATGCGGGTCACATTTGGTGCTCCATGACATAGATTCTATTGATCTCTGCATGAGGTAGGAACACATTCTTCCACTAATGTCATATCAGTGTACTGGTGAATTTGAGGACCTTTCAACATTTAGATATGTAATATGAGTAACGTCTGAAAAATCTTGAGTTCAGTGACACCTTTTAGAGGCTTTTAACTTAGATTCTTTGCCCAAACTCACCCACAGTCGGACTTAACAATTTCATTTAGGAATAAAATTTCTTGTTTAATTTATGTTAGTTTTTCTTACATCTGTGGTTTATTTTCTAGAATAATACTTCACCTGTATTTTATAAACTGTTTGCATGGTTCTATGTCGACTATATTCCCTGAAAAATTGCTTTCTAGCCTTATTTCAAGCTACATTTTCCTAGTTCTTAGTTGTATGTTTTGCTATTTTGTTTGTTTGTGTAGGCCCAACATGTTTTTTCCTTTATTTTTACTGTGTCTACCCCTTGCCAATGTTATTAGCTTCATTTTGAGCCTTTATACATTTGATCCCAATATTAAATTAAATATTTGGATTTTGCACCCTCCTAAATTATTATTTCTCGTTTATTTAGATGTGCCTTTATCATCCCATTTTTTTTTTCCAAAAAACATGATAAATATTGAGGTACTTTTAGGAAGTGTGAAGCCTTACCTGCAGTGGACAGTAATTGGCCCATCCTGGCCAAACTGTTCTTTTGTTTTGTGCACCTGGCCAATAAAATCAATGAATCCTTCCCCTGACTTTGGCACGCCTTGCTCTGGCCAATCAGTGAACTGGAACTGACGGACCGTTCGTGATTGACCATCCTGAAAAATCAGGAAATGTTTCATTCTTGTAAAATCTTGAAAAACAGCACAACTCAAAACCCCCCAAAAAACAGTGAAGCTAGCTTAGTCACACACAAACCGATGACTCACCCTGGCATCTGTGACTTTGAACTCCCGGAGGATGTACTGGGGCATGTTGTACTCAGCCATTGGATCCACCACAAAGTACTGGTACCTGGCTGAGCGCTCCGCAGGCCAGTACTGGTGACATTTCTCCTGCAGGTTACAGAGGACAGTAAAAATGGCTTCTCTTCAGAGCTCTGCATCATGTCCCAGCATGAAAAGAGAATCATTTTAGCCTATTTTATGATGAAAATGTCCTCATAACTCATGAAATTCATTAATTTGAAGACAATCTTGGCAGAGGAGACGTGATCTCTATGAAATATACTGTAACTCTGTCATTGTGCATTCTCAATGATTTATGATCAAGTTTATTATGTTTAATTCATCATTTTATGTTTTGATAGATTTTAATCAAAATGAAAATGACTAATTAAACAGCCACATATTTTTTGTTTCACTAAATTATGTTCTTTTCTTGTAAAAACATGACATTATTATTCATAGTTCATAATCCTTTCCTAATGAGAAATTTGGCTAAAGCAAAGGGAAAAAAAAGAAACACAGGCAGCTATTGATTATGCTGCAATTCAACAAATCTTTAAATAATAATAATACTTTCTGAATGTAATTAGCAATATATTTGACTGTTTATTTATTTCTGTCTGGGCTTAAAGAAAAAAATCAACTGATTAAATCAAATTATAAGATAAGATAAGATAAGATAAGATAAGATAAGATAAGATAAGATAAGATAAGCCTTTATTAGTCCCACAATGGGGAAATTCCAGGATTGCAACAGCACAGGGACAGCAACACTCAGAGCAACAATCAGAAGGCAAGAAAAAACAACATCTAGCAAACATATGTCCATATTACTATAAATGTATATATATAGACACACAGTGCAGAGCATTATGGCTGGTGGATGTGCAGCAGAAAGTCTAAGCTCTCTCTCCGCGGATGCAGCGGGCCAGCTGGAAGTCTTTGGGCATGATGGTGACCCCCTTAGCGAAGAAGAGACCACCAGGTGGGTCTCGCTGGTCTCCTGCAGAGCCATGACGGCGAAACTCAGGAAACGCAGGACGGTCTTGAAGTCCTGAGCGATCTCCCTCACCAGGCGCTGGACGGGCAGCTTACGGATGAGCAGCTCCGTGGATTTCTGGTAGCGACGGATCTCTCTCAGAGCCACGGACCTGTGACGGCGAGGCCTCTTCACTCTGCCGGTGGCCAGAGCGCCTCTCCGAGCAGCCCTGTGGCTAGCTGTCTCCTGGGGGGCTTCTTCCTCCAGTAGATTTTACGGGCGGTCTGCTTGGTTCTTGCCATCGCTCTTTATTATTCTGTCTTATATTTCTTTCACGCCGCCTAAACTCCAGCCCGGCACCCGCTTCGTTTTCGCTACAGCTCCCGGTATGTCGAGTTTCCCATTAGCACCGGGCGGCGGCCAAGTGCTAGCTAGCACTAGCTCCTCCCCGCTGTAACGTCTCCCGCTGCAAACCGTGGCTCCGTCCGCCGACCCGGGAGACCCCCGGGGCGATCCGTGATATATATACAGAGTGAAAGGTGTAGAAAGAAGAAGGAAGATAAAAAAAAAAGGCTGTTGCAACAGGCAGCCGACTCGTGTGGCGCCACCGGTCCGGCAGAGCCGGAACCGGAAATATTATAGTAATAATAATTATAGTATACTATAATAATTATAGTATGTGACACTGCATGCTACAGTAGCTGTTTAGAAAAAACACTTAATCAAGGCACTGAAATTATGTGTCAGTTATGAGTCTATTGTTTAAAATCTGTAGCTTTTTCAAAATAAACAAATTAATGTTGTTTTCAAGGGATTTCATAGATTGTCAAGATTCTCCTTTCTCTGTACCTTTGGCACATAGTAAAGTGCTGACCCCTATAATCGTCATAATACCAGTTCCAACTAGACATTTCCTTCTTTATATCGACAGCATGATAATGGTACGTTAGACTTTATTGTACTTCAGCGTGTGTGAGTCTATGTGTGTCCATACATACCCGTCCCATTTCTCTCAGTTTGGTTAGCATGACAACTATGGTGGAGTTGTGTTCCCACAGCATCCTCCAGTAGTCCTCTGTGGTCTCTGCCAGTGGACCTTGGGTTGCTATATAGGCCTTTTGTTGCCTACACACAAAGACATAAAAGTTACACTTTCCAAATTGTATTCAGTGCATTAGCGGCTAACTAATATTATTATTATTTTTTTTTAACCTGTATCCATCAATGAAGCTGGCGTTGATATAGTCAGAACCTTCCACACCTCGGATTGGCTGCAAACACACACGCGTTGTCTCATAGGGCATAATATTCACCAGCCGGTTCTTGAACTTGTTGCATGGCAAGTTGGCACTCACGAACCGGGATGTGTGGGCCTTGGCGCTGGCCAGACGCTGTAATTGAAGAAATGTTGAACAGGAAGTTGGTTTAGATATGGCAAATCAGATGAAATCAAAACCAATCCAAATGTGATGACAGCTCATCTGGTACTCTGTTAAATGACATACAATTGCTTTAACATGCCTGCAGTCACTGCATATCTGCAAGCTGCTTTCTAACCCACCTGACATAATGTCATAACTGTTAGTAGTGTCTATGCTGTTTTGACTGTGCTGCTTATGATTTAATATTTTGTAATATTATACAGACTAATGATTGTATGTAATGATGAATGACTAATAATTCTTTTTAAATACATGCCCAGAAAGACGTGTTATCAGTGTACAGTACATAACATGAAAGAGCATGCCATATAAGAGAAAAATATCTCAGTGTTTCTACCCCAAAAAATTATGGCTTACAGTTACATCTCTGAAGAGCCATCTAGTGTTTGTGAGAAACAAATATGCAGTTAAATGAGATTTTTTTTCCCATCATTACCACTGTACTGCTTATATTTGCTTCCCCATCACCACCAGAGTCTTTACTCCAGGGTACTCCAGTCCTAACTCCTACCTTCAAACTAGGACATCATGGTCCAGATAGATTAGCCAAAACTCAAAAAATCTGAATATCTTAAATCTCCATTCATTAAATGCCCTTTTTAATGCCCATTTGATCCCTGTTTTTACCTCTGCCAAGGTGCTTTTATATGTTTGTGTGTGTTTTAACAGCATAACTTGAAATAACCAGAATGCGCTCAACCGCGATGCAGACCCACACCCTTTGCAGCCCTCTAGATTTAAAAATCTTGACCTTATGACCCCAAACCTATCATCAGAGGTTAGGATTCCAAGGTGAACCTGTGCACCAAGCTGCATCAAATTATGTTGAGTTTGTTGTTTGGTTCTATGGAGAATAGTGATATTATATTTAGTTCTTGCTAGTCTAGGTTTAGTTTGACTCTGGGTTTATTTTGTGATTACTTCCTGTTTTGTCTTTGTTAACTTGGCTTCATGTTTTATTTTGAAAGGACTTCCAGGTTAGTCCATGGTTTTGATTTTTACTGACAGTTACTGCTGCTTATTCCAAGTTTGTTTCTGTGGATTTTTTTTTAGTGATTAGTTGAATGTATTTCTCCGTAGTTCATTCCATGTTTGGTTAGGGTTTGTTTCGTTTTCACCTTTTATCCATTCCCCTGACTGGCTGTCTCCTCTATATATTCTGTCCAGTGTGTCTTCCCCTTGTCGTGCCGTTGACATCTCTCCCTGTGTTTCTCCCATGCTGGTTCCTTGTGTTCCTTGTTCCTCATCACTATTCCGGTTTGTATTTGTGTTTAATGCTTTGATTGGCTGCCTTCGTGCAGGATTTCGGTTTCCTTCAGTGTTTGTTTATGGTAGGTTGTTTTCTGGCCAACGTGCCTCGGCTTTATCTTGTAATTATTGCAGTTATTAGGCTATTTTTTTTTTTTTTTTTTTCTTGCCTTCTGATTGTTGCTCTGAGTGTTGCTATCCCTGTGCTGTTGCAATCCTGGAATTTCCCCGTTGTGGGACTAATAAAGGCTTATCTTATCTTATCTTATCTTATTAGTTCTGTATTTTTATTTATTATTTTCAAAAATATCCACTCTTTTCCACCTCTGCCTGCATTTGGGTCCTCTCTCTTGCCTGTCGTGCTCCTCATATGCCACTCTTGAGTGCTTTGCAGTTTTAAAATGTACAGTATTTAGCACAAGACTTGTTTTTTATTTGGCATACCGAATGTGTGGAGCTAGAAAATCAGCTTGACTTTGCCGGCCGAAAGATTCTTATGCAAATCTCTTTAAAAGACTAACCAAAGTAGGGCTGATGTAGGGGACAAGGGCAGCTGTAGGGAACAGAAGAGGGAATTTTCTAACTTGAATGGGAGGGGGAAGGAGAAAATCGAGAATCTGGGGGCAGAAAACCACAAGGCCCCACACTGTCTCAACACACATATGTATGCAAACCACAGTTGATCCTACACCAGTCGAAAAACAGTGGAACACACGCATTCATATAGAATTAAGCAGACAGTCAGACGTGAACTCGTACTGTCCGCTCTCTCTCACACTCAGCCATTGGATGACATGGCTTAAAAGGAAACACAAAGCAGAACAGAGAACAGTTGGAGAGAAACCGCAGACTCCGGGGGAAACAATGGGGTCTCATGAACCGGGCCTCTACCATCAGTGGCTACCGGAATGCTGTGGGAGAAACAGCAGTACCTTATTTTCCTTCAGACAGACTGAGGTGGAAAATCCCATCAACCACAAGTTCACCAGTTCATTTTGGATACACTGAACCCAGTCTCCAAAAACAACAGTAATTCTTCATGTCATTTAGTTTGAATTCCACATGGTCTTATCAATGAAGTCTGGCAAACGCAAAACTTTTCACCACTTAAATACCTGCCAATATTTTCATCAAGTGTGGATAAAATCAAGCCCTGTTGGCACCGTCCTCAAACGCTCTGATGAAGGAAACAAAAACATGATGGATTAATAAGGTGTTGGATTACTAAAAGCTTCCAGAAAAATGTTCATTTCTTGCTTTTCTCACATGCTCTCTATTATTATATTTGGGGATGTGATGCCTTCCATAAGAAATTCCACCCTTTTGGTGTCTAGTTGATGAAGGTGGAAAAGTGCTGCTTCAAAGAGGACGTCACACGTTCACCGATGAAATATGGTAACTGGGACAACCCTGGCATATGTTTTACATTAATTTACCGCTGCAGCAACAGTTCAATGAGCACTCAGTTCAGTGCCATTTCTGCTATTAGTGGAGAAATCCTGGAGAATGAGTTTAAGGTCATTTCTTTGAGTCTTGTTGTTTTCCTTGCACTCCAATCATCTGTGCAGACATAAAAAATAAAACACCAGCTTTTTTCAAATTTTTTTAGTCCATCCAGCCGAGACAAGTCTGCAGAGAATTCATCAGGATAAAGATAAATATCAGGGTAAACAAAATAACTAGAATGAAATGAAAATTCATAAAAAGACAATCCAATAACTCCTTTAATCCCACATGTTCTCACTCTTATTGCTTTAGTATTGATGTCTACACTTGCCATTTTCTCTGTAAACTTTGAGAACCTCCCGAAAACTTTCTTTAAAGATTTTATTATATACTCATAAGGTTTTTGGCCTACAGTATCTGATCTTTCTGCATTTTTCCATGAGACTTCTAAAATGGCTGTGCTTTTAAGACTCATTGTAGAACTCCTTTACCTTAGATAGAAAGGCACAAGCCCAAAATCTCCATCAAATCCAACCATTCTGTCACAAGACTGAGCGCAGTGTTCCACCGTGCTCATGCTCTTAATTTATTTGAGTATTTCCCGTATTTTTCCAGTGTTATGTGTTTATCTTGTGTGTTGGTTTAGGATGTGTTCTTAGTTGTCAGGTGTTCTGTTATTTATTATTATCATTATCATTATTCTGTCTTTTCTTTAGACATCCTTTTCCATGTAGGTCCTAGTGTTTATATCTTGTTTCTGTGTGACATGAGTTCTCCTCCTCTTCTCCAGATACTCCCACCTTGTCATCATCTTGTATTTGTTGCTCATTCTGTTTAAGTTCATGGGCCATCACAGCTGTGAGCTGTCAAATAATTAGGTCACTTCCCTGCTCATGTGATCCGCACCTGCTATCATTAGTGATCATTTGTTTTATGCTCTATTTAAGGACTGTTATTTCTTTCACTCATTGCTGGAGTCTAAAGATTCATTCCCCGTTGGAACCCATCTCTCTTCTGACGTTTATCCTGCCTACTCCTTGTGTCGCCTTATCTGCAAGTTTTATTTTGTGCACTGTTTGGACTTTGTGTTTTCTTATTAAATATCACAAACTCGCAGTTCAGTGCCTGGGTCTCCCTTCCTACCCCGAGGGGCGATTCATGACACATTCACTTTAACTATATGAAACTGTCTGAGAACTTAAACTGTAAGATATATGCTAACAGCCCAGGAAAGTTTTTTTTTCAGCTCTTTGGTTCATCTACAGTGTTTTGGTGTGAGTGTTCCACTTTTGGAAATACTGGCTTTAGAGATTTCTAACCTCTTGAAAGGTAACTGAACTAAATGGTCTCAGAAGCCATTAATAGTTTTCACTTGCAAAAACCTGGTCAAATGGAAAATGACTATTATTTTTTGTTTGGATGTTCACTGCATATATTTCTGCATCCCTTTTTTCTAGTCTTCTCTTTAGTTTAACTAGTATGCATACTCTTACTTTGAGCCATTTAAAGTCTGCTGGCTTTTACTGTCAAACCCTGTCCACCAGATTTTTCCTGGGCTGCTTAGAAATAGCTACCCGGGAGGAAGATTTTTTTTCCAAGAAAAGAAAAACATTAAAAATAAATAAACTCCTAAGGGCTGTTTTGTGTTGTGGGAACAAACACAATCATGCAGTCTATTTAGAGACTGCTTAAAACTTCATTTTTTTTTAGAAATCAAACCAGACATGGTAACAAAGCATACCAAAGCTTGTCTGGGATGACCCTCAACCATGAGTTGGAAATCAGAATCAAATTAAGTTTTGTACTATATGTGTGTATGCTACATTGTTATAGAAATATAAACATACTGTAACTGCTATCTGCAGTCATTCCTGTGTTAAGAGGTGGGAAAAAGAAACACTTTGTGACCATTTGCCCCTTGAAATTAATGCATGTAGAGGGTTGCTTGTAGTATTCCTGCACCATGTTTTGGTGTTAATAGTTCCATTCTGTCAGTGTTGGGTGAAAACCTCGTATCGTGACATTAAGAGTTTTTTTTCTTTTTGTATAAAGCATTCTATTTTTCACCCTTTCTGTCTTTGGATGTTTTTTTTTGTTTACTAATATCAAACCAGAGAGAAACAGTGGAAATCAGAATCCCCTGTAGCAACCTGGGGAGTGCATAATGGTTTACCACCTTAGACAGGAACAAAGGACGCGAAGTTAACCTTTTGTGTGTGAGAAGTTTCTAGATACCCTAGTAAGATAACAGGGAGGTGTCAAGGATGAATGGACTGACTGCAGCCGGACGGGGGATTATCTTTTGTGTGTGAGAAGAGTCTAGAAGGAGATTATCTTTTGTGTGTGAGAAGAGTCTAGAAGGATGTCATGTTATTTAAGGGAAGAGTTCCTACTTGTATGCCATTCTGTCTATGCTCCTTGTGTGAGTCGTGTAATAAACCGCCTGAACCAAATCCGCATCATTATTTACACGCTCCACACTGGTGACCCAAGACGAATCATGGAATACGACGGAAGATCCCCGGAGCCAACCTCGACTGGAACCCCCAGCTTCACGTGCGCTGTAGTGATCAAACTACCTGATTTTTGGCAGCACAACCCGCGCTCCTGGCTCCACCTAACCGAGGCGCAGTTAGCCCTCCGAGGGATATCGGCGGATGTTACGAAATTCCACTACGTGGTCGCAGCGCTTGATGCCAGCACGGCTCAGCACATCGAGAGCCTGCTCGATCAGCCACCAGCCGACGGCAAATATGACGCGCTGAAGGCTGCCCTCATCCAGCACTACACGCTCTCGGATGGTGAGAGAGCAGAGAGGCTTCTGACACGGACCGAGTTGGGAGACGGGTCGGCCGTGGACATGATGGAGAAGATGCTGAGGTTAAAGGGCACGGACGACGACCACTTCATCTTCACCCACATTTTCCTCAGGAACCTTCCGACAGCGGCGAGAGCGGCCCTGGCCAATTCGTCGTTGCTGGCCAAACGGGACTATCGTGCGCTAGCACGGGAGGCAGACCGGATCATCGTCACCACCAAGGCTTTCGTGACTATTACGGCAGCGACGGAGCCCGGCACGTCGACACGAGGAGGCGAGGAGCCGCCTACGGCAGCAGCAGAACCACCGACGGCAGCAGCAGCGGGGGCCAAGGAACGTGGAGGTGACACGCTTTGCTTCTACCACCGCCGCTTTGCAGAGAGGGCACGCAAATGTATACCACCGTGCCAGTTCAAGCGCTTGGGAAACGCCAAGACCTGGGGTCAGTAGCAGCTGCGACCCTCGGGGAGGAGAACAAGCTGCTGTATTTGATGGACGCACGCTCGGGGAGGCATTTCCTCGTGGACACCGGCGCACATAAGAGTTTCATCCGGCCAACCTACGCTGACCGGCTGGCAGGACCCAGTGGCCCCGAGATGGCAGCAGCAAACGGCTCAGAGATTAAGACCTTTGGTGAGAGGACTCTACTCTTGTCTCTACACGGTCGTACATTTGAATGGACTTTTGTTGTAGCAGCATTGAATTACCATATACTGGGGGCTAATTTTCTATGTGCACATGGGTTGTTGGTAGATATCGCTAACAGTCTTTTGACTCTCTCCCCTGTATAGCTCGAGTGACCCGGCCAACAGCACAAGCCAACGTCACAGCAGCATGCGGTAAGTTCAACACACTGCTCGCTCAGTTCCCAGCACTCACAGTCCTGACGTTTTCAGCAGCTATCGCTAAACATGGGGTGGAGCATTTTATCACCACCACTGGGGCACCCGTTTTTGCAAGACCTTGGCGCTTGGACGCAGCTAAATTGGCCATAGCGTGCAAGGAGTTCGCTAACCTAGAGAGGTTAGGCATCATCAGGCGCTCAAACAGCCCATGGGCTTCCCCGCTACACATGGTCCCTAAAGCTGAAGGTTCGTGGCGACCTTGCGGCGATTTCCGCAGGTTAAACAACGCTACAGCGCACGACCGCTACCCAATTCCCCACATTCAGGATTTTTCCGTTCACCTCGCAGGAGCGTGCATTTTTTCTAAGATAGATTTGGTCCATGGTTACCACCAAGTCCCAGTGCGCGCTGAGGACATACCCAAAACAGCGGTAATAACTCCGTTTGGTTTATTTGAGTTCTTGCGCATGCCGTTTGGGCTTAAAGGGGCAGCACAGACGTTTCAACGCATGATGGATGCAGTGCTACGCGATCTCCCTTTCGTGTTCGTCTACCTGGACGATATCTTGGTAGCCAGCGCGTCCGAAGACGAGCACGAAACCCACCTCACGACGGTTTTCCGAAGGTTGGAAGAGCACGGTTTAATAATCAACCCAGCGAAATGTCAGTTCGGGGTGATGGGGATTGATTTTTTAGGGCGCCGCATCTCCCCCGAAGGAGCGGTTCCGCTGCCTGACAAAGTGCGCGCAGTGACAGATTTTCCCTGACCGCAAACGGTCAGGGCGCTACAAGAATTTTTGGGAATGGTGAACTTTTATAACCGTTTCCTTCCCCGCGCAGCGCAGCTCATGCAGCCATTGTATGCTGCGCTCAAAAAACAGAAACCCGCGAATAGGGTCGAATGGACCCCGGAATGAGAGCAGGCATTCTCGGAAGTTAAAGCAGCCCTGGCAAACGCCGCATTGTTGGCACATCCAGACCCAACGGCCCGCATAGCCCTCACCACTGACGCCTCAGATGTGGCCATAGGGGCTGTCGTGGAGCAGCGCGTCGCCGGGGCTTGGCAGTCGCTTTGCCTTTTTCAGCAGAACCTTGCGCGACAATGAACGTAAATACAGCGCGTTCGACAGAGAGTTGCTGGCTCTCCACCTGGCCATTCGCCATTTCCAGTTCTGGCTGGAAGGGCGCAATTTTACTGCGTTCATTGACCATAAGCCACTAACATTCGCGATGGCCAAAGTTTCAGAACCTTGGTCGGGCCGGCAGCAGAGACAGCTGGCCGCGATCTCAGAGTTTAGTACCGATATTCAGCATGTGTCGGGCAAACTGAATGTAGTGGCAGACTGCCTCTCGCGTGCCGTTGTGGCCCCGGTCTGTGTAGGGATGGATTACGCAGCCATGGCCGTGGAGCAGGCTAGTGACGCGGACGTGCGCGCGCTCCAGTCTGGACCAACAGGGTTAAGGCTGGAGAATAGGACGCTGCTTAACGGCATTCCCCCCTTAATCGGCAACGTCTCCACGGGTCGCCCACGGCCTGTGGTTCCGGCCGCGTGGCGCCGCCGCGTGTTTGAGTCGGTTCACTCTTTGGCACACCCAGGGGTGCGCGCTTCGGTCAAAATGGTAGGAGAGAAATATGTGTGGCCGGGCCTTCGCAAACAAGTGAAAGAGTGGGCGGCAGCCTGCGTGGCGTGCCAACGAGCCAAAGTTCACAGACACACGAAGGCTCCTTTGGAGCCGTTTCGCATCCCGGCTAAGAGGTTCGACCATGTCCACGTGGACCTCGTAGGCCCCCTTCCGCCATCACAGGGGTACACGCATCTCCTGACAATGGTGGACCGTACCATGCGCTGGCCAGAAGCGGTTCCGCTGGCGGCAACCACGGCCGAGGAGGTGGCACGCGCGTTTTTAACAGCATGGGTGGCACGTTTTGGAGTTCCGTCGGACATTACGTCCGACAGAGGCTCTCAATTTGTTTCTGAACTCTGGTCAACCATGGCCCACAGCCTAGGTGCCTCAATTCACCGCACAACCGCGTACAACCCGCAGGCTAATGGGTTATGCGAACGTTTTCATAGGTCGTTAAAAGCGGCTCTGAGGGCTTCACTGACGGATGCAAATTGGGTAGACAGGCTACCATGGGTTTTATTGGGGTTACGTTCTGCGCCTAAAAAGGATCTGGAAGCTTCCCCGGCAGAACTCGTTTTTGCACAACCACTCCAGCTGCCTGGGGAGTTTCTGCCAGATAATCCTGCGCCGGGCAGCTCCCCGTCTCAGCTGCTGCAGCGTTGCATAGACTCAAGCACGCTGACGGGCCCTGCCCCCCACAGTTTTCCGCGCATTTTTGTGCCTAAAGCTTTGAAAAACGCAGAGTTCGTGTTTGTCAGACACGACACCCACCGCCCCCCACTGCGCCCACCTTATGATGGACCGTTTAGAGTGCTGGAAACAGGGGATAAGCATTTTTTGCTAGACTTGGGGGTTAGGAGGGAAAAAATTGGCATAGACAGACTCAAACCTGCTTTCGTTGTGGCTGACAAGCAAGCGCTGTTGGCGAGGGCCCCTCGGCGTGGAAGACCCCCACGGGTCGCTTCCCAGAGAAAAGATTCTCCAGAGCACCCACACAGACAGTCAAAAAGTTTTCACCCCCAGACATCAGCCCCCCAGCATGGCAGCGCCACGGAGGCAGCGAATCCTGGCTACAGCAGATACGGCAGAAGACTGAAGCCCAAGCAGCATGCGGACTGATGTTGATGGTTCTACAGCATGTGGACTGATGTTAATGGTTCTATCACAGCATGTGGACTGTTACCCTTTTGTCCTATCTAAGTTGCTGGGGGTGGTGGTGTGGCAACCTGGGGAGTGCATAATGGTTTACCACCTTAGACAGGAACAAAGGACGCGAAGTTAACCTTTTGTGTGTGAGAAGTTTCTAGATGCCCTAGTAAGATAACAGGGAGGTGTCAAGGATGAATGGACTGACTGCAGTCGGACGGGAGATTATCTTTTGTGTGTGAGAAGAGTCTAGAAAGAGATTATCTTTTGTGTGTGAGAAGAGTCTAGAAGGATTTTTTTTTGTTTTTTTTGTTACTTATTTGTACCCGTAGGTAGATTTGGTTTGCAGTATGGTGACAAGCCACTGGCTGCCGGTCGCTGCGTGCGCGAGCGCCCTAAACCTACATGTTTTTTGGTATGCGGGAGGAAACCGGAGAAATCCCGGAGTAAACCCGCGCAACATGGGGAGAACATGCAAACTCCACACAGCTCACTGTTGGTCGGGGCCTGGGATCGAACCCACGATCTCACGATCCCCGCGATCCCCCGGCCGAGGGTAAACTGTGCTGCCACAGTGCTAAACCACTGCGCCACCGTGCAGCCCATGTCCATGGATGTCATGTTATTTAAGGGAAGAGTTCCTACTTGTATGCCATTCTGTCTATGCTCCTTGTGTGAGTCGTGTAATAAACCGCCTGAACCAAATCCGCCTCATTATTTACACGCTCCACAGCCCAGAATGTAAACTAGAATTACACTCAACAGAGATGCAGACTCACACCTTACAACCCTATTCCTGTTGGAATGTCAGAGAAGGGAAAGTCCCCGGTTGAATTTCTGCTTCAGTTTTGATGGGACACCATGTCCTATTTTTAGACTGATCTTCAAATTAAAATGCAAGATCAAGGTCAATGGACATTCAAGGTGTTGCGGACCCCAGTTTAGTTTGTGCTAAAATGTGGTGGTTCTCTCTCTCATAATAAAGTCACTATAAGCCAAAACTAATTTTTGACCTTTTATGACCCTATGACCTTGACCTTTCACCTTTTGATCGCAAAAATATAGCCACACGAGGCACTCCCCTGGTCAACCTGTGTGCCAAGTATGTCCACCCTGGCATCATTTCCTCTTGAATTAGAGCACGGATAAGCTGACAGACAGACAGTTTGAGCGGGGAATTGCCCACTTTGGTCTTCTGTGGTCACCCTAGCCTCATCTGGTGTAAAATTATAAACAATAATGTATATTTACTCTTTATAATGCCATGAACTATTTTCAGACCTTACCAACCTTCAAGGTCAAATGCAAGGTCAAGGTTATTTGACATTCAAGAGGTGACAAAGACCCCATTCTTGCTTGTGCTAAAATTTCGTGGTTCTGTCACAATAAAATCACTATTAGACAAAAATGATTTTGACCTTTTATGACCTTGTGACCTTGATCTTTGGATCCACCTCGGTCCTTTTGCCAACTTTGGTCACCCTAGCATAATTTCCTATTGAGTCAGAGCACGGATACGCAGACAGACAGATACGAGTTATTCTCATTGCTTGAAAAATTTTGGAGATGCAAAGTTTCCGCCTGACAGCAACACATTTTGCTAGTGAGCACCAGGCATCTATAAAAGCTCTTAATTTGCACCTTAACACTGTCTCATGCCGATGGCGATTATGACTCCAACACCAGGGCAAACACATGAACTCACTTCTGGGTCTACCAACACGGACAAGCTAAAAACCAGTTCAGAACTCTACACTCCCTATTGATAATGACTTTCATGTAATTTGATGTAATTTTGTCTGTAATTCATGTAATTCTGTCTGCCAAACTACACCAGCCAACCGTACCAACGTTGGCAGGTAAAGGAAATGAGCAACGACCCCTCAGGGAGAGATTGTTCATGCAACAGCATAACAGCATGTAAATATGAAATATGCCCATGAGCTTAAATATTAACAATCATTATGTTTACTTTGACTTTTTTGAGTAATTCTTTTTTTTTTTTGGAAGGGGTACCACAGCTGTGCAGTGGTTAACACTGTTGCCTGAAAGAGAGGAATTTCTTGGTTCAAACCTCCTGGTATTTCCATTAGGTGCTCTGATTCCCATCTGCAGTCCAAAGACATGGATGGTAGTGTAACTGTTCTACTAAATTTTACTGCAGGTGTGGATGTGAGAGTGAATATGTCAGCTGATATAGGCCTCTGCACTATTATGACACTGTGTTGGATAACTGAGTAAATTTCTGAGACACTGCCGCTGACTTACACAATATGGACAAAAGTCCATCCATCCATCCATTCATCCATCCATCCATCCATCTTCTACTGCTTTTCTGGAGGTCCAGGTCGTAAAGGCAGCAGTTCAAGCAGAGAAGCCCAGACTTCCCTCTCCCCAGTCTCCTGCTCCAGCTCTTCAGAGAGCATACAATGGCGTTCCCAGGCCAGCTGGAAGACAGTCTCTCCAGCGAGTTCTGGGTCTGCCCCGGGGTCTCCTCCCAGTGGGACGTGCCCGAAACACCTCAAGTGGGAGGCGTTCAGGAGGCATCTTGATCAGATGCCCAAACCACCTCAGCTGGCTCCTTTCAATGTGGAGGAGCAGTGGTTCTACCATGAGCCCCTCCCGGATGACTGAGCTCCTCACCCTATCCAGCAATCCTACGGAAAAGCTAATTTCAGCCACTTGTATCTGCAGTCTCATTCTTTCAGTCATTACTCAAAGCTCATGACCATAAGTAGGAACGTAGATTGACCGGTAACTTGACAGCTTTGCCTTAGAGCTCAGCTCCCTCTTCACCATGATATAGTAGACCGGCACAATGTCTGCATCACTGCAGATGCTGCTCCGATCCATCTGTCAATCTCTCGCTCCATTCCACCCTCACTCGTGAATAAGACCCTGAGATACTTAGTCATGTGAAAAAATTAGGACACCCCATTAAATATTCAGTTCTTTATTAAGAAATGTTCACATATCTATGTCTAACCTTGTTTTTGTTTTTATTTGCAATTTTTAACATTTATTTTAGCCATTTTAAGTGGGAATGAATGTGGGTGTGTCCTACAAAAAAAGGAGGTGTCCTAATTTATTCCTCACTATTTGTTTAGAATTACATTTTACAGAAAAATTGAAAAAAGTCTTTTATTCATTTTTAATTATTTAGTTGTATTACATGAATCTCCCAGTATTTTTAACATTGATATTATATTAATATGTCCAAATATGTTTAAAAAAAAACCCACACACAGGCTTATACAGGGTGTCCTAATTTTTTCACATGACTGTAAACTCCTCCACTTGGGGCAGGAGCTTGTCCCCAACCCAGAGAGGACAATCCACCTTTTTCCGACTGAGAACCATGGACTCAGACTTGGAGGGGCTGATTCTCATCCCAGCTGCTTCACACTCGGCAGCAAACCGTCCCAGTAAAACCTGCAGGTCATTGCTGGATGAAGCCAGCAGGACGACATCATCTGCAAACAGCAGAGATGAGATCCTGTGGTCACCAAGCATGACACCCTCCATTCCCTCGCTGCGCCTAGAAATCCTGTCCATAAAATTTATGAACAGGATCAGTGACAAAGGGCAGCCCTGGCAGAGTCCAACTCTCACTGGGAATAAGTCTGACCGAGTGTTTGCAATACGAACCAAACTCTCACAATGGTTGTATAGAGACCGGATAGCTCGTAACAACGAGCCCAATACCCCATACTCCCGAAGCACCCACCACAAAAAACCATGAGGGACGTGGTCGAATGCCTTCTCCAAGTCCACAAAACGCATGTAAACTGGTTGGGCAAACTCCCACAAACCCTTGAGGATTGTCAAGAGGGTAAAGAGTTGGTCCGATGTGCCACGGCCAGGCCGAAAACCACATTACTCCTCCTGAATCCGAGGTTCGACCAACAGCTGGACTCTCCTCTCCAGTGCCTTGGCATAGACCTTCCCAGGGAGGCTGAGGAGTGTGATCCCTCTAAAGTTGGAGCACACCCTCCGGTCCCCCTTCTTGAAGAGAGGAACCACCACCCTGGTTTGCCATGCGAGGGACACTGTCCCCGACCTCCACGCAATGTTGCAGAAGCGTGTCAACCATGACAGTCCTACAACATCCAGGGCCTTAAGGTACTCAGGCGGATCTTGACCACCCCTCGGGCCTGGCCACCAAAGAGTTTTTCAGCCACTTCGGCGACCTCAGCCTCTGTGATGAGCAAGTTGTCCCCCTTTTCCACAAGCCCTGCTTCCTCTGTGGAAGGTGTGTCAATGGGATTGAGGAGATCCTCAAAGTATTCCTTCCACCGCCCGACGATATTCTCAATCGAAGTTAGCAGAGCCCCATCCGCACCATACACAGTGTGGACAGGGAGCTGCTTCCCCCTCCTGAGTTGCCGGACAGTTTGCCAGAATGTCTTTGAGGCCGACTGAAAGTCTTGTTCTATGGCCTCACCGAACTCTTCCTACACCCGAGTTTTTGCTTCAACAACCACCCGAGCTGCACTCCGCTTGGCCTGCCGATGCACGTCAGCTGCTTCGGGAGTCCCACAAGCCAACCAAGCTCGATAGGACTCCTCCTTCAGCTTGATTTCACCCCTCACCACTGGTGTCCATCCCTTGGTTTAGGGGTTGTCACCAAGAGATGCACCGACGACCTTGCAGTCGCAGCTCTGGGCAGCCGCTTCAACAGTGGAGGAGGAGAACATGGCCCATTCAAACTCCATGTCTCCAGACTCCCTCGGAATGTGGTTAAACTTCTTCTGAAGATGGGAGTTGAAGACCTCCTGGACAGGGGCCTCAGTCAGATATTCCCAGCACACCCTCACTATATGTTTGGGTCTACCAGGTCTGAATGGCATCCTCCCCTGCCATCGGCGCCAACTCATCACCAGGTGGTGATCAGTTGACAGCTCTGCACCTCTCTTTACCTGAGTGTTCAAGACATACGGTCGCAGGTCTGATGACATGATAACAAACTTGATCATCGACCTGTGACCTAGGGTGTCCTGGTGCCGGGTGCACAGATGGACACCCTTATGCTTGAACATGATGTTCGTTATGGACAAACTGTAGTTAGCACAGAAGTCCAATAAATGAACACTACATGGGTTCAGATCAGGAAGGCTGTTCCTCCCAATCACCCCCCTCCAGGTTTCACTGTCGTTGCCCATGTGTGCATTGAAGTCCCCCAGTAGGACAATGGCGACTCCAAGAGGAGTACTCTCTAGCACCCCAGTCAGAGACTCCAAAAAGGGTGGGTGCTCTGAACCATCACGTGGTGCATAGGCACAAATGATGGTGAGGACCCGTTTCCCAACCTGAAGGCACAGGGAAACAACCCTTTCATCCACTGGGGAAAACTCCAATATAGAGGCAGCAAGGTGGGGGACACAAGAATACCCACCCCTGCTCGCCGCCTCTCGCCCAAGGCAACTCCAGAGTAGGCCAAGCTCTAGCCCCTCTCCAGGAGACTGGCTCCAGAACAAGAGCTGTGTGTTGAGGTGAGGCTGACTATATCTAGCCGGTATCTCTCAACCTCGTGCACCAGCTCAGGTTCCTTCCCCACCAGAGTTGACATTCCACGTCCCAAAAGCCAGTTTAGGAAGCCTAGGATCAGACCGCCAAGATCTCTGCCTTCGACCACCACCTGATCCACATAGTACCAGACCCCCATGATCCCTCCTGCAGGTGGTGAGCCCACTGGAGGGCGGAAGACGGACTCATGTAACTCCTTCGGGGTGAGCCCGACCAGGTCCCATGGGCAGAAACCCAGCCACCAGGTGCTAGCCATTGAGCCCCTCCCCCAGGCCTGGCTCCAGGGTGGGGCCCCGGTAACACCATACCAGGTGGGGTACACTGAATCCTTGCTCTTACATTCATCATGATAGTCTGTTGGATCGTTCTTAGTCTGGCTCTTCACCCAGGACCAGTTTATCTTGGGTAACCCTACCAGAGGCAAGTTGCCCCGGACAACATAGCTCCTGGGATCACTAGGGCACACAAACCCCCCACCCAAAAGTATTGGCCCAAACATTTTGGGCAGTTTTATGCTTTTATCTTTGTGTGAACACTTTGGGGGAGTCCCTTTTCTGCTCCAGCATGACTGTGCCCCAGTGCACAAAGCAAAGTCAGGGTTGCGTGAGATCAGTGTGGAAGAACTTGCCTGACCCCACAAAGCAATAGCCTCAACCTTTTGGGATGAACTACAAATACTCTTCCAGCTGAATGGGTGAAAATTCTCACAGACACACTCCAAAATCTTGTCGAAAACCTTCCCAGAAAAATGGAACCAGTTATAGAAAGAGGGGACCAACTCCATATTAATACCTGTAGATTTAGAATGGGTTGTCATAAAAGCAGTGTCTTACTGGCTCAATACTTTTGTCCATATAATGATTTTTCATATGTATCTGGACATTTACACTGTAATGATGTACTGTAGGTGATATCTTAACAATTCTATTACTTTAAGTGTCATGGCCAATATATCACATACGGTGATATACTACTAAGACTTGAAGGGATAGAAGAAATCTTTGTACATTTGATTTTATGGTATCTATCCCTTTTTTATATGCTATCTGTGCTGAGTGTCTCTGAGTAGACATTAAATATCTGCGACACCCTCCTCAAGAATGCTTTTACCATCTCTGACTGCTGACCTTGTGTGAGGCAAAGGGCAAGAAAATGGTAAAGACACCAATGGAGTGTTACATTATTACTGTAAATTGGTTTTATAAAGCATCATAAATCCACTTGGCCTCCTTTAAAATCCTCCAGGTACATGCTCCTCACCTTGAACTCCAGCTCCATGCCGGTGACATTTTCTCCCGGTTCAATCTGCGTCAACCTCTGGATGTAGGAGTACAGATTCCTGGCTGGAACCTCAGTGTTCCCACAGGTCACTGCCTCTAGCAGTGCATCATGAATGAAGATGTACTGGTCCTCTGTCTGGACCATGTAGTTCCTCTGGGAGCGCATCAACGTGACGTGACCGTAGATGTCGATGGTCTTTTCATGCTTGATCCTCTCCGTCATGGCATCGATCACGATGAAGCAGCCAGTGCGGCCCACTCCAGCGCTGGAAACAAGAAGAGGAGAACAGACCGTCGGCTTGTTTTTCCTGATATAAACGGTCAGGTGATCTGTACTAATAAATAAAGAGCCATTTTGAGCCATTTTTGAGTAATTTTTGACCCCCAAAATGCTAAAAACATATATGAGCCTTGAAAGAAAGGAAAAACAGTGGATTTCCCCTTACTTATTTTTTTTTCCACAATATCTTTATTGAACCTTTTTTTTTTTTTTTTTTTTTTAACAAACATGATACAAACAATCAAACACTAACACTAAAGTACTACAAAAAAAAAAAAAATGCACTAAAAACACCAACAACCACCAACAAAATCAAGTCTTCAACAATGCTCCTCTGTTTAGTCTAGACAATCCAATACATAAGTATACATATTATGTTCACCAGTTTGGAATTTACAAGGTCCACACACATCATTCACCTTCTTCTTCAAGAGTTATGTTTAAATTTTTTACATAATCAATAAAAGGTCTCCATATATTCTCAAACACAATTTCCTTTGATTTCAGTATATATGTTATTCTTTCTAATGGAAGGTTTGTTAACATCTGTCTTAACCACTGAGTCACATCTGGTCTATGAGTCTTTTTCCATAATAGTGCAATACATTTTTTGGCATTAAGCAAACTGAGGTCTATGAATGTTCTTTCACTTTTATTAAAATTATGCTTTTCTGGGTACAGACCCAACAAAAACAGTTTAGGATTCAATATGATTTGTTTTGAGATTATTTTTTCAATTGTTACCCTCACCTCTTCCCAAAACATTCTTATTAATCTACATTCCCATAAACAATGAAATAGGGTTCCTTTACTTTCCATGCATTTTGTGCATGTATCTGGTATATTTTTGTTGTATCTATTTAACTCCTCCGGTGTAACATACATCCGCATTAACCATTTGAAATGTATCAATTTAAGGCGTGCATTTATTGATTTGGTTTGAGCTTCTGTACAAGCCAATTCCCATTGTTCCTCTGAAATTTGAATTTGCAGATCTTCTTTCCAGTAGTTTAATCTTTTCAGTGAATTTTCACTTGAAGATAGTGTCAATGAGTTATAAAACTCTGAAATAATACCCTTTCTTTTACTATCTTTCATCATCATTTTTTCCAAGGATGAATAAATAGGTCGAGTGAGAGCTTTATTTTGATTTGATCGAATAAAGTTTCTAAGTTGAAGATATTTAAAAAAATGTGTTCTATTGAGATTAAATTTGATCCTCAGCTCTTCAAAAGACATTATGTTGTCTGCACATGGCAAATATAAATCCTGAATCTTTTGTATCCCTTTTAAATTCCATACTTTAAATACAGCGTCCGCTCTCCCTGGTTTAAAATATTGATTACCCCATATTGGACTAAATTGTGACAATAACTGTGGTTCTTTTAAATAGTTTTTAGCTTCACACCATATTTTGATCATATGCTTTACAAATGGATTTTTAACTTGTTTTTGTAATTTTTTTGCCGAATCTGAGTATATGAATATGGGAAGAGGTAAAGGTAAATTGTATGATTCCATTTCAGTCCAGTGAGGGAGATCATTTGATGAAAAATAATATGTCATAGACCTCAGTTGTGCCGACCAATAATACAACATAAAATTTGGACATTTCAGACCTCCACGATCAAATGGTAAATATAATAAAGACAAACGTAACTAGCCCTCCTGTTGTTCCATATAAATTCCACTAACTTTTTTTTTATTCTTGAGAATAGATCTAAAGGTGGTGATAAGGGAATGTATTGAAATAAATAAAGTATTTTAGGTAAAATATTACTTTTAAGTATATTGATTCTCCCGATCATCGACATTGGTAGTGACATCCATCTCTGAGTTAACTCATTGATATCTGACATTAAGGCTTCATAGTTGACACTGGCGACTGATTCTAGCTTAGGCATAATTTGGATTCCTAAATATTTAAACTGATTTACAACATTGAATTGATTTACCTCAGGGGCTGGGTAATTTCTCTGGGTCTCATTTAGCATTAATATTGAAGATTTAGTTTTATTTATTTTATATCCTGATATTTCCCCAAAATTCTTTATTAAATTCAACAAGGTTGGAATTGATTTTTTTTAGATTCGACATAAACAAAATTATATCATCGGCGTACAGGGAGATTTTATGTTCTGTTGGTCCAACTTTAATTCCATATATTTGTGAATGTAAACGTATCGCTATCGCTAAAGGTTCAATTGCCATAGTAAACAGTAAAGGTGAAAGTGGACAGCCTTGTTGACATCCTCTATTGATTTTTATTGGTTTTGAAATATTGTTATTTGTTAGGATTTCTGCTGTAGCATTATTGTATATTATTTGAACCCATTTTATGAAATTATTTCCAAGTCCAAACCTTTGTAGGACTTCAAAAAGAAAGGGCCATTCAACTCTATCAAAGGCCTTTTCGGCGTCCAATGATAGGAGAGCTGTATCCGGTGCTTCTTTATTAAAATAAATAATATTAAATAGTCTTCTTACATTATGGAAGCCTTGTCTACCCTTTATAAAGCCATTCTGATCTCGATTAATAATATTTGGTAAAATTTCTTGTATTCGTCTTGCTAAAATTTTACAGATTATCTTAAGGTCGGCGTTTAATAGGCTTATTGGTCTCATATTTTCACATTTATTAGAGGGCTTACCTGGTTTTGGCAGCAGTATAATTAAGGCATTATTTATGTATGATGGTAAATTATTATTTTGAAATGCTTCTAAAACCATTTCCAAAAAAGGTTTTATTAATTTATTCTTAAATTTTTTATAAAGGTCAACTGGAAGACCATCTGGTCCTGCACTTTTTCCTGATTTCATATTATCAATGGCTAGCCCAACTTCTTCTTGACTAATTTTAGACTCCAATATCTCCCTGTTTTCATTTGGAATACACGGTATAGATAGTTTGTTCAAAAACCCATTTAGTTTTGTTAAATCAGGTTCATTTTTGGTATCATATAATTTTTCATAGTAATCTCTAAAGGCTCTATTAATTTCTAAAGGATCTATAACTACCTGTCCGTTACTTATAATACTGGTTATTGGTGTTTTAATTTCCAATTGTTTAATCTGCCATGCTAATAATTTTCCTGATTTTTCACCTTGTTCATAAAAAGATTGTTTCAATCTTAGAAGACTCGAGGCAGCTCTATTCGCTGATTTTTTGTCGTATTCAGCTCTCAAAATCAGTAATTCATTCTCCAACCTTGGATCTCTTCCTGCATACACTTTTTCCTGAAGACTTTTTATTTTATGTTCCAATTTAGCTCTCTCCTCTCGAGTCTTCTTAGATTTTGATCCTGTATAACTAATAATATGTCCCCTAATAAAAGCTTTGAAAGCCTCCCACTTTACACATGCTGATGTTTGTGTAGTATTGATGTCAAAGAACTCGTCTATCTGTTTTTCTATATACTTGACAAATTCCTCATCCTGAAGCCATTTATGCTGAAATTGCCATCTGCCTGATTCCTTTGTCAATTTTTTATCTACATATATTAGACAACAGGGTGCATGATCAGAGATCACGATGTTATCATAAAAGCAGTTTTGAATCTTGGACCTTAATTCTGTGGAAATCAAAAAATAATCAATACGTGAGAATGTCTTGTAGGTACTGGAATAACAAGAATAGGCTTTAACTTGTGGTTTCATTTCTCTCCATATGTCTAACAATCTCAATTCTTTCATAAAATGATTAATAGTCATCCTACATCCAATGTGCGTACAATCCAGTCCTGTTGATCTATCCACAAACCCCCTTACTTATTTTAACTTTTTTTTTTTACTCTTTTCTGTTACATTTGTCACTTTTTCTTAAAAATTTGTGATGTTCTTATGAATCTGTATTTTTTATTTAATGAATATGTGACTTTATAATCTTATGAATTTGTCTTTTTCTCAATAAATGTGTGACTAAGAAAAGTCCCAAAAAGCATTCTGCATTTTGGGACTTTTCTTATAAATATATTAATTTTTCAAGAAAAACAACTTTTGTGAGTATATTTGCAATTCTTCTCATACATTTGTAAGTCTTCTCTAAAAATTTGCAGCATTTTTCATAAAATTAAGACTTGAAGTAATTTTTCGTGTTTTTGTCAAAGCTACAGGGAGCCACTCCTTTCGAACAAAAAAGCTGCAGGTTGCAGAGCTGGTATAATAGTATTTATTTCCCCGAGTGTCTGCTGTGTCTTCTACACCTGGTATAAAATCTGGCATGGAAAAGCTTTAACACTCTGCCTACATCAACTAAAAAGCACCGTCAAGATGCCAGCAAGCAATATTTCCAACAAAGGATGTAAAAATTGACATCAGCGATGAGTCAGCATCACCATGTTACTGGCATTAATAAGATATCCTCCCTATCGACATACAATCCAGAAATATAATGCATTTAGCTGCCCACCCAAACACTTCACATTTCTGCTGCGCTAGTATCAAAATGGTGAGACAACCTGACCAAGCAGTTTGTGTGAGTTTGTGTGAGTGAATTTATGTAAAAAAAAAAAAAAAAAAAAGTATGTGGTTATATTACCATCAGCATGTGAATGAGTGTCATTCAGGTGGATTCAGCTCATTGTTTGACACAGAGCCTGGTTGATATGTTAAAGCACAGCATGATGGAGTCTTGCCGGGATAATTAAATTGGACTGATAATCCTGTTAGATGCTCCATCTGACTGCTATGGAAGATTAGGAAGAGCTGCACTCTTGCCAACCTTTTTAACCGCCAACCCGCCTGCCTCTTTTCCTTTCCACTAAGCGCTCACACACATCGTTTCTTCACTCTTGCATTTGTACAATTTTAAATCCATTTTCCCCGCACCTTTCCCTTTCTTTAATTCATCACCTCATTTGCCGCGTCCCGAATTTGACCCCACTTTCTCTCTCCATGCTGAACATATCTCCTTCTCCATGACTCCCGGTCCCTCACTAACGCTTCCCTCTCAATCACTGTCCCAATCCACCATTCATCCCTCCTTTCCAACACATCTATGCCTCACTAATTATTCCTCCCGAGAGCTTCTGCTTCATGTTCCCTTTATCCCCTCTATCTTTTGCTCTCCTTCATTTGCTGGTAAAAGCAAATAGAAGCTTATTTCCAGTTCCAAACATTGTGCCAAGGCCGTAATTACAAGCTTCCAGAATACTTCTCTGTCCAACACACAAGCTTCCTGCTGCTCAGACAGCAGCTCATTTGAATATAAACTTATGAACCCAGATGTACCACCGGCTTAAACGGTAAATTGTCGACTGGGAAAGCTAATTATAGAAAACGGGGTCAGCATGGTGGCTGATGTTGCTGTTGAACCTTGGAGATGATGGAGGTTGTTATGAGAGGAATGTAGGTGTTGGAGCCAGTGAGGATGTTTGGGTTTGTGCATAATTTCAGTTTAGAGTCAGTGAATGATTTGATACAAGAGGCTCCAGATGCACAAGCGATTGAAAATGGCGCTGCCATGTTACAGGCAAAATAAGCTTTTCATTCAAGTTCAGACACAAACACACTACAAGACTGGGATCTGATTACAAGTTTGGATTTTATGACAAATAGCTTTGGTTCAGTTAAAGGCCCCAATAGGTACTCTGTTTTAGCGAGCAAGAGAGAGCTAGCCTAACACAGCCTCGCTAATGTGGAGTTGCTCCTGATTGGTCAATGACTGTACTTGTGGAATAGCTGTTTGAGGGTGGCAGTAAAGCTGTGGTCACAGAGATTCTTACAAACAATGAGTTCATAAGAATCTCCCAGTTCCTACGAATTCTGGAGTTCACAGATCATGGAGGGGGGCATAGTTTCTTACAGCTGCCGTTCAGTTCGCAAGAGCAACTTGAGGCATTCTTGAGAAATGAGGTGTTTTTCTATTGTACGATGGCCCTAAAGTTCTTAAGTTCTTAATAAGGACGCCTTGGGATTTTCTTACGGCATACTTAAGGCCATCTTATGAAAATTTTTGTGCAACTTACGGCACTCTCAAGTCGTTGGTAGGAATATCTTACAGCTTTCGGCACATTTTATCAACACAAGTGTCACACGAATGACGTACTTCCACCTTATGAGCACCTCACTACTACCTTACGCACACTGTATGAAGCTGTAAGCGGCTCTCAAGAAAAACTTAAGGTGTTCTCAAGAACAACTTAAGGTGTTCTTGAGGCATATTCACAGCCAACATCTTGCCTAGTTCTTACGTTGTTCCTATGGCATTCGTATGGCTGCCCTACAATGGGGGCTTTTCGTGGGGTGTTCGTAGAAATCTTGGACAAGATCGTCGACCTGGCCACAAACTTATGAACGGTCTACAAACACTGGATTCTCCTACAGCCGCCTTAAGAAGGCCGGACAAAATGGTCCAAAAATCGTTTGTACGGTCTGCGCAGTCATTCGTAAGAGTATTTGTGACCATAACTTTACGCAGTAAACTTTCTCTGACATCTTCAAAACAAAACAGTGACCAATTGTTTCTAACAACAGTGGTTTAGTTGCTGAATCTGTTTTTATTTGACACCAACAAATACTAGTTTAAATGCATTTAAAGGATTCTTTTTGTCAAAAATTGTGTTTTTGTGTTTTTTTTTTTCCACAATATTTTTTATTGAACCTTTTTTACAAACACAACACAAACAATCAAACACTAACACTAAAGTAACTTAAAAAAATAATAAAAAAATAAAAAATAAAAATTGTACTAAAAAACACCAACAACCACCAACAAAGAGAGGTCTTCAACAATGCTCCTCTGTTTAGTCTAGGCAATCCAGTACATAAGTATACATATTATACATTCACCAGTTTGGAATTTACAAGGTCCACACACATCATTCACCTTCTTCTTCAAAAGTTATGTTTAAATTCTTTACATAATCAACGAAAGGTCTCTATATATTCTCAAACACAATTTCCTTTGATTTCAGTATGTATGTTTTTCTTACTAGTGGAAGGTTTGTTAACATCTGTCTTAACCACTGAGTCACATCTGGTCTATGAGTCTTTTTCCACAGTAGTGCAATACATTTTTTGGCGTTAAGCAAACTGAGGTCTATGAATGCTCTTTCACTCTTATTAAAGCTATGCTTTTCTGGATACAGACCCAACAAAAACAATTTAGGATTCAATATGATTTGTTTTGAAATTATTTTTTCAATTGTTACCCTCACCTCTTCCCAAAACATTCTAATTTTTCTACATTCCCATAAACAATGAAATAGGGTTCCTTCACTTTCCATACATTTTGTGCACGTATCTGGTACGTTTTTGCTATATCTATTTAACTCCACCGGTGTAACATACATCCGCATTAACCATTTAAAATGTATCAATTTAAGACGTACATTTATTGATTTGGTTTGAGCTTCTGTACAAGCCAATTCCCATTGTTCCTCTGAAATTTCAGTTTGCAGGTCTTCTTTCCTATAATAATTCAATCTTTTCTGTGAGTTTTCACTTGAGAATAGTGTCAATGAGTTATAAAACTCTGAAATAATACCCTTTCTCTTACTATCTTTCGTCAAAATTTTTTCCAAGGATGAATAAGTAGGTCGGATGAGAGCATTATTTTGATTTGATCAAATAAAGTTCCTAAGCTTAAGATATTTAAAAAAATGTGTTCTATTAAGATTAAATTTGATCCTCAGTTCTTCAAAAGACATTATGTTATCTGAACATGACAAATATAAGTCTTGAATCTTTTGAATCCCTTTTAAATTCCATACTTTAAATACAGCATCTGCTCTCCCTGGTTTAAAATATTGATTACCCCATATTGGGCTAAATCAGGGGTGTCCAACCATGTGCCATGGAGAGCCAAGACCCTGCAGGTTTTCTCTTCTACCCAGTCTCTTCAGCAGGTGTTTTCACTTATCAGCAATCAGTGGGAAGAAGTTCACAGAAATCTGCTGTTGAAGACACTGGTTGGAGGTAAAACCTGCAGGGTCTTGGCTCTCCATGGCACATGGTTGGACACCCCTGGGCTAAATTGTGACAGTAAGTGTGATTCTTTTAAATATTTTGTGGTTTCACACCATATTTTGATCATATGCTTTACAAATGGATTTTTTACTTGTTTCTGTAATTTTTTTGCCGAGTATATGAATATGGGAAGAGGTAAAGGTAAATTGTATGATTCCATTTCAGTCCAGTGAGGGAGATCATTTGATGAAAAATAATATGTCATAGACCTCAGTTGTGCTGACCAGTAATACAACATAAAGTTTGGACATTTCAGACCTCCACGATCAAATGGTAAATATAGTAAGGACAGACATAATCTAGCCTTCCTATTGTTCCATAAAAATTCCACTAACTTTTTTAATTCTTGAGAATAGATCTGAAGGTGGTGGTAAAGGAATGTATTGAAATAAATAAAGTATTTTGGGTAAAATATTACTTTTAAGTATATCGATTCTCCCGATCATCGACATTGGTAGTGACATCCATCTCTGAAGTAACTCATTAATGTCTGTCATTAAGGCTTCATAGCTGGTACTGGCGACTAATTCTAGCTTAGGCACAATTTGGATTCCTAAATATTTAAACTGATTTACAACATTGAATTGATTTACCTCAGGAGCTGGGTGATTTCTCTGGGTCTCATTTAGCATTAATATTGAAGATTTAGTTTTGTTTATTTTATATCCTATTTCCCCAAAATTCTTTATTAAATTCAACAAGGTCGGAATTGATTTTTTAAGATTCGACAAACAAAATTATGTCATTGGCATACAGGGAGATTTTATGTTCTGTTGGTCCTACGTTAATTCCATATATTTGTGGATGTAAACGTACTGCCATCGCTAAAGGTTCAATTGCCATAGTAAACAGTAAAGGTGAAAGTGGGCAGCCTTGTCGACATCCTCTGTTGATATTTATTGATTTTGAAATATTGCTGTTTGTTAGGATTTCTGCTGTAGCATTATTGTATATTATCTGAACCCATTTTATGAAATTATTTCCAATTCCAAATCTTTGTAAAACTTCAAAAAACATGACTATGACTATGACTGGCGCCTAGCGGCTGCCCCGGCCTTGGATGCGCTCTGCAGAGCGTGCCCAAATGCCAAGTCACGTTTCGTTACCTTGTATTCATACATGCGTAATGACAATAAAGTTGAATCTCATCATCTCATCAAAAAGAAAGGGCCATTCGACCCTATCAAAGGCCTTTTCGGCGTCCAATGATAGGAGAGCTGTATCCGGTGCTTCTTTATTAGAATAGATAATATTAAATAGTCTTCTTACATTATGGAAGCCTTGTCTTCCCTTTGTAAAGCCATTCTGATCTCGGTTAATATTTGGTAATATTTCTTGTAGTCGTCTTGCTAAAATTTTACAGATTATCTTAAGGTCAGCATTTAATAGGCTTATTGGTCTCATATTTTCACATTTATTAGAGGGTTTACCTGGTTTTGGCAACAGTATAATTAAGGCATTATTCATGTATGGTGGTAAATTACTATTTTGAAATGCTTCTAAAACCATTTCCAAAACTGGTTTTATTAATTTATTCTGAAATTTTTTATAGAGGTCAACTGGAAGACTATCTGGTCCTGCACTTTTTTCCTGATTTCATATTATCAATGGCTAGCCCAACTTCTTCTTGACTAATTTTAGACTCCAGTATCTCCCTGTTTTCATTTGGAATACACGGTATAGATAATCCGTCCAAAAACCCATTTAGTTTTGTTAAGTCAGTTTCATTTTTTGTATTATATAATTTTTCATAATAATCTCTAAAGGCACTATTAATTTCTAAAGGATCTACAACTGGCTGTCCGTTACTTATAATACTGGTAATTGGTGTTTTAAATTCTAATTGTTTAATCTGCCATGCCAATAATTTTCCTGATTTTTCACCTTGTTCATAAAAAGATTGCTTCAATCTTAGAAGACTTGAGGCAGCTCTATTCGCTGATTTTTTTTGTCATATTCAGCTCTCAGAATCAGTAATTCGTTCTCTAACTTTGGGTCACTTCCTGCATACACTTTCTTGAAGAATTTTTATTTTATGTTCCAATTGGACTCTCTCCTCTCGAGTCTTCTTAGATTTTGACCCTGTATAACTAATAATATGCCCCCTAATAAAAGCTTTGAAAGCCTCCCACTTTATACATGCTGATGTTTGTGTAGTATTGATATCAAAGAACTCATCTGTTTTTCTATGTACTTAACAACTTCCTCATCCTGAAGCCATTTATGCTGAAATTGCCACCTACCTGGTTCCTTTGTCAATTTCTTATCTACATATATTAGACAGCAGGGTGCATGATCAGAGATCACAATGTTATCATAGAAACAGTTTTGAATCTTGGACCTTAATTCTGTGGAGATCAAAAAATAGTCAATACGTGAGAATGTCTTGTAGGTATTAGAATAACAAGAGTAGGCTTTAACTTGTGGTTTCATTTCTCTCCATATATCTAGCAATCTCAATTCTTTCATAAAATGATTAATGGTCATCCTGCATCCATTGTGCGTACAGTCCAGTCCTGTTGATCTATCTATACCGGGATTCAATGTACAGTGGTACCTCTCCTTACGAACGTCTCTACATACAGAATTTTCAGGTTACGAGACGCCTCAACGGGAAAATATTGCCTCTTGTTACGAAAGAAATTTCAGGGTACGAAAGGCAAAAAAGTACGCGCTCCTCGCAGCTCCCGTAGTTTACCGAACGTAAACATACCTGTAGCTGCTCTGCCATTGGCTATCGCCTAGCATCTTCCTGGTATCCCATTGGCCACAAAGTGTTCGGGCAGTTTTACGTGTGTGTACAGTAAAGTATTAACATTTATTCACTATGGGCCCCAAGAAAGTGATGGAGATAAGTGGAAAAGGAGAAAAGAAGAAGAAGAGAGTTTTTTTGTCCATACAAACAAAGAAAGAGATAATAGAAAGGTATGAAAAGGGGATGCGTTTGGTTGATCTCGCCAAAGAATATGGCCGTAATACATCTACGATCGGCACATTTTCGAAGGATTGTCAAACGTCCTTGGATCGGTTCTTCACAAAACGTCAGGCAAAAACCACTGATGAGAGAAAATATGAACCAAAGAAGGCAAAAGGTGACGACGACGACGATAGCAGTTAAAAGGTAAATGAACATAATTTTTATTATTCTTTACTTTATACTTTAGTCTTTGTTTTTTTAAATTACAACTCTCATTTTATGTTTATTGTGCAGTAATCTAATTGTAACATGTATTTGTTACATGTTTTGATGCGTTTTTATGATTTATAAAAAATTTATGCCCGAATTTTTGGGGCTTGGAACGGATTAGGGCATTTACATGTAAAACGCGTCTCTACTTACGGAATTTTCACGTTACGGAAATACTTCCGGAACGAATTAATTTCGTAAGTAGAGGTACCACTGTACAATTAAAATCCCCTGCTATTATATGTTGCCCTGTAAGTGAAGATAAAATAAGGAATAAATTAGTAAAGAAATTTTGATCATCTATATTGGGACCGTATAAGTTCACCAAATTTATATTTTCTAATAACAAAGATCCTTGAATGATTAGATATCTTCCAAATTTCTCTCCAATTACATTTTTCACTTGAAATGGGACTGATTTATGTATGAGAGTCATAACTCCCCTGGCTCGGGATGAAAATGATGAGGTGAATACACTTCTTTGCCATCTTCTCCTAATTCTTTTTACATCCTCCTCTATTAGATGAGTTTCTTGTAAAAACACAAAACTTGTTTAAGTTTTTTTAAATTTTGTAGACCTCTGCAATTCCATGAAGTTAAATTAAGATTAACACTTTGGTCCATGATCAATAGAGAGTTTGGGATTACCTTGCAGTGTAAACATGCTCATACAGAGAAGCAAAAACATGAGTGGTTGAACATTCATCCCACAAACTACACACAAACAAATTCCCCCTTCCCACATTCGTGGTAATCCCCCCAAAATCAAAAAAAAAATTCAGTCTCCCGCTATAGCCATTGACTGCTCCACACCCGCGAGGATCAGTCAAAACCACTCTCTTTCTCCTCTCAATCACCCTAACTCTACTGCTTTTAATGACGTAACATTAACTCTCTTCTGTAGTTTTCCAACTTAACTCCTAAATTTTATAGCAACTTTGTACATCATAGGTTTTTTTTTAATATATAATACAATCTATATTTTGTAAGCTTTCTATATGTTTCAGATCAGTCAGATGCCTGTACAAATGCTTAAATATTCTACCTTATATTTTGTTCATGCTTAGCTCCCACCAGTCTCCTCTTGGATCTTCTTGATGAACTCCTGCGCCTCCTCAGGGGTTTTGAAGATGTGGGTTCTGCCCTTATACGTGACCAGCAGTCTTGCAGGATAAATCACTCCATGACGAATCCCAAGGTTGCGCAGCTCTTTACGGGCGGGGTCGAACTGTTTCCTTAATTGTTGGATTCCTGTGGCCAAATCTGTGTAGAACCGCACCTGTTGATCCTGGTATTTAATTTCTCCTTTGGCTCGTGCCGCGTTGGAGATAGTCATCCTGTCTCTGTAGCTGAGGAACTTCATAATCAGCGTCCTCGGTGATGCCTTGTTATCTCTCGGTGGGCCAATTCGGTGGGCGCTTTCTAAGACGACTGATGACTGCAACTCCGCGTTGTTCAGTGCTTCTGGGATCCACTTTTCCAAAAAGGAACATGGATCCAGACCCTCCGTTCTCTCCGGGAGACCCACCAGCCTCAGGTTGTTCTGTCTCGACTGGGATTCTAAGTCCAGAACATTATCTTCCAGACGTTTATTTTTTAATTCCAATGTGCGCACCTTTAATTGTAGGCCGGAGATGTCATCCTCAGCACTGGAAATTCGGAGCTCCACCTGCGAAACTCGTTCCATACAGTCGCTCAACTCCTTTTTCATTCCTTCTATCGCTGCAATAATCCCGTCAAGTTTAGAGGAAAAGTCTGCTCTCATTGAACTAATGGCAGCGAGCACCGCACCTGTGCCATCGCCAGTAGTCACCGCTCCTCCGCTAGCTTCCTCTGCCATATTTGGGGATTTTTCTGCTTCGTCACGGACGTGAAAGTCCATTAACTTGGACTGTTTCGGCGATTCAGTTTTTCCTCCACCTGATTTCCCAGCCTTAGGCTTTACCGGCATGTCCTCGCCCAAACGTTGGGATAGGTTTTGTTCCAATTGAGTTATTTGCCGATTATTTTTTTTTTTTTTTAGGAGCAGAGTGGAGTGAAGCACGTCCTTCTACGCGGCGGCCATAACCGGAAGTCCCGTTTTTGTGGGTTTTAATCAAACAAAATACAGACACGGATCAATTAAACTTTATACTGTTACAATGTTAAAACAGTCACTTCACAAAGAAACACACCCTGCCTTTATTTAGGCCTCTTAAAGAAACGAGCGGCTTACACTTCCTAGATTTTATGACATCATAAATGAACAGCCTCTCTCTTCAGTTTTTTCCCAAAATAAACAAACACTGACTTCCTCTTTACTTGTGATTGGCCCACTCAGAAAAGCTTCACCTAACCAGACCATCAATGATGGAGTAGCTCATTTATTCTTATTCTGCTTACTCAATTCTGCTTGTTTATTCTGCTCAATGATTTATTTATGTCACATTTGACCGTATTTGGAACAGCATTTTTAAATGCAATTATACAGTAGAGTCCACCAGCAGAGGGAGCTCTAATCGAAACCTAGGTGCCGCTCTGTGCTAGTGGTTGCGCGAGTATACGAGGTGGCGCATGAACATGTAGCGGCCTCCCTTCTTTCTTTATGTTTTGTGCCATTTATTGTTGTTTAAATTATGCTTGTATATTCATGTGTTTAATATCTACATATGATGTTGCGCACAAGTTATAGTCGCCACAGCCTTCTGGCAATAAGGAATATGACCAAACATTATGCCCTGGACCAGAGCATTACAGAGGAACTTCGTGGTCTAGGACTTCTCCGCCAGACCTCCACACCCCCAGCCTCAACTGCTGTGTCCCATCCTAAATGGAGACGCCGCAGACGGTGTGAGCGAAGATGAAAGAGAAGTAAACATGGAGGTATCGGAACAAAGATAGCCACTAGCCCACACAGATTCCTGTTTCCTTTCTTCATTCTGGCCAATCTACGCTCAATAGACAACAAAATAGACCACATACAGCTCCTGAGATCTATGCAATGTGATGCGTGGAACTGCTGTGTTTTTATCTTTATCTGGGGGCGGCTGTGGCGCAGGTGTAGTGTGACCGACTTCTGATCGGAGGGTCATGGGTTCGATTCCCACTCTGTCTGCAGTCTGCATGTTGAAGTGTCCTTGAGCAAGACACTGAACCCGCAGTTGCTCCTGGTGGCCAGGCTAGCGCCTGTGTGTGTATGGCAGCTCTGCCGCCATCAGTGTGCGAATGTGTGCGTGAATGGGTGGATAGCAGGATCTGTAAAGCGCTTTGGTCATCCAGAGATGAGAAAAAGCGCTATATAAGTGAGCGCCATTTACCATCTTTACGGAAATGTGGCTAAATGACAATCTCCCGGACTCTGCTATTCAGTTAGCGGGGCTAACATGCTATCTTGCTGATCGGATGTTCACGCAGGGAGGGAAAACCCAAGGTGGAGGTGTGTGTTTACATCAGTGACGCTTGGTGATGAGATGCAACTGTTGTACACAAACACTGTTCTCCATTGGTGGAATTTATGATCATCAAGTGCTGACCCTTGTGGTTACAGAGAGAAATTACATCTATCCTGCTAGTTGCCGTGTATGTCCCGCCCACTGCCATTGGTGAGAGGAGTAAAGCACTCAATGAACTCTATCAGCACATACAGAGCTTCCCCACCTCCACACCTGGGTCTCTCTGATCACATCACCATCTTGCTAAGGCCTGCATACAGACCCAGAGTGAAAGCCATCAGACCAACAAAAAAGCAAGTATGAGTGTGGCCAGAGGGGGCCTTGGATGCTCTAAAAGACTGCTTCAGCACTACAGACTGAGACACTTTCAAGCATGCAGCCACCCACAATGGAAACACAAACATAGAGGAGTATACTGAGTTTGTTGTAGCATACACTGCTAAATGCACTGATGATGGCACTCACTGTAAAACCATCACTATTCATTGCTGTGTCTGAATATAGACCAAAAAGGATAAGGCCAGGTGTACAACTGAACGCACGTTTATTAACAAGTATTACACCACACTACGACCGCCAGGCAGGGGTGGTGGCAGAAAAGGAAGTGCGTGCTACCACACCGTGCCTCACAAATAACAGCACAAAACAAGAACCATATAAATAACTATATAACATTCTCCCCCCCCCTTTATAAAAGTCCAAAACACACACACAATTTAGGACCCGAATCACACACTAAAATAACGGAAAACAATGTACTATTATTGGCCTACCACATTCACACCAAAGCAACTAAAACAAGGGAGACGGGTGGACTGCCAGCCCACCCCACATGGCAAGGCGGATTATTCTGCCACCTGTACTAAATAAAAGTCCATTTCTAAATTAAAATAGCTGCTGTGGGACTTCCGGTTATGGCGGCCACGTAGGAAGACGTGTTTCACTCTGCTCTGCTCCTAAAAATAAAAAGTTGGCAAATAACTCTCTCAATTGGAACAAAACCTATCCCAGCGTTTGGGCGCAGATATGGTAAAGCCTAAGGCTGGGAAATTAGGTGGAGGAAAAACTGAATCGTCGAAACAGTCCAAGCTAACAGACTTCCATGCTCGTGACGAAGCAGAAAAATCTCCAGAGACTATGGCGGAGGAAGCTAGCGGCGGAGCGGTGACTGCTGGGGAAGGCACGAGTGCGGTGCTCGCTGCCATTAGCTCAATGAGAGCAGACTTTTCCTCTAAATTTGATGGGATTATAGCAGCGATAGAAGGAATGAGAAAGGAAATAAGCGACTGTATGGAACGAGTATCGCAGGTGGAGCTCCGAATTTCCAGCGCTGAGGATGACGTCACCAGCCTACAATTAAAGGTGCGCACATTGGAATTAAAAAATAAACGTCTGGAAGATAGTGTCCTGGACTTAGAATCCCGGTCGAGACGGAACAATCTGAGGCTGGTGGGCCTCCCGGAGGGAACGGAGGGACGGGACACATGTTCCTTTTTGGAAAAGTGGATTCCAGAAGCGCTGAACAACGCGGAGCTGCAGTCATCGGTCGTCTTAAAGAGCGCCCACCGAATCGGCCCACCGAGAGATAATAAGGCACCACCGAGGACGCTGATTATGAAGTTCCTCAGCTACAGAGACAAGATGACGATCTCCAACGCGGCGCGAGCTAAAGAAGAAATTAAATACCAGGATCAACAGGTGCGGTTCTACCCAGATTTGGCCACAGGAATCCAACAATTAAGGAAACAGTTTGACCCCGCCCGTAAAGAGCTGCGCAACCTCGGGATTCGTCACGGAGTGATTCATCCGGCAAGACTGCTGGTCACATATAAAGGGAGAACCCACACCTTCAAGACCCCTCAGGAGGCGCAGGTGCTTATCAAGCAGATCCAAGAGGAGACTGGTGGGAGCTAAGCATGAACAAGATATAAAGGTAGAATATTTAAGCATTTGCACAGGCATCTGACTGATCTGAAGCATATAGCAAGTTTACAAAATATAGATTGTATTATAAAAAAAAAAAACCCTATGATGTACAAAGTTGCTATAAAATTTTGGAGTTAAGTTGGAAAACTACAGAAGAGAGTTAGTGTTATGTCATTAAAAGCAGTAGAGTCAGGGTGATTTAGAGGAGAAAGAAAGAGCGGTTTGACTGATCCTTGCGGGTGTGGAGCAGTCAATGGCTATAGCGGGAGATGGAATTTTTTTTTTTGATTTTGGGGGAATTACCACGAATGTGGGGAGGGGGAATTTGTTTGTGTGTAGTTTGTGGGACGAATGTTCAACCAATCATGTTTTTGCTTCTCTGTATGAGCATGTTTATATTGCAAGGTAATCTCAAACTCCTTATTGATCATAGACCAAAGCGTTAATCTTAATTAAACCTCATGGAATTGCAGAGGTCTACAAAATTTAAAAAAACTTAAGTTATGAATAAAATAAAACACATAGGTTCAAAAATTGTGTTTTTACAAGAAACTCATCTAATAGAGGAGGATGTAAAAAGAATTAGGAGAAGATGGCAGGGAAGTGTGTTCACCTCATCATTTTCATCCCAAGCCAGGGGAGTTATGACTCTCATACATAAATCAGTCCCATTTCAAGTGAAAAATGTAACTGGAGACAAATTAGGAAGATATCTAATCATCCAAGGATCTTTGTTATTAGAAAATATAAATCTGGTGAACTTATACGGTCCCAATATAGATGATCAAAACTTCTTTGCTAATTTATTTCTTATTTTATCATCACTTACAGGGCAACATATAATAGCAGGGGATTTTAATTGTACATTGAATCCCGGTATAGATAGATCAACAGGACTGGACTGTACGCACAATGGATGCAGGATGACCATTAATCATTTTATGAAAGAATTGAGATTGCTAGATATATGGAGAGAAATGAAACCACAAGTTAAAGCCTACTCTTGTTATTCTAATACCTACAAGACATTCTCACGTATTGACTATTTTTTGATCTCCACAGAATTAAGGTCCAAGATTCAAAACTGTTTCTATGGACTTCCGGTTATGGCTGCCACGTAGGACGGACGTGTCTCGCTCTGCTCTGCTCCTGGAGAAAAAAAATCGGCAAATAACTCTCTCATTTGGGACAGAACGTATCCCAGCATTTGGGCGAAGATATGTCGGCGAAGCCTAAGGCTGGAAAACCAGGAAAAGGAAAAAGCGAGCCGCCGAAACAGTCCAAATTTACGGACTTTCAGGTCTGTGACGCAGCAAACAAAACTCCATATATGGCGGAGGAGGCTGGCGGCGGTGCGATGTCTGCGGGGAATGGCGCAGATGCGCTGATGGCTGCCATGAGTTCAATGAGAGCGGACTTTTCCTCTAGATTTGATGGGATTATGACAGCGTTGGAAGGAATAAGAAAGGAATTGGGTGACTGTGTAGAACGAACGGCGCAGCTGGAGCTCCGTCTCGCTAGTGCTGAAGATGACGTCACCCGTCTTCAATTAAAGGTGCGCACTTTGGAAAAAAAAAAAAATCTCTGGAAGATAATATTTTGGATTTGGAATCTCGGTCGAGACAGAATAATTTGAGGCTGGTGGGTCTTCCAGAGGAATCAGAAGGTCGGGACGTATGTTCCTTTCTGGAAAAGTGGATTCCGGAGGTGCTGGGCAGCGAGGAGTTGCAATCAGCAGTGGTTCTGGAAAAAGCACATCGTATTGGCCCACGGAGAGACAAGGGACCGCCGAGGACCTTAATTATGAAGTTTCTTAGCAACAGAGACAGGATGAAGATCTTCAACGCTGCACGTGCTAAAGGAGAGATTAAACACCAGGACCAGCAGGTGCGGTTCTACCCAGATTTGGCCACAGGAATCCAGCAATTGAGGAAGCAGTTTGATCCCATACGTAAGGAGCTGCGCAACCTTGGGATTCGTCATGGTGTAATCTATCCTGCGAGACTGCTGACCACGTATGAGGGCAGAACCCACATCTTCAAGACCCCAGAGGAGGCGCAGGAGTTCATCAAGAAGATCAAAGAAGAAGAAGAGACTGGTGGGAGCTAAGCATGAACAAAATATAAGGTAGAATAATTAAGCATTTGCACAGGCATCTGACTGACTTGAAGTAAATAGTAAGTTTACAAAATATAGATTGTATTATATATTAAAAAAACAAAACAAAAACAAAACAAACAAAAAAAAAAAAACTATGATGTACAAAGTTGTTAAAAATTTTGGAGTTAAGTTGGAAAACTACAGAGGAGAGTTAATGTTACGTCATTAAAAGCAGTAGAGTTAGGGTGATTGGGAGGATGAAGAAGGAGTGGCTTAGGCTGTTCCCGTGGGTGTGGAACGGTCGATGGCTATATCGGGAGACAGAATTTTTCTTTTGATTTTGGGGGGTTTGCCACAAGTGTGGGAAGGGGAAATTTGTTTGTGTGTAGTTTGTAGGATGAATGTTCAACCACTCATGTTTTTGCTTCTCTGTATGAGCATGTTTACACTGCAAGGTAATCCCAAACTCTCTATTGATCATGGACCAAAGTGTTAATCTTAAATTAACTTCATGGAATTGCAGAGGTCTACAAAATTTAAAAAACTTAAACAAGTTATGAATAAGATAAAGGACATGGGTTCAAGAATTGTGTTTTTACAAGAAACTCATCTGATAGAGGAGGACGTTAAAAGAATTAGGAGTAGATGGCAGGGAAGTGTATTCACCTCTTCATTTTCATCCCGAGCCAGGGGAGTTATGACTCTCATACATAAATCAGTTCCTTTTCAGGTGAAAAATGTAATTGGAGACAAATTTGGAAGATATGTAATCATTCAAGGTTCTTTGCTATTAGAAAATATAAATCTTGTGAACTTATATGGTCCCAATATAGATGATCAGAAGTTCTTTGCTAATTTATTTCTCATCTTATCATCACTTACAGGGCAACATATAATAGCAGGGGATTTTAATTGTACATTGAATCCAGGTGTGGATAGATCAACAGGACTGGATTGTACGCACATTGGATGTAGGATGACTATTAATCATTTTATGAAAGAATTGAGATTGTTAGATATATGGAGAGAAATGAAACCACAAGTTAAAGCCTATTCTTGTTATTCCAGTACCTACAAGACATTCTCACGTATTGATTATTTTTTGATTTCCACAGAATTAAGGTCCAAGATTCAAAACTGCTTTTATGATAACATCGTAATTTCTGATCATGCACCCTGTTGTCTAATATATGTAGATAAAAAATTGACAAAGGAATCAGGTAGATGGCAATTTCAGCATAAATGGCTTCAGGATGAGGAATTTGTCAAGTATATAGAAAAACAGATAGACGAGTTCTTTGACATCAATACTACACAAACATCAGCATGTGTAAAGTGGGAGGCTTTCAAAGCTTTTATTAGGGGACATATTATTAGTTATACAGGATCAAAATCTAAGAAGACTCGAGAGGAGAGAGCTAAATTGGAACATAAAATAAAAAGTCTTCAGGAAAAAGTGTATGCAGGAAGTGACCCAAGGTTGGAGAATGAATTACTGATTTTGAGAGCTGAATACGACAAAAAAATCAGCGAATAGAGCTGCCTCGAGTCTTCTAAGATTGAAACAATCTTTTTATGAACAAGGTGAAAAATCAGGAAAATTATTAGCATGGCAGATTAAACAATGGAAATTAAAACACCAATTACCAGTATTATAAGTAATGGACAGGTAGTTATAGATCCTTTAGAAATTAATAGAGCCTTTAGAGATTACTATGAAAAATTATATGATACCAAAAATGAACCTGATTTAACAAAACCTAAATGGGTTTTTGAACGAACTATCTATACCGTGTATTCCAAATGAAAACAGGGAGATATTGGAGTCTAAAATTAGTCAAGAAGAAGTTGGGCTAGCCATTGATAATATGAAATCAGGAAAAAAGTGCAGGACCAGATGGTCTTCCAGTTGACCTTTATAAAAAATTCAAGAATAAATTAATAAAACCTTTTTTGGAAATGGTTTTAGAAGCATTTCAAAATAATAATTTACCATCATACATAAATAATGCCTTAATTATACTGCTGCCAAAACCAGGTAAGCCCTCTAATAAATGTGAAAATATGAGACCAATAAGCCTATTAAACGCCGACCTTAAGATAATCTGTAAAATTTTAGCAAGACGAATACAAGAAATTTTACCAAATATTATTAATCGAGATCAGAATGGCTTTATAAAGGGTAGACAAGGCTTCCATAATGTAAGAAGACTATTTAATATTATTTATTTTAATAAAGAAGCACCGGATACAGCTCTCCTATCATTGGACGCCGAAAAGGCCTTTGATAGAGTTGAATGGCCCTTTCTTTTTGAAGTCCTACAAAGGTTTGGACTTGGAAATAATTTCATAAAATGGGTTCAAATAATATACAATAATGCTACAGCAGAAATCCTAACAAATAACAATATTTCAAAACCAATAAAAATCAATAGAGGATGTCGACAAGGCTGTCCACTTTCACCTTTACTGTTTACTATGGCAATTGAACCTTTAGCGATAGCGATACGTTTACATTCACAAATATATGGAATTAAAGTTGGACCAACAGAACATAAAATCTCCCTGTACGCCGATGATATAATTTTGTTTATGTCGAATCTAAAAAAATCAATTCCAACCTTGTTGAATTTAATAAAGAATTTTGGGGAAATATCAGGATATAAAATAAATAAAACTAAATCTTCAATATTAATGCTAAATGAGACCCAGAGAAATTACCCAGCCCCTGAGGTAAATCAATTCAATGTTGTAAATCAGTTTAAATATTTAGGAATCCAAATTATGCCTAAGCTAGAATCAGTCGCCAGTGTCAACTATGAAGCCTTAATGTCAGATATCAATGAGTTAACTCAGAGATGGATGTCACTACCAATGTCGATGATCGGGAGAATCAATATACTTAAAAGTAATATTTTACCTAAAATACTTTATTTATTTCAATACATTCCCTTATCACCACCTTTAGATCTATTCTCAAGAATAAAAAAAAAGTTAGTGGAATTTATATGGAACAACAGGAGGGCTAGATTACGTTTGTCTTTATTATATTTACCATTTGATCGTGGAGGTCTGAAATGTCCAAATTTTATGTTGTATTATTGGTCGGCACAACTGAGGTCTATGACATATTATTTTTCATCAAATGATCTCCCTCACTGGACTGAAATGGAATCATACAATTTACCTTTACCTCTTCCCATATTCATATACTCAGATTCGGCAAAAAAATTACAAAAACAAGTTAAAAATCCATTTGTAAAGCATATGATCAAAATATGGTGTGAAGCTAAAAACTATTTAAAAGAACCACAGTTATTGTCACAATTTAGTCCAATATGGGGTAATCAATATTTTAAACCAGGGAGAGCGGACGCTGTATTTAAAGTATGGAATTTAAAAGGGATACAAAAGATTCAGGATTTATATTTGCCATGTGCAGACAACATAATGTCTTTTGAAGAGCTGAGGATCAAATTTAATCTCAATAGAACACATTTTTTTTAAATATCTTCAACTTAGAAACTTTATTCGATCAAATCAAAATAAAGCTCTCACTCAACCTATTTATTCATCCTTGGAAAAAATGATGATGAAAGATAGTAAAAGAAAGGGTATTATTTCAGAGTTTTATAACTCATTGACACTATCTTCAAGTGAAAATTCACTGAAAAGATTAAACTACTGGAAAGAAGATCTGCAAATTCAAATTTCAGAGGAACAATGGGAATTGGCTTGTACAGAAGCTCAAACCAAATCAATAAATGCACGCCTTAAATTGATACATTTCAAATGGTTAATGCGGATGTATGTTACACCGGAGGAGTTAAATAGATATAACAAAAATATACCAGATACATGCACAAAATGCATGGAAAGTAAAGGAACCCTATTTCATTGTTTATGGGAATGTAGTTTAATAAGAATGTTTTGGGAGGAGGTGAGGGTAACAATTGAAAAAATAATCTCAAAACAAATCATATTGAATCCTAAACTGTTTTTGTTGGGTCTGTACCCAGAAAAGCATAATTTCAATAAAAGTGAAAGAACATTCATAGACCTCAGTTTGCTTAATGCCAAAAAATGTATTGCACTATTATGGAAAAAGACTCATAGACCAGATGTGACTCAGTGGTTAAGACAGATGTTAACAAACCTTCCATTAGAAAGAATAACATATATACTGAAATCAAAGGAAATTGTGTTTGAGAATATATGGAGACCTTTTATTGATTATGTAAAAAATTTAAACATAACTCTTGAAGAAGAAGGTGAATGATGTGTGTGGACCTTGTAAATTCCAAACTGGTGAACATAATATGTATACTAATATATTGGATTGTCTAGACTAAACAGAGGAGCATTGTTGAAGACTTGATTTTGTTGGTGGTTGTTGGTGTTTTTAGGGCATTTTTTTTTTTTTTTTTTTTTTGTAGTACTTTAGTGTTAGTGTTTGATTGTTTGTATCATTTTTTTTAAAAAAAAAAAAAAGGTTCAATAAAGATATTGTGGAAAAAAAAAAAAAAACTGTTTCTATGATAACATTGTGATCTCTGATCATGCACCCTGCTGTCTAATAAGATAAGATTAGATAAGATAAGCCTTTATTAGTCCCACAACAGGGAAATTCCAGGATTGCAACAGCACAGGGATAGCAACACTCAGAGCAACAATCAGAAGGCAAGAAAAAAAAAACAAGCAAGCAAGAGCAGCTAATATATGTAGATAAGAAATTGACAAAGGAACCAGGTAGGTGGCAATTTCAGCATAAATGGCTTCAGGATGAGGAAGTTGTTAAGTCAGGGATGGCAACAGGAAATTCTGATTTCAGCTGAAATCTAATTTGGTCGATTGACTTATGGGGGGCCGGGGGGGGGCGGCGCAGCCCCCCTGAAGCTGGGAGGTTTTCAGTAAAACAGAAGTAATTTAGACTGAAAAAAATGATTAAAAAAAAATGAAATACTAGACTTAGATAAATCATTAAATTTAATGAAAAGTTAACTTACTTTTTCTTCAATGTTGTCTCACCGTCTTTAGTCCAACATATTTAACAGTTCTATAAGAGTTTATTACAATATTTACACTGGTCACCAAGTCACTTCTAATGTGAAACTTTCTTCCTTTTGGCAGCAAGCTGTGTCAGTCTCTGAACTTTGAACTTCATCTCCTTTTCTGGTTTCTTCATAAATTGTCAGAGTGTTTCTGTTACCTCGTCGAACTTTGAGCCAATTTTCACCTTTACCGTCCCTTTTCTCTCAAGCCAATTCCATCGGAACTTATTTTTAACACTTTTGTCTATTTCTAGCACTGATGACTCCTGATCCTTCGATAAAAATCTCATAATTCCGCTGAAAACAATACCGAAAGCTCAGAATTCCAACACGAACCAGTGATGTGATTTGGGGTTGGGGAAATTATCTGAAAATTTAGTAGGGGTCTGGGGAACACAGTCCCCCAGTGGGGTCCGGGGCAGAGCCCCGGTGGGGGGGCAAGGGGGACAAAGCCCCCCGAAGCTCCTGGGTTTTTATGATTTTTAAGTACCAGAACTGTGCTTAAATGACATAAAACAAACAGCTGAATGCCACTTATTACTGTATAATATTGACTTATGTTCCAAGAAGATAGCATTCCTAAAATATTCCATCAATCATTATCCATCATATGCTTTAACACTTGATCAAATCAAAATCAGTTAATTTTATCTATGCCAAAGTCCCCCAGTGTGTAACATCTTTGACTGCTTTATCTACTGTGGAAGATTGTTTCAAAAACGCTGATCCCAAAGAATAGTTGCTCCGCCGAATGGCAAGGTAGTGGGCATGGTTTTTCACTTTTGATACGTGGTCTGACAGCGCCACACATCCACGCGATCCATAGTTAATCAGCTCTTTACAATACACACAAAAAGCTTTTCCTGCCACGTCTGGTTTCTTCAAAAATTGTCCGAGTGTTTCTGTTACATCGTCAAACTTTGAGCCAGTTTTCACTTTTACCGTCACTTTTCTCTCAAGCCAATTCCATCGGAACTTTTTGACACTGTCTATTTCTGCCACTGATGACTCCTGATCCTTCGATAAAAATTTCATAATTCCGCTGAAAATATTACCGAAAGCTCAAAATTCCAACGCCAACACACCGATGACAAAGCATACAACGAGCCATTTCATTGGTCCAAATTTGCAACTATCCAATCGCAGGGCTGTTTACACATAACATCCGGGTTTATCGCGGAAACTCACCCGGGAAAACGCCGAGCGCTAATGTATTGTGTTGATTTTCGCTAAAATCGGTGACAATAAGGTACCTTACCATCCATCTTCCATCTTCTACCGCTTTTCCGGAGGTCCGGGACGCGGAGGCTGCAGTTCAAGCAGAGAAGCCCAGACTTCCCTCTCCCCAGCCACCTGCTCCAGCAGCCATGACTTTTTTTGACAAAGCAACAACGAGCCATTTGATTGGTCCAATCATTTCCAACTATCCAATCGCAGGGCCGTTTACAGCAGTAGCATGAGTACATAACATCCGGGTTATCGCGGGAGACTGTCACTCAGGGAAGCGCCGAGCGCTTTTGTAATCATATTAATTTTTGCTAAAATCATAAATCGGCGGAAATCCGCGGATCGGCGGAAAATTGCCATCCCTGTAAGTACATAGAAAAACAGATAGATGAGTTCTTTGATATCAATACTACACAAACATCAGCATGTATAAAGTGGGAGGCTTTCAAAGCTTTTATTAGGGGACATATTATTAGTTATACAGGGTCAAAATCTAAGAAGACTCGAGAGGAGAGAGTCCAGTTGGAACATAAAATAAAAATTCTTCAAGAAAAAGTGTATGCAGGAAGTGACCCAAAGTTAGAGAACGAATTACTGATTCTGAGAGCTGAATATGACAAAAAATCAGCGAATAGAGCTGCCTCGAGTCTTCTAAGATTGAAGCAATCTTTTTATGAACAAGGTGAAAAATCAGGGAAATTATTGGCATGGCAGATTAAACAATTAGAATTTAAAACACCAATTACCAGTATTATAAGTAACGGACAGGCAGTTGTAGATCCTTTAGAAATTAACAGTGCCTTTAGAGATTATTATCAAAAACTATATGATACAAAAAATGAAACTGACTTAACAAAACTAAATGGGTTTTTGGACGGATTATCTATACCGTGTATTCCAAATGAAAACAGGGAGATACTGGAGTCTAAAATTAGTCAAGAAGAAGTTGGGCAAGCCATTGATAATATGAAATCAGGAAAAAGTGCAGGACCAGATGGTCTTCCAGTTGACCTCTATAAAAAATTTAAGAATAAATTAATAAAACTATTTTTGGAAATGGTTTTAGAAGCATTTCAAAATAGTAATTTACCACTATACATGAATAATGCCTTAATTATACTGTTGCCAAAACCAGGTAAACCCTCTAATAAATGTGAAAATATGAGACCAATAAGCCTATTAAATGCTGACCTTAAGATAATCTGTAAAATTTTAGCAAGACGACTACAAGAAATATTACCAAATATTATTAACCGAGATCAGAATGGCTTTATAATGGGAAGACAAGGCTTCCATAATGTAAGAAGACTATTTAATATTATTTATTCTAATAAAGAAGCACCGGATACAGCTCTCCTATCATTGGACGCCGAAAAGGCCTTTGATAGGGTCGAATGGCTCTTTCTTTTTGAAGTCCTACAAAGGTTTGGACTTAGAAATAATTTCATAAAATGGGTTCAGATAATATACAATAATGCTACAGCAGAAATCCTAACAAACAGCAATATCTCAAAATCAATAAATATCAATAGAGGATGTTGACAAGGCTGTCCACTTTCACCTTTACTGTTTACTATGGCAACTGAACCTTTAGCGATGGCAGTACATTTACATCCACAAATATATGGAGTTAAAGTAGGACCAACAGAACATAAAATCTCCCTGTATGCCGATGACATAATTTTGTTTATGTCGAATCTTAAAAAATCAATTCCGACCTTGTTGAATTTAATAAAGAATTTTGGGGAAATATCAGGATATAAAATAAATAAAACTAAATCTTCAATATTAATGCTAAATGAGACCCAGAGAAATCACCCAGCTCCTGAGGTAAATCAATTCAATGTTGTAAATCAGTTTAAATATTTAGGAATTCAAATTGTGCCTAAGCTAGAATCAGTCGCCAGTGCCAACTATGAAGCCTTAATGACAGACATTAATGAGTTACTTCAGAGATGGATGTCACTACCAATGTCGATGATCGGGAGAATTAATATACTTAAAAGAAATATCTTACCCAAAATACTTTATTTATTTCAATACATTCCTTTACCACCACCTTCATATCTATTCTCAAGAATTAAAAAAAAGTTAGTGGAATTCATATGGAACAATAGGAAGGCTAGATTACGTCTGTCCTTACTATATTTACCATTTGATCGTGGAGGTCTGAAATGTCCAAACTTTATGTTGTATTACTGGTCAGCACTGAGGTCTATGACATATTATTTTTCATCAAATGATCTCCTTCATTGGACTGAAATGGACTCATACAATTTACCTTTACCTCTTCCCATATTCATATACTCAGACTCGGCAAAAAAAATTACAGAAACAAGTTAAAAATCCATTTGTAAAGCATATGATCAAAATATGGTGTGAAATCAAAAAATATTTAAAAGAACCACACTTATTGTCACAATTTAGCCCAATATGGGGTAATCAATATTTTAAACCAGGGAGAGCGGATGCTGTATTTAAAGTATGGAATTTAAAAGGGATTCAAAAGATTCAAGACTTATATTTGTCACGTTCAGATAACATAGTCTTTTGAAGAACTGAGGATCAAATTTAATCTTAATAGAACACATTTTTTTAAATATCTTCAGCTTAGGAACTTTATTCGATCAAATCAAAATAATGCTCTCACCCGACCTACTTATTCATCCTTGGAAAAAATTTTGACAAAAGATAGTAAGAGAAAGGGTATTATTTCAGAATTTTATAACTCATTGACATTATCCTCAAGTGAAAACTCACAGAAAAGACTGAATTATTGGAAAGAAGACCTGCAAACTGAAATTTCAGAGGAACAATGGGAATTGGCTTGTACAGAAGCTCAAACCAAATCAATAAATGTACGTCTTAAATTGATACATTTTAAATGGTTAATGCGGATGTATGTGACACCGGTGGAGTTAAATAGATATAACAAAAACATACCAGATACGTGCACAAAATGTATGGAAAGTAAAGGAAACCTATTTCGTTGTTTATGGGAATGTAGAAAAATTAGAATGTTTTGGGAAGAGGTGAGGGTAACAATTGAAAAAATAATTTCAAAACAAATCATATTGAATCCTAAATTGTTTTTGTTGGGTCTGTATCCAGAAAAGCATAACTTTAATAAGAGTGAAAGAGTATTCATAGACCTCAGTTTGCTTAATGCCAAAAAATGTATTGCACTACTGTGGAAAAAGACTCATAGACCAGATGTGACTCAGTGGTTAAGACAGATTTTTTTTTTTTTTTTTTTTTGTTACTTATTTGTACCCGTAGGTAGACTTGGTTTGCAGTCTGGTGACAAGCCACCGGCTGCTGGTCGCTGCGTGCACGAGCGCCCTAAACCTACATGTTTTTGGTATGCGGGAGGAAACCGGAGAAATCCCGGAGTAAACCCGCGCAACACGGGGAGAACATGCAAACTCCACACAGCTCACTGTTGGTCGGGGGCTGGGATCGAACCCACGATCTCATGATCCCCGCGATCCCCCGGCCGAGAGTAAAACTGTGCTGCCACAGTGCTAAACCACTGCGCCACCGTGCAGATGTTAACAAACCTTCCACTAGAAAGAATAACATACATACTGAAATCAAAGGAAATTGTGTTTGAGAATATATGGAGACCTTTCATTGATTATGTAAAGAATTAAAACATAATTTTTGAAGAAGATGGTGAATGATGTGTGTGGACCTTGTAAATTCCAAACTGGTGAATGTGTAATATGTATACTTATGTAATGGATTGCCTGGACCGGGGGTCAACAACCCGCGGCTCCGGAGCCGCATGCAGCTCTTTCATCCCTCTGCTGCGGCTCCCTGTGGCTTTGGAAAATAAATAATGAGTATTTAATTAAAATGTATTTTATTTTAGTTCATTAGTTTTTAAAATGTAATTCTAAATTTGAAGATTATGGTGATCTTGTAAAATCTAAAAAAAAAACGTGTTAAAGTTTAATCACCGTCAGCGAAAAATCAACACGAAGTCGGAAGTCGTCTCCCGCGATAACCCGGATGTGTTGTGTTCAAGCTACTGCTGTACTGTAAATAGCCCTGCGATTGGATAGTTGCAAACGATTGGACCAATCAAATGGCTCGTTGTATGCTTTTTCAAAGATTCATGGCGGCGTGTTCTCAGGGATGTGATTTTCTGTTAATTTGCCGAATTCCGCTTTATTTTATCTTCCAGGAAGATAAAGTACGTTAAGTACGTTAGCGGCTTGTGGTCCACGAACGCAGTGAAGCTGCGCCCTTTCAGGCAGGACTGGAAGTGGCGTATGGCCACCGGTAATCGATATGGCCAGGTGGAGAGTCATTAGCTCTACAACGGCTGTATGAGCTGGGCTGGTGCGAGGGATTAAATGGTAATAAAAGTTAACCATCCCCTTTTATGATTCCAAACAGTTTGAAATTGACAGTGCACAGTAGACATTGACTCATAACTTTTGAATATTTCTAAGACTTGGCTGCATCAGTGATTGTGCAAAATGAACTGCTCAAGACTCAATAGAGATTGAAACTGGTGATTTGAAACGAATGCTGAAATTATAAAAAGTAATGGTATGTTGGAATTTTATTTCTATTATGGAATAGATAAAATTAACTGATTTTGATTTGATCAAGTGTTAAAGCATGTGATGGATAATGCTTGTTGGAATATTTTAGGAATGCTATCTTCTTGGAACATAAGTCAATATTATACAGTAATAAGTGGCATTCAGCTGTTTGTTTTATGTCATTTAAGCACAGTTCTGGTACTTAAAAATCATAAAAACCCAGGAGCTTCAGGGGGCTTTGCTCCCCTTGCCCCCCCATCCCACCCCAGACCCTGGTGGGGGACTATGTCCCCCAGACCCCCTGCTGAATTTTCAGATAATTTCCCCAACCCCAAATCACATCGCTGGTTTGTGTTGGAATTCTGAGCTTTCGGTATTGTTTTCAGCGGAATTATGAGATTTTTATCGAAGGATCAGGAGTCATCAGTGCTAGAAATAGCACTCTCCTTTCAACCCAATGTCAACCTTCAACCCAATGTCTTTTTTTTTTTTGGAGTTCAAAATGTTTTTGTTGCATGCAGAAATGTAATTTTGTTTTCTCTGCAGGAGTTCCCTGATTTCATAAATGCAACACATTATAGTTTGTTTATACATAGCATAAAGGGAAAAAAAAAAGTTATATGCAGTGTTATTTCATTTTAAGTGTCAAAAGGGTTTTTGTGGCTCCCAGTGTTTTCTTTTCTGTGGGAAACGGGTCCAAATGGCTCTGAGTGGTAAAGGTTGCTGACCCCTGCCCTGGACAGATCGCCAGTCCATCGCAGGGCCAACACAGAGAGACAGACAACCATTCACTCTCACAGTCATATCTAAGGACAATTTAGAATCCCAAGTTGATGCCAATTAACCTAACTTGCATGTTTTTGGCATGTGGGAGGAAACTGGAGAAATCCTGGAGTAAACCCACGCAGACACAGGGAGAACATGCAAACTCCACACAGATCACTGTTGGTCGGGGGCTGGGATCGAACCCAGGATCCCCCGGCCAAGGGTGAGTTGCTGTGCTGCCGCAGTGCTAACCACTTCACCATCGCGCCGCCCACAACCAATCCACTAGTTGTCAAATTGAGAGTCTGGAGAACAAGTGAAGGATACAGATTTATATTATATTAATACATTTGAACAAGGAGCATTATGAGGAAACAGGATGAAATGTAGCTTCTTCTAAATAAAACTTTCATCTCTAATTTATGAAAATATCAGGAACTAAAGCTGTGTGATCACTGTTGAAAGTAGGAGATGGGTGATATTTTTCAGATTTAAACAATTTATGAATGTGCTGATAATTAAAACTATGCAAAAATTATGGTCAGATATTCACAAATTTATTTTTCAGCACAAAACAATTTATAATATATATCTAACATTTATTTCATGAATGAAGCTATATAAATGAAGCTATAAGCAGTTTTTTCCCACTGCTGTAGTAGGAATTCATTAATGCCACATAATATTCAGAGCTATGTACAGTATATAAAAAACTTTATAAGCAGCATAATCTTTATTTTAAAGGTCAAATTGCCGTTGCGGCTCTCAGCCACGTCTGTTTTAGTCGGAGACGGGCAAAACGGCTCTTCGGCTGGCAAAGGTTGCAGACCCCTGGTCTAGACTAAACAGAGGAGCATTGTTGATGACTTGCCTTTGTTAGTGGTTGTTGGTGTTTTTAGTACATTTTTTTTAATTACTTTAGTGTTAGTGTTTGATTGTTTGTGTTATGTTTGTAAAAAAAGGTTCAATAAAAAATATTGTGGAAAAAAAATAGCTGCTGTGTCCCTAAACTAAACTAACTATAACTAACTATACTAACGTATAAAATAATCCCCAGAACTACATACAACACACATAAACAACAGAACACTTTTCTTTTTTTTTTTTTTTTTTTTTACAAACATGCACACAAACAAATATGGGTTAATCCCTAACCAGTTTCCAGAAAAGAGAACTAACGAGGCCATTTCTACAACATATAATACACACGGCTGAAGAAAAAGGAAGAAAGTAGCCTGTGGCCCCCTGGATCGTCCAATCTTAAGTCTGCCCCTGGAGGCGGTCTGCCTCCCGGGCCGCAGCTGGTTGCATCAACACTGGTGCGCCTTCTGTTCCTCACCGTCGGTCGTCTTTCATGTCCAGGCCCACCACTCACAGTCATCTCCCGAGCACGCCGCAGCTCATCCGGGTGCCTCCATGAACCATCCGACAGCTTAAGATAAGCGTCATCCTGTCTGGCCACAATACACAGCCACCCCTGGTGCTCTTCAGACTGCCGTTTGGCCCGTACACGCCGTGATCGCCCCTCTTCCCGAGCCCGAACCAGATCCGCGACTCCCAGAGGGGTTCTGCTCAGCTTGCAGGGTCTCTGCTTGGCACGCGGTTCCTCTGTGCCTAACAGTCTGGCCCCGACCTCTTGTAGATCTGCTGCAGCCATCGCCATTGTATCCCCATGTTCACTGGCCCACTTTAGCTGAGCTTTGGGACCAACTGGAGCCAGCTCCTCGGAGTCGCTCATCGTTGCAGGTGCCCCGCTGTGCCGCCCGGTACCCTCGTCCAGGGCAACTTGGGCTCTGGCACCGAGACCCTCCTGCAACAACTCTGAGTGAAACTGGTCCTGCTCGCCCTCCCGCTTGGTAATTCCTCATCCCACACTGCACCGTCTTCCACTCTCGGAACCGGCCGGTCCAACAGTCCACAGCCCGACCACTCCTCCCCAGCACCGCTCTTGATGGCGAAACCCAGACAATAAAAAAGGTCGCAGCCCATGATGTTATTGCCACAGGCCATCACGGTGAACTCGAGGTTGGACACCTCTGCTGACTTGTACTGGGCTGTCAGTCTCAGTGTTCCCACTATAGACAGCCGTCTGCCTCCATAGCCATAAAGCGGCGCTTGGTCACCTTTAATCCTGTCATGCGGGAACACTTTTCTCACCGTAGCCCAATTCAGCAGGGAGCCCTTCGCCACCATATCGATCAGCAACAGCACCTCCACACTATCCAGCTCCACCGTGAAGAATGTGTATCTGTTGGTGTTCAGGGACACAGTGTGGACATCCGTCGGGGCGGGAGGGGATGCTTTCTTCTGCGGGCTCCCCTGCTTGGACATACAGCACATCCTGGCATAGTGGTTCAAGCGGCCACACCTGCCACAGTGCTTCCTTCTCGCCGGACAGTCCCTGGCCTTGAAGCAGTGCTTCACGGACCCACAGCCCAGACACATGGGCTTCCCCGGGGCAGACCTCAACTCCACAGCGTTGGCCTTGCCAGCGTCGTCCTCCACGCTCCCATCACTGTCCTGGTCCGCTACTTGTGTGGTAATGGGAGACTCCAGCTGTCGGTGTGACAAACGCTCACTCAGCTCCCGCGTCAGCCTATCTGCTGCCTCCAGCTGGAGAGCTAACTCGATGGCCCTGGTCAGGGTTGTCACCCGAAAAAGTGAGCAGCTTTGATCGTATTGCAGCGCTGCTGGTGTGCTCCACCAGCTGGTCGTGAACCATCATCTCCTCCAATGGTCTGAACTGACACTCGCTAGCCAGTAACCTCAAGTCAGCTACGGACCACTGAATGGGCTTGCCCACCAGTTGGCAGCGCTGCCGAAACCTGATTCTTCAGACGATGACATTGTCCGGGGTGCGAAAATGGCACGCCATCAGCTCGACCACGTCCTCAAAGCTGTCAGAATCTCTGAGCATGCTCAAAATTCACTGACCCTTATTACCCAAGTTGTGCACCAGCAACGCGTGTGCCCTCAACTTGTTCATTCTGCCCAGGTTTAGTGCCACCATGTACGTCTGGAAGGCGGTGTACCATCTCGACCACAGGACAGATGGCTCGCCCGGGAGTTCCAGAAACAGCCGAATTGGAGACCCACACCCTTCCATACCTCCTTTATCCTTGTTACCAAATGTTGTGTCTGAATATAGACCAAAAACGATGAGGCCAGGTGTACAATTGAATGCACATTTATTAACAAGTATCACACCAGAGTATCACACCACACTACAACTGCCAGGCAGGGGTGATGGTGAAGGGACCCACCCCTCCTGCCTGCTGCTCTTTATAGGCACGGGTGATGGCAGAAACGGAAGTGCGTGCCACCACAGTGTTTCACAAATAAGAGCACAAAACAAGAACAATATAAATAACTACATAACATTCATGCCAACCAGAAGCCATGGATGACAGCAGAGGTCCACAGGCTACTGAAGGCTCGGGACGCAGCCTTTGGGGCTGGTGACACTGCAGGACAAACAACAGCTCGGGCCAACCTGTCCCGTGGTATCAAGGAGGCAAAACGACAGTACAGCAAGAAAATATCCAACCACTTCAGCAACACTAGAGATACACGTTTTCTCTGGCGTGGCATACAGACCCTCACCAACTACAAACCTCCACCTCAGACCTGTGCGAGTGACATCACACTGCTTAACAACTTAAATGACTTCTTTGGCCGCTTTGAAGCACAAAACAGCACATCAGCACAGAAGACCACTCCTCCTCCAGACGAGCAGGCCATAAGTTTGGATCCGGCTAGTGTGAAGAGGACCCTCTCCAGGATCAACCCACACAAGACAGCTGGACCAGACAACATGCCAGATCACATTCTGAAGGACTGTGCGGAGGAGCTCAAGAATGTCCTGGCTGACATTTTCAACATCTCCCTGAGTCAGGCTGTTGTCCCCACGTTTCAAAACTGCTACCATAATACCAGTCCCAAAGAAGCCCATCCCATCCAGCTACAACGATTACGTCCTGTAGCAGTGACCTCCGTCATAATGAAGTGCTTAGAGCGGCTGTTCATGCAGAACATCAAGTCCACCCTTCCTCCCTCCCACAACCCATCTCAGTTTGCATACAAGTCAAACATCCAGCTGTCCTAAAACGGTAAACGACTTTAGACCAGTTGCTTTGACCTCAATTTTAATGAAAATTTTTGAAAAACTGGTCAGAGGTGAGATCCTAAAGCAGACTGAACATGCATTGGATCCTTTGCAGTTTGCATATAGGCCTCACAAAGGAGTGGAGGACGCCACTGTCACTCTGTTTAACATGCTTTTTAAACATCTGGATTTTAATGGGACACACGCCAGGCTTTTATTTGTGGACTTTTCCTCCGCCTTTAATACAATCCAACCTCATATTTTAGTTGAAAGGCTCCTGCAACAATTTGATTTAAGCAAAAATCTGGTGGGTTGGATTCTGGATTTCTTAACCAACAGTACGCAGAGAGTAAGGGTCAATGGTACATTGTCTGACCTAAAGTGCTCTTCTACTGGCTCTCCTCAGGGGTGTGTGTTGTCACCACTACTCTTCATCCTGTACACAAACATGTGTCGAAGCAGACATGACAACAGACACATTATAAAGTATGCTGATGATTCAGTTATTGTCAGTCTCCTCCAGGATGGTGAGAGTGGCCACGGCCCAGTAGTTGATGATTTTGTTCACTGGTGTGAGGATTCCTACCTGCAGCTGAATACGACAAAAACTAAAGATATGATTATTGACTTTAGGAGGAAAACTCCCAGGCACAAAGTCACCGTACTAAAAGGTCAGACCACTGAATGTGTACAATCCTACAAATATCTTGGGACGATTATTGATAGTAATTTAAACTTTGAAGAGAACTGTGAAAGGGTGTGCAAAAAGGGTCAGCAACATTTGCATTGTTTGAGGAAACTTGCACGCTTCCAAACTGACCGAACCATAATGACAATGTTTTATCAGGCTTTTATTGAATCTGTTTTATCCTTTTCTTTAGTGTCATGGTTTGGTCAGATAAAACTGAAACAGAGGAAATCCTTGGATCAGGTAGTTAGATGGTCCAGTCATTTTCTTGGTGAGTCACGGCTGAGCCTGACATCCTTGTACACCAGACAGGTACAGAGGATTGCTACCTCCATTTTAAATGATGACTCCCACCCTTTGCACCGCAACTTTCAGCTTCTTCCCTCAAGACGGAGGTTTGCTGTCCCAAAAAGTAAAACCCAGCGCTACAAAAACAGCTTTGTTCCCGCTGCTGTCAAAGAGTTGAACAAGTTGTAACAATATATTGCACATAATTTAGGTACCTATTTATTAACTCCATTTTATATTTACTTATTTTTGTAGGATTTTATTTGGGTTCTAAATCTTTTATTGGGTTTTAGACCTTTGAGTTTTTAACCTCTTTGACTAGTCTTTAACTGTTTAATATGACCCTTCTCTCTTATCTCTGGTTTTTCTCTCATCTCTTAGTCTTTATATCCTGATTGATGGAGCCTTGAGTATTTTTATCATGTTTATAGTCAGCTTCATGTGTGCCTGTGTTTGTGTTTATGTTGAATGTAATTGTGGCTTGTAAATATGGATGTCACCAGACTGCAAAACAAATCTACCTACGGGTACAAATAAAGTAACCTGAACCTGAACCTGAACAAATCCACAGACGATGCCATCGCTCCTGCTCTCCATCCAGCCCTCACCCACTTGGACTCAAAGAACTCCTATGTGCAAATGCTGTTCTTGAACTTCAGATCAGCATTCAACACAATCATCCCCCAGCACTTAGTACAAAAACTCAGACACTTGGGACTCAAAACCCCGCTCTGGGTGCTGGACTTTCTCACAGGGAGGCCACAGAATGTGCGGGTCGGCAGCAACACCTCCAAGATCATCATACTGAGCACAGGGCCCCCACAAGGTGCATGCTCAGCGTGCTGCTCTTCACCCTGCTGACCCATGACTGCGCACCTGCATACAGCACTGACCACATCATCAAGTTTGCGGATGACATGATGGTGGTTGGCCTCATCACAAACAATGAAGAGGCCAACTACAGAAATGAGATGAGCCAACTTGTCCAGTGGTGTAAAGACAATAATCTCTTCCTGAACGTGGGAAAAACCAAGGAGATTGTAATCGACTTTAGGAAAGGATACACACAGCATCCCCCTCTGATCATCGATGGAGCAGCTGTGGAGAGGGTGAGCAGCACCAAGTTCCTGGGGGTGCACATCTATGAGGACCTCTCCTGGTCCAACAACACCACATCACTGGCCAAGAAGGCTCAAATTTGCCTCTATTTCCTCTGCAAACTGAGGACAGTATGAGTCCCACCCCCCATCATGTGCTCATTCTACCGGGGCACCATTGAGAGCATCCTAACCAGCTGCATCACGGTGTGGTACAGAAGCTGCACCACCTCCTACCATAAAACACTACAACACACAGTGACAGCAGCCAGGAAGATCATTGGTGCCCCTCTCCCTCCCTCTCGGACATCTACCACATCTGCCTCACCCGCAGAGCCATCAACACTGCAGGCGACACCTCTCACCCTTCACACTTCCTCTTCAGCTTTCTGTCCTTGGGGAAAAGGTACCCGAACCTGCGGGCTTGCTCCACAAGACTGCTAAACAGCTTTGTTCACCAGGCCATCAGGACCCTGAACTCTGCTCACCCCCCTCCTGCTCTCCACCCCTGGACCGTAACACATTCACCCACACAATAACTACCTCAGCTGTTTGCACAGAAAGACTTGGCACACCATCAGTAATACATCTGCTGCTGTATGTCTCTGCACCTTACTGCAACCATTTGCACAAATGCCATACCTGCACTGTCTGTTATTGCAATACTTATCATCTGCTGTCCAATCTGTCACCGTCTGCACCTACACTACCGCAATGAACTTGCAATTATGGGTATTATGGTTCCACTTTTTCTGTATATAGGATTGCTGGGTGTTATAGTTTCTTATTTGCACTACGAGATTGCTGGGTTTTATCTTTTATCTTTATTTGCACTACGGGTAGCATTACTGTACATAGACTGCTGCTGTTGTTTTTCATCCTTATTCCTTCTTTTCTTATATATTGCGCATATCACTAAGGGAGAGAGAAATAGCATTTCAATTCTCCTGTACGTCCTGTACATACAGAAGTATTGACAAATAAAAATCTTTGAATCTTTGAATCTTGTAAGCGAGCGTGAGGGAGCTACAGAGATATAGAGGTAGTAGTATGCACCGGAGTAAGTGTTGTAAGGTACAGTATCTCACAAAGGTGAGCACACCCCTCAAATTTTTGTAAATATTTTATATCTTTTCATAGGACAACACTGAAGATATGGCACTTTGATACGATGTAAAGTAGTCAGTGTACAGCTTGTATAACAGTGTAAATTTGCTGTCCCCTCAAAATAACTGAACACACAGCCATTGCCGCTGGCAACAAAAGTGAGTACACCCCTAAGTGGAAATACCCAAATTGTGCCCAAAGATTCAAGATTCAAGAGTCAAGATTCAAAGGCTTTATTATCATGTGCACAGTTAAGAAATGCAACATTTCCAGAGCAATGAAGTTCTTACTCTGCTCTCCGAACAAATGCCAAGGTAATAGACACACATCAATACTATGGTAATAACACACCTAATACTAATGAATTCTAACAGCACACACTAATAACACACATTAGGCAATTAGGACACCTTAAACAGACCTTAATACTGAGTACTAATACTAATGAATACTAATAACACACATTAGGCAATTACGACAGTTAAAGCAGTTAAACTAGAGGAAACAAGAAGAATGAAAATTGAAAATTCACTGGATGACTGTAATGGACAATGGTATATTAATATCAGAGATGATATGAACCTGAGATAGCATAAGCTTATGTACAGTGTGCAAATGAGCAAAGTGCAAATGAACAATGTACAAATTAGCACCCAGTGTGAGAATTTCTCTGTCATGATAATAATTTAGCAGCAGAGATGATATGGACATGAGACAGGGTTAGACAATGTACATTGTGCAAGTGAGCAATGTGCAAATTTAGCAAGCAGTGTGTGAATTCCTATTTGCAAAGCTGTGCTGGAGTTTATTTATTCAGGAGTCTGATGGCAGTGGGAAAGAAGGGTTTTTTTTAGTCTAGATGTCCTGCATTTTACACTTCTGTACCTCTCCCCTGAGGGTAGAAGTGTGAATATTCTGTGCTGGGGTGGGTGGGGTCCTGGAGGATGGCGGCAGCTATCCTTTGGACTCTGCGGTGGTAGATGCTCTGCAGAGAGGGGAGTGGATGATGTTGAGTGATGATCTTCTCCGCTGTCTTCACCACTCTTTGCAGGCGTTTGCAGTCCAGGGCAGTAGAGCTGCCATACCACGCAGTGATGCAGTTGGTCAAGATGCTCTCAATGATGTAGCTGTAGAAATTGTTGAGGATCTTGGGGGACATGCCAATCTTCTTCAGCCTCCTCAGAAAGTACAGCCGCTGTTGAGCTCCCTTAACCAGCTCTGTGATGTTGAGTGTCCACGTAAGGTCCTCGCTGATGTGGATTCCCTGGTATTTAAAGCTGCTTACCCTCAAACTGTCAACATTTTGTGTAGCCACCACTACTTTCCAGCACTGCCTTAACTCTCTTGGGCATGGCGTTCACTAGAGCTTCACAGGTTGCCACTGGAATCCTCTGCCACTCCTCCACAACAACATCATGGAGCTGGTGGATGTTAGAGACCTTGTGCTCCTCCACCTTCCGTTTGAGGATGCCCCACAGATGCTCAATAGGGTTTAGGTCTGGAGACATGCTTGGCCAGTCCATCACCTTTACCCTCAGTTTCTTTAGCAAGGCAGTGGTCGTCTTGGAGGTGTGTTGTGGTCGTTATCATGTTGGAATACTGCCCTGTGGCCCAATTTCTGAAGGGAGGGGAACATGCTCTGCTTCAGTATGTCACAGTACATGTTGGCATTCATGGTTCCCTCAGTGAACTGTAGCTCCCCAGTGCCGGCAGCACTCATGCAGCCCCAAACCATGACACTCCCACCACCATGTCTGACTGTACGCAAGACACACTAGTCTCTGTACTCCACACCTGGTTGCCGCCACACATGCTTGACACCATCTGAACCAAATAAGTTCATCTTGGTCTCATCAGACCACAGGACATGGTTCCAGTAATCCATGTCCTTAGTCTGCTTGTCTTAGCAAACTCTTTGCGGGCTTTCTTGTGCATCATCTTTAAAAGGGGCTTCCTTCTGGGACGTCAGCCATGCAGACCAATTTGATGCAGTGTGCGGCGTATGGTCTGAGTACTGACAGGCTGACCCCCCACCCCTTCAACCTCTGCAGCAATGCTGGCAGCACTCACACATCTGTTTTCAAAAGACAACTTCTGGATATGATGCTGAGCATGTGCACTCAACTTCTTTGGTTGACCATGGCGAGGCCTGTTCTGAGTGGAACATGTCCTGTTAAACCGCTGTATGGTCTTGGCCACCATACTGCAGCTCAGTTTCGGGATGTTGGCAATCTTCTTATAGCCTAGGCCATCTTATGTACAGCAACAATTCTTTTTTTAAGATCCTCAGAGAGTTCAATTCAATTCAATTCAACTGTATTTATATAGCGCCATTTCACAACAACAGTCATCTCATAGCACTATCAACTGTAGGGGGAACCCCCACAGTTGCAGAAAGACCCCAGCAATCAGCTCTTTGCCATGAGGTGCCATGTTGAACTTCCAGTGACCAGTATGAGAACGTCTGAGAGTGATAACACCAAATTTAACACCCCTGCTCCCCATTCACACCTGAGACCTTGTAACATTAAAGAGTCACATGACACTGGGGAGGGAAAATGGCTAATTGGGCACATTTTCACTTAGAGGTGTACTCACTTTTGTTGCCAGCGGTTTATAGACATTAATGGCTCTGTGTTGAGTTATTTTGAGGGGACAGCAAATATATACTGTTATACAAGCTGTACACTGACTACTTTATATTGTATCAAAGTGTCATATCTTCAGTGTTGTCCCATGAAAAGATACAATAAAATATTTACAAAAATGTGAGGGGTGTACTCACTTTTGTGAGATACTGTACGTGTTGCATGCTGAGACTGCATTAATAGGCTGTAAACAGCAGTAAATGTACAAAGTAGGCTGCTTTTAAACAAGAATAAATGCTACAGCTCCTCAGTAGTGATGGGCAGGTGAAGCCTCAATGAAGCTCTGAAGGTGCCTTCACACCAAATGCAAACAGGGGAATTTTTTGCGCAGCACGATTACATTATAACTCAATGTAAACACACGGATAGACATGAATTCACCATCTGGGTGAGATGCAGACAGGCGAAGTTGCCTTCGTAACTTCTGCAGTAGTGTTCAACCTGCTGTGGAAATCCCTAAAATAACATCATGCTTAGGTTTAGATTATCCGACGGGGGGCTCACCTGAAAAAGTTGTCCCTGCCTCGAAAACTCGTTGCTAGCTTGCTAGCCTTGTTAGCATGTCCGTGGCAGGAATCTGTGGGTGTGCTCGCCTCTTTCCATTGACTTTGTATGCATTTGCACCGCCCATTCGTGTTTAGTGTGAAGGCACCTTGAGGCTTTCCTTCTAATTGTGCAGAAAAAGATTCAAAGCTTAGAGGCTTCATTCAAAAAACTGACACCGGCACTGTTTCAATCCCATGTCAGCAATAAAAGTTCAGAGACTGTGGTCGTTTTAATCTGCTGAATTTTGTTCATTTATACCAGTGGCTCTTAAACTTTTTTTATTCCCCATTTTGAGGAGCCAGACGATTACCAAGCCCACCTACACACAGCTACTTTTCTGCCCCTCCACACCCACAATGAATCCAAGAGCAAGCTAAGCCTTGCCATATTTCCTTTTCTTCTTGGCTTTTTTATTAATTATCCTCAGGAATTTCTCTTTGCTTTTGATGGAGAGCATTTTAAAAATTAGGTCATGATATAATTTTAACAGTAATTTTAATTTGATAAAACACTGAGTAGCTTTTATTTTCATTTTCATTTTCAGTTTTAATTGTGAACCTTTTTACTTTGAAAAAATAAGGTTTACATGTAAATCTGGCCCTTGGGAAGTGAGGAAAAATTTTGTGGCCCTTACTACCACCACAGTTGCCCATCCCTGGCCTAGGAGAAGTAATGTTTTTTGTAAAATCATAAATGCGCAGATCTTCTGACCTATGACAATGACCTTGACCTCAACCAAGATGCAGACCTCCCTGAGGGTCATTGTGAGTGAGTTTTGTGAGAATCGAGGTAATTGCCTCGGAGAAGTAGTGATTTTTCTAAAATCACATAAGTGCCCAGATTTCCTGACCTTTTACCTTGACACTGACCTTAAGCACAACCTGGATGGAGACCCACCTGAGGATCACTGTGGGTGGGTTTAGTGAGCATCGGGGCAAATGCCTAGGAAGAGTAGCAATTTCTGTGAAATGTGGACAGACGGACACCACGCCATCGCATTAATAAAAATTAGAGGCTCATTAATATTAACAAGCATGCTGAAAACTAAATGTTTCAGACATAGCTTTACAGACAGAACAACATATATTCAGTATGTCTTTGAAGATGACAAAACTTAAAAATAATCTCTGGAATGTATACAATATTATTTATTAGTATATTGGGTGGTGCGGTGGTGCAGTGGTTAGCGCTGCGGCAGCACAGCAACTCACCCTTGGCCATGGGATCCCTGGTTCGATCCTAGCCCCTGACCAACACTGATCTGTGTGGAGTTTGCATGTTCTCCCCGTGTCTGCGTGGGTTTACTCCGGGATTTCTCCGGTTTCCTCCCACAGGCCAAAAACATGCAGGTTAGGTTAATTGGAGACTCTAAAGTGGCCCTAGGTGTGAATGTGTGTGTGAATGGTAAAGGGATAGCGCCGTACCGTGGCTGCTTCATCCATCCAGGTGGATGCCCTCAATTTCCCCTCTGGGGATCAATAAAGTATATCAAATCAAATCAAATATAGGACCTTTAAAGAACTGCATTGTCCAGTTATTCCATTTGGTCCAAATGAAATGATTTTCTGATGTTTTTACAGTCCCGTGACTGCCCCATAGGATGGATTTTATCTCTTTTTTTCCCCAAGCTATTTTAATTATTACTAATTGGTAGGATGTGAAAAGAATTTCCACACATTTGACAAAACAATGCATGAAGAATGGATTACCAACTGAATCTGTGATGAAAAGAATGGATGAAGTACAGCCACACACAGCTCACCTGCAATGGACAACCATGGGCCCTGCATCTGGAGGGTTGCAAGCCTTGACCCGGCGAAGGAAGGCCAGGAAGGGGGTTGGGTGCTCTGGTACCCCGTGGTCTGGCCAGGCTGTAAACTGGAAGTGACGGACCTCCCGCTTTTCGTTGGAGCCACTCTGGATGAAGACACAGACAAAGGGATGTTATTCTGTATCCAATATAATAATCTCATGAACACTGTACAGGATGATTTTGTTTAAAGCTGTCCTATATGGAAAGTGTCATTATTATCTGAATCTGAGGGATATGTTTCATTGTAGCAGATTTATTCACACTGATGAGATAACTAATTTATTGGTAGGTAAATCACTTCAGAATGGAAAGGAATACATCTTTACAAAATGTGAATTTATCTTTCATAACATGTTGCAGTATAAAAACTTTGGGCAAAACTAATTTGTGTTTGAATGCCACTTTGGTGCCTCACTGTTTTTCTACATAAAAAAAAGCTATAAAAACATCTGTGCCTTGTCTGTCTCACATTTATTTCCCTTTAACGCACATGTAAAACATGACTTTCCTTTTAAAAACTTCCCAAACAATGAGACACCTTTTGGCAGCAGGAGGTATTAATTCCTTTTCTGAATTAATGTACTATTAAAAACAAAACTACTGTGGCACCCCTCTGCAACTCCTGCTGTCCTGGCAGTGGCAGTGCAGGCGTCCTTAGATGCTGGCCTCGGAGCTGGGGGTTATAACATTGCAATATTTATGACAGCTGGGTGGTGTTCATTGTGGGTCGGGATAGTTTTTAAGATACAATGTCAATTTTTGCCAGATGTCATTTCCAGATAACTGCAGTAGCATATGATTTGCAAAAATGCTGCTGATTTTAAATCTCATTGGAAGGACAAACTAAACTCTCCTCTGTGTGTTACCACGGTAACCATGGACATGTACTACAATGGATAATTTATATTTCTTAAATAAAATATTAATACAAATATATTTTTATTACTTGCTGTGCTGACAGAGTGCTAACCACTGCGCCACCGTGCTGCCCACTGGTCACAGAATCGATTCCACCCCTGACCATTGTGGGTTCGATCCCCCCCCCCCCCCCCCCCAGACCATCGGTGACCCTTCTGTGTGGAGTTTGCATGTTCTCCCCGTGTCTGTGTGGGTTTACGCCAGGTACTCCGGTTTCCTCCCTCAGGCCAAAGACATGCAGGTTAGGTTAACTGGTATCAGCTGGGGGTTCTAAATTGTCCTTAGGTATGAATGTGAGAGTGAATGGTTGTCTGTCTCTCTGTCAGCTCTGTGATGGACTGGTGATCTGTCCAGGGTGTACCCTGCCTCTCACTCAAAGATGCTGGGATAGGCTCCAGCCCATCCCCACGACCCGAAAAAGATTAAGCAGTAGAAAATGGTTGGATGGATATTTATCAGTCGATATGAACATTAGTTTAACTTGTTAATAACGTTATCAACAATAGTTTGTTTTACTCATATTTGAGGTGCAATGGCTTATGTGTAATCTTCTTGTCAATTTCCGGTGGAGTGATGTACCGTTGTTCACTTCTTCCCTGCTCAGTTCTCAGTTCCCTTTTAACTGGACACCCTTCACTCCCTTCAGTTTGGAATCTCACTTAAAATGGTGGAATAGCCGTTGCAGTCCACTTTGGGGTATACTACTGGGCGATCAGAATGCACCTATTGTGAGTGAGTTTAGTGAGTATCAGGACAAATGCCTAGGAGGAGTAGTGAATCCTGTGAAATGTGGACGGACAGACAGACGGACGGACATCGGGCCATCACATCAACTCCTTTCGGCTTCGCTGGAATGAGCTGATAAAGCTCAGTTACCCAATAACATTATGGGGGGGAAGGGGGGAGGGTTGAAAAGTTCATAGGCTGACCATGACGCAGTGGTCAAATTTGACCAAATGTGGTTTATTGTACCCATACTCTTGACAGTTCTCTCACTCTCAGCTCTGCCCCCTTGTTCCTCGGCCACTGAACCACAAATACTACTGGCTCAGCACCTACGAGCATAACTCCTTCTTAGTCAGCCTATGAACTTTTCAGCCCCCCTCCCTCGTATTGATAATGGTACAGCCCTAAAGCCTCCGTTTAACAGACCTGCACTTGTGGACACACGTGAACGCTTGTATACAGTATAACAACATTGCATGTAAACAAAGCTGGAAAAATGCACTTTAGGTTCACGTTTGTGATCCCTGTGTAAACTCCAAGTCATGGAGGAAGGCTTGAAAAGATGTGTGAGCCACTTCGTTGAAGAAAAAGTACAAAAGTGGATACACATTAACGCAGTATTAACAAGTATTCATCGGTAGTGAGGTCATCCACCTCTACCCAGCTTGCTAAGCTACCATTCCATTACACACATCACATTACCTTGTAGAGAGCGAATGTCCTAACGGAGTAGGTGGCCAGCTCCACTGTGTCCAGCAGAGTGACCTGGATGAGGCCATAGGTCTCTGTGCCACGGGTTGGCCAGTACTGATCACACTTCACCTAAACGGAAAGAGGGTCAATTTGTGAGAGATGCAGAACACACATACAAACATATTTCTGTGTACATTTTTGAAAAAGAATAGAGAAAGAGAGAACTGACGTGGGTGCAGGTGCACGTGTAGAAGACCAAAACAAAAACAAGGGAGCGCACTGAAGTAGATCAGTGAAACAGTCTTCAAAAGTGACAACGGCAACGTTCAGAAAAAAATGTGGATATAGAGAAAACTCAGCGTGTAAAAAAAGAGTTTTGGTAGGTGAGTGAGATGAAGAGCAGCAGAGAGAAGAATATCAGAGGGTGTCGGGGTATGTGATCCTACAAGTTAACTGCCAGGGTTGGTGGGTTCTTGAAAGGACCCACCACAGCGCTGTGAAGAGTCGAGTGACACGTCGAGTTAAGCTTTCACGTGTTTGAAGCTTTAAAACGGTCCAGCCTCACAGTACCCCAACTCCCAGCATGCTCACACCTAGATTTCCACTCAATAGGACATCATATTTGTAGTTTTTCTTCTCAGCCTCAACAACCACAGAGGAGACGGGAAAAAAAAAAAAAAATCCCAGAGAGAAATGGTGGTGGGAGGGAGAGTGCTTGGCAGAATCGGGCCAAACCAAACGTAATGTGCTGATCCCTCCAGTCCTCACATCAAAGACTGCAGGGAGCTCAGCTCAGCTTGCTCTGCATTCCACTGCTCCAGACTGGGGATTACGAATTTTGGCCTGGGACGTTCAGGCTGTAATTACAGCTTTTTCACTGTTGTTTTCCCACCAGACCTTGAGACACTACGGGGACAGGATTGGGGGGCGGGGGGGGGGGGTAGGGGTGGGACACACTACACGCTGCCAGACACTAAAGAGGATCGCAGAAAATGCATGGTGTGAAGACTCCATTATCCACTGATTTATGGCCTTGCAGCATAGCCGGGCCCTGTTGCTGCGTGGTTTGATTGGTGCTAAAAGGAAGGGTGCTGGCACGATTCCCACCGCGGGACCATCTGTGATCATGTGTGTGCTTAATGCGTACACACATAATGGCATAATGTTGAGAGGTGTTAAATGAGATTAAATTATTTTCTCCAACACACAGCCCACTGCTCCCTCAAACAGTAGACGCAGGGGATGATCATGTTGTTTAATTTAGAGTATTTAAAGGTTCACAAATCAAACATTTTGCTGATTTACAAGACAGCAGATTGCTGTTAGCGAGTATATAAAGGCTAAATAATGTAACGTATAGTCACAAGACAGGAAAAGAGAAAAAAAATGAGTAGGTGTGATCATGCAAACTGTAAACACTAATGCGTACTCTATTTGAACTGTTGCAAATATGCACAGTACAGTGTGAGTGCTTTGTGGCTGTTGCTCATAAAAACAGGGGAAATAGCAGGAGGGGAAATGAACATAGGAAGAACGAGAAAAACGATGTGAGGTGTGGGCGCATTTGTAAAGGGATTAGCAAAGGAGAGGAAGAGAGGTCTTGCCTTAGAGAAGAAATAAGAGGGCATCTGAGGGTCAAACAGACACAACAGAGACAGTTGGAGAAAGTTGAAAAGGAAACAGTGTTTTAACACAAGGTACAGGTTAATAGGAAAAGAAGCACAAATGGGAAGAAAAGATCATTTTCTGAAAAGAGTTCAGGACATAACTAGTTTGCGCTTCAGTTGGGATTCATACCTCAAGCCATTCTTGTTAATTTTACTCCAACGTGACGTCCTCATTACACGGGATTTTTACTCAAGTGCATATTCCGTTAACAATAGCAAATGCCTCAAAGCCAAATTATTTTCCAATTCATTACTTATGTTCATTTAGCTGAAATTCTAATCCCCCTGGGCCTCACTCATCAATCCACTCTATTATGCTCTACTACGTGCCTACTCAGACATTTAACTTTAAAGCACTTTTAGCCTGGTCATCATAATAATGCTCACAGCTTTTTGGGTCATTCTCCATTATTCTGCTATTCGAAGTATTCCACTTATTTTTCTTATCTCTGCCATGTTTTCATTATCCTGCTGCCTAATGTCCGCTTGCAGTGCTGTAAAAAAGTATTTGCTCCCTTCCTGATTTCTTATATTTTTGCATATTTGTTACACCTAAATGTTTCAGATCATCAAACAAATTTTAATATTAGGCAAAGATATCCTGAGTAAGTACAAAATGCAGTTTTTAGATGATGATTTCATTTATTAAGGAAAAAAAGCTATCCAAACCTACCTGGCCCTATGTGAAAAAGTAATTGCCCCCTAAACCAAATAACTGATTGTGCCACCATTGGTGCCAACAACTGGCAATGAGTCTTTTACATCACCGTTGAGGAATTTTGACCCATTCTTCTGTGCAGAATTGTATAAATTCAGTCACATTGGAGGGCTTCATGAACTGATGGCCGGACATTCTCCTTCAGGATTTTTTGGTAGAGCAGAATTCATGATTCTGTAAATTTGAGCAAGTCATCCAGGTCCTGAAGCAGCAAAGCAGCCCCAGACCATGGCACTACCACCACCACATTTGACTGTTGATACGATGTTGTTTTTATGAAATTCTGTTAGTTTTATGCCAGATAAAACAGGACACATGTCTTCCAAAAAGTTCAACTTTTGTCTCGTCACTCCCCAGAATATTTTTCCTGAAGTCTTGAGAATCATCTAGATGTTTTCTGGCAAATGTGACACGAGTCTGTGTGTTCTTTTTGTCCAGCAGCAGTTTTTGTCTTGGAACTCTCCCATGGATGCCATTTTTGCCCAATCCCTTTCTTATTGTTCCATCATGGACTAGTGTCCAAACTGAGGCCAGTAAGGCCTGCAGTTCTTTAGATGTTGTTCTGGGTTTTTGTTTCTCATCTGTTCTTGTTTTTGTCACAGTGGGATGTGTTGCTTTTTGAGATCTTTTAACCTACTTCAGGTTGTCAGATAGGTTCTATTTAAGGGACTTCTTGACTCAGCAAGTCAGGCACTAATCAGGCTTGGATGTAGCTACTGAAACTGAACTCAGCTTTCCAAAACATGTGGTTAATCACAGTTAATTCATGATGTAACATGGGGGCAATTACTTTTTCACATAGGGCCAGGTAGCTTTGGATAGTTTTTTTCCTTTAAAAAATGAAATCATCGTTTGAAAACTGCATTTTGTATTTATTCACGTTGTCCTTGTCTGATATTAAAATTTGTTTGATGATCTGAAACACTAAAGTGTGACAAATATGCAAAAATATAAGAAATCAGGAAAGGGGGTAAATACTTTTTTCACAGCACTGTACGTATGTATGAGAAAAAAAGGAGAAATCGCATCTTTGATCACTCCTCCACTTAAGTCTGTACATCCTCACCTGACACCATGTTTCACTGTAAACTTCAATTATAATTGTCTCCAACAGGCACCCCCATTCTGCTGGTTTTTAAAAAAGATATTTCTTCATCTAGTTTTTTTTCACCTACGCTACCGTTCAAAAGTTTGGGGTCACTTAGAAATTTCCTTATTTTTGAAAGAAAAGCACTGTTTTTTTCAATGAAGATAACTTTAAACTAATCAGAAATACACTCTAATATCTAATATACATTGCTAATGTGGTAAATGACTATTCTAGCTGCAAATGTCTGGTTTTTGGTGCAATATCTACATAGGTGTATAGAGGCCCATTTCCAGCAACTATCACTCCAGTGTTCTAATGGTACAATGTGTTTGCTCATTGCGTCAGAAGGCTAATGGATGATTAGAAAACCCTTGTGCAATCATGTTAGCACAGCTGAAAACAGTTTAGCTGGTTAGAGAAGCTATAAAACTGACCTTCCTTTGAGCAGGTTGAGTATCTGGAAAAAATTATTATTTCAAATACAAATCATTATTTCTAACCTTGTCAATGTCTTGACTATATTTTCTATTCATTTTTCAACTCATGGTGGTAGATAAGTGTGACTTTTCATGGAAAACACAAAATAATTGTCTGGGTGACCCCAAACTTTTGAACGGTAGTGTAAATAGTAGTTAGTACCTAAGTAAAGGCAGTGTGTATTACTTTGTGAAATATAATCGTGCCCATCACCTATATCATCCTAGTCTTAAAATAACCTTTTGCAGTATTACGGTATATTTTGGGGGTAACCTAAATAATAGACCCTCCATACTACAGTATCATATATTCATTGACTTTGGCAATACGAAAACAAATCTTGATTTAAAGATGGACTATTTCTCCTTTGAGTTTATCCCCTCATGTGTATATGGACCACTTTCAGTAGTGTTATTGTTTTAGTTTTCCTCCGTAAAAGTTCTTGGACTTTTACTTGTCCTACTTACTTTAAGGGCAGTATCTCAGGGAGTGCCAAATGCTGACGAATGTAGCGATTTTGGATTCGTCAACTTTTCTGACAAATGTTGGTGAAAATCAAGCTAGTAACTCACAGAGAGGCAAATCAGGTTTCATAAAAGGTTGCAAAGCAGTTCACACACAGTTTTTAAGGTCCCAAACAGTTACGGTATGTCGTAAAACAATTGCTAGTGTTCACTACTTGGCAAACAAAAAAGAAACTCAAGGCAGTAAATCTAGAAGCATAACCAGGAGTAAGGTCTTTAAAAAAAACACTATTTGAACAAAGTTGGAGGAAATTACCAGAATTCTACTCTTATCTCTTCACTCCAGAACAAATCCAAATTAACGTTCCACATGGTAACGCCTTGGAAAGTCACTTCTGTTTAGCTCACTTTTACGGCTGCTGTCCTACACCATTTCCTTACCCGTGACTTCTCTTCCAGCTTGGTCATCATTATGATGTTGGCTGTGTGCTGCTCCCACACCATCCTCCAGAAGTCCCCAAAGGTCTCAGGGAGCGAGCCCTGAGTGGCTATGTAGGCATTCTGACGGCGGTAGCCATCAATATAGTTGGCGTTGATGTAGTCGCTGCCTGGGACACCTGAACAACAAGACAGAAGAGGAATTGGTGAACAGAGAAGAGGCTGCGCAGATAAGCCTGATCCTTATTCAGCTCCGCAGTGAAAGACTGTTTAAAGTCTGCTATGGAAGCAGGTTTGTGGCCAAAGTAGTAAAAGGGTGAGGGTCGTCTGAAGTCATGCATGCTGAGACGATCACAGGCCTAAATCTGAGTATACTGTGGCTGTGTCGCTTAGAAAGGCGGTGCGACTGTAAGGCCACCTCTGTGTTAGACTCGGTCGAAACAGCTCGTCCTTGAAGGGATTATGTGTGTGTGTGAGTGTGTGTTTGAATTAGGATCAGGCCTGCTCATCTGCTCATACCATAATCCCAAAAATCACTGAGTCACGGCTCAAACACACACACCAAAACACAAAAGCACACACATGGACAGACACGCATGCGCACAGCCGACCGTGACCCAATTCTGCCGAAGCAGGATTCAAAGCTCCCCTTTAAAAAAAAAAAAAAATATCTTCTGATACTGTGGGGGCATGTGGTGGGACTTCTCCACCCAGAGAAGAAGGCAGCTGGGGAAGGGAGGAACAATGGACTGAAAGAGGAGGTGTTACCGGGGGGTATCAGACGGGACAGTAAGGACTATGCGCCCCCCGGGGAGAGGAGTAAATGCCGGAGCTGCGGGAAGAAGAAGGGTGTGAGAGCGGTGCCGGCGTTATGTAATGTTAATGTGCCACACAGGCTTTGTTCTAAACACAATGTATGATGGTCGGAAGTTCCGGGTCTCAATGTATGGTATTAAAGATATAAAAGAGGAATGCACAGAGACCCGGGAGCGCTTTTTCTGTACTGTATGTTGGAGATGGAATAAGGTTTCTGTGTCGTCCAGCTCGTTTGCCTCACCTGCTTCCTTTCTCCACATTGGTGACCCTAAGATGTACCATGGAAAGCGAGCCGAGCACCACCCCGGAGACTACCTGGAGGAAGAGCAGCAGCGCCGCGTGCGTGGTCTCAGTCAAGCTCCCAGACTTCTGGCTTCACAACTCGACCGCGTGGTTCTTGCACATAGAAGCCCAATTCGCACTCCGCAGGATAAAAACGGATGATACCAAATATTGCACCGTTGTCGCTGTGCTGGATGTGTGCGCCATGCAACAGGTGACGAGCCTGCTCCAGGAGCCGCTGGCCCAAAGAAAATATGAAGTGCTCAAGAGGATGCTTCTCCAGCGCTATACCCTTTCTGACAGTGAGAGGGCAGAGAGACTCCTAACGTGTTCAGAGTTAGGGGACAAATCAGCAGTGGAGTTCATGGAGAGCATGCTGGTCCTTAGGGGGAAGGACGATGAATCTTTCCTATTCGCCCACTTGTTCCTCAGGAACCTACTGACTACAGTGAGGGCGATCCTGACCAAGTCGCCGCGGCTGGTTGCTAAGGACTACCGCGCCCTGGTGCAGGAAACGGACCACATCATTTTGGCGACCAGAACTCTCAGCATGCAGACAGTGGCACCGGCATCCATGAGGCACTCCAGCGAGGTTGAGGAGCCATTGGTGGTAGCCGGGACGGACACCAGGAGACGAAGGAACGGGGTGATCGGTTTTTATCATCGCCGTTCCGGCCTGAATGCCCAACGCTGCATGTCGCCATGCCAATTCAAGAAGCTGGGAAGACGGCACGTTCGCCATTCAGTGGCAGCTGCAACTGATGGTAACAGGAACAGACTGCTTTATGTCACAGACACGTTTGGGGAGACGGTTTTTGGTGGACTCCGGCTCCCAGAAGAGCCTCATCCTGTCGGACAACGCAGACAGGGTGGCAGGACGCAGCGGCCTCAAGCTCACGGCTGCCAACGGATCCACCATCAGGACATTTGGTGAGCACTGACATTGTGATAGCTGCATGTTCCGTTCCCATTTTAGGTGCAGATTTTTTTATGTACTTATGGGTTGTTAGTCGACGTTGCTAATCGGAGATTAGTGGATGCTGTCTCTTTTACCTCACTGCCCTGCACAGCTCGGGGAGCTGGGTCGACAACACTGGCTAACGTTATAGCTCCAGGGGGTAAGTACCAACATTTGCTTGCACAGTTCCTAGCAATCACGGTCCCGACTTTTTCGGCTTCGGTAACAAAACATGGGGTCGAACACTTTATAACAACAAAAGGCCTGCCGGTGTTCATGCGACCTTGGCGTTTGGACGCAGCTAAACTGGCTAAAGCGCGAGAGGAGTTTGCCAACTTAGAGCAGTTGGGCATCGTCAGGCGTTCCAACAGCCCATGGGCATCCCCGCTACACATGGTCCCTAAAGCTGACGGGTTGTGGTGACTGTGTGGCGATTTCCGGCGCTTGAATAATGCCACGGAACACAATCGTTATCCCATTCCACACATCCAGGATTTTTCCGTGCACCTGGCCGGAACCCGTGCTTTTTTGAAAGTGGATCTGGTCCGCAGATACCATTAGGTCCCGGTGCGTACGGAAGACGTTCCAAAAACAGCGGTAATAACTCCTTTCGGCCTTTTTGAGTTTTTATGCATGCCGTTCGGATTAAAAGGCGTGACACAGACTTTCCAGAGGATTGTGGACGCAGTGCTTCGCGACTTGTCCTTCGTTTTTGTCTACTGAGATGACATTCTGGTAGCTAGTGCGTCCGAGGAGGGGCACATTGCCCAGCTCAAGATGGTTTTCCAGAGGTTGGAGGTGCATGGGCTGATAGTTAACCCAGCGAAGTCCCAGTTCGGTGTGCCAGAGATTGATTTTTTTGGCCACCGCATTTCGCCGGAGGACTCCCGAGCGAGTCCAGGCTTTTACTAACGTCAAAACAGCGCTTGCAGATGCCGTGTTGTTAGCCCACCCGGATCTGTCTGCATGGATAGTGCTCACTATGGACGCATCTGATGTTGCCATAGGGGCAGTGGTGGAGCAGTACGTTGCAGGTTTGTGGCAGCCGCTCGCATTTTTCAGCCAAACTTTGTGCGACAACAAATGCAAATACAGCATCTTTGATAGAGAATTGCTGGCTCTCCACCTGGCAACATGCCATTTCCAGTTTTGGTTAGAGGGGCGCGAGTTCACTGCTTTTGTGGACCATAAGCCACTGACGTACGCAATGGCCAAGGTCTCGGAACAGTGGTCAGCCCAGTAGCAACGGCATTTGGCCGCGATCTCGGAGTTTACTACCGACATTCAACATGTCACTGGTAAGCTCAACGTCATGGCCGATTGTCTGTCACGTGCATTAGTCTCCCTTGTCTACATGGGAATAGATTTCCCCGCGATGGCCGTGGAGCAAGCCGGGGATGCAGACATTTGCGCGCTCCAGTCTGTGCCTACTGGGTTAAGGCTGGAGGGCAGGGTGGTGCAAGAAGCTCTGCGACTTCTCCACTGACCACCCGCGCCTGGTGGTTCCGAGCTGTTGGCACCGTCGCGTTTTTGAGTTGGTCCACTCCCTTTCTCATCTAGGAGTGCGCACTTCGATGAAGCTAGTGGGGGCGAAATTCGTCTGGCTGCGCTTGCACAAGGACGTGAAAGAGTGGGCTGCAGCTTGCGTCGCGTGCCAGCATGCCAAAGTGCACAAGCACACCAAAATTCCCCTTAAGCTGTTCCAAATTCCGGCCAGGAGGTTCGACCACATCCACGTGGATTTGGTGGGAGCCCTTCCGCCATCGCAAGGTTTTATGCACCTTTTAACAATCGTGAACTGCACCACGCACTAGCCTGAAGTGGTCCCGCTGGCTTCTATCACGTCCGCAGAAGTGGCTCGTGCTTTTTTATCGACTTGGGTGGTGGACATCACTTCCAACAGAGGTCCACAATTCGTTTCGGAACTCTGGTCCGTGATGGCCCAGAGCCTGGGGGTCAAAATTCATTGCACTACCCCGTACAACCCCCTGGCTAACGGGTTATGCAAGTGTTTTCATAGGTCGATTAAAGCAGCGCTCAGAGCTTCGCTCATGGATGCAAATTGGGTCGACTGCCTGCCCTGGGTTCTTTTAGGGTTGTGCTCCACACCTAAGGAGGATTTGGCAGCCTCCCCTGCAGAACTCGTTTTTTCTCAGCTGCTATGGATCCCCGGAGAGTTTTTACTGGAAAACCCCACACCCAAGGCTGATCTGCTTGCGCAATTTTTGCACAATACGGAGACTTTTAATGTACCAGGCCCGGCCCACCATTGTTTTCAATGCACCTTCGTCCCAAAAAGCTTGCAGAACGCCAGTTTTGTTTTTGTCAGGCACAATGCGCACTGGACCCCGCTGCGCCCACCGTACGACGGACCATTCAAGGTGTTGGAACCTGGGGCGAAGCATTTTGTGTTAGACTTGGGGGAACAAAGGGAGACCATCTGCATCGACAGGCTAAAGCCCGCTTACGTGTTGGCAGACGAGCAGGTGGTGTTGGCCCAAACTCCTCGGCGCGGAGGCTCACCGTTGGTGGCTCCGCAAGTTGGCCATCCTTCAGCAGGGACCTGTGCTCGCAAAGTGGATGTGTTTTCTCCCCCTCCCTTTTTCCCCTCCACAGATTGACGTGCCCTCCTATACACCCCGCCAGCAGTGCGGTTCGACAGGATCGGCGATCCCCTGCTACAGCCGCTATGGGCGCCGGCTCAAGCCCAAACAACGGGGGGGGGGGGGGTAGTGCCCTTTGTGGGTGTTCAGAGGGGGCTGTGCCGGGGCATGTGCTGGGACTTCTCCACCCAGAGAAGAAGGCAGCTGGGGAAGGGGGGAACAATGGACCGAAAGAGGAGGTGTCACCGGGGGGTATCAGACGGGACAGTAAGGACTATACGCCCCCCGGGGAGAAGAGTAAATGCCGGAGCCGCTGGAAGAAGAAGGGTGTGAGAGTGGCGCCGGCGTTATGTCATGTTAATGTGCCACACAGGCTTTGTTCTAAACACAATGTATGATGGTTGGAAGTTCCGGGTCTCAATGCATGGTATTAAATATATAAAAGAGGAATGCACAGAGACCCGGGAGCACTTTTACTGTACTGTATGGCTGGAGATGGAATAAAGCTTCTGTGTTGTTCAGCTCGTTGCCTCGCCTGCTTCCTTTCTCCACAATACCAATTTTACATTTAAAATGACAGAAGCAGAACGAGCAGACAGAAGAAACTGCTGCAGCTAATTGCAGCACATTTTATGACTCAGTTTCACAGAGTAAAAAACAAAACAAAAAAAAAAGCAAAATAATGACACACACACACACACACACACACACAAACACGATAGTGGGGCTCGGCTGCTTACACAACTAACTTTAAATGGGATGGGGGACAGACGGTGAAAGAAGCTGCCAACATATGCTTATCAACTTCAGTCTTCTTGCCGACACGCTTTGATGTGCTACAACTTCATTGCAGGGGACTACAGCAGAGGCCCTATGCAGATAAAACAAACACTTCCCAGTCATAGTTGGTGGCTGCGCTGCTGAGTGTGTGAAGGGGAAAAAAAAGTGCACATCAGGGTATATGTTTTAGCTTCCCAGTAAAGTGTGTGTTGGTGCGTGCTCCAGAGTATTTTTGTTTTCTTGTTGAGAAGAAAGACAGACAGCCAGAGCTGCGGGACAGGCGGGGGTGGAGGGGCTGCGCACACATGCTCTGCCCAGATAAGACTCATCTGCTTGGGCTTGGCCTCCCACTGCCTACCTCTCTCCATGCTGGAGCTGCCAGTTTCTCAGCCTCGGGTCCTTTCCTAGCTGAGGTGGGTGAGGACGCTGAGTGCAGGACCGAGACTATTTGTTTTCTTCTCGTTTTAAATCGATTTAAAAAAAGCCAAATCCAGCACAACTGGGGCACCATGAATACATCAATAAATGGTAGAAATAAAGTGTGAACATTATTTATGCCCTTGTAGATATTAAATGGTCAGGGATGAGACCAAAATAGTTTTAGTATGTGGTGGTGCCTCCGTGGGTGGGTGCAGCACTTCATTTGTGCTGTAGGGGAGTGAGTAAAATGCATATTTGACGGTTTGACATTAGCAACTATACACCTGCCAAATGCTGGAGGAATTCTGATATCCCCTTTACACAGAGGTGGAGATCATTGTGAGATCGCTGAGTGATGACAAAATGATCAGATCTCCAAAGTTTCAATGATCTCTCAGCAATCGCCAAGATCTCTCAAAGATCTTCACTGATCTCCAAGATCCTCAAAGTTTTGACTCATTCCAAAACGATCTCTCAATGAGCTCCAAAGGGAAGTGATCTCTCAACAATCTTTCAGTGGTCTCTCAAGGAGTGCTCAACGATCTCATCAATCTCTCAATGATCTCCCAATGAGTTCTAAGCAGTCTTTCAATGAACTATTGGGGGGCAATGGATCAGCGTTCTCGCCGCGCCCTCCGCCAGTACCCGGGCTCGCCTGGGGAAGCTAATGATCCTACCAGCAGACTAAATTCGAAGAGACGACGCCTCTGTGCCAAGTCAAAGAAGAATCCTAGTCACAGTCCTAAAGCCGAAAGCAAACAGCCCCAAGAGCACTTTGTGGTAGGATCTGCCCTTCGCATATTACAACTAAACGTTGAAGGCCTATCTGCAGCCAAGCGAAGCCTTATCGAAGTCCTCGCCTTCCAACATTCGATTGATGTAATCTGCCTCCAAGAGACTCATATTGGCACAGAGGAAGCTGGCCGCTTCACCATCAAAGGCTTTGACCTCCTGTGCTATGTTCTACATGCTAAACATGGACGTGCTACCTATGTGCGTTCTGACATAGTTGAAGCAAATCACCTGATAACAACACATTTCTCAGACACCATAATCATTGGTGGCTTCCATATTGTCAATGTGTACAAGCCCCCTAATGCCAACTGGGATCTGCAGGTCTTACCCACCCTACCCCACCCTGCCATCTATGTGGGGGACTTTAACAGCCATCACCCTGACTGGGGGTACCCAGCAGTGGACAGTGATGGGAAGGCACTTTCAGACTGGGCATCCAGAAATGACCTCGCTTTGATATACGACCCCAAACAAAGAGGAACCTTCCACTCTGCTAGGTGGAAGAAGGACTATTCTCCTGACCTGTGTTGGGTCAGCTCTTTGAATGGGGAGCCATATCCTACACAGATCCTCATTCTTGATGATTTTCCACACAGCCAACACTGGCCCCTGCTTGTACACATTGGCCTACAACTTCCAGTCATATACAGCCCAAGGAAGATGCGCTGGAACTTCCGCAAAGCCAACTGGAAGAAATTCAGTGAAACTCTGGACCGGAGCGTTGTTACCATCCCACTCCACACCATCACTGTAGATGAAGCATACAACCGCTTCTGCAGCGCAATCTTCAAGGCTGCCCATACTGCAATCCCACGAGGCTACCGACCCCTCTATGTCCCATGTTTGGACGGAGAAAGTGCTGCCCTCCTACAATCCTATCAAACATCAGGGGACCCAGAGATAGCAGACCATCTCATTGAATCGCTAAATACAGCTCGGCGAAAGAAATGGGAGGAGACAGTTGCTGACCGGAGCTTTACACACTCTAGCAGGAAATGTTGGAGCCTCATCCGTCGCTTAGGAGCTGCACAGAAGCCCCCTAGCCAAAGCCGAGCATCTGTCACACCCAACCAAGTTGCATCCCACCTACTGACTATCGCCAAAGCACCCCAAGACAAAGACACCAGAAGAGCAGTTACAACTGAGCTAAAAAAAACACCAAAAAATGCCTGTAGAGGAAACGAACCCTGAACCCTTCGAGGCTGCTGAACTGGAGAAAGTCCTACAGAGCCTGAAATGTGGAAAGGCAGCAGGATACGATAACATCTTCCCAGAATTCATGAAAAATCTTGGCCCCCGAGCCCTAACCTGGTTGACACAATTCTACACAAGGATCACACAAACAAACTCGATCCCAAAGAAATGGCGGACAGCAAAGGTCATTGCCATCCCAAAACCTGGCAAAGACCACAAACTACCAGCAAGCTACCGCCCAATCTCCCTACTCAGCGTTCCTTACAAAATCATGGAGCGCCTAATACTGCAACGCATTTCCCCAGAAATAGAGGATATTCTAAGTGTGGATCAAGCAGGTTTCCGCAAGGACCGCAGTACAGGAGAACAAGTACTGGCCCTAACCACCTTCATCGAAAATGGCTTCGAGAGCAGACTGAAGATAGGGGCTGTGTTTCTCGATCTTACAGCCGCCTATGATACGGTCTGGCACAAAGGCCTCCTCCTGAAACTTATAAAGGCGATCCCTGCTTGGGCAACAGCAATTATAAAAACCCTGCTGACCAACCGAAGGTTCAGAGTCCACCTCAGTCAGAACACAAGTGCATGGAGAATGCAGAAAAACGGACTCCCACAAGGCTCAGTTCTAGCTCCAACTCTGTTCAACCTCTACATAAACGGCCTGCCTACTACAAAATCCCGCAAATTCATCTATGCAGACGATATCTGTTTGGCATTCCAAGCACCAGACTTTGAACCACTGGAACGGGTGCTCACGGAAGATCTTGCCAAACTGGACCAGTTCTGCAAAATCTGGCGCCTAAAACCAAGCCCAGCAAAAACCGTCTCCAGTGTATTCCATCTCCACAATGCAAAAGCTGCCAGAGAACTAAACATCCTCCTGAGCGGACTCAAGCTTAAGCATGCCCCAAATCCAACTTATCTTGGAGTGACCCTTGATAGGACCTTATCCTTCAAGGAACATCTAAAGGGGACGGCTGCTAAGGTGAAGGTACGAAACAACCTGCTCTGCAAGCTCGCTGGTGCAAAATGGGGGGCGGCAGTCTCCACCCTGCGCACCTCAGCACTGGCCCTTTCATACTCTGTAGCAGAATATTGTGCCCCTGTCTGGTCCAGGTCATCTTACACACACCATGTAGACACCCAGCTCAACACAACCATGAGAACTATAACTGGAACAATCCACTCAACACCACTCCCCTGGCTCTCTGTACTGTCAAACATAGCCCCTCCACACATCCGGCGAGCAGCATTAACTCAAAGGATGCTCCAAAAAGTTAAAGATTCTCCTCACTTACCAATCCATGCAGATATCTACACTCCACCCACTGCCCGGCTTTCATCCAGACGGCCGATTTGGAAAAACCCTCCCCCAGCTGACTTTACCATCCAGACAGCTTGGCAAGAGGAATGGGAGACCAAGGAGGTCCCAAACAAACAGCTGGTGATAAACCCCAACCAACAGGTCCCGGGCACCAACCTCCCAAGGAGACAGTGGTCTACACTCAATCTCTTCAGGACTGGACATGGCCCCTGCTTGGCCAGCCTTCACAGATGGGGCAGTAGCCCTAGCCCACTGTGCGCATGTGGAGAGGAGCAAACAATGGAACACATCATAGAGGCTTGCCCGCTCCAAAGACTGGAAGGAGGATTACACACCCTCCATACAGCAAACCAGGAGGCAACTGCTTGGCTTAAGGACTTTGCATTCGCTAAATAATAAATGAACTATTGGTCTATCATCAAACACACAGCGATCCCTTACTGATCACTCAGCCGTCTCTACCTTTGGGGTGGAAAAATTTGGTGTTCAATGAAGAATCCCTGAAAGATCACTGATATCGTTAAGTGCTCTTTGAGCTTTCCTTGTCCACCCAACAATCTCAATGATCGCCCAATGATTTCTCTGTGATCTTTCAATGAATGCCAAACTTTTCCACCCTGAGGGTGCAGACACCCTTTCCCTTAAATTTCAGCATTTCTTTCACGAAATTTGAGCCTTTTTCCTAATAAACCTATGTATTTTTTTTATTATTTTTGGGAGATCATGAGCAAAACATCTTTAAGCTCCAGTGACATGAAAACACCTTAATCAATTTTAATTAAAAAAAGTACCAACTGTAAACTATATTCTAGTAAAAATGGGAAGCTGCTTCTTAGTTTAGAGAATGAGCCACAGTAGCTGGTGAGTAAAAAAAGGTTAAAGTGAAGCCATGCATACAATCAAACACACATGCAGAGCGTTACAACTATAGTATACACAGTATGTGACAGCTGGGTGAGATCATGCATTTCCTGGCCTCCAACCATCCTGACCCCAACCATAACTCTGCAGCCAAGTCCTAAAACTCCAAGGACGTAATGAAGTGACAGAAATGACTGAAAATGGCATCACTGTGTATTTGCCGACAGACACACAGGTAGCGGGACTCTCCCGGCCGCTGATGAAGGCCAACACAGCCCAGGAGTGTCTTACCCTCGATGCTGGAGAGGACGACCCTGGAGTGATCGTAGGCGATGACGTTTGCGTAGCGGTTCTTTGGTTTGTTCACCTCCAAGTTTGAGTTCTCCCATGTGAACTGCTGTCCGGGGTCAATGGACTAACCACACACACACACACCAAAAAAAAAAAAAGGTCAGAGGAAAGAACTAACATCACTAAGACAAATTAGCACAGTTTTATCATTTCAAGAGGATGGGGACAGTCATTGCATGCAGGCTCCAAAGTTCCCAGAAGTCTTCACTGTGTTGTGATAAATGGTCATGATAAAACTCTGCACATCTTAGCCTTCTGAAGTGCATCTATTGGTCATGTGATTAACAAAGAACCTCCTCACAGCCTTTGTCTCGTTTTTCTCCCGAAGAAGCCATTTTGACTCTTCCTGGTATTTTCTTGTTCGTCAAAAAAATAGGAAACGTCACTAAACGTCCCTAGTCTTGATACCTTCCTGCTGCTCTGTTCTTGGCCAGCCTAGCTGTCTGTCATGTAGACGGGCGGAGGGCCAAAGGTGTGAGCGCCTAAGCTAACAGTGACCGTGGTTACATGGTGACAATAAACTGATCACCGCGTGGCAATAATCGGTTTTGTCGTGTTTACGTGCACTAAATAAATGGATTATTAGAGGGTAAACCACTTGAGTTATTGATCTTGGTTACATGGTCTTTATCTGATTATGGCCACTTGAATAATCAGTTATTATATCATTATTTTATTCTAGTTAAAGTTTTATTTAGAGTTCACATGCACTGGACAGCCGGTGGTGCACCAACATTAAAAAAATGAAAATGAATGAGGCATTACAGATACCGGACAGGAATGAGGGTCAACACATGATTGCACCTTAAAAAAAAAAGACTTTCCACTTTCAAACACAGAAGCTACCAGTAGAAGATGGTAAAAGCCCAATAAATGCCACTGGGAGCGGGGGGATGGCTGTGTTAGAGCCACAGGTTAAGTTCCTAGAGGGTAATTATAGTGCAGCCCTGGCTGTGAGCTGGGAGAGGCAGACATGAGGTCATTATGGGGCTGTCAGTGGATAGGAGAGAGACACAGGCAGCCAGAGCAATTTAGCAATTCTGAATATTTTACAACACGCAATTATGGTTTGGTTGGGGGAAAAAATGGACATGAGTGGTACTGGACAAGCCCGTGTGTGTGTGCGTGTTTAAGACTGCGCCCCACGAGCTGCCAGCATCATGTGTGCCTGATTATTACACCGCAATCATTTCTTCTCTCGCCATCCATCTCCCGTTCCTCCGTTAAGGGTTCAGCACCGAACAAAGCACACAGTCATGCAGGGAGAATGCGAGGCTCGACTGAGCGCTTCCAGCTCTCCCCACAACTGCATCTCTTGCACCCTCCGTTGCCTTTTTCCTCCCCTGAAAGGCCCTTGCTCTCTTTTTCTACTTTTTTTTTTTTGCATAATGCACCCTCATCCACCCCTGAAATGCTCCACACCTGTCACATACAATTTGTCTCTCGCTCTCTTGCAGTGATCAATAACAACCCAGCATCTCCTCCTTCACCCAGAGTCCCTTGGGTCTAAACATCGAGCATTAAAGGGGTCACTGTGCACTTTTTAACAGCTCACTCATGTCTTAATGAAGTGTTCGTGACATATTTTGCTCACATTTTCTTTAATTTTTAATTATTGAAGCTAGTTTGTTTTGTATTTTTCCTTGCATCCTTCACCTGTTCAACTCCCCCCTCCCCCTTACGTCAGTTAGCCATTAGCTGAGTAGCTTCTGGCCTCCTCCTAGCTTGGATGAGCAGCGCTGGTTCACTGACCTACAGTCGATTGTGTATCTGGCGTCACTCCGGCCCCTCTCCCAACAACCTCGCCGGGATGCCACAACAAATCGCCACCACCACCCACTGGGCGACCCACCAATCACCGCAACCTGTGGCCTTCGACTGAGCCGAGCTGCCAAGCCACGGGATCTCAGTGTCTCGCTTCTCTCCCACCACCAGCTAACAAGGATGGCTACTAGGGTGACTAAGATCTAAATAAAATAACAATATAAGCTGAGCTCAGTTTGAGCTTCCTGCTACCAGTGTTAGCTTGGGGGCTAATAGCTCAGGGGCTAACAGGCTACCTTTAGCACCACTTCCATTAGGGGTGTTGGAAAAAAATCAATTCACATAAAAATCTAGATTCTCATTTTACACCATCCAGAATCGATTCACAAAAATTAAGAATCAATTTTTTAAATTATTATTATATTTTTTTTTCCAGTGGTGCCAGGGTCCCGTCATGTGACGTGCATTGCTGCTTCCTGATACGCAATTACACATTGACGCTGCTGACGAGGGAGAACCATGCAGAGTAGTTTACTAGCTAGCAGACGGATGAAACAGTCAGAATAAAGAAAGAATGGAGCAGCAAGAAATTCAACCAGTCCCATCATCTATGAAGGCAAGTGTGTGGGCGCATTTTTGTTTCTACAACATTCCGGGAAAGAAAGCGCAAGATATGAAAAATGTAATCTGCAATGTTTGCAAAACAAAAGTCAAGTACTTTGGTAACACCACAGATGCAGGGGCTCACATTAACCGCCATCACCGAGAGTTGAAAGAAGTGGAAAAGTTGTAAGTCCTCCTGCTGAACAACCCACGCTGCACCACTTTAGCAAACTCCCAGCAAATTCTGAACGGGCAAAAAAAATCATGAAAACTTGTAATAGCACTTTATTTTGTTTTGTAACTTTAATTTGTTTTTTAAGTCTCCGAAGAATTTAGATACTTAATATTTGTGCAGGTTTAAAATTAATGCTACTTATGCATCAATGGCATTCAGTTTTTATTGAATTTGTTCATTGCATTAAGTTACTGTATAGGTAACTGTACAGATACTGCGTACAGTCAGGTAGCACTACTATTTAAATGGATGTTCAAAGTATTTGTGATAGAATTTACTTTTGTTTTTTAATGAATAGCCTATATTTCTGGAATGCTACAGGGCGACCAAACCTACACACTGTGTAAAAGCTGTTAGAAACTATGATATGCTAAAAAGGAAAATTATCAAAATTTATTTCACTTGTTTCAATTTCATTTTTGAACTCAAGTTTTCAAGAAATAAAAAAGCACTGAGTAACTTAAGCCTATTTTTTTTTCATTTAACAGTATTTTACTGCAAATCAGTTGATGTCATTTTTTAAAACTATAACCACCCAAAACATCAACACACTGTACTCTGCTTTCAAGCTTACCTCAGCATTTTTTGCAGTGCAGTGGACTTTTTTGCCTGAGATTAGTGGGTTTTTGTACTGAACTGAGAGCCAAATGTGAATCGAAAATAATTCTGAATCGAATCGTGACTCCCCCCCCCCCCCCACACACGGAATCGAATTGAATGGTGTGACTTCTAAAGATTCACAGCCCGACCGTCCATCTACATGACAGACAGCTAAGCAGGCCAATAATAGCGCAGTGGGCGGGTCTCACGGACGGCTGTGGGCTGGCTTTTTCTAATCGTGACGCTGTGGCTACCCAGCACACGTGTGGGCACCCAGCACAATGCAGACTGATAATATTCACGCTCAGCAGGGATTGCATACGAACAGAGAGCCCCTTGGGGGACAACCAGTTATCACGCGATTGATATGTATTGACTGATATGTATATCAATATGTAAATGTGCCATGCATTCTCTCTTGTCTGTATAAAAGAGCTGACTTTACATGCCTCATGGCAGCGCACTCACAACAGCACACACACAGCACAGTGCACAGCGCTACAGTGTGTCTCATGATGATGGAGGAATAAAAACTCTGAAACCTTCAGCTCGCCGTGTCACGCCTGAACTTATTTTGCTCCTCCACACTGGTGACCCTTGACGAAGAATGGAACACAAGGTGAACACCCCGGAGATGACCTGGACGGAAAGCCCCAGAATGCATCATGGTGCGACCCCCGCCTGATCTTTTACCGCCACACTGGTGACCTGACAAGGGAGAATGACCGTCTGCTCCCTCTCACTGCACTGTGGACACAGAGGACGGCTGCAATCTCTTCATCCTCACCGGAGCGCGCGCTCCGGAGCGCAGCACTGGGACCAAAACACACCATGAACGAAGGAAGCAGCCTGAACGGGGACAATCATCAACGCCGACTGCGCTGATTTCCATCAAGCTCCCGGACTCTGACTCACCTCTCGACAACGGACCTTCCGTGCACAAAAGCCACGCACGCACACTGCAGGGTTATGAGGACAGCGCAACTGCCAGCTATGTGGTCACTGTGCCAGGCGCGCGCCACGCACCAGGGACAAACCGGCTCTACAGACTGATACATCGTCCTCCACCGCTGCACATGCCCGAGAAAAACGGCCGATCGCCACCCTCAGAACCTTCAGGGCTGCTCGCGCACCTGGAGCGGACGTGCAGCCCGCACACAGGACCGTTGTATGGCTTTCCAGCCACGGCGCACAAGGGGAATTTAGCCGATTGCTTTCCCCAATGACTTTAGGGCTGCTTCCCGCACCTAAAGCCAAACCGCTGAGTCCCTGACACAGCTTCAGTTTATCACAGCCACTACGCATCCTCGGGGAATTTGGCCGCTCGCCTTCCCCACATCCTCGCTGGTCGAGCCATGAGACAAGTCAGAGATATAATTTTTTTTCACAACCGCTGTAGATCTCCGCCATGTTTAACGGCAAAGTCCCTCACCATCGCGGATCCACACGCAATTTTTGCACGGCCCAGGCACCTTTGACGTCCCGGGCCGGCACTTGCTTACTCCCACCCCCCCTCCCACTCCTCCTGCACAGAGCTTTTCCCGCACCTCACTCCCTAAGCCGACCGATCGCCATCTGGTTCCATTACGCATGACAACATACCAGCCCGTGTGCCCACGATCCACGGCCGTTCAATGTACTGGAACCCGGAGCGGAGAACACTGCCCTTTCCACCCCTCCCCCATCCCCCCACGGACTGACATGCCCACCGACAAATCTACCGGAGCTGGAGTCAAACTACGGGGGGGGGGGGGGGGGGTCACAGCCCATTCTGTCCATTCTGGGGGGAGCGGTGTGGGCACCCAGCACACATGTGGGCACCCAGCACAATGCAGACTGATAATATTCACGCTCAGCAGGGATTGCATACGGACAGAGAGCCCCTTGGGGGACAACCAGTTATCACGCGATTGATACAGTATGTATTGACTGATATGTATATCAATATGTAAATGTGCCATGCATTCTCTCTTGTCTGTATAAAAGAGCTGACTTTACATGCCTCATGGCAGTGCACTCACAACAGCACACACATAGCACAGCGCTACTGTGTGTCTCATGATGATGGAGGAATAAAAACTCTGAAACCTTCAGCTCGCCGTGTCACGCCTGAACTTATTTTGTTCCTCCACACCGTATAAGATTTAGACAGAAGAGTCAAACATTTCTGGCGTTTCTGGGAGAGAAAAACGAGATAAAGGCTGTGTTTTTTTTTAAAAGAGAATTGACAGTTTTCAAAATTTTTTGATAATTAGGTGACCAGCAGACTCATTTCAGACAAAACCTACAAACGCACCATTTTTCAGTCAGTGACCCTTTAACAGCGTTCTGAAGAGCTTATCGTAATGCTGTCAGTCTTAGCTGCACTTGTACTAATGCTTCAGTTGAACGACGCAGCATTTTTGATATCGCAAAGTAGGTGCCACCCCCTTTTTTCTCCTCACATCAGCTGTGCAGCGAGTTAAAGGAAGCTAATCAAAAAGCTTGCATTTCTATATCTCTTGGTGAGTCCGCTCTCCATGACTGCCGCTTCATTTCTTGTACCAGTTTCTCCGCCGGGGCATAGAAATGAGGGCCTGATAACCATCTGGCTGTAAGCAAACTCTCTTTGAGCTTGCAATTTCAATTTTCCTCTTATATTTGCACAGATAACGACGAGACAGCAGAAAGCAGAGAGAGACGGCAGAGGGAAAAGTGCTTTATCTTGTATCGTTCTGTGAAGACAAACCCAAATGTGGCTCGACTGTAGAGAATAAGAGAGGCTGCATCTACAGCACTTGCCATCAAAAATTGAAACGCGGGCAAAAAAAAAAAAGAAAAAACTGACAGTGTGCTGATAAATACTGTATGCGTGTGATAAGTGTGTGAATCGATACCAGATGAGTCTCCCAAGTTGGAGGGTTTTCAGGGGAGACCTAATCAGCATTCCTACCTCGTACTCTTGAGAGAATTTGAGATTGTCGTTTGCCTTCAGGCGCTCGGTGTGATCCGCCAGCTCAGAGATGGGGACAGGCGGGTGACTCGCCATGCCTGCCGAGCACAAAAACAGGGAAAAAGAAGAAGAAGAAGAAGCCGTTTTGATACACACACACACACACACAAAAAAGTGAAGCATTTTGAAGGAAAATGTTAAGAGTTAGGATTCTCAGAGGAGGCGTTGTTTAGTGCTCTGCCCATGAACAGTGGAGGAAGCCAATGGTAGTGTTGGTGTCTTTTTTAAGGGTTGCTGTTAAGTGACCATTTTCTTTCCAGGCAGACAGAAGGAACAATGTGCATGTTCAGGAAGTTACTGAGGCACGATAACACGTCCTCGGAGTATATGCACACTGCTGGTGAGGATTTAAAATATAAAAAAAAGACAATGACACAGGCAGTTAAAAATTTAGCATGGCTTTTGTCCCAGAGGCATTTTTGATGAGATGTCAATTCAAGCTGCTTCATCCAAAAATGGGATGGATGGTTATTGAGCATGAAGATGGAGAGAGACAGAGAGAAGGAAAGAAAGAAGGAAAGGTGGACTAGGACCAACTAACTTGACAACCGCCGATAACCGCGGTACACTGATACACGGTAAGCTGAAAAGGCAAAGAACACTCTAGTTATTCTCATCAATACTGACTCTACATCATATTTCATTTGCCTGTTTTCGTCCTCACTCTACCTGGAGTCTGGAAGTTGATTCGGCGGAGCTCCACAGGATCAGTGGGATGGTGGGAGGACATGGCTTTGCTGCAGGGAAAACTGCTCTTCCTACTCTCAGCCTCGGCTCTTTTCCTGCAACGATGAACATAATTCACCTCAGCCTCACTGCTCCCAAATAATCCGCCAGCATAATGATGAATCTGGGAAAATGTGGGACTTGAGATTTCGGGAGTTGTGTTAAAATAATTGGAACAGGGTCGTTAGAGCAGTAAGGTCCCAGGAGAATTGCTTGTTGGGATTCGAACGGAATAACTTCATATCTGTTTGAAATTCTCCAAAATGCTTGTAACCCCCCTTATACAGGGTTGGAGATTGTTGAGAGATCGCTGAGTGATGACAAAATGGCCAGCTCTGCCAACGATCATTCAACGATCTCCGTGCTGTGTAAATGGGCCCTGAGCGAACACCAACATCTCCCAATGATCTCTCAATGAGCTTCAGTGATCTCCACGGTCCTCAAAGTTTTCACGCAGTCCAAAACAATCTCTCAAGGATCACTAAAGGGAAAAGATCTCTCTTTGATCTCCTAATAATCTCTCAGTGTTTTTTCAATGAACTTTATTAGTCTTTCAAACACTCAGCGATCGTTAACCCCTGTATCTCACTGAGCGGCAAATGCTGAGGAACGTTCATGAACACTGCACTTTTTGAGTTTTGTCAGCGTTCGTAAAAAGTTCCAAAGCTGTTCACCAATAGCTTTTAGGGTCACAAGATAAGTCTCACTGATCTCTCAGCCATCTCTACCTTTGGTATGGAAGAATTTGGCATTAATTGAAAGATAGCTGAAATCATAGAGTGCTCTTTGAGCACTCCCTGACCGCTCAACAATCTCATCAATCTCCCAGTGATCTCTCAGCAATCTTTCAATGAATGCCAAATTTTTCCACATTGAAGATAGAGATGGCTGATATCAGCGAGGGATCACTGAGTGTTCGATGAAAGACCAACAGAGTTAAAAGCTTGCTAAGAGATCATTGAGAGACTGATGAACACTTCTTGAGTGTTCTTTGAGAGTTTGTTGAGAGATCTCTTTCCTTTGGTGATCACTGAGAGATCATTTTGGACTGATTCAAAGCAATCTCTCAACTATGGTGACTGGTGATAGCTGGAAGATCATTGAGAGACCTTGTTGATCACTGTGAGACCACTGAAAAATTGTTGAGAGAGACTTGTTGAGAGAACTGGCCACTTTTTTCATCTTTCAGTGATCTCTCAATGATTTCCAGCACCTATGTAAAGGGGGTATAAAAGCATATATATATACAGCCATGGACAAAATTGTTGGTACCCCTCTGTTAATGAAAGAAAAACCCACAATGGTCACAGAAATAACTTGAATCTGACGAAAGTGGTAATAAATAAAAATTCTATGAAAATTAACCAATGAAAATCAGACAATGCTTTTGAATTGTGGTTCAACAGAATTACTTTAAAAATAAACTCATGAAACAGGCCTGGACAAAAATGATGGGACCCCTAGAAAAAATTGAAAATAATGTGACCATAGGGACATGTTCAACCAAGATGTGTCCTCTAATTAACATCACAGGTGTCTACAAACTTGTAATCAGTCAGCCGGCCTATTTAAAGGGTGACAAGTAGTCACTGTGCTGTTTGGTGACATGGTGTGTACCACACTAAACATGGACCAGAGGAAGCAAAGGAGAGAGTTGTCTCAGGAGATTAGAAAGAAAATTATAGACAAGCATGTTAAAGGTAAAGGCTATAAGACCATCTCCTCAAGCTCAAGCTCAAGCTACCCACCAAGATGTTAGTGCAGTTCTACACAGCCATCATCGAGTCCATCCTCACCACCTCCATAACCGTGTGGTACGCAGGAGCCACTGCCAGGGACAGACTAAGGCTGCAGCGCGTCGTGCGCACTGCTGAGAAGGTGATCGGCTGCAAGCTCCCATCTCTCCAGGATCTGTACATCTCCAGGACCCGGAGGCGTGCTGGCCGGATCATAGCCGATCCCTCACACCCTGGTCACGTACTGTTTGCCCCCCTCCCCTCTGGTAGAAGACTTCGGTCCATCCAGACTAAAACCTCCCGTCACATGAACAGCTTCTTCCCCTCTGCCATTAGACTGCTGAACACTAAGTGACTCTCGTGCACCATGTACAGCAGCTCAACCAGACTCATGTCAATCATCACTGTTTTCTTCCTGCATTACCGACTGCACTATATAGTTCTCCACAGTATCTGCTGCTGGCTAATATATATTTTAACTGTTGACCAGTATCACTTAATCTTATCCTACACTTTATTACATGTATAGTTTATTTCTCTTATCTTATCATGTTTAATGTTGCAGCATTGTACCGAGACAAATTCCTAGTTTGTGTACTACATGAACAATGGCAATAAACCTGATTCTGATTCTGATTCTGATTCCAAGCAGCTTGATGTTCCTGTGACTACAGTTGCACATATTATTCAGAAATTTAAGATCCATGCGACTGTAGCCAACCTCCCTGGACGTGGCCGCAGGAGGAGACGGATAATACAAATGGTAACAAAAGAGCCCAGAACAACCTCTAAACATATTCATGGTGAACCCCAAGGTCAAGGTACATCAGTGTCAGATCGCACCATCCGTCGTTGTTTGAGCCAAAGTGGACTTCATGGGAGACGACCAAGGAGGACACCACTGTTGAAAACAAATCATAAAAAAGCCAGACTGGAATTTGCCAAACTGCATATTGACAAGCCACAAAGCTTCTGGGAGAATGTCCTATGGACAGACGAGACAAAACTGCAACTTTTTGGCAAGGCACATCAGCTCTATGTTCACAGACGCAAAAATGAAGCATACCAAGAAAAGAACACCTGTCCCTACTGTGAAACATGGAGGAGGTTCTGTTATGTTCTTGGGCTGCTTTGCTGCAACTGGCACAGGGTGTCTTGAATCTGTGCAGGGTACAATGAAATCTCAAGACTATCAAGGTATTCTAGAGAGAAATGTGCTGCCCAGTGTCAGACAGCTTGGTCTCAGTCGCAGGTCATGGGTCTTGCAACAGGATAATGACCCAAAACATACAGCTAAAAACACCCAAGAATGACTAAGAGCAAAACATTAGACTATTCTAAAGTGGCCTTCTATGAGCCCTGATCTAAATCCTATTGAACATCTGTGGAAGGAGCTGAAACATGCCGTCTGGAGAAGGCACCCTTCAAACCTGAGACAACTGGAGCAGTTTGCTCATGAGGAGTGGGCCAAAATACCTGCTGAGAGGTGCAGAAGTCTCACTGACAGTTACAGAAATGTTTGATTGCAGTGACTGCCTCAAAAGGTTGTGCAACAAAATATGAAGTTAAGGGTACCATCATTTTTGTCCAGGCCTGTTTCATGAGTTTGTTTTTTAAAATAATTCTGTTGAACCACAATTCAAAAGCACTGTCTGATTTTCATTGGTTAATTTACATAGAATTTTTATTTATTACCACTTTTGTCAGATTCAAGTTATTTCTGTGACCATTGTGGGTTTTTCTTTCATTAACAGAGAGGTACCAACAATTTTGTCCGTGTGTATATATATATATATGTGTGTGTGTGTGTGTGTGTGTGTGTGTGTGTGTGTACGTACATACATACACACACACAGTGGATATTAAAAATCTACACACCTCTCTTCAAATGCCAGGTTTTTGTGATGTAAAAAATGGGAACAAGATAAATCATTTCAAATCTTTTTCCACCATTAATGTGACCTATAACCTGTACAACCCAATTGAAAAACAAACTAAAATCTTTTAAGGGGAAAAATAAAGAATAAAAAACTTACATTAACCTGGTTGCATAAATATGCACACCCTCTTATAACTGGGGATGTGGTTGTGTTCAGAATTAACCAATCACATTCAAACTCATGTTAAATGGGAGTCAGCACACAACTGCCACCATTTAAAGTGCCTCTGATTAACCCCAAATAAAGTTCAGCTGTTCTAGTAGACTTTTCCTGACATTTTTTGTAGTCACATCTTACAGCACAAGCCATGGTCCGCAGAGAGCTTCCAAAGCATCAGAGGGATCTTATTGTTCAAAGGTATCAGTCAGGAGAAGGGTACAAAAGAATTTCCAAGGCATTATATACAGTATACCATGGAAAACAGTGAAGACGGTCATCATCAAGTGGTGAAAATATGGCACAACAGTGACATTACCAAGAATTGGACATCCCTCCAAAATTGATGAAAAGATGAGAAGAAAACTGGTCAGGGAGGCTGCCAAGAGGCCGACAGCAACATTGAAGGAGCTGCAGGAATTTCTGGCAAGTACTGGCTGTTTAGTACATGTGACAACAATCCCCCGTCTTCTTCATATGTCTGAGCTACAGAGTAGGGTGGCAAGACGGAAGCCTTATCTTATGAAGAAAAACATCCAAGCCTGGCTACATTTTGCAAAAACACATTTGAACTCTCCCAAACGCATGTGGGAAAATGTGTTATGGTCCGATGAAACCAAGATTGAACTTTCTGGCCATAATTCCAAAAGGTATATTTGGTGCAAACACAACACTGCTCATCACTAAAAGAACACCATACCTACAGTGAAGCATGGTGGTGGCAGCATCATGTTTGGGGCTGTTTTTCTTCAGCTGGAACTGGGGCCTTAGTCAAGGTGGAGGGAATTATGAACAGTTCCAAATACGAGTCAGTGTTGGCACAAAACCTTCAGGCTTCTGCTAGAAAACTGAAGAAGAAGAGGAACTTCATCTTTCAGCACGACAGTGACTCAAAGCACACATCCAAATCAACAAAAGAATGCTTCACCAGAAGAAGATTAAGGTTTTGGAATGGACCAGCCAGAGTCCAGGCCTGAATCTGATCGAACATCTGTGGGGTGATCTGAAGAGGGATGTGCACAGGAGATGCCCTCGCAATCTGACAGATTTGAAGCGTTTTTGCAAAGAAGAGTGGACAAATATTACCACATCAAGATGCGCCACGCTGATAGACTCCTACCCAAAAAAACTGAGTGCCGTAATAAACGCCAAAGGTGCTACAACAAAGTATTAGTTTAAGGGTGTGCATATTTATGCAACCAGGTTATTGTAAGTTTTTTATTTTTCCCCTTAAAAGATTTCAGTTTGTTTTTTAATTGGGTTGTACAGGTTATACAGTCATGTGAAAAAATTTGGACACCCCTTTAAATATTCAGTTCTTTATTATGAAATGTTCACGTATCTATGGATAACCTTGTTTTTTGTTTTTATTTGCATTTTTTAACATTTATTTTAGTCATTGTAAGTGGGAATGAATGTGGGGGTGTCCTAAAAAAATGGGGGGTGTCCTAATTTATTCTTCACTATTTGTTTAGAATTACATTTTACAATTTGAAAAAAGTATTTAATTCATTTTTAGTTGTATTATGTGAGCCTCCCAGTACTTTTAACATTGATATTAAATATCCATATGTCCAAATATGTTAAAAAAAAAACAACAACACACACACAGGCTTATACAGGGTTTTCTATTTTTTTTTTTACATGACTGTAGGTCACAGTAATGGTGGAAAAAGTTTTGAAATGATTTATCTTTTACATTACTGAAACGTGGCATTTGAACAGGGGTGTGCAGACTTTTTATATCCACTATATGTATATATATCAGCAATCTCTCAAGGATCTTTCAAAGATCTCTTAATCGCCATGAAAATCGTACAACAATCTCCCAGTCTCTTTCAATGGTCACCCAATGATCTCCATCTGTGTAAAGCATTAGTTGAAGTACTGATTTTGTAACAGAGCAGTCAAAGTTCATTGATAAAACAGATACACGTGTCAAACATCAAATTATTTTTCATTATCTTTCCCTCTTAAGCTCTATATGACTGACATAAACAAACATGCTATTACGCTCCTATAATACTTGCTTTTAATGTGCAATTAGTTCAATCCAGTTCTGATTGTTCAACTGACATTAAATGAACACTAAAACAATCTCCTGGGAGAAATTTTCTAATGCACTTTTCAGATGGAAACTGTCCTTTTAGGCTAGAGAAAATGGTAATGGATGGTGTTTGTTTACCTGTCAGGTTTGCTGGATCCAAACAGGGAGACGTGCAGATAAAAGGAGAGACATGGATGAATATCATTAGTGTCCCATCAGAAACAGACAAATAAATAAAGAAACATACATCAACAAGGACAAGGCCTAAAGCAATGCTGAGCTCATCATTTCACCCTTCAGTCTCAACTAATTGGTGTTGTGTCAGATATGCAAAATAGTGCCTTCTGGAGATAATCATCAGATGTTAATCTGAACACAAAAGCAATTTCACACATCCACTTACACTGTGAAACCTACAACATAGTACCATACTGGAAAGATGCTTTAAAGTACAACTTAAGGGAATGATTAATGAAGTAGACCACCACATGTTATACTCGATGAACATCACAGTATAACAATAAAGATCAACAATTCTGCTATGCTGCATTAGTCACAGCAATTATTCCTGTGAATTAGCTAACCTCTAGCCAGAAGACTCACGAATGAAGGAACCTTGGTGGGCAAGCTCACTTATCCCACACATCTGCATGTCAGGGGCCCCTAATGAGAACTGTGATCAACATAGCCTCCCCCCCACCAAAAAAAGAAACAAACAACAAAACAAAACAACATAACCCCTCATTTAATGTGTCTGGAAATCAAATGCATAATGGCGTTGATGAGTTAAAGCTTCTGTATAAATTTGAAGTCAGTCTAACCAAAAATGTAGAAGTTATAGTGGTGACAACATAAAATGCCACGTGCACCGCCATGCCGTGCACGGTGGCGCAGTGGTTTAGCACTGTGGCAGCACAGTTTTACCCTCGGCCGGGGGATCGCGGGGATCATAAGATCGTGGGTTCGATCCCAGCCCCCGACCAACAGTGAGCTGTGTGGAGTTTGCATGTTCTCCCCGTGTTGCGCGGGTTTACTCCGGGATTTCTCCGGTTTCCTCCCGCACACCAAAAAAAAAACAAAAAAAACATGTAGGTTTAGGGCGCTCGCGCACGCAGCGACCAGCAGCCGGTGGCTTGTCACCAGACTGCAAACCAAGTCTACCTACGGGTACAAATAAGTAACAAAAAAAAAAAAAAAAAAAAAAAAAAAAAGCCAAACGAAGGAACAAACGGACAGATGTGTCAAAAACGTTCTCCCCTCTGGGTTATAACTATGCTCTTATGATAATGCTATCTTTTTCTGTTATGCTAGGTATGCTATTCTTTGTATGTTTTATGGGGATGACAGAAACCTCAAATTTATGGAAAAACGTGAGCTAATGAATTTGTTTCTATCAGTGAACCAGCATGTCTGTGACATAAAATAAGAACTCAGACATTAGAGGTATTTTAATGTTAGTCCTACATGCTCAATAAATCACAAATGAACAACAAACAAATGTGGATTTAAAGGGACTCTGTAAAATGTTCACCTTAAAATAAAGTTTCCAAAATCATTTTGATGGTACTTCAACATTTGACCAGGTGAATGTTACTCCCCCATGGCCTGAGTGGGCTCCCATTTCCTTCAGCAGCTCTGCCTCAGTAGGCACACTGAAAGGACTACAACTGTGGTGACTATGACCTCAGTCCCAACAGCCAATGACAGAGCACAGCTTTAGCCACCCACAACTAAGCACCCTGTGACTGGCTGTTGGGACTGATATCGTCCCAACATAGTTAATTTCTCTTCAGTATTCCTACCTGGAACCAAAAAGTTACATAGCACTGCTTTAAACCAGACTGCCTCTGATGGAGCCACTCATTCTGACTTGATGAATCCAGAGGTTGGACTGAAAATAGAATTGACAGTACTCAAATCTTAAGACCTCGGACCTTTACCTTGATACCGAATAGTACCTGGATGTAGATTCACCTGAGGATCATTGTGTGTGAGTCCAGGCAATTGCCTAGGAGAAGCAGCGATCCTCGTGAATTTTGGATGGATGGTCAGACAGACAGACAGACAGATGCAGCACCATATGATACTTCGCTCATTTGGCCTTATTTTGTATGAGCTAAAAATCAATAGCTTGGATAAGCAAACTGAACATTTATAACATTTTTATCTGTGTGACACTATTTCCTCTTTATGAGTGTGTTTTATCAAAGGTAGTTTAAAGACTCCAGTTTTTAAGACTATAGGATGAAACCAAGAGCCATAAAAGAAAATTATGTTGAATATCAATTTAAAGAAGTACAATTTTTCAGTGTCCCTCTGTTAAGACCGAACAGTTCGCCTTTCCATACAATTAGACTGTTAATCAAAATTCCTTACCTATTTCATCAGTTTTACTTCGTTCTATCTTTACAATACTCTTACCTTTTGAACAGCAGAATGGCGATGACGATGCAGACAATGAAGATCACAGCCAGAACAGGCCCGACCACCCACAGCAGCCCTTCTTCCTCATCAACAATCGGCTGAGGATCCACATCCGAGGAGGTCACAGGATCAGAGTAAGGGCTGGTGGAGTACATAGTCTGCAAAGAGGCGACAGGTTAAAAGCACTGTCACGTGTTAGCCAAGAGAGCACTGAGGTGGTTGAACTGTGTGTGGGCATTCTGGTGACAGCACTCACGTTCTCAGAGAGCTCCAGCAGTGCAAGCACAAAGAAAACATATTCCTGTCCGTTCAGCAGGGGACGGTTGCGGAAGTCACCATAATTTCGACCGTCGCCGAGTGTAAATTCCAGCGGGAGGGTCTTGAAGTGAGCAGAAACATACGCCTTGGGATCTGACAGGCCAGCCTGTCTGCGGATGCGGAGCGCCCGACTGACACTGGTCCTATTGATCTCTTTGAGGAGCTGAAATCCAAAAAGAAAGAGGCAGAATATGAGTCGACAGGAATATTCAAAGGATATGGTGAGAGAGAAGGCAGCAAAGGGAAGAAAAAAAAGATAGAATGGAATCAAATAAATTTGTGAAAAAAAAATTATTTTAATTTAATGCAAAAAAAGTTCAAAGTGCATCACTAATGCAGACTATAATCAAAACAGGAAAAATGACTTTTACTTCACACAAAACCTCTCATTGGAAGAACAATGGACTGTTCAGAGTGTTATCACCTTAGCACAAATGTCTTCCTCAACGGAATTGCTAACTCATTTATCCAGAGAGACAGTGGACGCTATAAAAAGTTTATTGCGACTCATCTCACACACATGAGGTGATAAAGTCTTTAGACGAAGGCAGAATGTGGGATAAGAAGGTAAATGGCATCTGAATGAATCATTTGGGTTGAATAAGCAATGCATTGCCAAATAACCATTGCTGTATCATCTTATCATTCACAACAACAGTATTAACTTTGTGTCATGTCTCGTGTCTCACCTCGTCCAGATTCATCTGGTCAGGGTCCTCCCAGGGGTTCAGGAACTTCCCTCCTCTCTGCTTCTTCAGTGGCACCACCACAACATAGTAACCTCTGAAAACACATTATGCACAGGTCAATCCCGAGTGACACCTCAGATTACATGTCATATGTCACTTATTCAGACATTTGCTTTTAGACTTCAGTGTATGGACTGGGAATGGTTCAACTTGTGTGACTGAGAGCCAAGCCACTACAGGTTTCTTTCTAGCCAGTCACTAAAGCAGGTGTTTTCGGTGATCAGCAATCAGTTGGGAGGAATTTAATGAAACTCTCTGTCTGCACAAGTCACCCATCCCTGGTAAAAACTAGAAATTTATTGGTATGAGGGGGGCTGAAAAGTTCATAAAAAGTGGTCAAATTTGACCACTATGAACTTTTCAGCCCCCCCCCCCGTATGCCAAGTTCACATAACAGTACCTGCAACCAGTGACAGAGACGACAATGTAAACAGAAGTGGGCTAGCCAGTCTGGCTACTTGGCTCGGCTAAGATAGCTCCAAACAGACCAATGCTGCCTTGCTTTTTTGTTGCAAATGCCTGGTCCATTGGAAAACAAGACTGACGAACTAAAACTGGATATACAGTATAACCCGACCAACCATAGGACACAGCTCTGCAATCATGATCAATGATGATCAAGCTGGTTACACCCCAAGATCATAGACGCCGTGGTTGAGCTAGCGTCCTGCTAACTACACTGAAGGTAAGAGCTGTGGAAGCAGAATTTGTATATATGTGAACAAGTGTTTCTTTACAAATTCTGCGGTCATCAATAAGTAGTGCTCACCAGACCTGGAGCAGCTGGCTGTTTCTGTCTGAGAGTTTTCTGATGATGTGGTAACAGTGATCCAGATGTTAATGCTAATTTAGCATTCGGCTATGTGCTAGCAGCCATTGACAAGCAACAGACCTGGTTTTGACCAACATATTAAGTGTGCAACATGACGACATAACACACTGGACTGTGTATATTCTGATATTATGACAGGATACAGAGCCTCCCTCCCCTCACATATTTGTTGGAAAATACACAACACAGTTGGTAACACAGTTGGTTTCATATTAAGTGGAGGTTGTTGTCTTATTTTCCTTGGGGAATGTGTCTATATGCCAGTAAATCATCATCGTAAGATAAAGGAGATGTAAATAGGTTGGAAAAAAATGTGCATATATTGGCATTGGCAATCGTCAAAAACTAGTTTTAAACTATCGGCATCCATCCATCCATCCATCTTCTACCGCTTTTCCGGAGGTCCAGGTCGCGGAGGCAGCAGTTCAAGCAGAGAAGCCCAGACTTCCCTCTCCCCAGCCACCTGCTCCAGCTCTTCAGAGGGGATACCAAGGCGTTCCCAGACCAGCTGGGAGACATAGTCTCTCCACCGAGTCCTGGGTCTGCCCCGGGGTCTCCTCCCAGTGGGACGTGCCTGAAACACCTCAAGTGGGAGGCGTCCAGGAGGCATCCTAATCAGATGCCCATACCACCTCAACTGACTCCTTTCAATGTGGAGGAGCAGCGGTTCTACTCTGAGCCTCTCCCGGATGACTGAGCTCCTCACCCTATCTCTGAGGGTGAGTCCAGCAATCCTACGGAGAAAGCTCATTTCAGCCGCTTGTATCCGCGATCTCGTTCTTTCGGTCATTACCCAAAGCTCGTGACCATAGGTGAGAGTAGGAACGTAGATTGACTGGTAAATCGACAGCTTTGCCTTAGAACTAAGCTCCCTCTTCACCACAACAGACCGGTACAACGTCCGCATCACTGCAGATGCTGTTCCAATCCGTCTGTCGATCTCTCGCTCCATTTTCCCCTCACTCGTGAACAAGACCCCAAGATACTTAAACTCCTCCACTTCGGGCAGGAGCCTGTCCCCAACCCGGAGAGGACAATCCACCTTTTTCCGGCTGAGGACCATGGACTCGGACTTGGAGGTGCTGATTCTCATCCCAGCCGCTTCACACTCAGTGGCAAACCGTCCCAGCAAGAGCTGTAGGTCATTGCTGGATGAAGCCAACAGGACAACATCATCTGCAAACAACAGAGATGAGATCCTGTGGTCACCAAGCATGACACCCTCCATTCCCTGGCTGCGCCTAGAAATCCTGTCCATAAAAATTATGAACAGGATCGGTGACAAAGGGCAGCCCTGGCGGAGTCCAACTCTCACTGGGAATGACTCCGACCGAGTGTTGGCAATACGAACTAAACTCTCACAACGGTCGTACAGAGACCGAATCGCTCGTAACAACAAGCCCGATACCCCATACTCCCGAAGCACCCCCCACAAAAATCCACGAGGGACGCGGTCAAATGCCTTCTCCAAGTCCACAAAACACATGTAAACTGGTTGGGCAAACTCCCACGAACCCTCAAGAATTCTCGAGAGGGTAAAGAGCTGGTCCGATGTGCCACGGCCAGGACGAAAACCACATTGCTCCTCCTGAATCCGAGGTTCGACCAACGGTCGGACTCTCCTCTCTAGTACCTTGGCATAGACCTTCCCAGGGAGGCTGAGGAGTGTGATCCCTCTAAAGTTGGAGCACACCCTCTGGTCCCCTTTTTTGAAGAGAGGAACCACCACCCCGGTTTGCCATGCCAAAGGCACTGCCCCCGACCTCCACGCAATGTTGCAGAGGCGTGTCAACCATGACAACCCAACAACATCCAGGGCCTTGAGGTACTCGGGGCGAATCTCGTCCACCCCCGGGGCCCGGCCACCAAGGAGATTTTTAACCACCTTGGCGACCTCAGCCCCTGTGATAGGCGAGTCATCCCCCTCGTCCCCAAACCCTGCCTCCTCTGTGGAAGGCGTATCAGTGGGATTGAGGAGATCCTCGAAGTATTCCTTCCACCGCCCGACGATATCCCCAGTTGAAGTCAACAGTGTCCCATCCGCACCATACACAGTGTGGACGGGGAGCTGCTTTCCCCTCCTGAGCCGCCGAACAGTTTGCCAGAATCTCTTTGAAGCCGACCGAAAGTCTTGTTCCATGGCCTCACCGAACTCCTCCCATACCCGGGTTTTTGCTTCAGCAACCACCCGAGCTGCACTCCGCTTGGCCTGCCGGTACACCTCAGCTGCTTCGGGAGTCCCACAAGCCAACCAAGCTTGATGGGACTCCTTCTTCAGCTTAATGGCCCCCCTCACCACTGGCGTCCACCACTTGGTTCGGGGGTTGCCACCATGAGATGCACCGACCACCTTGCGGCCGCAGCTCTGGGCCGCCGCTTCAACAACAGAGGTGGAGAACATGGCCCATTCAGACTCCATGTCTCCAGACTCCCTCGGAATGTGGTTGAAGTTCTTCCGGAGGTGGGAGTTGAAGACCTCCCGGACAGGGGCCTCAGCCAGACGCTCCCAGCACACCCTCACTATACGTTTGGGTCTACCAGGTCTGAATGGCTTCCTCCCCTGCCATCGGATCCAACTCACCACCAGGTGGTGATCAGTTGACAGCTCTGCACCTCTCTTTACTCGGGTGTCCAAGACATACGGTCGCAGGTCTGATGATACGATAACAAAATCGATCATCGACCTGCGACCTAGGGTGTCCTGGTGCCAGGTGCACATATGGACACCCTTATGCTTGAACATGGTGTTCGTTATGGACAGACTGTGGTTAGCACAGAAGTCCAATAACTGAACACCACTCGGGTTCAGATCGGGCAGGCCGTTCCTCCCAATCACCCCCCTCCAGGTTTCACTGTCGTTGCCCACGTGCGCATTGAAGTCCCCCAGTAGGACAATGGAGTCTCCAGGAGGAGCACCCTCCAGCACCCCAGTCACAGACTCCAAAAAGGGTGGGTACTCTGAAACATCACTTGGTGCATAGGCACAAATGATGGTCAGGACCCGTTTCCCAACCCGAAGGCGCAGGGAAGCAACCCTTTCGTCCACCGGGGAAAACTCCAATATAGAGGCAGCAAGGTGGGGCGATACAAGAATACCCACCCCTGCTCGTCGCCTCTCGCCCGGGGCAACTCCAGAAAAGGCCAAGCTCCAGCCCCTCTCCAGGAGACTGGTTCCGGAACCGGAGCTGTGTGTTGAGGTGAGGCCAACTATATCTAGCCGGTATCGCTCAACCTCGTACACCAGCTCAGGCTCCTTCCCCACCAGAGAGGTGACATTCCATGTACCAAAAGCCAGTTTAGAAAGCTTGGGATCAGTCCGCCAAGGTCTCCGCCTTTGACCGCCACCTAATCCACATAGCACCGGACCCCCATGATCCCTCCTGCAGGTGGTGAACCCACTGGAGGGCGGACCCATGTAACTCCTTGGCTGAGCCCGGCCGGGTCCCATGGGTGGAAAGCCGGCCACCAGACGCCAGCCTTCGAGCCCCTCCCCCAGGCCTGGCTCCAGGGTGGGGCCCCGGTAACCCCATACCGGGCGGGGTACACTGAATCCTTGATATACAATTTATCATGAGAGTCTGTTGGATCGTTCTTAGTCTGGCCCTTCACCCAGGACCAGCTTGTCTTGGGAGACCCTATCAGAGGCAAATTGCCCCGGACAACATAGCTCCTGGGATCACTGGGGCACGCAAACCCCCCCACCACGATAAGGTGACGATCCATGAGGGGGGGGCTATCTATCGGCATATCGTATAAACCTATAAACCTATCCGGTAACCTGTTTGTGTGCTGTGCCATCTTGTGTTGCTACCATTGCTATCATTACTGTGGTGGCCTGTGGCAGATAATTAGTGTCTGCTGCTGTTTTAGGACAGTGGCATGGGAAGCTCTTTTCGAAGACATTAGCCACTGACAGCGATTCAAGTTCATGTCAATGAAATCACATTTAATATCAAAGAGATTGCATTTAGTTGACATAAAACCCACAGTAAAACCCACCCATATATATACATATATATATACAGTATATATATATATATGTGTGTGTGTGTGTGTGTGTGTGTGTGCGCGCGCGCACACACACACACAACCCCTAGGCAGTCAGGTTGCTGCTCAGTGCTGATGATTGTCCAGATAAGCTCATCTGCCGATACGGGAGTCTCAATATTCCATAGTGAGACATCAAAATGAGTACTATGAAGAAGAACTTAAGGATACAGCTGTATCCCTGGTTCTTGGAGTAGTATGAATGAGTTGTCTCACCAGACAACTCTTCTTGCTGGGCGAAGCGAGAAGAGGTGCTTATCTTGAATAATGCTACGTCGTAGCATGGGCTTCTTATAACAGGTGATTATGCGAGGCATGGCGTCGCAATCATCAGCCAATCAGGATTGGTGTAATGAGATGAATGCTTCTGAGGTATATGCAGGAGGGGCGTATCCCATAAGGACGGCTTGCTTTTAAATGGGCGCATATGTTGGGAAGACACCAGCACATTAATGGCGGCTTGTTTACTTCTGGTGTTTGGGGGTACTCGTCCAAAATACAGTCAAGTTCATATTTAAAATAAAAAAAACAAGCCTGAATCTCAAAGATGTCAAAGATCTCCTAGAGTTCACCTAGACCAGGTGAGAACATAAAAGCCAGAACAAAACAGAAGTCTTTTCAAACCAGCCTGGCACGTGCTGCTTCTCATTCTGGAACCCAATCTTGAATCAGTCGGTACATTCACACCACAGATAAATAGGTCGGGAAACTGAATTCTCAGCTTTGACAAAAAAATAAGAAATGGTAATGTTTAACAGTAACAATTTATTTTCAGCTTCAGATATTTAGGAAAAACTATCTGCTGTTTTGCTTTCAGGGGATCAGATAAAGTTTACTGCTGAGTCGCCATGCTGGAAAGTTTTGGAATTCCTGGAAGAGCAACCCCACAACTATAAGTGTTATCCAATCAGGAGCAGCTACGTGTTTATATGGAGGACTGCAGACAGGCTAAGAACCGTCAATCATTTATCATTAATTTCTTTCTAAAGGTGCTTATTTCTACTGGCTTTGTGTCCACCATGAAACTTATTATGAAGACAGTATCAAGGTATTAGAGCAGTTACAGATATGCGTTATGCGTCTGAAAGGGCTATCAGAGAAGGGAGAAACTGACAACAGATGACTATCTCAGCAACACTTCATTTTTATGGGGCGGCGGTGGCATAGGTGTAGTGTGACCGACTACTGATCGGAGGGTCATGGGTTCAATTCCCGCTCTGTCTGCTGTCCGCTTGTCGAAGTGTCCTTGAGCAAAACACTGAACCCCCAGTTGCTCCTGGTGGCCTGGTTAGTGCCTGTGTGTATGGCAGCTCTGCCGCCATCAGTGTGTGAATGGGTGGATTGCAGGATCTGTAAAGTGCTTTGGTCATCCTAGATGAGAAGAAAAGCGCTATATAAGTGAACGCCATTTATGGCAGAGAGCCTAAATAGAACTTTGGATAAAAGGATATCCACAGTAAAGGTGGACATTCTTCTCGGGGGGAGAGATAGGGATCAAAACTGAAGGAAAGATTAATTACCACAGGTGTAAAAAAAAAACAACTTAAAAAAACAAATTCACTGCACCTTGTTTGCTCAGCTTACAAAAAGAACAGATGTTTAATTAAGTGTAAGAAGCTGGTAGATAGTTTCTGTTCCTTACAGAATCAAATCGACCACCTGTTTTTTACATGCTAAGCTAAGCAGCAGCTGGAAATAGCTTCATAAGAGGCATAGCATCGATCTTTACTTTAAATTCTTGACAGAGAAATGAAAGGCTTTCTGCTTTCAAAAATGTAAAGCTACTCCATTAATGTGTTTTAAAGAAGCGCAAGACATTGGATCATTAATACATGAGCTGTAACTTCCAGCATCAGACTTAGCGGGTTATAAGCAGTAACCAACTGACAGAGGACACAGATGATAAAACTGTGGATAACTCCTTTAGGTCTTTTTAATTGGTTAGGCAGGATTCTGTTATAAAAATGTTAAGACAATGATAATCTGCTAAAGCTCTTAAGTGGACATTCAAATCATTTAATATTTCTAGATGAAGACAAAAAAGTAGACGGGATGAAAATACAAAAACCTACAATGATAAAAATGTTTAGTATTAATCCCAAAATCCACCTTAATACAACTGGTGACATTATCTTGGATCAAGGCATCAATGCTGCTGTTCTCTGATGCGTCCGCAGACACAGAAGAAAGCTAAATGCTGTTTGGGAAATAAAAAAACCCCTTAAACTACACAGAAATAGCTATGAGAACATCCTGCACTTTAGAAATGCAGGACTGCTTCGACTTAGCCTCTGTATTTGTTCTTGGTTGCAAAAAGCACATTAAATCACCAGCTTTCATTTGGCCTGTGGTGGGAGCTCCCAGACTTTTTCTGCTGCCAGCTGAGCGAAATTCTCCTGACAGAACAATAAATGAAAATCAGCTGCAGGACAAACAAGTGAAATTACTTCATGAGATCTACAGATCCCTTAATCTAACAAAATCTGTTTGTAACAAATCCTATACTGGTTAGAATTTATATTCTTCACATCTGTGCATTACCATAATCCTTCCATATCACTGTCTTCTAGCTCTTTAAATAATCTCTACCTGACTTTAGCGGTGGTCTGAACGGTTGGGAGTTGAACAGTCACCATGCCGTCTACGTTGGTCTTTCCCACAACAACAGGCTTGGTTTTCAGGATGTCTGGAGCCGTGGTGGTGGTCACGCGGTGCTGCAGACCCCCAGCGCTGTTGGCCCGGTTGGTGAGTAGAAAGGAGTACTGGGTGTCTGGTTGTAGGCCTGTGATCAGCTTCTGAGTCTGTTTTCCATCCACTTCCACAGACGGGCCTTTTCCATACAAGATCTGAAAACAAAATACACATACGTACATTTTACAGGGCTAAAGAGAAGGCCTGATCTTGCCATAGATTTGTGAAAACGTGACTTTTTTTTAAACATAATAATTGTCAGATTTTATATTTTAGTGATTTGGACATACACTATACTGCCAAAAGAATGAACTCCGAATGAATGGGCACCAGTGCACAAAGCAAGGTCTATAGAGGGGTTGCACCGACGTTACATGGGTCAAGGGTCTTTTGTTTACTGCACCATTTTGGATGGCAACAAACAGTCAAATCACCAACAGCAAGTGTGACTGAGTGTAATCAATGAGATAACTGGCTACAAACAAATCAACACCGTGGTCCAGCAACGAGGTGCAGACTTTTCTGTGCTTGGTAGCTGACTAAAGAAATCCAGAGGGAGCTGGACGGAGCGACCTGAAAAGAATTCACAGCCACCGACCGGTAAACGCAGACGGGAGGCAGAGTGGCGTGGACCCAACCATGGCATCATCATTATTGAAAACAGTGGTAGAGGATGGTGAGTGACGTGATATTATGCATCTTTGCCATTATTTATCCCAGTAGTGGAAAGCTCACTTTGAACAAACAACACCGTAGTCTCCTGTATGCAGACAATGAGCTAGCTAGTCAGCCATCAATGCTAACTCCGTGCTCTGCCTGCATTTTGCGCTTGTGTCAACATCTGACAAAATAAGCTAATGTTAGCCTCTTGCGCTCCGTTGTACCATGGGCGGGCAAGTCTCTGCGTCCTAGGGCGCACGAGGGCGCACTCGTGCGCTCTCGGACGCATGGTCCTGATGGTGGTGATGTAGGTGGTGTTGGCGTCCAAGCGCCACTGAAAATAAAAGCTGCAGACACAGCCCCGAACAGATTAGTTCATCTGATTGACTTCTCATTCGACTAATAAGAGCCTTGAATTGGGTTTCTGAAACCTTGAAGAACCAATGAATGAAAACCTAGGAAGGAGGACCCGCCTACTGTGAATGCAGGAGCCAATTGAAGCACAGAAGTTCGGGCTGGGTGAAGAGAGATTTACTGTTGCAGCAGATGAAAAAAAGGACGCTGGACGAACCTGCTACAGACCCAGCAGCATGGAGGCCACCCACAAGTGGGACCTGCACTCATTCCAGCAGAATAGATGTTTAGGATTCTCTTCCGTCATCATAGACCGACGGAGGCCGACGACAAAGGTCGTAAATCATTTGCCAAAACCGCAATAATGGAATTATGTTTTGACCGGGATCCACGAGCGGACCAGCGTCGCGTTCGTCTGACAATGGGGAAGAGAAGTTCGCCAGGACTCTGCTGCTGTGAAGAGGTAAGATGTTATAAGCTAAGTTCTTATTTATCCCTGAAAATTGTAATCAAAAAATGACTTTTGACCGATCGGTAAATTACAACTGTACGGCGCACGAAGTATGAAGTGCGTCTGCCGCGATAAACGGTTCATTTGCCGTGTTCGGACCGTGAAGGCCCCCCCCCCCGCTGCAGAAGAGGCGCGGGGGGGGCCAGCCACGCTGACTGCGCAGCGGTCGCCACATAGCCATATGAGTCTATTCCGTCATGTAGCGATGGCCGTCCTCTGTAGCGGGGGGGGGACAACCCCCCCCCCACACACGTACAGTAGCGAGGGGGGGGAAAGCCGCTGTGACAGCGTTGCTGTGGAAACATGCAACGAGTGTAATCCGTCATGTAGCGAGGGCCGATCTCTGTCCTTTGTAGTGGGGAGGGGGGAGGACAACCCCACACACACACACACACACAGCCCTGAATGTGACCTTTCATTAGAGCCCAAAATGAAGATTCTACATTGAATTATTCAAAAGTTACAGACGTTTTTCCAAACTGTGCCATTTGGCACAGTTCCAAAATGCCTGGGAACAGCCTGAGTATAAAGCTGTATAAAATATTCATTTTTTGTGGTATTGTTACAAAATTTGGACCTCAGCTGGATAACACTTGGTTCTACATTTCTGTTGCATTTTCCAGCCCGGATCTGAAGCTGTGTGTTATTTGCAAGCATTTGTATCCAAAAAAACACCCAGTTCAAATTTATTTTCTTCAAGTTCACTATGTTTAGATGACTGTAACTCAGTGGCCGGAGCACTTAGAGAGATCATGTTTTTTTTGCCAAAAAATTCAAAGTGTTTTCTTTTAAATGAGACCAACCCCATGAAGATGCTGCAAAGGGTTGAAGAACAGCTTTCGATTTACTTTGGGCACATTATTTTTCGGCGTTTTTAGGGAAATTGACCGGAGTGCAAGGGGTTAATCCTGGTTAAAAAGTAGTTGGTTTTTTTTACATGCTGCATTTTCTGGCTGTGCATGTATTTGTGTGTGTATTTTCATTCTAGAGTCCCACCGCAGGCTGAAGATTTGCTGAACCGGGACCAGCAGCATATCCAGTTGCTTCTCAGTCAGGAAAGAGAGCATGAAATGGGAACAGGTCAAGTGGACCCCTGACCAAGTGATCACCCCATGTGAACACCGCAAGTGGACCCCAGGGTCCAATCTGTACATGTACATTTTTAATCCAGTGATTTACAAACTGATTCAGAGCTTTCTATGGCCTCATTCACCACATTCTAGTCCCACATACCTATTCTGTGGACTTTCATCTTGGGCAGCCAGTGGTGACAAGCAGCAGCGGTGGAGAAGAAAAGTCTTTTGAAGGCAGAAACAGAGCCAAAACCTTCCCCGGGTTAGCTTAGTTGTCATCTTACACACACACATATATATATATATATATATATATTTTTTTTTTTTTTTTACACTTCTTGGTGACTGGGAAAAGTCTTTCCAACAGTTTTACACAAATTCCTCTTGTTGTTCTCCTTCTTCGCATTTACAGATCACTGGATTGAGAATGTACATGTACAGATTGGATCCTGGGATCCACCTGGGAGTGCTCACTTGGTCAGGTGTCCACTTGACCTGGATCCCATGAAACTCCCTTGTGAAGAGAGGAGATGGCCCAGAATGCTGCCTTCAATCAAGCGTTCCTTGGTGTGCTGGGCCACCTTACGAAGGCAATGAGTCGGCATGTGTGGCCAGTGTGTGTGACCCATTCTGAGTTTTTTTTATAGTTTAAAGTTTGAATTTTGCACATTCTAAATAATCTGGATGTTGCTGGTGATTGTAATGAACAATTTAGTGACTTATGTGTTTGCATCATCATTTTTATTTTTCTGTTAAGACACCGGTGGGTGGGAAGAGTCAGCAGTACAAACCAAACATTTATCAATAAAGTTGAAAATAATGGCTCATTTTTAAGAAAAAGTAACCAAAAACAATTATTTTATTTACTGAAGACTGTATTGTTGGATGTGCCAGTGCAGAAGACACTGCACACTTTAGTGATAGCACCAGCATATGGAGGAATTCTGGGCCATATTAGCATCTGTATTTCCTAACAATGAGTTAGGATTTAATGGGAATTAACATGTTTTAACACAAACTACTTTATGGTTCATAATTCTGTTGACAGACTTACACCAAACCAAAAGTGATTTCTCAAACTGCTGGATTATTTAGATAGCTTTTCCAATGTTTTAGCATTTACTTTGTCACTAAATCTTGGTAACCTTCACAAATAAAACAAACAAAAGTGGAGACATAGCTGCAAAAGGCACAAAAGTTTATTGTAAAAATTCCTAATGCAAAACAAAAGGAGTACATAGTACATTATTCACACATAGAATACATATTTATACAGTATCTAAATGTATATATCCAGTAAATCCATGTATTTTCCATGTAACCTTGTGACTGCGTTATTTTAATTGCTTTTAATCCTAGATGAAGTTTGTTTTGGGTTAAAAATGCATCATAATTGTTAAATATATTTTATTGTACCTAACTCAGTGCTGTTTAACTGTTGAAATATATATTTTATGGCTAATATAACCCCATAACTATAATATAGCACCTGGCGATCAATTTTTGGCAGCTGATCACTTTTTGCTACGACACCACCAGCTGGAGCAGGTACAACCCACAACGTCTCAACAGCCTCTCCATGATTTTCACACAGCTCAGAGCAATTTGTAGCACAGGAAGCTAAACGTTTCTTCAAACATTCTGAAGCTCTGCAACCACTGCGGTTTGTGAAACTGGGGTGACACCCCACCACTGGGAGGCTCGGCTGAATGGCCAGACCGACGGTTTGAAGCAATAATTTTGCCACAAGAGAGCCATCTGAAACACACACACAGCATACATATTTTAGTACCTAATAGCGATAACTTGCCGTGATTACAATGTAGTACGGGGGACTTATTAGTGCTTATCTAGCATTAGCAATCATTAACTTACCTTCATATGTGATCTAGTTTGTATCCTCACGTCTTCCACTGCTCCATGGCTTCCTAAACTCTCCAGTACTTTTCCAGAGTGTTTCGTCTCGCCTCGCCTGTAGCCTTCTCTGACTCTCTTTTCTTGCCTTTACTCTAACAAAAAGCCAGCGAGCAGCAGGCTCGCCTCCATATCGATCTTGTGTTTTGCTTGTCACATACAAATGATGTCATGGGAGTGTCGGGCCGCCTTGCTGTAAAGATCTCACTCACTTAAGGTGGTATTCAGTTGTAATGGAAAACGAACAACACCGTGTTGAGTCGGGATGAGTAGGTGCTAGTGGAAGTTGTCTGTGTTTTTTCAACTGATTTAAGATAATTTTGCACCGCTGAATCCGAAAATGACAACCGTTTCTCTCGATCAAGTCAGGTTTTTATGCTAAGTTGATTTTTAAAAAATCTGATCTTCTGACTAAATCGATTAAATGTTACAAACTTCAATGACTGTAAATTGAATAGTAGACATTGATAAAGGTAAGTACATGCAAATTGAATGTTACGTCATCATTGTTCAAAATTCAGAGCTTCAACTTCCGTTTATTCGAACCTCTAGAATGCTTAGCGGCAGGGATGTCTCTCTTCAGAGTCCAACAGTAATCAGCCATCATGACAATTTATGACATCATGTCATAAATTGGCGCATGCAAACTCTTCAGAGTTCGAGAAACTTCAAGAAATAAAAAAGAATTTTGCATCATATAAAGCAAAAATACCCGTACATGTAAACAAAAATGTAAAAAACAACATGTGGCCATAGTTCAAAAAGTTGACCTGATTGAGTTTTGGATTCAGCACATCAAAATTGTCCTAAATCAGCTAAAAAAGCTGAGAAAATAAATTTGGTGTTGACCAGTGTTATTATTCTCAACACAGGGTCTACAGCTATTTGCCGTCCAAAATGGCAGAAAAACAATGTGGCACGTGACCACTGACGTCACGTGCAACCCCTCTATAAAGACATGAATGAGGGAGTTTGGTGTGGAGGAACTTGACTGGCCTGAACAGAGCCCTGACCTCAACCCAAAAGAACACCTTTGGGATGAATTGGAGTGGAGACTGTGAGCCAGGCCGTCTCATTCAACATCAGTGCCTGACCTCACAGAAGTGCTTCTGGAAGAATGGTCAAAAATTCCCATAAACACACTCCTAAACCTTGTGGAAAGCCTTCCCAGAAGAGTTCAAGGTGTTAAAGCTGCAAAGGGTGGCTTGCAGGGTCATTTAGCCTTGTCAAGTAGCGCGCACAACCCTATTCAGACAAGAGAGGGAGGCCAGATTGTACTGGGTTTTCCTGGATTGCCGGGGTACTCTGATAACGTTTAACATGCAACAGATGAAGCAGCTCACAATTTATGTTAAATATTCCTGTTTAAACAGTCTACTAGTGCATCTCAATAAATCAGAACACTGTTAATTTTTTGTAATTGTTTGTAGTAAAAAAATGCAAATAAATACAATAAATCGCTGAGGAATATTTGATTTGATTTTTTGATTTTGTATACTTTATTGATCCCCAGAGGGGAAATTGAGGGCATCCACCTGGATGGATGAAGCAGCCACTGTACGGCGCTATCCTTTTACCATTCACACACACATTCACACCTAGGGCCACTTTAGAGTCTCCAATTAACCTAACTTGCATGTTTTTGGTCTGTGGGAGGAAACCGGAGAAATCCCTGAGTAAACCCACGCAGATACGGGGAGAACATGCAAACTCCACACAGATCACTGTTGGTCAGGGGCTGGGATCGAACCAGGGATCCCATGGCCAAGGGTGAGTTGCTGTGCTGCCGCAGTGCTAACCACTGCTCCACCGCACCGCCACACATATGTTCATATTTTTTTCAGTATATCAGAAACAATAATTACATTTTTATATGTTATACGTAGATAGAAAGACCGTATTGTACTGAAGGAAATTCAGATTCTCAGGAAAATTGCCACTTATCAATTACTCATTAATCAATCAATCGATAAGGTGAATCAACTAATGATTAATGAATTAATCGATAACTGGCATCCCTGTCCCTTATCCATGTCTTTATGGACCTTGTTTTGTGCACTGGTGCTCATACATTTGGAGAGGTATCCCAATACTTTTGGCAATACAGTGTATATTTGGATATACATAAACACTACTCACAAAAAGTTAGGGATATTTAGCTTTCGGGTGAAATTTATGGAAAATGTAAAAAGTTCATGCTGCAGTGATTTTATATCATGAAAGTAGGGCATTTAAGTAGAAGCAGGCAATGGTGATTTCCTCATCTCAAACAATTTATTGAAACAAAAGCCAACAACAGTGGTGGATATACCACAACCGGAGTGGTGGCCCCAGGGTAGAGCATCCGCCCCATAACCGGGAGGCCAGGGTTCAAATCCCAGCCGGGTCATGCCAAAGACCAGGTAAGTGGAACTTCCTGCCGTTCTGCTTGGTGCTCAGCGATAAAACGGACAGTGGAGGGAAAAATCCAACATACTGTTGGCGGGCAGAGAGGCGTGGTGATCCCTGTCCTGTACAAGCTAAAAGAAAGGAAGAAATTCCTGAGGAGACTCAAGCAAAAAAAAAAAAAAAAAAAGTACCACAACAAAAAATGTCAATGTCTCAACAATTGTCATGCACCCTTGAGCATCAATTACAGCTTAACAACGATGTCTCATGCTGTTCCCAAGTCGACTTATTGTCTGCTGAGGCATGGCATTCCACTCTTCTTGAAGGCTGGCCCTCAGGTCATTGAGGTTGTGGGGTGCAGGGTTACGAGCCTCTACATGACGACTCAGCTGATCCCATAGGTTTTCTATGGGATTCAGGTCTGGAGAAAGTGTAGGCCACTCCATTTGAGGTACCTCGGCTTCCAGCAGCAATTCCCTAATGATGAGACCTCAATAAGCTGGAGCATTGTCATCCATGAAGATGAAATTAGGCCTGCGTTGTTCATGCAGGGGCACAATGACTGGATTAATGATGTTATTCAGGTAGTATCGGCTTGTCACTGTACAAGGTGTAGGGCAGTTCTGTACTGACTAGACACACCTGCCCTGACTGTAACACCCCACCACCAAAGGCTTGTCTAGTGACAACAGTGGCTGATGCATAGCGCTTTTTCCTTGACGTCTCCAACATCGTTGGCGGCCATCATTTCTGCTCAATGTGAATCAACTTTCATCAGAGAATAGCAGTGAGGCCCACTGGTCCCTCGTCCAGGGTAAATGCTCCCTGGCCCATGCAAGACGATGACACCTGTGCCTGGTGGTGTGGTCAGATACCCTTGCAAGTGGTCTAGCACCCAGACCATGGTGATGTAAACAGTTTTGAATGGTCTGACGTAACACTTGGGTGCCTCTCACCTCCCTTAAATGTGCCTGGAGTTGAGTGGCAGTCATCATCTGGCTCCGCAGGGCACTGTTCACAATGAAGCGGTCATCAGTGTGGGATGTGGCAAAAGGACGTCCACTTCTATGCCTTTTTGTGACTCTTCCAGTGTCTCTGTATTTCTGTTGCAACCTGCTGATGACACTGTGACACTCTAAGCTCAGTGGCCACTTCCCTCTGGGAACATCCTGTTTGAAGCCTCGCAATGGCGAGGTACTGTTAATCAATTGTGGGGTGTCATCTTGGTCTCATGATGTCAAAATGTGAACAGCATGATGAAGAGGACTGTTTAAATACCTATTCTAATTGAACCAGAAAATGTTTTGGTCGATTCATGGATCAAACGCCTATTGTGAATTTTACCATTAAGCATCTTGTTAGAGAACAGCAAGTTATGCAAAAAGCACTGAAACGTTGAACAGTTGGACATGTGCATTCAAAAGTTTAGAGAAGGTCAAATTAATTTGACCTGTAAAGGTTATAGTGCATTTTAGGTGCATCCTGAAACTTCACCCGAAAATCGAATATCCCTAACTTTTTGTGAGTAATGTATATACAACAACAGATTACTTGAGATGAGACAGTATCCTTTAAACATTTAATTCATATTTAATATGCATGGGATTACTTTATGATTAAGATATAAAGGGGCAAATTTTGACAACTGGATATCGCAAGTTGCCGGCTTCACTCTTCTTTGGCAAATATACAGTATATTCCTACAAAGATTTTTTGGATTTATTCTACAGAAAAGTTGAGCGCTTTTTTTTGGTAATAAATGATTGGGAATAATAAAATAATTTGGCAATTTTTTTATTTATGTAGGCTCTACAATTGCAGTCCTTAAAAGCTAAAAGACGGGCACCAATTTAGTGTTCAACATTTACTGTAACTGGCTATTTTTAATCATTCACAATCAAAATTAACATACGGTGAATGGCTGGGTGGGGTTCTTGTCTCGGATCTCCCATGACAGGAGAACAGAGTTCTTCATAGCTGCCTTTACTCTGAAGTTAGTGGCAAACACTAAGGTACAAGAGAAAGAAAAAAAAAAAGAAATATAGAAACAAGCATGAATATGACTCCACAGACTCGGTTATCTGATTAAAAAGGCCTTACCTGTGTATCACTCTAGTACCAGTCTCATTCTACCTATTGGTTCTGATCAACACACTGGGGCAGGGACACTTGCTCAAGACCTACAACTCTTACCTTGCTTAGGGAAAAAAATGTTGGGTCTAAGGCTACAGTGACAAGACAACAAAAGAAACGACACTAAGGATGCAGTCAACAGAAACTGTGTGCCAGTGTGCGTGTGGGACAGAATATAAGGTATGTTCCGTTCGTGTCTTGCATCCTGAGAAATGAAGATGAGCCATTAGGATGTGGTTGTGATCCTACCTTGGTCCAGCCGCTGCGTCCTAAATTGGACACTGGGGCTGTACGGCCCAGGACCGACAGCTGTGAACGCACACACCCTGACATCATACACAGTATCGGCACTCAGACCCTCCAACAATACACTCGACCTTGGGGCAGGCACCACGACCTCTGTGGCGTTTCCTCGGCTGTTTATATCCTTGTACAGCACGGAGTGCTTCACGATTTTCCCATTTTGCTCAATCAGTGGGACTGATTTCCATGCCAGTCGCAGTGAGGTGGCAGAAGCCTCGTCTGAGATAATATTTTCAGGGTATCCACTTGGGGAATCTTCTGGGGTTGTCACTTCTTTCACAGCCTCCTCTCCGTAGCCCATTTTGTTACGGGCAGAGAGTCTGAAGACATAGTTAGCTCCCTTGTGGATGTCCTGGGCAGTGTAGCGATTTTCTTTGGCGGGGAACTCGACCACCGTAAAGGGCAGGACGTCAACGCGGCCGAAAGTAAGGCGGTATCCCAGGAGCAGGGTGGGCGGGTTGGGAGCTGGGTACCACTGAAGTAGAGCGGTGTTTGATTCAGTGGCGCTCACCAGCAGTTTGGGTTTGTCAGGCACTAAAAAGAAGGAAACAGGAGGAATGGGAGAGAAAAATTTGAAACATTAGAGGGTAATTACCTGGCACATTATTCATAACCTGAAGCAAAACTGCATAATATGATTAATGTTGCACCAAATGACGATTCTAATAGCACAGCAAGGTGTGGCAGAGCCAGATATCCCTAACTCAGTGGCCACTAATGATCATTAAGTCTCAAATATCATTACGGTTATGAGTACCACATGAAGTCTGGCAGGTTTTGGCTAGCATGGGCACACTTACATGGCAGGGCAGTGCACACAGTAATGGGTTTGCTTCGTGCACCGTCGCCCTTGGCAGTGTAGGCTCCCACCAACACTGAGTAGGCGGTGTCTGCCTTCAGGTCTCCCAGTACCACCTCCTGTAAAATAATGGAAAGCATCATCAGTGATGAAAGGCGGCTTTAAAGTTTATTTACTTATAGTTAAAAAAGACCAGACTGGTCAAAACAGTAAAAACAAAGCATAGCTTTGGCTTAATTATCACTCATTTATAATCCATTTCTACACAAATAATACTTTTTTCTGGTTGTTAAATACATTTTATATAATTGTTCCTGTTGTTCTGATACAGTAGTTGCTGAAGTGTGGACAACATATTGGTTATATCAACAAATCTACGACATTTAAACACTTTAAGAAATGATAGGATCTTAGCCAACACACAATATAATTTACACAGGCACTCACATCTAATTCAACTGTCTTTTCATCAAAACCTAACTCAATATTTTCTTCTGCAGTTAATTCACAAAAACAAATATTTTGGCAATAACCACAAAAGACTCCTATTATCATTTATCTCTGATTTTGTTCCAGTATGCTTTATTAAAAACCCAGGAGAACATAAAACACAGAAATGAAAGAGGGACCTGGGCTTAAAGCTCTTGTCTCAGTCCACAATTTAAAGCTTCATAGATGTCACTCATCCAGTTCCCGTGCCTTTTTTTAAAAAAAATCATCATCATCAAATAATATGTTTAAATGAAAATACTCACATAGACAGCTGAGTCATCATTTCCCCACTGAACCGCAGAGCACAAAGACACGAGAAAAAAAAACAGGAAAAAAAATTTAATACACTGGGTCTGATTAAAAATACATCAATTACATTTGTACAATTTTCTGTTTACCTTAACAGGGAGCCAGTTTTTAATAATAAAAAACAGGTCTGCTGTTAAGTTTGAATTTTTTTACAATGATGTGATTATTTGCTTTCTTGCCAATCATTATAGAAAATGTGTGTCACATGAATGGTGTTGACTACATTTGTTTTTTTACTCTATAAGACAGTTATTTTATCCAATAAAAGTATTAGATATAGTCACTGACAAAGCTACGGATTAATGTAATGTTTCACTTGGATGTTTAGGACAAAACACTGCCTTCAACACTAAATATTTGCTGACACATCCAAGCACAATGTGTCAGAGCTTTTGGGAACAAAAATATGACTTTAGTAATTGTGTGAGTTTATTTTAGCTTTACCTGTGAGTCATCTATGAGGATGTCTTTGGTGAAGGGCTGACCCTGGGGTTCTCCGTAGTTCATCCTCACATAATGGACTTGGTAGCCTCGGACCTGACCGTGCTGCCGCTCGGGTGCCGGTGCTCGCCATTTCACCCTAACAGCTGAGGCGTTCACCGTCTCAGCCTCCACCCCCCGTGGAGGACCGCTTGGAACTAAAAAAATGCATTTTGGGGGATAGAAGTCAAGGGTCACAGATGACGAGCAACCTCAAAACTTTTTGTCTAGGCTTCAAGGGTAGATTAAAAAAAAAATACTCAAAAGCTCAAAAAGTAATAAATACAGCCCTCCAAAAAGTCTAAAAATGTCCTCATGTCTGGGAAAAAATAGTCAAAATAGTAAAAAAAAAAAAATGAGAGTGCTTGAGGAAAAACATGGAAGAAAAAATAGGTGGAGGATAAGAACCCAATGTAGAAAAGATAAGAATGGCAGAAACAGATTTTTATTGCCAGGGGCAGATAAACAGTGGCAGGCAGTCAAAAAGAAAATACTGTTATCAAGAAAAACATCTCCCATGCTGCCAAGAACTGCACTTCTTCCAAAAAGAAGGAGAAAAAAGGAGAGAAACCTCTAGCCCCGTCTCTTCTATCTGACAAGGTACAAAAGATTACTGTAGTCAGAAAGACTAAGCATAAAAAATTCCCTCCCAAAAAACACAAAATGCTCTAAAACATTGAGGCAGCAATCAAACACCTTTTTGGAAATAGCTTTAAAAGAACTGGAAAGGGTTTGGAAAGGGTGATGGTCAGTAAGATGGTGAAAAAGGTCAGAAGATTTATCTTACAGTTGTGAGTTGGACATAAAAGGCAGGGTTTGAGAAGAAAGGGTCAGGGTGTAGAAAAAAAAAAAAAAAAAGGTAAAAATGGGATAAAAATGGCTCCTGGAGGGAAAAGGGGGGGCTGCTGTTGAGAAGAGAAAGCAGGAGGAGATATCAGGTTGTTGGGTTCTCGTTGCAATTAGGGAACAAAGGATAAGATTTCAAAACTGGAGAGTAGTCCACAAATGCACCATCCACTTTGTAGCTGAAGGACTGATAAAATGCCTTCCCTGGCCAGTAGAGCAAGCTTGCTGTTAGTTTAGGGTTAGTGGGTGAAAGGTAACCATTGTTAGTGGGATGGGCCTGGCAAGAAAAGGACTTAAAAACCAAAAAAAATCTGAACATACCATCTTCATCAGTGCGGATAAGCAGTTGTAAACTTTCCGGCCCGTCTCCGGCTTCGGTTTGCGCCCGCACCGTTATGCCATACTCAGTCCATTTCTCCAGGTTTTCCAGGAGATATGAGGAGCTTTCCGGAGGAATCCCATCAGCCCTTTTAGATGTTCTGTTGCCCGCCACAGTGGAGTACTGGATGGCGTATCCTGTAATGATGCCGTTCTGAAAATCCACGGGAGGTGGTGCCCAACTTACCAGGATGCTGGTAGAACTGGGACTGGTACATGTGATGTCCTGGGGAGGTGCTGAAGGAACTGATTGGCCAGTTTTTGAGAAAGTGCAGTTGGGGTTTATTTGGGTAAATGACATTTGGTTTGTGTGTGCATGTGTGGAGAGGTGAGGAATGGGAGTGAAATTGAGCAGATGACAGACAGAGAACAAAAGACAAAGAAACATAAAATGAAAACAAAACACTGGAGATTTTTTTCAAAAAATGACCCTGTGACCAGAAATTAGGATGGCTGAACAGAGATTCTGAATGATGGGTGTCAACTACTGTTTGGTAGAAATGTTTGATTTATGAAAACAAGTGAATGACTTAAAGGAAATGCAACACAAAAACACTGACTAGACCTTAAAACACACACGTCTGACCATAACTTACTTGTACTTTCAGCCTAGCCAAGCCTCTGTGATCCAGGCTGGAGTTCTCACGTCTATCTGCACTGCTTCTTACCTCGTTTATACGGAATCTCTGACAGACCTCAGATTGGTAGTCAACAAATTACATTTTATTGTCAAAAAACAGTTGCTTAACGCCAATAAAAATATGCTAATGAGCTATTTGTTGATATCAAATCTGAGGTCAGCTAAGGCTGAATTTATTCTGGTCTCTTTTTGTCAATGCAAACAGTGCATAAAAATCAGTGCATGGGATAAGAATGCATAAAGGACCTGTGCACGTGACATCCTGTGTGTATTCATGGCTCAGTATCATTGTTAACTTTAATATTTGCATTGTCAAAAGGAGAGCTATTTCTCTCTCAAACATGCAGGCGCGCGCACACACACACACACACACACACACTCTCTCATTCATTTATTGCAGTTGATGCATGTAGACCTACGTGTCTGCGGTGTGTCTATGGACACTTCATTGGTATATGCTCCAATTCCGTTTTTGCTTTTGGCTGCTAGCTGGAAGGTGTAGGTGGAAAAGGGCTTCAGGTTCTTTAGCAGGTAGGAGCTGGTTGGCTCAAAGTTCACTTTTTTCTAAACAGACACAAAGAACAGAGTTTGCCGTTAATAATCACATGGGTTTATTTTCTTTGCTTTACCATGGATAGGACCATCATAATATCACATCTTCACTACACAAATATATTGGCCAGAAATGCTGCAGTAACAATAAGATCTATAGAAAAATAAGTGTTGTTAACTGATTGTGAAAAGGAAGCCAGATACCTGACACATAGTGTATTATGACTGTGATATTAGTTACGTATATAATTTTTAAATGTCACATTACTGTCAATACATTATGACACCCCTATCCAACATTCATAGAACCAACCTCTCATTAAAGATGCCGTAGGTGAAATAATTGGATGTGAAAATAAATCAATAATCATAGCATAACATTGTCATGGAAATGGTCTGACAGGACACTGCAGCACAGCATCTCCTCTGGGGTGTGTTCAGACTGCAGAAAATTGTTTCTTTGCCCAATCACAGGTCTTGGCAGCCAGAGGCTTTGCTGTTGGCTGCTCTACAAATGGCAGCACACCTCATAGATGTGCACGTCTGATTTGGAGTGGTTTAGAACAGAGGTGAGAGTGGGAGCTGCAGGTAGCCCCCCCACCACCAAATTTTAAACAGATTTTTTTCTGGTTTCTCACATTTCTGCCAACCGCATCTTTAAATATTTTTCTCAGCCCAACAGCCTATTCTACCACCAATCTAACGTTCCTCTTTCTCTACCTCCTCTGTGTCATCTGCTCGTCTGTACACCAGTTCATATCCAGTGATCTGATTGTCCGGGCCGCCCTGTGTTGTTGGGGCCACCCAGGACAGCAGGATGCTGGTCTCAGACTTGGCTTCACCCTTAAATTCTGAAGGTTGGGATGGAACTACAGAGTTGAGAATAAAAAGGTTGAATTAAGATTCAATTTCTTTTCCTGACATTAACTTCATGAACAGACAGCGCGGCATTTCTGTCTTTTTATTTACCTCCAGTCTTTGCGATAATCTGCAGGTCCTGGGACAAAGGTCCATCTCCTACAGAAGTGAAGGCCAGAACTCTGATGTAATAAGTCTTGTTTGGAGTCAGATCTTGAATGGTGATGAAGCTGGAGCTGCGCACCATCTGCTTCTCCCACTGCCCAGCACAGGCACACAATACAGTCCGTGAGACGCACAGATGCCCACTCATGTATTATACACCTTGAGAACATAGGTCGTCATCTGTTCGGAATAAAGAGCTGCCACATAATTGAGTAAAACCACAAAGGAATGCACACCTGGTTCACTGGCAGCGTGTTGTCAGCAGTATAGTATACTCTGTAACCGACCACCTGGCCATTGGGCTCCTCTGGCTCATCCCAGTGGATCATTGCTGTTGTGGCGCTTAGCATTCGCCCTATGACCTGTAGGAAAAATTTAGCAACATTATGTTGGTGGAATTTTTGAGATCTGTAAAGGAATATCTAACATATTGGGGTCATAATATTAATGGACACAAGGTTAAAGTGGCCTAACGTCTGACCTCAAACTTCATATTTGCATAAAGATGTCAATTCAGACAAAAGAAATCCATATCCCAGCACTGCAAACAACTACCTACACTTCCAGCAGCGAGCTTACAGTGGATATAAAAAGTCTACACAACCCTGTTCAAATGCCAGGTTTTTGTGATGTAAAAAAATGAGACCAAGATAAATCATTTCAAAACTTTTTCCACCATTAATGTGACCTATAACCTGTACAACCTAATTGAAAAACAAACTGAAATCTTTTAAGGGGAAAAAAAAAAAAAAAAAATAAAAACTTACAATAACCTAGTTGCATAAATATGCACACCCTTAAACTAATACTCTGCTGCAGGACCTTTGGCTTTTATTACAGCACTCAGTCTTTTTGGGTAGGAGTCTATCAACGTGGCACATCTTGATGTGGCAATATTTGCTCACTCTTCTTTGCAAAAACGCTCCAAATCTGTCAGATTGCGAGGGCATCTCCTGTGCACAGCCCTCTTCAGATCACCCTACAGATGTTTGATCGGATTCAGGTCTGGACTGTATGCTTTTCTTTGTAAGATAAGACTTCCATCTTGCCACCCTAGACGGGCGATTGTTGTCACATGTACTAAACAGCCAGTACTTGCCACAAAATTCCTGCAGCTACTTCAATGTTGCTGTCGGCCTCTTGGCAGCCTCCCTGACCAGTTTTCTTCTCGACTTTTCATAAATTTTGGAGGGACATCCAATTCTTGGTAATGTCACTGTTGTGCCATATTTTCTCTTCTTGATGATGACTGTCTTCACTGTGTTCCATGCTATATTTAATGCCTTGGAAATTCTTTTGTAACCTTCTCCTTACTGATACCTTTAAACAATGAGATCCCTCTGAGCTTTGGAAGCTCTCTACGGACCATGGCTTGTGCTGTAAGATATGACTACAAAAATGTCAGGAAGAGCCTACTAGAACAGCTGAACTTTATTTGGGGTTAATCAGAGGCACTTTAAATGGTGGCAGGTGTGTGCTGACTCCCATTTAACATGAGTTTGAATGTGATTGGTTAATTCTGAACACAGCCACATCCCCAGTTATAAGAGAGTGTGCATATTTATGCAACCAGGTTATTGTATGTTTTTTTTTTTTTTTTTCCCCTTAAAATATTTCAGTTTCAGTTTGTTTTTCAATTGGGTTGTACAGGTTTTAGGTCACATTAATGGTGAAAAAAGTTTTGAAATGATTTATCTTGGTCTCATTTTTTTACATCACAAAAACCTGGCATTTGAACAGGAGTGTGTAGACTTTTTATATCCGCTTTTGTAGTGACGCTTTTGACTGTGTAAAATGGTAAATGGCATTCACTTATATAGCGCTTTTATTCTCATTGCTAGATGACCAAACCGCTTTACAAATCCTATGGTAGGTAGGTAGGCTATGGTGGACAATTACTATTTTTTGCAGTTTGTTAAGTGTTTCACACTCATGTTCACAGCTGCTATGAGGTCGTAGTGATTAAAGTGTCTTAGATATCAGGATTTTACTGGCCCAGATGCTGGCAAAGAAAGCAACAGGAAATAAATGCACTGTGATCATAATAATAATGAGAAATGCTGAAAAGATACAAATGATGTGTGTGCGCACTGGAAGCCAATTCCAAAAAGAAAAAAAAAGGAATACTGTCACTTTAAAGACCAGTAACGTGCACAGACTTTTCTGAGGGCAGGCGCTTAACCAAAAAAAGGGACACTCCTAAATACTGAAAACAGTAAAGTTACATACAGTAGCACAGATTTTACTGTAATTATCTTGGTATACCTATTACATTTTAATACCTATAGGCACAGGTGGGGCTCATGTTCCGGTCAAACAGAATTAACTGGATGGCAAAATGTAGTTTTCAGATATTAAAACACATCTGATTGACAACTGGTGTCTCTGTGGGGGGAAATTAAAATCTATAACACCTTTAAAAATGTTCTGAACAAGGGCACTTCAAAGGGTGCAGTGCATCACCTGGGGTCTATCTCTGCACGTGCCTGTCAAAGACATTTCTTCATTTGTCCTTTTTAATGATAATCCAGTGGAATTAATGGGTTTAAAACGCTTTATGAAAGATCTACTCTGTTTTTTTGACTGAGTTCACTAAGTTTCCCGGGTGTGTGCACATAATTTGTCTTTTCTCACTCAGTCTTGGTCTCATTCTCATCACCTTATGTTTTCTTAATCTCATAGCCTTTTCTTTTCTGCACCTCATTCCCTTTTGGTCTTTGTTTGGTAGCAGTCTTCTCCTGCCAGCACTCTGAATGAGTTGTTAAAATTCATTTTCAGTCTGCAGCCCTGTGATCCGATGTCTGAATTTTGGTCCTCCCCTGAAAACTGTGACACTGACAAGTCAAGACATCATCCTGACCTGTCGCGGAGGCGAGGAAGGTGCCTGCTCAGCTGTGCGGGCCTCCACCACCTCGCTGGACGGGCCCTGGCCAATGGTGTTTACAGCTGCCACCCGGAAGTCGTAGTGAGAGTAAGGGCTGAGGCCGCCCACGCTGTAGCGGGTTGTGGCAATGCCATCAATCTCTTTATAGGGGTCCTCTGAGCCTTTGGCACGGTGCTGGATGAAGAAAGCACAGAAATGGAAGGGATAGAAAGCACACAATCATTTTAAAATATGTACTAATATGTACTGATCCATATCTACATCTAAATGTACAAAAATTGGATCAGACCACGCCTGTATTTACCAATCTAGACATCATAAACTTGAGACGCCACATCTCTGACGAAGGTTGACTGTTTTTGTACCAGTGGCCCCCAGCCTATGGTCCCTGGAACCTTTAGGCTTCCGTGGGAAATTTTGTAATTTCACTTCTTATTTAGTCCAAAAAATTGCAAATGATTTGCCATTGTTGTGTATGTGTTCTGTAGGCACTCATGCACAACAACAGCAAATTATTTGCAATTTTTTGGACTAAATAAGAAGTGAAATTACAAAATTTCCCACGGAAACCTGAACGTAACATTCCAGTGACCGGAGGTTGGGGACCACTGATTTAAACAGTCTGTATTTCTTGTGTTTCTGTGTGCTTCATTTACCACTCTTTGCCAAAACTCACATAACAAGATTTCACTGATGAAATATAGGAGTAGTCATCTAAGGAGTAGTCAATCCTTAGATAACTCCTTAGATAGTAGTTAAGTTAGTAGATAATCTAAGTAGTTATCTAAGGAGAGATTGGAGACTCATTTTCTTAATAACCTTACTAATGAACTGAAACTGTAAGAAACTTCTTACACTACTTCTGTCTCAGAATATATACACATAGTACGATGCAGGTGGGTAGTGTGTAAGCAAGTAATTACAAAATCTGCCAAATGGTAATGCTAATAAAGATGATGACTCAAAACCTGTATGATATAGTAGGAGACAGGCTCTGGGTTTCCAGAATCCCAGGTGAGGGTAATGCTTGTTGCAGTTCTTTCTGTCACCACAGGAGTTCCAGGTGCTTTTGGCAGCGCTGAGGGAAGCAAGGAGAGGTTCAGGTATCATGTACCCCCTTAATATGTAGAAAAGCATATTTTGAACCTTCAAACTCTGCTGTACACAAACTAAAAACGATTGAATAATAATGAGAAAACCCCGAATAAAAAAGATGTCATATCTACAGTCATGTGAAAAAAATCAGGATACCCTGAACAAGCCTGTGTTTTTTTGTTTTGTTAACATATTTGGACATATGGATATTTAATATCAGTGTTTAAAATACTGGGAGATTCATGTAGTACAACTAAACAATTAAAAATGAATTAAAGACTTTTTTCAAACTTTCTGTAAAATATAATTCTAAACAAATAGTGAGGAATAAATTAGGACACCCCCCCATCTTTTTTAGGACACCCCCACATTCATTCCCACTTAAAATGGCTAAAATAAATGTTAAAAATGCAATTAAAAACAAAAACAAGGTTAGACATAGATATGTGAACATTTCTTAATAAAGAACTAAATATTTAAAGGGGCGTCCTAATTTTTTCACATGACTGTAAATTCTACAACATAAACTCCACAAAGGGAAACAAATCTCATTCATTCTTCTTAACCCCTTGATCCTTTTCAGGTCACAAGGGCAGGGGGCCTATTCCAGCATCTTTGGCTGAGAGGTGGGGTACGCCCTAGTCCATCGCAAGGCCAACACAGAGAAGCAAACATTCACGCTCACATTCATACCCAAGGATAATTTAGAATCCCCAGCTGATGCCAATTAACCTAACGTGCATGTCTTTGGACTGTGGGAGGGAACAAGAGTACCCGGAGAAACCCCCCCCCACACACATGGGGAGAACATGCAGACTGCACACAGAAAAGTCGCCGAGGGCCAGTTCTTGGGCTCAAACCCATGACCTCTCTGCTGTGAGACAACAGTGCTAAACAAATGTTTTCTAACTGTTGCTTGATTTATGATTATTGTTCAACAGCTCACTGCATTTAAAAGAAAAAACTTTTCATAATGGACCAAATGTTTGGACAGCTGGCTGACCAGCTCAGCACCGGGACTCTCTTGAGTTGTTTTGTTGAAATAAGCAAGGCCTGAAAAAAAGATGGCAGCTTGCTCCGGAATTCCCGCATCCATTATGATGGATTTGCACCAAAAGACTTGTGCACACTGAGCACGAGCAGCAATTTCCACAGCATAACTGCGTCTGTTTCTAATGCAGTGAGTCTGGAGGGTTGGAAGATCACAGTCATTCAACCCGGTTGTCCCTGGAGTGCACAGATTTGTGTGGATTGTCTAAATCCTTTCATGATATTATGCACAATAAAAATGATCAAATCCAAAATTTATTTGGAGTTTACTGGGGATATTCTTCACTCTCTGGAAATGTCCTTACATGAACCTGTTCACAATTTAAAAAGGTAACCTTTCACTGCTCACTACGTGGTATTCAATATACAAAGTTTGTTCCTGGATAGTATGCGTTACTTCTTAGTTGCTTATGGAGCAGAAGTATAGAAAATACTGATTATCCCCCATAAACTTTGCTTTCCTTATGTGGATACTGAAATTTAGAAATTAACCTATTTTTCTATGTGAAAATGGACAAATTTGCATAGGTCTGAATTTAGGCATAAGTAATTGGGAATAACACTTTTTCCCTTCAGGAACAAGAAAAAGCAAAACGTTACATAATGTTATAATATGAACAAGTTAATGTGATTCTGTCCTTTAAAAGTCCCATATTGTGCATTTTCTTAGAATTCTTTTTAAGTTTTACAGCTTCTCAGAAAAGCTGTCTGTAGAATTCTGTTCTTGACAGTTGGTTTTCAGTCTGCTCATTAATATTAATGTGCTCCTAATCTGATCAGGTAAAAGTTTTTAAGTGGACCAATCACACGTCAGGCAGGGTGCAATTGTTTTGGTAATTTAGGGCATTTCAACCAGGGTTTCTGTGGGAAATTACCTAATTTCACTTCTTAATTGGTCCAAAAACTTGCAAATAATTTGCCGTTGTTGTGCATGGATCCTGTCAGTACCCATGCACCACAATGGAGTCAGCAGAGTTTTCATGAACAACATTTTATGGTCAACATTAAATATCATTTCATATTTCCCAGAGAATTACACACTGAAGAAGAAATAGCAGCTAAGGTAATGTGATAATCCTACAGTATATATTTAACAATAACATTCACAGTGCTGCTGTATAGGTTCATCAACTGCTCCAATATGGTGGCCACGTAGATGTATCATGACAAAACAGTGACTGGTGTCATGGATTTTTTTAAGTTCTCTTGTTTCTTCACTTAACTAAAAACATTTATCACTGTTGCATTGTATTTTGGTTCAAATGTGTTCACTTCTGTAGACTGTCTTTTTCTCACACTGTGTACTGTATACTGTAATGTGTACCGACTGTTTCACTTGCTAAGTTCAAGGCCTGCATTCAGGCCTGTTTCAGATGGATCTTAGTAGCAAACTTGCAACCATTTCTAACCCAACTTAAGGACAGGGAGTATTTATGCTGTGTATCAGACTGGGCAGGTTGCTGTGTGGATCCTCTCTGCTTTCTGTACACTCTGATCTCACTGCAAACAAAGGAACAAAAAGACTTCCTGGTGTGGATCTCAGTTTGTTTCATCTTTCCATCATCATCATCATCATCATAGCAGTCTGTCGGGGGTGACAATGACTGTTTCATTTAGGTCTGATCAGATTCCTCCACTCAGCTCTGTCCTTCGCCTTCCGCTGCCAGGAACTCCTGACCTTGTTAACCCGGGCGACGTCCAAGCCGGTATGAGTTGCTTTATTGACCATTTCATGAAACTGCTTGCAAACTATTTGAGTACCGCTAGCTTTTGCTGGACTAGCAGCACATTCTTGGCAGATAGAGGTATTATCGGTGGCAAGGACAGGCCAAGACAAACTGACTCCAGTATCTGTTGCAGTGACTGACCAGATGATAGGTTTGTTTATCTCTGCTCTTTGTGTAGTGCATGTTAATCCCTAAAGGAGGCCTGAAATAGGCAAATGTGAGTCAGGTTGTTATATTTGTGTATTTATAATATTTATAATTGTGTATTTATAATCTTTTTGCATTGATGTATGTGGTTATTGTGTATTTTTTCTTTTCTTCACTTGATTCTCTTTTCTAAAGCCCATCCAGGGACAAGAGTTGCAAATTAGCTAATAGCTATACACTCTATGTGCAACACATCAGATTGATTGTCATTGATTAATTGTCTATGTTTATTGCACTGTCCCTGTCAAATAAACTAATCTATCTATCTAAATTTAATTTTTGCCACTACACCAATGCAGCATTTACATGTAGATATCTATATTTAAGAGCTTAACTAAACAAAGAAAGTGTGTATTTCTTTGTGAAGTGAGTGTTTTGATATTTTAAAGGTGCACATTTCCCATAGGGTTAAAACACTAATTTGAACAATATGGGACCTTTTCATATCGGTCATATCAGTAAAGTATGACTTACACCTCTTCCATTCATATCCTTTCATTTCTTTTACAGAACCCACCTTTAACAATTATCTGCGCCACCGCCTCAATCACACCAAGTGTTGACATGGCGACGCAGGTGTAATTGTTCGACTGGCGTACGTCTGTCAATTCCAGGACATTGCGGCCAATGGGCATGTCATCCTCAGGGGTCAGGTCCTCCGCTCCCAGCATCCATTTCACGTATGGCATGGGTGAGCCCACAGCAACGCAGGTGATGTTGACGTTTCCCCCTGGCATGATCTCACTGTCTGCTGGAGGGATGGAAAAGCGCGGAGGGACACGACGCACTAGGCCGGAAAAAAAAAAAGCAATGAAGGCAAAAGAGGAGAGATGTTTTGAAATAGTGTGGGGAAACAATCAAGACATACAATATGTAAGAGGATTTGTTTAGCTCTGAGATGTTTTTTTTTCCAAATTAGACTACAAGTATGTACACAGGTTGGTACATCACCAGTAGGGTGCATGCGATACAAAATGTTTTATTAATCAGTCCCTTCAGAATTTCGCGGGATGTTTTTATGATTGTTGCAGCCCAAAAAGCCTGAATTCGTAGGAGCTTTTTTAAAAAGTTGTGATAAAAGTTGCAATGTTTTTAGAGTATTTTTTGCACTAAAAGTTGTGGGAAGAATTACAAATTTTAAAGCAGATGGTTCTTCCAGTTTACTGCAGTGACCTTCTATATAACAATACAAGAAAAGCACAGGATTGTCAAAAATTTCCTATTACAGTGATTTGTAAATTAAGCAGAAACTTCTGCTATACAGAAAAACTCTTGTGCAACAGCAAACAGACTTTAACACAATATCCATTAAATGGTAAATGGTATTCACTTATATAGCGCTTTTATTCTCATCTCTTGATGACCAAAGCGCTTTACAGATCCTGCCATCCACCCATTCACACACACATTCACACACTGATTACAACAACTAAATTGCATTGAATGCATGTTATAGATTTGAAAATTATGGTAGCACCTTCATTTGAAAACTGCAGCGGTCCCCAACCTCTCAGTACTGAGCAGACAGGAAAAAATAAATAATTTATTCTGTTGCTCTGTATTGTCTATAGGAGTCTTGTGTTTTTCTGAAAAAAAAAAAAAAGACAAGAGAATATTCTCTCTCTTTCCATGCCTAACTCCTACCTGTCTGTCTGCTGCACGTCGGTCTTGACACACACACATCTTTCATTTATGGCGGGACGGGGGAGGGTGGGTGCATTTGTCTGTCCAGACTGGAGATTCAGTTTTAAAGCTCACTGACCAGATGTAGTAATGATTTTACCTCTAAAGATGTATAAATGTTCAAACACTGGCTGTAATGTTAGATTTGCACATTGTGTTTGTGGTTTTACAGCATCTCTTCTCACGCGCACTCCCGCAACGGGTTGCTTTTGTGGCAGGCGGATGTTTTTCAACACAAACCCAGCGCTTCATACATGCGGTCAGGACGGAGATGTAACGAGACATCCACCGGCAGACTGGGGGAGACAGAGGGAGGGATGGTGTTGGACACCTCGTGGGTGAGTGTTTTTTTTTTTTTTTTTAAATCACACATTCCGTTTGCTGATGTGCTCCGTTAATACTCACTGTAAACATGGAAGTGAACATGGCGCAGCGATGCATTTGGTTGGTTAGACTGTGCGTTTGAGTGCCAGGCATACAAATTTAATTAGTGAAATTGGCAGAAGTTGACGAGGATTGGCACAAAATTGTGGGAAAGTTGCGGTGCTTGGACAAAGTTGCAAGGTCGTGCAACAGTTGCGCTGTTTGGCTGATTTCGCGTGAATTGACATAATCGCAACATCGCAAAATCCTGGAGGGACTGATTAATGTGGCTTTTAGGTAGACTCCATAAATATTTTTTACAAATACCAAAAGATAGAAGAAGAAAAATCACTGCAGGCACACAAGGAACGCAGACTATAGTATAGCACATTTAAGACTTTAGTATCATAAAAACAAACACAAAACAAGGGAATTAATGGAAAAACTGATGACAGACTCAAAAGTGCCACACAGTTATTACTGTACCAACCTTCTCGCAGTTCTGCAGTGGGAGGTGTGACAAAGTACGGTGGGAAGAGGAGGAGGAGGAAGAGAAAAAATATCAGAGGAGACAGGAGACATGGAGAGAAAACAAGTTAGACAAAAGAACATAGCAAGTGGCAGCATACAGAGAAAAGAGAATCAGAAGAAGAGGAAAGAAATGAGGAGAGGAGAGAGAAAAACCAGAGTCCAAAGATGTCCAATGCTGGTGAAAAGCCTTCCTGTTTAAGGTTGGCTCCCTTGCCAGATGTCTCCACAGACTTCCTGTCAAACACTCACTGAGCAGCACTGCAAGATTTTACTGGCCCTGCAATCGCTGTTAGACGCACACCACTGACTCCATGCTCTGTGTGTGTGTGTGCACGTCTGTTCCATATATTTGCAATATGACACAGTGGAAAAGTGTGCACGTGTTTATGTGTGTGCGTCCGATTCTGTATTTCCCTCAGATCCCTAAGGAGAAATGCCAGAGTCAGAAAAACATGCCACACTGTTTAGAGCTCCTTTTCGGGGGTGGGGGGCGGGGGGAAGGGCCACGCAGGCAGACAACAGAGCAAAAAGGCCCCGGGAATAAAAATGTCTGGAAGATTCAAAACATTTTGTGGGTATGAGTGTGAATGTGTATGCGTGTGGTGAAGGAGCAGAGAGGAAGACAGTGCCCGAGGAGGTGAAGCGCCTGTCAGATGTGGAGAGAAACACAAGTCTTAACCAGACAATGATTTGGGTTTTCTCCAAGGTCTAAAGGCTAAGTAGTGGAGGGCAGGGGGATTAATGGCTCAAGTGAAACATGGAGTCATTAACTCGAGGTGAAGAGCTCACACTCTTAAATATTCCAACTTGAAATAAAAAAATACATCTGCCCTAGTAATATTACATCATTTAACCTAATTAGTACTGTAAATTATTTAATCATGATTAATCACATGAGTGTCCATAGTTAACTCATGATTAACACTTTTTTTTATCTATTCTAAATGTGTCTTCAAGGGATATCGTTCATGTTTTCAATGCTATTACCAACCAGTCTGAGATGGTTTGTCAGTCTGGGGAGCCAGTCAGACCAAGTTTTAGCCATCACATATTACAGGCACTTCTCAATTAATTAGAATATCATCGGAAAGTTCATTCATTTTCAGTAATTCCGTTCAAAAAGTGAAACTCATATACTGTGGAGTGTGTCAAATAAGAGGCAGATCCATGGGACAGACGGTTTATTACACACTTCACATCTCACAAGCACAGAACAGAATGAATGACTTCAACAAGCTCTCCTCTCTCCCCTCAAATCCTCTTCACACGTTTCATGGAGTTTTCCTCTCACACAGCATGACATCTACATCACACAGCATTCAACCCCCTATGCCTCTGACTCCTTCCTGCGATATCTCCAGGAACTCTCTGGGCATTCTTCTCCCATGTTTATTCCTTGTCTCTGTCTAAGATGCTGCATAACCCCCTCCTATACCGCCCCCCCCGCCCCAGCATCTAAGATAGAACATTAGTCCATACGCTCTCTTGGCTTCAGTCTCCTCCCATATCTGCTTTAACTGGGGTTTACCGCCTCCGTGGCGCTGCTGTGCCGGTGGGGGGCTGCTGGGAGTGTGTCTGACTGCGGGTGGGCCGTGGCGAGGGGGGGGGGGGACTTCGCCCTGTCCGTGTGGCTGCTCCGTTGCATCGCTTCCCTGGGGAGCTCTCCGTGGGGTCTTCCATGCCGAGGGACCCTAGCCAACAGCACCTGCTCGTCCGCTGCTACAAAGGCGGGTTTAAGTCTGTCTATGACAATTTTCTCCCGTCTACCCCCCAAGTCTAGCACAAAATGCTTATCCCCTGTTTCCAACACTCTGAATGGTCCATCATAGGGTGGGCGCAATGGAGGGCGGTGGGCGTCGTGTCTGACGAACACGAACTCCGTGTTCTTCAAAGTTTTAGGCACGAAAACACGCGGAAAACAGTGGTGGGCCGGGCCCGGCAGCGTGCCTGTGTTTGCGCTACGCTGCAAAAGCTGAGACGGGCAGCTGTCCGGCGCGGGATTATCTGGCAGAAATTCCCTGGGCAGCCGTAGGGGCTGCGCAAAAACCAGCTCTGCCGGGGAAGCTTCCAGATCCTCTTTTGGCGCGGAGTGCAACCCCAATAAAACCCATGGCAACCTGTCCACCCAATCTGCTTCTGTCAGTGAAGCCCTGAGTGCTGCTTTCAGTGACCTATGAAAACGCTCTCATAACCCATTGGCCTGTGGGGTGTACGCGGTTGTGCGATGAATTGTAACACCCAGGCTGCGGGCCATCACGGACCAGAGTTCGGAAACAAATTGAGGGCCCCTGTCGGACGTAATGTCCGATGGGACTCCAAAACATGCCACCCATGCTGTTAAAAAAGCGTGTGCTACGTCTGCGGACGTGGTTGCCACCAGCGGGACTGCTTCTGGCCAGTGCGTGGTGCGGTCCACCACTGTCAGGAGGTGCGTGCACCCCTGTGATGGCGGGAGGGGGCCCACGAGGTCCACGTGAACGTGGTCGAACCTCTTAGCTGGTACCCGAAACGGCTCCAAGGGAGCCTTCGTGTGTCTGTGTACCTTGGCTCGTTGGCACGCCACGCAGGCCGCAGCCCACTCTTTTACTTGTTTGCGTAGGCTCAGCCACACAAACTTCTCTCCCACCATTTTGACTGACGCGCGCACTCCTGGGTGCACCAGAGTGTGAACCGACTCAAACACGCGGCGGTGCCATGCGACCGGGACCACCGGACGCAGGTGTGGAGTGTGTCAAATAAGAGGCAGATCCATGGGACGGACGGTTTATTACACACTTCAATACTGCAGATTCATTACACACAGAGCGATATATTTCAAATGTTTATTTCTTTTATTTTGATGATCATGGCTTACAAATGGGGGGATGACTCGCCTATCACAGGGGCTGAGGTCGCCAAGGTGGTTAAAAATCTCCTTGGTGGCCGGGCCCCGGGGGTGGACGAAATTCGCCCCGAGTACCTCAAGGCCCTGGATGTTGTTGGGTTGTCATGGTTGACACGCCTCTGCAACATTGCGTGGAGGTCGGGGGCAGTGCCTTTGGCATGGCAAACCGGGGTGGTGGTTCCTCTCTTCAAAAAAGGGGACCGGAGGGTGTGCTCCAACTTTAGAGGGATCACACTCCTCAGCCTCCCTGGGAAGGTCTATGCCAAGGTACTGGAGAGGAGAGTCCGGCCGTTGGTCGAACCTCGGATTCAGGAGGAGCAATGTGGTTTTCGTCCTGGCCGTGGCACATCGGACCAGCTCTTTACCCTCTCGAGAATTCTTGAGGGTTCGTGGGAGTTTGCCCAACCAGTTTACATGTGTTTTGTGGACTTGGAGAAGGCATTTGACCGCGTCCCTCGTGGATTTTTGTGGGGGGTGCTTCGGGAGTATGGGGTATCGGGCTTGTTGTTACGAGCTATTCGGTCTCTGTACGACCGTTGTGAGAGTTTAGTTCGCATTGCCAACACTCGGTCGGAGTCATTCCCAGTGAGAGTTGGACTCCGCCAGGGCTGCCCTTTGTCACCGGTCCTGTTCATAATTTTTATGGACAGGATTTCTAGGCGCAGCCAGGGAATGGAGGGTGTCATGCTTGGTGACCACAGGATCTCATCTCTGTTGTTTGCAGATGATGTTGTCCTGTTGGCTTCATCCAGCAATGACCTACAGCTCTTGCTGGGACGGTTTGCCGCTGAGTGTGAAGCGGCTGGGATGAGAATCAGCACCTCCAAGTCCGAGTCCATGGTCCTCAGCCGGAAAAAGGTGGATTGTCCTCTCCGGGTTGGGGACAGGCTCCTGCCCCAAGTGGAGGAGTTTAAGTATCTTGGGGTCTTGTTCACGAGTGAGGGGAAAATGGAGCGAGAGATCGACAGACGGATTGGAGCAGCATCTGCAGTGATGCGGACGTTGTACCGGTCTGTTGTGGTGAAGAGGGAGCTTAGTTCTAAGGCAAAGCTGTCGATTTACCAGTCAATCTACGTTCCTACTCTCACCTATGGTCACGAGCTTTGGGTAATGACCGAAAGAACGAGATCGCGGATACAAGCGGCTGAAATGAGCTTTCTCCGTAGGATTGCTGGACTCACCCTCAGAGATAGGGTGAGGAGCTCAGTCATCCGGGAGAGGCTCAGAGTAGAACCGCTGCTCCTCCACATTGAAAGGAGTCAGTTGAGGTGGTATGGGCATCTGATTAGGATGCCTCCTGGACGCCTCCCACTTGAGGTGTTTCAGGCACGTCCCACTGGGAGGAGACCCCGGGGCAGACCCAGGACTCGGTGGAGAGACTATGTCTCCCAGCTAGTCTGGGAACGCCTTGGTATCCCCTCTGAAGAGCTGGAGCAGGTGGCTGGGGAGAGGGAAGTCTGGGCTTCTCTGCTTGAACTGCTGCCTCCGCGACCCGGACCTCCGGAAAAGCGGTAGAAGATGGATGGATGGATGGATGGCTTACAAATAATGAAAAGCCAACATTCAGTTCCTCAGAAAATTAGAATATTATGTAAGTCCTTACCTAAGTGGATTTTTAATAGAAATGTTGGCCTACTGAAAAGTATGTCCATGTACACACTCAATACTTGGTCGGGGCTCCTTTTGCATGAATTACTGCATCATTGCAGCGTAGCATGGAGGCGGTCAGCCTGCGGTACTGCTGAGGTGTTATGGAGGGTTGGGAACCCCTGTTCTAGCTGCTCCCTCTGTTTAGTAAAACATGCTGATATGTGCCAACAGCAACATTATAAGAAAAAACCCTTGAGATTATCTTCCCTGTCTGTCCTATGGTCTGATTACCCCAGTGTAATATGTATCACAGAAGCCTCAATTCCACATCTTTATGAAAAATAGTGATATTTATTATTATTAATTTGAGACATTTACTTTTTTAAAACTCTTTGGATTTTAAACTGTAACTTGCACTTGAAATTAATTATTTTCTTTTTTTGTTTCACTGTATGAGATTGGAGAATCAATTCAATTCAATTCAGCTTTATTTATAATGCGCCACATCACAACAAAAGCCGTCTCGTGGTCAGACGAGACGGCTGACCACGAGACTACTGACTACTGTTCTTCAATCAGTCTGTTCTGGCCAGTCAATCATGTGCCATCGTTAGCAAAACCCACTCAACATAACATAGTATGTGGTAATTTGCACATGAAAACATTACAGCAACATGTTCAGAGAAAAAATAGAAGTTGGGCAGTATTCCGTGTAAAACCAATTAGGGGCCATATTACGGCAATCTAGTCAACAGTCTATTGTCTGTGGTGCAGTGCACATTTAAGGGCATGTCCAAATCCGTTTTGCTGTTATAGCAGTGCAAAAATGAATTTTACATGCGGTGGAAAGCAGGAAGAGGCTGTTCTAATGCCCTTAATTAGTCAGAGGTGTGCTTTGGGTGTAACGTGCAATAAACCAATCACTATCTTTGCTCGCATTCCATTTGATAAAACAGGAGTGCAAGATTTAAGGGGTAATACTAATATAACACAATTTACATGGGAAGACAAGTTTTGTGCTGGTGGCAATGGGAGCCCAATCACAAAGTGAAATACACTTAAGAACCATCTACAGCCCTGTTTGGACTGGGGATCAAGGTTCATAAAATAGGCTTTAAATAAATAATACAGTGTAACGTTTTGTGCTTACTTTGTTTGCTGCAGGAATAAACAAATCAGTCCACAGCACACAAAGACTATCAAAATTACACACTGATGAGAACTGTGCCATTCATACGTAGGTTATGCCAGACTTTTTATTTGTCTATGATTTTGATGCATAGAGTTGCAAAAATTCCTTTAGTTATTATTACGGGACATGGGAGACCCGGAACCACCCACCACGCTGTCATTCAAACTTCTCCCTGAATTCTAGACCCGGTGTAGTAACAGCCATATATGCACGTTCATGCCTTTTAAACACGCTGCAGAAATAATGGTTGATGCACTGCTAAGTTGAGACCTGCTTTTCGCTATTCAAAAGTGCACTGGAAAAAAATGCACCACAATATGAACATGCTGAACTTTGCACCGAGTCTCACCCATTTTAAACCAGTCAAGTAAGTTACGCGCACAGTCAGTCGTTCATTAGGTGGCAAGGGCACACAGTGGAAAAACAGGCAATGCGTTAACAGAAACTAGTGAAAGCACCGGCACAAGGTGGAAATCCTGATGAAGATGTGTGCTTTAGATCATCATTATAGGTCCCTAGAAGTGACAGGGCAGAACTGCTAAAATTACATTTCACACTACTCATGCTGCACAGTGGATGGGCATAGCCATCTTGAATTCTTAACTCAGTCATGTAAAAGTATGCCTGACTTCACAAGCTTCACAGCTGGAAGTACTTGAAGGACACGCCTCTAGATCCAACTTGCTCCGTGAAAAGGAAAGTACTAAGGGTCCCTTTACACAGCACAGAGATCACTGAGAGACTGGGCCAATTTTTGATCTTTGGGATCATTTGGGAGATCCTTGTCAGTTTTGGACTTAGTCAAAACTTTGAGGAGACCGTGGTGACTGTGGAGGTGGCTGAAGATCACCGACAGATCAAAAATTGGCCAGATCTCTCTACGATCTCCCAATGATCTCGACCCCTATGTAAAGGGGGTATAAGACATCTATTTCTAGAATCAAGAACTTTATTTGCCATTTGTACTCAAACATACAGTTTAGGCACATAAGAATTAATTTTGCAGAGCCATAGGTCAAGAATAATTAAAAATAAAGTACTCCAGAGCTCTGCGACATCGCCTGCAGGGGAGCGCCATCTTGTTTTAAGAACGAGACAAATCTCTCTGAAGACTCTCTGGAGAATCTTCAGATAGAAATCAGTGTAAATGAATGACAGAATGCTGCAGCTTTAAAGACAGTGTCTGAGAGAAGCTGAAATGTTAGCAGGTTGTGCTTTATCTCCTTCTTACCTCTGACGTAGAGGTTAGCTGGGGTGGAGTAGCGTGTCCCATCACTGTTGGTGGCAACACACTCATACTTCCCCTGGTCAGACTCCTCACTCATCTCTATTTGGAGGGCACCTACACAGATGGAGAGGGACAGCGCAAAAGAGGAGAAGACAGAAAGAGAAGGGACACAGAAAGATAGAGAGAATAAAAAGCAATCACACAGAAGTGAAGTACATCAGGTAATTGAGCACAGCAGATAAATACAACAACATAAAAATGGTAAGAAAAAACTGCATAAAGACTATAAATTAGTCCAAAAGAGTTTTCAGCAAAAAACAAATTGAACTCTTCAAGAGGTGCACATGGCTACAAAGTGAGCCATTAATGTTTTTATTGTACCACTGTCAGCACGAATCTGCCCAAAACAAGGGTCAGCTTCCTGACTAATAAATGGGGGAAAAGAACAAAAGCAAAAATTTAAAAAAGAAAAACACAGATACAAAGCCTATAAAAGGAAGCATGTGATCGTCATGCAAAGCACAAACCAAGCAACCAAAATACAAAGAAATCCTGTCACACATGAGAATATTTTAAAAAAGAAAGAAAGAAAGGAAATCTTTGCTGAAAATTGAGATTCAGTCATATTAAGGAGCAAGTCATGTCTATTTTTTTCAAGGATAAAGTGTGACACAGATATTGCCATGGCAATAAAATATTCACCAACACTTTCGGATCCACCAATGGGATCAGGAGTGTGATGTCAATTGAAAACACAGCCAGTAAGGAGGTAAATACATGAACCGACCTCCATCAAGGCCAACAGATAAAAAAAAAGGAACGACATACGCAAAGCCTTTGGGAAGGGACCGATGCTTTCTCGTTCCCTGAAAGTAGAAAAACTGTCAAAAAAGTCAACCAGAGGGTCTTTCAAGATGGTGTGGGAAGGCAAAAAAGCTCCCAGAAAAACTTTATCAAAAAAGTGGTTGTTTGGGGCTTTTTATCAGTAATGGGAGAGAAAAGAGAAAGTAATGGTATAAAAAATGAAAGGAAAAACTATGAACAAATGTGTGCATGTGTGTTTTTCTGAGTGTGGGTGCACAGGTTTACGTGCGCCTCAGTTTTCACCATCTGGACTTTTCAGCCTGAGTGAATAACTGGGAGGAGAAACAAAACTGGGACGTCTGATTGGACAAATATAGACAAGGAAGATATAAAGGCCGGGTCAAGCTTAGGTCAAGACTTCTTGCCTCTCCAAAAAAAAAAAAAAAAAAAGAAAAGAAAAAAGAAAAAAACAGAAAAATAAAATAAAAAGGGGCCCGAGTGTGTTTTGTCAGCCCAAACTAAGCAACAAGGAAATAAACTCAGGTCATAAACACATCATGCTTTAGATTGAAAACAGTAGATGGATAAAGTTAAATTATGTTAAACTGATGGGTATAAAAAAGGGATCACCACGTGACATGGGAGGAAGTGATGGATTTCCCTGTTACAGAGTGAACGCTGAGGCTGAGATGGAAAAATAAACGGATGGAGAGAGGATGGCGGATGCACAGAGGGGAGGTGATAGTCATCACTGTATAATGAATTGCTCGCTCAACTCCAATTCCTCCTCTTGCACCTACTGCAGATCTGAAGCAGCTGGGTGAATATTCCCAATGTGACAGAGAGTCTTGAGGCTTTTAATCTAAACCCCCATATTGATCAACCCACCCGGGGCTGCTTTTCAGATCTGCGAGACAAGTAGGAACCAGGGGTTGAAAAGGAATCAGGCCACTGTGTCATGTTGGTCCTCCCAGCAGTCTTACCTCGTATGGGCGTGCCACCTGAGTGGGCAATGAATGCACGAGATTAGAGAAGGAGAAGAAGAAGAAACTGTTAGTACCACAGAAGGAGAAGGGAATAAGAAGAGAGGGAGGGACTTTTTTTGGGGAGGGGGGCAGGGGAGGCAACTTGGCAAGGAGAAGAATCAAATTAGAGAGAAAGACTCGAAATCCTTAAGAGAGCAAGAGGGAGAGGAGGCATAAAGGAAGAAAAGACAGAATAAATAAAGATAGAATAAGCCTGAGAAGAGAAGAGAGAGACGGACAGTGACAGATCTAAAAGGAAATGGGTTATTGATTTACTTCATTGACTTGCAGCAGGGCAGATGTGGCAGTAAGGGTAGGATGTCTGCACTGCACTCGACTGGGTCTCTATGAGGAGACCCACGTTAACTCTGGGTCCATTAACTGCTCTGAATCTAAAACTACTCTCCTCTCCATCGATTAAAACCAGGTCTAATCATGGCAGCTTCATTATGTGTAACTGCATTATTATAAATGTGATATAAAATCCACCCTTCAATGCTTTTACAGAAATTTCCACGGTCTCATGCTTTATGTATTCGGATTTATGATGAGCCAAGCACTGGAGGCTTCCGCCAGGCTCGGTCTCATGGCTTTTTCCATATTTGTACATATTTGTTGTATTTTGTGCTTTTTGGATTTCTGTAATTCTTGTACTGTTTGCTGTTTTCCTGTTTATGTTTTAGTTTTGTTACACTCTTATTTTGTATTAATTTACATTTATAATTCAGTCTGCATTTGTTGATATTTTATTCTTTAGTTCTTTACTGTTGGGTTGACAGCTGTCAAGGGCGTTTGCGGGTTTTGTGTGTTGTGTGGACGTTGCCCCTGTCAGCTGTCAGTTTCAGCCGCTCTCCTCTCATTGCCTCCAGCTGGTCCTATTATGTATCATTGGTTTCTCCTGCCCGCTCATGTGACCCACACCTGTTGCTACTTATGTAAATTGTTTTTGATCCTATACTTAAGGGAGTTATTTTCATTTCTGATTGCCTGCGATGGACTGGCGATCTGTCCAGGGTGTACCCTGCCTCTCGCCCAAAGATGCTGGGATAGGCTCCAGCGCCCCCTGCGACCCAAAAAGGATTAAGCGGAAGAAGATGGATGGATGGATGGATGGACTGATGCTGTCTTGAGGAGGTTTCTCTTTGTCTCCACCAGAGCCCTGTCCCTGCTCTGGTGCACTGTATTAGTAAGTTTACCCATTGTTTGTATTTTCCGTTAGGGCACTGTGTGGACTTTATGTTTGTTGTTTTTTCAATAAATCTCCCAAACTCACAGTTCAGCACGTGGGTCTCACCTTTCTGCCCCGAAGGGCAATTCATGACAGGACTGAGCTCTTTGGTGTGTTGTATGCACTGTGAAATCCAATTAATTGTGGTTACATTAAAATTATTACCTGCAAAAAAAAAACCCCAAAATAAATGTAATTAAGTTACTTAAATAGGGATAACTTAATCATTTAGAGTTAGATGTAATGTGATTGAGAAGTATTTGTAACAACCTAATGATTCTAAGTTAGTAGTACTTAAAAGAGACACTCTACCAAAAATCAAGTTTTTTTTTTTCTTGTTAGCATGTCCAGAACTTTTTTATGATTTATTTAAGACATATAAAGAGCTAAATCACTCTTATGTTTCATATCTCTGCTTTATTGCTGTCAAAGTTAAGTTAAGCTCCTCCCTTTGGAAAAAGGCAAGTTTACATGGAGGATTTTTGGTGACACACCGCTTCAGCACTGGTGTGTCTCCTCTTCATCACCACCGGCCGCTCCGCTCATCCAGGCCCACGCCCCTCAGTTCCCTCCCGGGCACACCGCAGCTCGTTCGGGTGCCCCACGAACCGTCTAGTAGCTGGAGATGAGCGTCCTCCCATCTGGCCACGACGCGTGACCGTCCCTGGTGCTCCTTCGACTGCTGTCCGGTTCGTACCTGCCGTTGTCGCTTCTCATCCCGAATCCAGTCCTTGACCCCCAGAGGGGTCCCGCTCAGCTCACAGGGTCTCTGCCATTTCCATTGTAGCCCCCTATTCACCGGCCCACTTCAGCCGAGATCTGGAAACCGATGAGACCAGCCTTTAGATGTCGCCCATCGTCACAGGCGTCCTGCTGTGCCGCCCAGTACCCTCGTCCAGGGCAACTTGAGCTCTGGCACAGGGACCCTCCTGTGATGACCCTGAGCGATATTGATCTTGCTCACTCTCCAGGGTGCCAGGCAGTTCCTCATTCCACACTGCGCCATCTACAACTCTCAGGGTCAGACAGTCCCATGTACCGGCCAATTTGCACCGAGCCATCGGTTCCAACGTTCCCACCATGGCCAGCCGTCCTCCTCCACATCCACAAAGTGGCGCCAGGTCACTCTCAATCCTGACATGCGGGGAAAAACATCTCACGGTCATCCAGTCCAGCACGGAGCCCACCACTCCCACGTCAATCCACAAAACCACTTCCACCCAGTCCAACTCCATCATACAGTACACATGTCCATTGGTACTCAGAGACGCAGCATGAACAACCATGAGGGTGTGAGAGTCCTCTTTGTGCCACGGACCTCCTCACACGGATCTGTGGCATGCCCTGGTGACATAAAGCAAGTGGCCACGCTTGCCACAGCGCTTCGCTCTTGCCAAACATTCTTTGGCACTGAAACAGTGCTTCGTGGACCCACCGTCCTCACTTCTGGGCTGTCCAGGGGCAGACCTCACATTCACAGCGCTAGTGTCGTCCTCCATGCTTTCCACACTGACTGGGTCCACTGCATGCATGGTTGGTGGTGTTCCCAGATGTCGGTGTGATAAGCACTCACTCAGCTCCCGTGGCAATTTATCCGCAGCTTCCAGCTGTTGAGCTAACTCAATGGCTGTGGGCAGTGTCATTTCACCCAAAAACGTAAGCAGCTTTGGCCCTATCGCAGCACCGTTGGCATACTCCGCCAACTGGTCACGAATCATCCCCTTCTCCAATAGTCCAAGCTGGTATCCGCTGACCAACAGCTCCAAGTCTGCCACGAACCACTGAAAAGGCTCGCCTACCCTTTGCCAGTGGTGTTGAAACCGAATCTTGCAAACCATGACGTTTTTCAGGGTGCGAAAATAGCGAGTCATTAGCTCACCCACTTCAACAAAACTATCACAGCCACTCAGTGTGCTCAGAACACGCTGTTCCTCCATTCCAGGATTGTGCACCAACAGCTCATGTGCCCACAACTTCTCCAGCCTCCTAAGGTCCACTGCCACCATGTACGTCCGGAAAACGGCGCACCACCTCAACCAGGGGACCAGTGGCTTGCCGGAGAGCTCCAAAAACGGCAGAATTTCAAACCCACACGCTTCCATATGTCATGTTCAGGGTTGTTTTCCACCCCCTCCATGACCTGTGGCTGTAGGTTTTTGATTATGGCTTATTAATTCCAGCTGGCAGATTGAGCCTTGCTCTCTGTCAGTCCTACAGCCACGCCTCCTCCTCACCAGACATTCACCGGCTGTATGGTATCACCACATGCACGCATACACACACACTCACGCACGCACACACACTCACACATGCATACACACACATTTCCAATTAATTGTCATTCACCTGCTTACCGCACGGCTGTGACCACTTGCCTTCATTAGTGATTTGCATACTTATGGGAGGCAGTGGGATCAGTCAGTGCGGCAGCTTCAGTCAATCATGGATATCCTGACTCACCGGATTATTGGCTGTTGCCCTTGGACTTACCATGTCGTTTCTTAGAGCCTTTCCGCTCCTACATTTCTGTAAGTCTACATTTTGTGCTTTCTCCCTCCGCTCCTGATTGCTGGAAGCACGTTAGGCATTTCCTTTAGCCAACTAGGTTTGCAGCGGGTTGTCTCTCCCATTCTCATCAGTAACTGTTATTTGGACATTTTGTGTACATTTTTTCCACTGTTAATAAACACGTTTACATTACTGCACTTTGGGCTCGTTGCAAATTTACATGTTCGCTGCAAGATCACGCAGCGGATGTGACACCATACCTTGTTTTAATCCACTTTTAGCCTCGTTGCCAAATGTTACGTCTGTATATAGAGCCAAGGATGAGGCCAGGTGTTGAACTGAACACACGTTTATTACACTATTCAGAACAGGCACAACTGTCAGGCAGAAGAGGTGGCAAAGAGACCGCCCCTCCTGCCCACTGCTCTCTTATAGCCATGGGTGGTGGCGGAACCAGAAGGCGGAGCCACCACCCGTACCACACAAATAAGAGCCCAAACTCCAACACGACATACTGCATTTTAGTTTTACTTTAATAGGTTGTGAATATGTAGGTAACAGTATGGATACTATAAAAATTACAGTATTGTGGCATCCTGGGTAGCCTCTGGGACATGATTGACCAAAATGGAGAGAATATGCTAATGGGGTAGCGACTGAAAGATTGTGGAGGATGTTTTGAAGGGATTTAATGTGGGTTCTGGGTTGTTTACTTATGTTTTTGTAATAGTTCGTAGTGTTGTTAAATGTTAATTAGTGTTGGTGCATCATTCTCTGCAGAAACCATGACTGAGGGAGCTGGTCAGTTTAACGGCTTCGGCTATTGCTACATTTTGGAGAAGTTTAAATGCCGATTGAGCAAAAGCTGCCTCGTCATTGGCTGAAACCCCCTGCTCATTAAAGAATATATCTGGCAGCTCTGCTGCCAGTATTTTACTGTAAAAAATTAAATACATGCACTAAATACTAGTGGTGTTGGCATGATTGCGTTAATTGCCCATTAACGCTTTGCCCCCGTTAAAGGCGACAAATTTTGTGATTGTGGTTAACAGCAGAAAGCACAAACTGTACTTTTTGGCCAAGCGGCTCTCCGTACCAAAGTCGCTTTGGCCACAGACACGCTGGATTACTGCCATGGAAATCCCCAAAGTGCTGTCATGTTTAAGTTTACAACGTTATCTGTCAGAGCTCTCGCCTGGATAATTGTTACAGCCTCCTCCAAGACTTCGCCTGGATGTTGGGTTGTTCTTCTGTGGAAGCTGGCTAGCTGGCTAGTAGCTACATGCTAGGTTGTAGCTGACCTCCAGCAGCTGACACGGACAGAAATTCGCCTGTTTTCATCCTCATAGCTTTGGGTCCAACTGTTGGTGAGTACCAGTCTAAAAAATTCTCCAGCTGTGTTCGTAATGTTCATTCACTCCCCCGCCATTTATGCAGCACGGTGGGGTGTCATCACCGTGTAGTTGTAGGTAGTTCTGCTAAAAGGGAAATTGTGTTTGTTGTGACACATGAGGTCCATTGTTTTGTTTTGATGTGCTTAAAAGTTGTGGATGTTTGCTATGGGAGAAAGAGCAAGCTCATTTTGTGGCTGCTGGCTGGTTGGATGCTGAGCTGTGTTGCAGTGACATTACTGAGCCCTGGCATTCCATTGTTTGCACATGTAGTCTACTTTTGAGAATTTCCCGGAGAATATTCTGGACAGTTTTTGTCATTTTGGATATGTTGAGAGCTTTAATAAACCTGCAGGTGAAGGCAGCAAGCATTTTTGTCCACTCCCATGTTCATAACAGTATGGCAAACTTGAAAAATTACTGACTTAAGGTACACTGTATCTGTATGGAAAAACATGGGATTAACGTGTTATTAATCATGATTAACTCAACATGCCAAAAGATTAACCGCGATTAAAAATTTTAATCGTCCAACATCACTACTAAATACATTAAAAAAAAGAAATAAATCACTATTGCAGTAATAAGCTGTAAAATTATTTCACAGTAAGAATACTGTAAAATAACAGTAAAATGAATAGATACAGAAATATACTGTTTTTCACTTTTACAGTAATAAGATGTAAAGTCATTTCACAGTAAGAATACTGTAAAAATAATGGTAAAATACTGGCAACTCTGCCACCAGCACTTTACCGTTATTTTACAGAAAAAAATTTACAGTGTAAAATGAGTTCATCTGGAACAACTTGACTGGCCAGCACACAACCTTAAACTCACCACACCTTTGGGGTGAGCTGTTATAGCAGCACAGGGGAAGGGAGGAGCAACTCAATATTCAAGTCTACATATTTAGAATGGGATGTCATAAGAGTAATGTGTAGGTGGCCCAGTACTTTTGTCTATATCATGCATGTGAAATGAAATTACATTCTAATACTTTACAGACTAATTGATCCAGAAGTTGCCAGCCACATCACAAGTTGCTTTGCTCTGAAACAGCTGTGCCAATTACTGAGGTGACAACATCTGAAAAAATAGCAAGAGGGTTTGTCAAGTTGTCACGATCTGAGCACGGGGAGATTCTGCCGTGCTCTGTCTCTTTGCTTTTTTTTTCTTCCATATCTGTATAGTGTGGTATTTTTGAGTTCTAATTCCTGTTATTTTATCTTTGGTTGGTTTTCACATATTCTGTATTGTTTCTTAGTATGATTTATTTTCCTGTTTACGTTCATTGTAGTTTTTGTATTTACATATTTAGATTTACTTGTCTTTATTTGTCATCACATTATATTCATATTCTGTTGTGTTTTCTCTCTCCCCGGGGCTGCAGCTGTCAGAGGCACTTCCGGGTTTTTTTGCTCTGTTCTGGGTGGTGCTCCTGTCAGCTGTCAGTCCCATCTTCTCCCTCTCATTACTCCCAGCTGACCCTTGTTGTAATCATTGTTACCTCCTGCCCGCTCATGTGATCCACACCTGCCGTCACTTGTTATCATTTGTTTCTGGCCCTATTTATGGGCTGTTATTTTCCTCCCTCATTGCTGGAGTCTCACCTACTCGTCTCCACCAGAACCCTGCCCCTGTTCTGGTGTGCTTTGTTTGTAAGTTTGCTTGGTCTATCAGTTTGGATTTTCTGTTGGTGCACTGTTTGGACTTTCTGTTCTGTCAATAAATATCACAAACTGCAGTTCAGCATCTGGGTCTCCCCTCTCTTCCCAGAGGGGCTATTCATTACACAAGCCATTGTTGTTTGACTGGTGCAAAGAAACACATCCTAAACAAATTAAAATCTGCAGCCAAAGACAGAAGGTGTGGGTTTTTAATAACTTGCCCAATAATATAAAACAAAAGGTTTTCAGTTGTATTTCCATAGTAGCTCACAGGATGTATATGGTGGTATATGGTGATCACCTTCTTCTCATACATGGGATGTGAGAAGTTTAAGTTACTTTTTTAAGCATTATTCTGTCATAGCTATAGATTTTTGAGTATTTTGTTTGCTCTTGAAGATAAAATCACAACAGTGTCAATGACCAGACTGTCAATGATGGAGTAGCTCATTCTGGCCTGATGAAGCTACTCCACGTCAAGAGTGTTGAGATTTCCTGACCTCTAACCCTGATTTTGACCTTGAGCACAGCCAGATGCAGACTCACCTGACAATCACTGTGCATGAGTTTGGTGAGAATCAATACAATTACCTAAAAGAAGTAATGATTCTCAGGAAATGGGGACAGACAATGGATGCAGCACCATCACATTAGTTCCTTTCACGTTTGCTGGAATGAGCTAAAAACTAATCCTAGCACAATGTCTAGTGCATATTTACTCCTAAATCAGAGACTTTATGTTGACATGCTTGAATAAGACTCCAGCTTGTCTGTTTGGTTCTGCCAGCTTGAGCACTGTGCACTCACACAGCTGGCTACAAGGATTTTTAAGGCCGGGAAATAGCGAATCTGATAGATCATTCCATTTCCACAACCAGACTGTCAATGACGGAGTAGTTCATTCCATCCTGACGAAATCCTCCTGAGAGCGTTCAGATCTCCTGGCTGCTGACCTTGACCATAGGTACAGTCTAGATGCAGACCCAAGGATGTGCTTAAGGTCAAAGATAATAGCCTAGGAGAAGAAACATCGTTTTGTGAAATCATAAATGCCCAGATTTTCTGACCTTTGACAATGGCCTTGACCTTGACTTCAACTTGGATGCAGACACACCTGAGGATCATTGTGAGTAAGTTTGGTGAGAATCGAGGCAATCACCTAGGATGAGTAGTGATTCTGCTAAAATCATAAGTGCCCAAATCTTCTGACCGTTGACCTTGACTATGAGCACAACCTGGATGCAGACCCTCCCGAGGATCCTTGTGAGTGAGTTTGGAGAGCATTGGGGCAAATACCTAAGAGGAGGAGTGATTCCTGTGAAATGTGGATGGATGGATGAATGGATGGACAGACGGATGCTGCGTCATCACATTAGCTTCTTGAATTAGAAAAGAAATAGGGCTCATCATGTCAATGTACTTTTCGACAAGGATTCACATGAGTCTGACAGCCAAGAAATTTTAAACTTAAATTTAAAAAACATCAACAATTTATGTCAAACTGATGTCAGATCAAGCTGAAGTCCCTGACAATTTCCTCCTGGTCATTAAAAATGTTGGATCAACACAGCACTGCATAAAAATACTGTAACTCTCTGTCTACATGAGGGTGCATCAGCACATTCTGATACTGTCAATTCCCAATACAACTGGTGAGTAACTGAGCATTTACTTGTGCATTTCAGTAAAGTTAAAGTCTCTGAGAATCAAAAAGTAAGGAATTGGATAGATATGTAAATATACTGTATATCTTTAAGAAGTTGAATGTCAAAGAAAATATGAAGAGTTTGTTGGCAAAAACAGTTAAGTCCAATTGTTTTAATAGTGGAAAAAAAACAACTTTTCATCTCTTGGTTTGTATGTGTTAGTATTTCCAATTCAGCTTCTAAGACATGGTCACTAGAAATAGGAGTATCTCAGACATAATAAAGCCAAAAACTGAAAATCATCTTGTTGTTATTTTTTGGAAATTTATGAGTACTTTTTTCCGCAAAAATAGATTAAGTCCACAACACATACGTTTGCAAAAACAGACATGGCCCGAAAACCATGCTAGTTTATCTGGTGAACGCATCACTGGTTCATCTGCTTCATCAAAATTATCCATATTTGGCATAAAATGCAACAAATTTGTAAAAAAAACTGGCAAGGAAATCATGCAAAACGAGCAGACCTGTGGTCTATATTTATCATATATTCCATAACCTACATATGTTGAAGCATGAGAGACTGTTTGGTGATTACATATGTAAGGCAACTTCACACCTCAGAACAGGACAAAGAGATCTCAACCGCCAGTGAGGACCAAAGAGTTTCCCAGGCACTGCGGTGGAGACCGGAGGAGCTGCCCTCACCCCCCAGGGCGAAGAGGAGGAGTACAAGACAATGGGGGGATTAAGATAATGAGGGATGTCAGCTTTTGATATGCATGTCTTTTGTTATGTGCAAGTATAAGTTCAGAGAGCCAGAGGTGTTCGGCCTCTTTTTCCTTCTTCTGCTTCTGCACTCAGATGAGACTTGTTAGAGGAGCTGATAAATAAACTTTGGTTTATATATCACACCGCCTCGTTATTTCAAGCTCCACTACACTGGTGACCCTGACGCGAGTATGGACCTGAGGCGTTCCCCCGCGATCGACTCATCTGTGGCGACCCAGGCAGACGCCGGCGCCCACGCAGACAGGGGAACAGATGGACGACGTTCCCCCCCGGCAGAAGTGATAGAGAGGGCTTAACCGAGCACCAGCGCCGCTGAGAGAGCCGAAGGAAGGCACTCTCACCCTGCGGACACATCAGTGACGGTCTACACAAATGCCGTCGCTGTCAAGCTGCCGGACTTCTGAAGAACAGTCTCCAAAACCTCTGAAGAACACAGTCTTGTTTGACGCCACTGCAGATGCTGAAGGGGTCGTAGGAACTCCCGTTGAACTGCACAGTCCCCTTCATGTCTGAGTGAAAAGACTCGATCATGCTCTGCAGCTTTGGTGGGCAGCCTATCTTCGGGAGAATCTTGAACAGACCATCTCTGCTGACGAGGTCAAATGCCTCGGTGAGATCTATGAAGGCAACTTAGAGGGGCATCTGCTATTCTCTGCACTTCTCTTGGAGTTGGCGGAGGGAGAAGACCATGTCTACCATTGATCTCTTGGCATGAAAGCCACACTACGACTCTGGGTAGATGCGTTCTGCCAGCTTCTGCAGGCGGATCAAAATGACCTGAGCAAAGACTTTGCCGACGATGCTGAGTATAGAGATGCCTCTGTAGTTGTTGCAGTCACTTCTTTCTCCCTCGTTCTTATAGAGGGTGATGATCTTGGTGTCCCTCATGTCCTGTGGTATAGCCCCTTCTTGCCAACACTGACAGAGGACTTCATGCAGTGGGAGCAGGAGGGTAGTCTTGCAGTGTTTGATCAGGTCCGGGGGAATCCCGTCGCTGCCTGGGGCTTTGCCTAAGGCCAAGCTGTCGATGGCCTTCCTGAGTTCCTCTGTGATTGGCTCTACATCCAGCTCCTCTATGACTGGCATACACTCGATGGCATCAAGACCTGTGGGGGACACTGTGTTCTGTCTGGAGTAGAGGTCGGAGTAGTGTTCCACCCATCTCTCCATCTGTTGGCCCTTGTCTGTAATTACTACCCCAGTGGAAGATTTGAGGGGAGCTGTCTTGCTCTGGACTGGTCCGAGCACCTTCTTGATGCCATCGTACATCCCTCTATTGCTGCCTGTAGCAGCAGCTGTCTGGATGTCCTCACTGAGCTCTGTCCAGTGTTTGTTGGAATAGCTCCTGGCAGCCCTGAGGATCTGCAGGCTCTTCTCACTGGGTGACCGCTTATACTCGGTGAGGGTGGCATCCTTGGCTTCCATGACGGGAGTCATCTCTGCACGGTGGCGCAGTGGTTTAGCACTGTGACAGCACAGTTTTACCCTCGGCCGGGGGATCGCGGGGATCATGAGATCGTGGGTTCGATCCCAGCCCCCGACCAACAGTGAGCTGTGTGGAGTTTGCATGTTCTCCCCGTGTTGCGCGGGTTTACTCCGGGATTTCTCCGGTTTCCTCCCGCATACCAAAAACATGTAGGTTTAGGGCGCTCGCGCACGCAGCGACCAGCAGCCGGTGGCTTGTCACCAGACTGCAAACCAAGTCTACCTACGGGTACAAATAAGTAACAAAAAAAAAAAAAAAAAAAAAAAATCTCTGTGGACTTGGCCTCAAACCAGTCGTGAGACTTGGAGTACTTCTTCCCAAAGGTAGCCAAGGCGGTGCGGTGAATGGTGTCCTGCAGTACTTCCCACTTCTCTGTGGCAGAGTCTCTGGGCTGTGAGGTTTGCATTTCCTTCTCGAAGGTCTCTGCAAACTTCTCCATGAGATCTGGTTGAGAGATCTTGCTGACATCAATGCGGGGGTTCCCTTGTTTCTTTGACTGGTGGATCCTCTTTGGCTGTAGCCTGATCTTGCAGCAGACCAGGGAGTGATCTGTGTCACAGTCCGCACTGTGGTAAGAGCGTGTGTGGAGGATCTTCTTGATGGCGGCACGCCTGACCAGGATAAGATCTAGCTGATGCCAGTGCTTTGAACGTGGGTGTCTCCAAGAGACCCTGTGCTGAGGCTTGGCCCTGAAGTAGGAGTTGGCGATGCACAGTTCGTGGTAACTGCAAAGCTCAAGCAGTCGTTGGCTGTTCTCGTTCATTTTGCCCACACCAAACTGTCCAAGGCAAGAGGGCCACGAGTCATGATCTGCACCCACTCTGGTATTGAAGTCACCCAGGAAAACAAGTTGCTCCTTGTTGGGGATGCTTGCGATGATGGATGCGAGCTTCTAGTAGAACTCATCCTTTGTGTCCGGTGTGGAAGACAGTGTTGGGGCATACACGCTAACAAGGGTGACTGGGCCTTTGGTGGTGTTGAGGCGAAGAGTGAGGAGACGCTCTGTGCCGTTGCTGCCTGGCTCTACCATATTCAGCAGGTTGTTCCTCACTGCAAAGTCAACTCCATGCTCCCTTGGCTCGTCAGAGCCTTTCCCCTACCAGTATAATGTGTAGTCCTTCTCCTTCAGCGTGCCTGAGTTAGCAAAGCGTGTTTCTTGAAGGGTGGCAATGTCCACATGCAGCCTCCTGAGCTTGTCGTTTATGACAGCTGTTTTCCTGGAGTCACTCATTGTCCGAACATTCCAACATCCCAGTTTCAAAACTGTTTTTTTTTTGTTGTTTTGTTTTGTTTCCTGGTGTGACGATTGCAGTCTGCTGTTTGGACATTTCCTAATTCCCATGCACCAAGTGAGGATGGCAGACTGTGGTGGGACAACACCTTACTGGCTGGGGGCTGCTCAGCTTGAGACGGGCGGCAGTTGTCCAGTGAGATCCAAGGATTCTTCCCACTGTTGGAAACAACCCCTGGCCCCGCCAAGCTCTACACCAATTGAGCAATGACTTATAACCGGTAACTGTTGTTCCCCGTGTTGTGTCGACGCTGCAAGCGAAGCTGGAGTGACCTCTCCAGGGTGTAGGGTGTGAGTTTGTGTTGGTGAGTGTTGCTGAATGCTAGCCTGGGCAATGTGATATGGAGGACAGGCTGTTGCCCATGAAGCATGTCCTCCCTCTCCACGTTGCTGATGGATCCAAAGGAACAGGAAGACTGTTACAGTTTGGCGCCAGCGCCGTCGCAGGAGCTACCAGAACAAAGTTTAAATCAACGACGGACTGCCTTAGGGGCTCCAACTCTGGATTTTACCTCAGGGTTGACTCCCGAAGCCTCTCCTGTGACCGGGTATGCCGCAAGGCAGCAGAGGTTTGAAATCAGGGTTTTCCTTCCCCGAGATGGACTATCCTCCCAGGTTGTCGAGCCCCATCTACCCAAAGCATCTGGTTTGAAGGTGCCAGAGACTCGCCTTTGCCCCGTCGCCTGTCAGTAGAAGCAGTACTGCTGGGCTTAGAAGCTAAGCCACACAAGCAGGCCAGGAGTTAGACTTGGTTGTCAGAGGCTATTTGAGATGCACGCCATAAGGAGCATTTTTTTTGAGCGCTGGGCGCATATCTCCAGCACCACTCCTGGCTATTGCAACCTTGGAATGCCTGATGATACTACAACAGTGATATGAAGGACCTGCTGACCAACCTCTGCTGCTCCCAGAGTTCAGCTGGGCTGCAATGAATATATAGCTTATATGTTGACATGACGAGTCTCTCCAGAAATATAACTACACATCGTGGCAATGTTTTGAATGGGATGGCCTTCCATACAATTGGTCCCTTTCCCAGACAGTACCTTACATGTGGTAATGTCAGCATTACTTAATGTCGTGTGTCAGCATGACTTAAAAAGCTGATGTTTCCAAATGTTGATAATGTGTTGTTTTTGTATAGCATTCAGGGAGATTTATTGCTTCAGCATTCTCACATTCTCAAGGGTATATAAAGTGTTAAATGTATCAGTTTTTTCATTAGTTTTTTTATCGCACAAAACAAAACGCACCATGAGATGATAATAGCATGTAGGCATAATGTACATTCATTTACCTCATTTACTTAATGCATCACTTTATTCTTTAGTCATGATAGTGTTTTACTCTTGTATGTCCTTTCATTTTTACTACTGTTTCACTTAAGTGAAATTAATTTCTTTTCTGAAATTTTCTACTTCTTTCTTGTAAATTTGCTGCCTTTGTCTGAAAAATATAACTCTCATTTACATTTGTGCCTGTCAAATGTGCAACATTTTTTTCCTAAAATTTGACTTTTTCTTGTAAATTTGCAACTTTTCTTATAGAATTGAAACTTCTCATAAACTTGCAGGTTTTTTCCCCTCCAATTAGCTTTTTTTTTTCTTGTAAATTAAAAACTTTGTCAAACTTACCATTTTTTCTCTCATAAATCTGCTACTTTTTCATGTAAATTTGCAATGCTCTTAGGGATGCTGGTTAAATTTTTGTTCTATATAATGGTTTGCTTTTCCTGCAGATCTGGACAATGATCCAATTTTATTTTTTAAAGTTTTTGTTGGAAGTTTTTTTTTCTTTTTTTGGTCCATTTGAAGGTTTTGGTGATAGATGGATAGATGTTCAAAAAACATTTTTCCTTGGTATTTTTACAAACATTTTTAATCCACAATAATCCACACTTTCCATTAGTATGCTGTTTAGATTGTTTAAACACATTACTTTTAATAGGAGACAATTGTGTCCTTCACATTTGTCGCACTTATAAAGCAAGTGGGGTAAATAACAGTCTGAATTCAAAAGAATATTGAGGAAGTTAGCAAACACAGAACATCTGTATGACTAGTCCTAACCCTAATAATTATATACATTGTTAAATTAGGTAATGGCAGCGATACCGATTTCTGTCACGACTTGTCTTTTTTTCCTCTGTTGCAGCGATTTCATTAGAAGTTGTTCTCTGCTCTTGTCCGTTTTCTGCTCTTGACACGATTTGAACAGAAAGTACTGGACACAGCAGAAAGCCGTTTTGGTAACACAAGAACACATTCAAAGCAGCGCACAAATAGAAATGAGCGGATTACGTGTAGGTTGAGTGTCCCTGCTTCCAGCTTCCAGTCACAGCCGACAGGAACGGTCAGGGTGCAGCCAATTCTATCACCAGCATACACTTCAATATGGGTTACATAAGCGGATAAAAGAAATGTGAATATAGTTAAATGTAAATATAGTTTTGGTGTCCAAGCACCCAGCGGTATCCCGTACCTCTGTCTCCCCGTCAGTCCACAACACCTGTAATGCGGAGAGAGACCTGCGATCCTAAACTCTACCGACTGTGTCAGGTGCGCTTGATTCTTCCCCCGGTGTACACGTCCACCGGTAACGGTCGATTTTTATGGTCAAGTGGTCAGTGAAACCATGTCAGGGTCACTCTTCAGGTGTTGTAGCATCACTATGCAAGAGATGAGAGCCCGCAGTCAAGTGGCTTCTGAGTTAGTAGGGGGACAAATTTTGCTACATACATACATACTCACACCGCAGAATCTCTTTTATATATATATATATATATATATATATATATATATATATATATATATATATATATATATATGTACAAAGCATTTAAGAGTGGACTTCTTTTTTTTTTTTTTTTTTACAACTATCCCTCACTAAGTTCAAGCCAGATCCCTACAACTGCTACGAAAACCGATCCCTATTTGGTTACAATTCACTTCCTATTTCTGGTCCCTCCACGGCCGCTACCATCACTCCATCTACAGTACAACTGATGGCTATTGACTGGTAACTCTATACCACAGAGTGAAGATAGCAAGTGGGTGAGTGAATGACAGAGTGAGTGAAGGAAAGAGTAATCGAATTAGTGAAGAAGTGGAAAAGTAAGTAGGTGAGTGTCAGGAGAAAATTATAAGTTTGGGTGTGGAAAGGCTGCAGGTGCACAGGTGAGGGTGAGGCCGGCTAATTCTAGGGTGACAGAGGTGTGCCTGTGAGTGTGTGTGTATGTATGCATATCTGTATGTTTGTAGAATTCACTGTATGAGTGGCTGAGAGGCAAGTGTGTGAGGAATTCTCTAAATCGTGTTGTACGTGACCGTTAGTAAAATCATGCATCTTAATAACACGGAAGTATTTGTAAAAGTGAGCAGTAGCAGCAGGAATAGCAACATTAGTGAAGAGTAAATAGAGAAGTGGACAGTGAAGGTGTGGGCCTCGGAACAGAAGCACTTACCAAAGGACTCTGTGGTTAAAAAGATACAGAGAGAAAAGAAACAGCACAGACATGGCATTACAATTGGACCATAGGTAAAGATGACACCTTGAAAAATTACTGGAAATCCACAGAAGTGTATAGATATTCAGTATTTACAGAAAACTTTTTACGTAATACTCAACTACAATGAAATCACAACACTAAGTTAATTAACAGATGACATGTTTGACAATTTTTAGTTGTAAAAATGGTTATAAACTCTTAAAATAAAAGCTTTCTGAGCAAGCCACTAAGGGATGAGATACATAATTTTAAAAAAGTCAGGGTCGAAAACAAAGAGGTCATTTAACACCAAGAAGCCAGAAAGTTGGGTGTCCAATCACAAGAAAGAGGTTTTGGGTCCAAAGTTGGTCCCTGAAAACAGAGGTAGGGCTAAGGAGGGAGGGGGCTTTAACATTTTGATATGTTGGGTTATTTTTACTACTGTGGCTACCAAGAATAACTGACTTAAATGGATTGTGTGCTTTACTTCCAGAAGAATTGATCTCTGTCAATGTATTTCAACAATGATGTAATTTCACATCCACATTTTCCAGAAAACAATGTAAAAAAAAGGCAGTTATTTGATTGTTTAGTCACAGCAGTGAGCAATAATAAAAAGGACATTCCTTCAATACAAGCCACCATCAACTGTTTCTACCTTTTAAATTTCATCAGGGGTTGAATTTATTGAGCTCTCTTTGGAGACACGTATCACACCCAGAGTTGTCAAAAACACCTTGAAAACTCTTTGTGATGGTGATTTGCACAGGAAGACCTCGGAGAACAAAGTGAAAATCAGGGAGACTACATTTGAAGGTCTTTACAGAGTTTAGAAGGCTGGGCATCGGTATACAGTCAACTCATAACACAGCAGCAGCAGAAGAAGAGTGGCAGCTGAAAAATACGGCCAGTACCCACAGTGGGAGGTTTGCAAAAAGGAGTTAACACGGGCATGGTAAATAAAAAAAAACTTTGTAGGAGCAGATCAGACAGAGTGAGGATAAAAAGGATGTTGAGAGGGAGATAAAAGCAAAGTTGGAGGTAGAAACCTTTGGGAGGAAATAAAAGCTGGGATTTAGGAGAAGGAAAAGATTGCAGGGACAAAAGCGCCGGTTACCTGAGCGGAGCTGCTTGATTCGCCCATTGTTATTGGATGTGTTGACCGGCAGGAAATCCTTGAACCAGGTAATTTCTGGGTCAGGGTTGCCACTTGCAGCACAGAGCATGGTAGCAGTCCGAGAACGCTCCACCACTTTCAGCTGGGGACCCATGTCAATAGTGGGAAACCCTGAGGGCAGCTGGTCCTCTGAAAAAAAGAACAAAACCCACATAAATCAAAGTTTCATTCTGGAAGATCACAGAAGTATTTTGAAAGAAGACGATTTATCTTCCTATAAATCACATGTTAAAGTTCAACAAAGATCTATTTTATTCTTACTTACCCTTAGAAAAATCTGTGTAAAATACTACTTTTCAGTGTTATACTGTGTAAAATTTGAACTGAGATCAGGTAAAATTTTAAAATGTGACCCCATGGTGTGGCAAGGTCTGTCCTTCTGTGTTTACAGTCATCGACAGGGATGCGTTCACAAAAATCTTGGGCATGAAATCCTGCTGTTTCCCGTGTGTTCAAGTTTCTATATTACTCAATACCAGTACCACTTCCAATGAGTCTGACAGTGGGAGGGGAAAAAGTGCTACCTGTGGCGGAACCCCCACAACAGACTGGACAGGCACAGAAATGTGTGTATTAATGTCTGCAGACAGCCTGCTTCTCCTGGCTTTTTCCGGCTCGCCACTGTGATGTTAATGTGCCATTCATGCATTGTGTTCATGCTTTCTGTCCTTACTGTGTCTCTCAAATGCAAATGCCCATACCTACTGCTGTGAATGCCTTTCATGCATTGTCTGTAACTGGGTATAAATACCACACGTATTCTGTAACTCACTCTCATTCTCTGCTACTGCTCATCTGCACACTTTGCTGGAGAGCCCCGTGAAGGCGGTATGATAATAAACCTATTTAAAACCTTCACTTCGCTGCCTTTATTTTATCATGCCGCCTCACTGGTGACCCCGAGAATGCACACGCTTTGTGCATCGCAACCTTCTGGTTTGGACAGCCACGCTGGATGTCCTGATGGCAACGAACGCAGCACCCGGCGGTGATTCTCCGACGACAAGCGAACGCGGCAGCCTGACTGATCTGCCCTCCCTTCTGCTTCAGGGAGACCTCGACGCAGAGTTTCCAGGCGAAACTCTCCGGAGACCACCCACGACCGGGAAAGCTGAGGAACATTTCATGGTGAGATCTGCACGCCTAGATCGGCACATCCACGCTTGGACCGGCCGCTCTCACAGCTTCTGACACACGATTCTGTGTCTCCTTACGAGAGCGCACGCACCTCGTCCTTTCTCCACGACGGCGGCCTCCACGGCTGACGGAGTACACGTGGACCTGAACGCACCATGACCCATCTACTGCAACTACAACAGGGATGATTAAGCTCCCTGACCCTGGCTCTTCCTCTCCAGCTGGCCCACCCACGCACGGAGCCCCGGCACACGCACCGGGGAGTTACGAGGACGGCGCACCACGCATGGGACACATACGGCTCCACTGACCGCCTTCCTTCGCCGCTGCACACTGGCCCTTCAGGCTTGCTCGTACACCTGAGGCACGCAGCTTGCTCACTGGATTTTATGGTCTTAGCCATGGCGCACAACGGGAATTCAGCTGTCTGTGGTCCCCGAAGGCTTTAAGGTAGTGCCCGCACCTAAAGTCAACACGCCAAGTCCCCTTGCTTTTGTTTTGTTTTTTTTCTTACAGCCGCCACGCAGCCTCGTCGCTCCTGTTTTTCTTCACGGCCGCTATTAATCCTTGCAGGACTTAATCGCGAGAGGAGCCAGTGACTAATTTTTCTTCTTGTGGACCTCTGCACGTTCAATGGGACAGCCCTTCAACATCGCAGACCCACAAGCAATTTTTGTGCGGCTCAGACGATTTCACCGTCCCCGGCCGGCACTTACTACCCCCCCCCCCACCTCCACCCGCACAGAGCTTTCCCTGCTCGCTGCCAAAGCTGGACTATCGAGGCCTCGGCCGCCTGCCGAGCCCTCTGGGGGGGAGGGGGGGGAGAGCGTGTGGCGGAACCCCCACAACAGACTAGACAGGCACAGCAATGTGTGTATTAATGTCTGCAGACAGCCCGCTTCTCCTGGCTTTTTCCGGCTCGCCACTGTGATGTTAATGTGCCATTCATGCATTGTGTTCATGCTTCCTGTCCTTACTGTGTCTCTCAAATGCAAATGCCCATACCTACTGCTGTGAATGCCTTTCATGCATTGTCTGTAACTAGGTATAAATACCGCACGTATTCTGTAACTCACTCTCTCTTTGCCACTGCTCATCTGACTACTGCTGCTGAGAGCCTGAGGACACACACCAGCCCGCCTGCACAAGGGCTGGGGTGGAGTTCCTATGATGGCGGTATGATTTAATAAACCTATTTAAAACTCTCAGTTCGCTACTTTATTTTATCATGCCGCCTCACTACCTTTCAAAAGAAACCAAAACCACATTAGTACTCTAAATGGTTAGAACAACTTTCAGTTTACTTTGGGTATGCTTTAAAAAAACAGGTGCTTTAGGTAAAAATCACAGGATTTTTTATGAAGTTAAATATACCAGTTATTGTTAGGGGTTAATATTTTAAAAACTAACTCTGTGGTAATGAATGATGCTATACGTGTAGCTAATGTATATCAGCCAATTGAAACAACTATTAATAATAATAATAATAATTAAATAATAATAATTTAAAAACAACAATTTGCAAGTAAAACATTTGCATAATGCTCAACTTTATTATTTGGGACAATTTACAATAACCATTGCACAAGGAAATGATTACATGTAGTAAAACAATATAGTGAACAGCTGTAACTAACAGGTCAATACAACTAACCATTCTTTAAAAGAAACCTATTTTTTTTATTATGTACTGTATATACAGTTAGGTTTGCAGATATTTATATTAAACATGAACAAAATATAGAAAAATGCAGCTCCACATTTTTTCATTCCTTTTACTCCCTTCTCTGCATGGGATATCCCTCATAATATAAGACAATCTCTGTGATACTTTATTTCTGTAATCAGTGCTGAGTTTGTACAATTTACACTGCATTTTGCACCGGTTTTATAAAAAAAAGGTTAAGCTACTTTTCAGTTAACCAGGATTTAGGACAGTGAGCCAAACGGATTAAGATACAACATTTTTTTTTTCTTTTTTCAAGATAACAAGTCTGCTCTGTGACAGAAATCTTGTAAAAGCTTTTATATGTTCATAAAATAAGAATGAACCTACAGTATATACTTTTTTTATTTTAAAGGCAAGCCATGTAAAACCTCGGCCAGGGTTATTTATTGCCATCGTAACCTCACTGTCAGAGTTATCCTTTTTATTTTTGATTTGCTGCCAGGGTTCATGCAAAGGGATGGGAATGTTCCATGGGAAGGGATGTTCTATGATTCCAGCGTTCAATATAAGAGAAAACATTATGCTTAAAACCTGAAACGCATCTTAAGTGCTGAACTGAGAACAAACAGGTTCAGCAACTGTGTGTGTGTGTGTGTGTGTGTGTGTGTGTGTGTGTGTGAGAAAAGTTCATAGTGGTCTTGACCAAATGTGGTTTATTTTTCAACATAGTCTCCCCTTCCATTCACACACTTCTTCCATCGGTGTTGCAGTGCCTGGATCCCTGCAGTTGAAAAATAAACCACATTTGGTCAAATTTAGCCACTATGAACTTTTCAGCCTATGAACTTTTCAGCTCCCTCCCTCCCTCGTATTTGTCAAGTGTCAAATTACTTGGCAGTCAAATGGAAGAGGGGAATTTCAGGTCAGCTGAAGTCAAAATATGTTTAGCATTTCAGCCGTGAGACGAGAAGCAAGCAATGGCGTCTCTGCGTTAGGGGGCTGATGGGGCTGGGCCCCACCAGATGTCACTGTTGAGCATGCATGCACAGTCAGTAAATTTACATTTTCAAATATGTGTTTTTCTTAAGAATTAAAAAATAATGTTGTGCAATTTTTACATATGATAATAGTAGCACTGTCATGCTGTTCAATATCCTGTTGTATTTCTTAAGTCGTGATTTACTGTAAATAATGCTGTTTCATTTCACATGGGGCTGGCCCCTTCGCCTGCGCTACGTGATCCTGTAGCTTAAAACTATGCACGTGCCAGTTGCGCTGTGGGGCCAGATCAGGTGGGCCCCACAGCCAATCTAAAGTTACGAATGGATTTGATGTTCATTGGCTATCAACCGAGCCACCACTAGCAGGGATACTATGAATCAAGTGGAGAATTTATTAAACATTAGATTACACATCTTGGCATGAGAGCAGTAATTATAGATTAAACATGTGGGATCACACCAGCCAGAGGATTTAAACATCACTCAGTCAGAAAAAAGACAAAAAACTGCTTATGTCGACCTGGAATGGTTCAGAAGAAAAATGCCTTGCTGAACATGAAAGCAAGTATAGTGTTGAAAATGCTGATAGATTTGACTTGCTTGGCAGAGCTCATATAGCGGCTCAGACTGATACTCAGAATTCTGGAATTGATCTTCACAAGCAAAAGAGAACAGATATGTTCTTGGTGGTCCAGGTCGTGGAAGCAGCAGTTCAAGCAGAGAAGCCCAGACTTCCCTCTCCCCAGCCACCTGCTCCAGCTTTTCAGAGAGGATACCAAGGCGTTCTCAGACCAGCTGGGAGACGTGGTCTCTCCAGCGAGTCCTGGGTCTTCCCTGGGATCTTGACCTGGACCTCCGGAAAAGCGGTAGAAGATGGATGGATGGATGTTCTTGGTGGAATGATAAAATGCCCAAGACTTTGTGGGAAATGTGAACTTGTGCTACGGGGCCAAAACGAGCTTCACCAAATACAGTTTTTTTTGCTTTATTGCCATATTTTTAATTGACATGTAATTAACATGAACAAAAATGAGAAACAAAACAGTAAAAAAAACCCATCTTGACATCGGGCCTCATTTATCATATCCAAATAACATTAACAGAGGTAGAGCACATATATAAACTTAAGCCAGCTGTTGAAACTGTGAATTAATCCAGGGATTTTTAAGAGCATTTTTGCAGTGATGTGTGCAGGTGACTCCAGGCTCAGGTGGCATTACAACGCACAGCCTTACTTCACGGACACCTTTTGGTGGACTTTGACAAAAAAGTGATTGGCAAGTTTTCCGAGATGAAAGATCACCATACAGTCTCTCTTTTCAAATTACTCGTGGGTCTATTTCATATTAAATGTATTTTGACTGTAAGTTATGAATCTTGGGTTTGTGTTATAAATGATCATTAACTGGTTAAGTTTGAATTTGTAATCTAGTACTGTTTAACAGGGCGATAGTAGTCCAGTCAACGTCCCAATCACCGTCTCTGCTTCCTCTTAGTCCGTTACGTTACATTAATGTATGCTCACGATTTAAGGCAGTGCATTTGTATTTACATTCACAGAGCCAGTAGTTAGTGTCTATGGTGCCCCACCAGACCTTCCGTGCCAGATATGCTACTGGAAGCAAGAAAAAAAAAAAAATCCAACAGAATAAGTACCATTTGACAAACTGAGAAAAGCTTTAGGCAACCACTTTCGAATAAGACTCAGCTGAAAATCAGATACTCTCTATCCTGTTGGGAACATGCATCAGTTAAGGTGCGCTTTCTGTAGCTCTGCCAGTCGTACGTCACCCTCTCTGGAAATTCCCCTCGCTTAAAATCAAATAGGCAGAACCCAATGAAGACTTATCCACTGGGAACTGTGCCCTTCTGGGACTGCAAATCAAATGTGAATTCATTAAATCAAATAAATCAAATGGGGAGAACTGGTCTGCTGTGACAGAAGAAATCAAAGGAAGAAGACTAACTTTGTTGGACTGAAGTGGGGGGGGTTTAAGAGGCGGGAGGTGACAATGCTTCGAGGAGGCATGGGATCAAAGGCGGCTGAACCGAGGATCTGGTATCCGCACTTGGCATAAAATGAGCACAGAGCAAATCAGTTTTTAAAAACAAGTGATTAACTTTGATCAAGGCTGCACCTTGAAACAAGGAGGAAAAATGTCATATTCATGAGTCATCCATAACGAAGTGTCAGAAGACAGACATGAGGGAAAAAAGTGACTCAAGCATGAAAAAAACACTGCTGCATTTGTTGGGTTGTATTTGATCTAGAAGGCAGTCTATTTTAATCCTTCATACCCTCCCCCTATTTCATTTTACCCAGCATCCCTTGTGACTTTATCCCTCTACACCAAACAGAACCTCATTAACAGGAAATCCTAGCACTGAACCTCACCAAGGAGATGCTAATTCTGGTGCTAGCCCATCGAACCGTAGCCAATAGGTCGTGAGATGCCAGCTTCACGGGTGCGTGTGTGGCCTTTTAACAGCTCCAGTTTCAATCAATCACCACGCCCAACAAATGGAAACATGGACATAATAAACCAAGAGAACAAGATGAGAAGGTGTTTGTGTGTATGAGCGTCTCTGTGTGTGCAGGTGGCGCGCAAGGGCGAAAGTGTAAAAAAAAAAAAAATAAAGTAAAGAGTTAAGGAGACTAGATAAAGGTGGTGGTGGTGGTGGGGGGGGGGCAGAAATGAAAACAAAAGACAGCAAGAGGGTGAGAAATAGACAGGGAGTTAGACCGAAGAAGAGTACAAGGGACCTATACAGCATAGCAATCCTAATTCTCTCTGCTTTCATTATGCAAACGCTTACTTCAAAGCCAGCACCTTGTAGGCAGGAATAATGCATTCTATTTCATCTACCTGGGGTGGGACAGTGAGAATGCACAGTTAGAATGCTACTCCCCGAGATCGTGTCTGCATCTACGCCCTTTTTCTATTACAACTAACATGTGCACACACATAAAAAAAGGGAAAGTTGCAGACATGGTTCTCATGGTAGGAGAGTAACAGATGCTGATGTACTGTGGGGAGAAGTAACAAAAACTAACACTTTTTTTTTAAAAAAAAAAAAGCTTAAGGATAACTTGCTAATATATGCACTTAACAAGCATTGCACCATTCATCATGGTGACAGGTGTAAGCAACACCGAAATGTTCACACACTTGTGTGTATGTGCATGACTTTGCTGTTGAACAGTAACAGCTAAGAACCCCCCCTTGAGGTCCGGGCACATGCGTAACCCTACACTGGCTTGTTGACGTGGCCTTCCACACATCACATTGTTTCATTTAGATGCACTCCTACTTCACTATTTCCACTGTGAGCGATCCAGATCATTTCACAGCTCACACAGACTCGCTCATGCACACACACACACACACACAGCATACTGCCATCATGTGAACTGCCGTGTGAACCCTTCCTCTTTATTTAAGACCCGTGATGAAATTAATTTGCTGGGTTTGTCAGCTCCGGTCTTGCAGTCATGGGAAGAATGAGCTGGCAGTGTGTAATGTGTGCACCTGCAAATAAACCTGCTCATGCCATTCACTGCTGTGGATCCCGTCAGCTAGAATTACTGCCAAACAGCCCGGCCAAGATTTCCATTCCCATCCACTAGACAATGTTTACAAAGGCAGATAAAAAAAGATAATGGGCTAAAAGCTAATATCAGTGTGTATCACTGTGTATGACTGCATATTTGAACAACGTTAAAAAGCCTCTGCATTATTGTGGCACTTTCATTATCTTCCAAAAGAATCTCATTAAAGTTCAAGAACCAAAATAATTTTGTCTTTTGCTCAGGTGTAAAAAAAATAACTATTTGTTTTAACTTAGCAAGTTACTGTAAACACTAGAACTTATCTTCTCAAGCTCAGGCGACAATGTGGACACTAACTTTTTAAAGCTGAAACAACTAGAGCTTTTTTACGGTGTATTCATATGTTGATGTCTGGTTTAAGAGACGTGTGGTAATTAGTGCTGTAGTCAAGACCAGACCAAGACCAGACTGAGACCAGACAGTAGAATGACTAAGGTTGCATTCAGACCAGGCCAGTCCGAGGGTCTCTGTTCGATTGGGTGGGGAATTTTCACACCTTCATTTGGTTTGGTTTGCATTCACACTGCAGCAGACCAAACTGCCTGGACAACATCACGCAGTTACAACTGCTCGTTTGGTGTGCTGGAGCCAGCCTCACCAGGAAGAAAAAATCTCGGCGAAGAAGAAAAATCTGCCTAATCAATTGGCCAGGGCTGAAAAACGGAAATCCGTTCTCTTCAGCCGGGATGTTTGTCCACCACAAACGAGACATTTTTTAACTTTTCTCCTAGGCTTTCTGTGGTAAAAGGATTTTTTGGATTCGTGATGTTGTCTTTATTGTTATTTTCTACCCAAAATGCACTATGGTAAATGCCACTTCCTCTTCTCAGACTACGTGTTGCTATGGTTACACAAATGCCGAGGGGCACTTCCGCCCTTTGGTCCGCTGGATAGTCCATTTGGATTCACACTGCAAGCGAAGTGCACCAGAGTTCCTTTGCCATTCATTTCCCCATTGTGGGACTAATAAAGGCTTATCTTATCTTATTTGCAAGTGAACTGAAACCCCCGTTTTCAGACAAATCAGAGATCGCTTGCTTGGCGCACACCAGAGTTCGAATGTGCATTCAAACTGCACCAAATGAACCAAATTATCCACAGAAGTGGACCAGAGTTCCTTTGGTCTGGACCCAACAGTGGCCATGAGAATGCACCTTAAGAGTTTAAGGGGTCGAGACCAAGTCAAGATCAAGACCATTGTGCTTGTAGGTCTTGGTCTCAACAAGGTCTTGACCAAAGCACACTCAAAAGATGAACTGTGGCATAGTTTCTTATTAAATATTTGCATCAATTTGTTTTTAATTACTGTAATTATAACATTTATTCATTTTTTTTTTAGAATTGGGAAAACAACTTATTATTGTCTCCAAACCGCCTCAACCTGTCCCTCTGATACTTATTTCTAATTCTGTCCCTCCTAGTCATTCCCAATGAGCATCTTACCATCTTCAACTCTGCCACCTCCAGCTCCGCCTCCTGTCTTTTTGTCAGCGTCACTGTCTCCAAACCATACATCACAGCAGGTCTCATTGTCTTGTAAATCTTCCCTTTCACTATAGCCACTATCCTTCTGTTGCAAATGCCCCCTGACACTCGCCTCCATCCACTCCACCCTGCCTGTACTCTCTTCTTCACCTCTCTTGTGCACTTTCCCTTGCATTGGATGGTGACCCCAGGCATTTAAACTCATCTACCTTCACTACCTCTGGTCCTTATATCTTCACTGTTAAACCTGCCTCCCTCTCATTTACACATATGTATTCTGTCTTTCTTCTACTGACTTTCATTGCTCTTCTTTCCAGTGCATACCTTCCCCTCTCCAAGCTATCATTACAAACACCAGAGTAATAAAAACAATGGAGTTTTTAATCCATTAGATTGGGCTAAATGCTCACTGTCCGGTTAAGTCAATATGGCAAAGGAGTGACTCAGGAGATGTAGCCATGAGCTGAACAAGGCAGAGATCATGATGAGAAATCGCAGTATATGATACTGTAATACTCAGTGTATCACAAGATTGTGGTAATATTGTATATCAGCCTCTGGTGATTCCCACCCCTAACGTCTTATGTGGAAATTTTTAAAGCACCACTATGTAACTTTCTTGTTCCAGGTAGGAACACTGAAATGAGTACAACAATGACCAGGGTGCTTAGTTATTGGTGGCTACAGTTGTGCCCTGTGATTGGCTGTTGGAACTGAGGTCATAGTCGCCAAGAGCAGGGCCGTTGTAGGCAATATGGACCCACTCAGGCTATGGGGGAAGTGACATTCACCAGGTCAAAGGTTGATGTATTGTCAAAATTTTGGAAACACTATTCTAAGGTAAAAATCTCACAAAGTGTGGCTTTAAATCAAAACGGATGAAAACTGTTACACAATTAAAATGCAGAAAATGTTGAAAATTTGAGTGAAGTTAAGGTGTCCTTTTACACAAATGTAATTATTTACAAATGTAAAATGCACACAGCTTTATTCTGTTTTCAGAAACTTTGATTTAACTCCTCACTTGAACTATATACATTATGTCACTCTACAAAGGACACTAAGGCACGTAACTGCCCTTGGCTTCATTATTATTTCAACCACTGCCAATCACAGCCATTTACTGGGAGCCCAGATTTCAATTAGCCTGGTTCTAATCTTCAGTAATTAAGCCAGCTGACCTTAACACTAGATCCCTCCTGTCAGATAGACAGTCAGTCAGTCACCGGAGCTGAGTCTTTACAGAAGTGGTGGTGGTGGTGGTGGGGGCGGGTACTGAGACATGACTGACAAGACGATGTGTGTGTGTGTGTGTGTGAGCACTTTGTAACAAGACATTTGGACTGACAGTCTATCAGGGACTATTAGCTGCTCCCAGGTGGCCTCTTAAATTCATCCACAACACAGTGTCTCCTCAGAGGAACAGAAAGAGCCTAATCACTACATAAAGACTAGCTCTTTTAAACTGAGGATATGATTGTGCGTTGCTGGCGTATATGTGTGTGTGCTCGCTGAAGTGGTTACGGTCCTGATTGAGCAAAAAGTAATGGGCCGAGTGGATTTCAGCCTCTATTGAGAGACAAATCAAAAATAGATGCAAAAGGAACATAAGCAAGCGAAAACACGAAGGTCAGCACACACACGTACACACGTAAGAGTGTATTCACATTGACAGACAGGTGCGCACACACGCACGTTCAAAGACATCCATGTGAGATGGGAAAAATTCAGGATGGATAGAGCGGAACAGCACAAAAGATGCAAAGAGTGGTCTGATGTGAATAATTTAGAGGTTGCTGTGTAGTAGACCTAAGAGCATGTGCAGAGACAGACAGAGAGAGGGGGAGACAGAGGAGAACGCATGTTTAAAAAGATAAAGAGAGAAAAGTGGAAGAGCTAGGATAACGTGTAGGAGGGGAATAGATTTTGGGGAAAAGAAGATAGAAAGAGGGAAGGGGGGAGTTGCAGGCTATGTTTTCATGAGAGGAAAGCATGCAGACAAAAAATAAGAGAGATGGCAGAACAATTGCCTGCCCGTCCCCTTCCCCATGAGCATGTACTGTAAAGGCAGACAATGTGATTATCCACACTTGAGCAACTTCACTCACTAAGACACTCTTGAGCTTCCAACAACTGGTACATAATGTTCTCCTAATGGACTCCACTAACACTAACATCGCTATCTGCATTAATGGACTCTTGTGAGCACTAAACCATCTACCGCTGTGGATTCAGGCTTACACTTGCATATATATCCATATTTAAGAGAAACCACCACCAGGTCTCTAATTTCCATCCATCCATCCATCCATCCATTAGCTACATCTGATTCATCCTGCTGAGGGTTATATGGGGTGGGGGTGGAGAAAGGTTAAGCCAGCAGACAATGATGGCAGTGGACAGAGCTGCAGTTTATGACACACATCGGAGCAAAATGCCTACTATTGGACTATAAAAGGTTTTGAAGTAAGATAAGATAAGATAAGATAAACTTTATTGTCCCTCAAGGGGAAATTTGTCTTGGGCTTATCACCCGTGCTGCAACCACACAGTCCACACATACGCAATGGATGTAGTACATAAGATCCTTCCTTTAAAAAATAAAAAATAAATAAATATATATATATATAAATGAAATAAAACCCGATAAATAATACAAGTACATACATAAATAAATATATAAGAACAGGAGTTATAAGTGTCCCTGACCTATCTATTTGAGTTCAAAAGTTTTACTGACGTTGAGATAAATTTGTTCTATCTATTGAACCTGCACTTGGGAACTCTGTATCTCCTCCCTGAGGGCAGCTGCACATATTCATTGTTTAGTGCATGGCTCATGTCACTGATTATTTTTTGAGCTTGTCTACAGGCTGCCTGTTCGTATAAGATCTGCATGGGTAAATACTCTAACTCCAATAATTTTCCATGCTGTATGAATTAAATGCAACACTCTGTTCTTTAGTTTCACAGAGAGGTTGCCAAACCAAGCTGTAATGCTGTATCTAATACAGCTCTCCAACACAGCCTGGTAAAATATTAACATAATCCTTTTATCAATGCCATGTATTCTTAATCTACGCAAAAAATAGGATCTCATTAATCATGTAAGGTGAGGACGCACAGGTAAAGGCTCCCAGTTCATTTCTTGCTTTAAAACTCAGTTTAGAGCTAGGGTTTTGAGCTGTTGCTTTGTCACTACCGCTGGAGAATAAACCTGCTCGTGCGAAAAAAGAGAGAAATTGCCACTCTCATAACTTAATATTGTAGTGGCTGGTGAAGCAATTCATCAGTCCCCTCACACTCCGGGAGAACAAAGGGATTTCTCCAACGTGTGTTTTTTTTTTTTTTTACGATCACAATAAACGAACATCGGCCGGGATCATGGGTCCCAAGAAAGCTCAGCAGACTGAGGAGGTGGACGACATCAAAAGATCGCTGGATTTCTTGGCTGAAGAGATTTCTGCTGTTAAGCTGCAGCAAAAAAAACATTCTGGACCTGGTCGAGGAGGTGAAAGCGCTGCAGATCCAGAAGGACAAGAGGCTGGTGTAACGGAGTCGAAAATGCACCTTAAACATTCCTTTTCTCAGTCATGTTTTCCTTTATATTATTGTGAATTTTATTTACTTGAGTGCTTTTATTCTGGCGGTACACTGCTCACATCCGCTCTTCCCATACCTCCGAGGTTCCGGTAGCTCCTCCTTTCCCCCACAGTACCGCGTTGCTTTGCTGGGGGAGCCTGTGTGGGATCGAGGTACAGACGAAGAGTGATGTGTATTGTTTTATTTCTCCAACAGGAGTAAATAAATTGTGGGAAACATCAGTCTGGTGTCATCGTGATCCATATGCCCCCTACACGCACACACTAGTGTCCCCGATCACAGCCGTTTAAGGGTGCCCAAAAAGGGGACCCGTTACACTGGCGTATCTGGAGAGCAGAGTGTCGGAACTGGAGCAGAACACTCGGGTGAACAATGTGATCATCACGGGGCTCCACATTAAACCCCGATCGTACGCGCGAGCGGTGGCCGCAGACAGCGGAGGGAGGCTCGATGCGCTGGAAGATGAATCCACGGAACAACAAGTGGCAGCCTTCATGCAGTCCAAAGGAATCCAGCTGGACTGTAACACCATTGAGGCCTGCCACCCTCTGCCCAGGAAAAACGGCGACAAACCGGCTGTCATCATGAGGTTTGTCAACAGAAAACACAAGACTGCGCTGTTAAAACAAGGTAGGAAACTGAAAGGAACGAACATTTACATAAACGAGTACCTTACTCGTTTATGTAAATGAACTTACTTACTTACTTACTTACTTATTTATTCCATCTAGCTACAATGCTCTGCACTGTGTTCATATATTCATATATTTATTCCATCCAGCTACAATGCTCTGCACTGTGTGTCTGTGTGTGTGTGTATATATATATATTTTATAGTAATACGTACATATGTATATTAGCTGCTCTTGCTTGCTTGTTTTTTTCTTGCCTTCTGATTGTTGCTCTGAGTGTTGCTATCCCTGTGCTGTTGCAATCCTGGAATTTCCCTGTTGTGGGACTAATAAAGGCTTATCTTATCTTATCTTATCTTATCTTACAAAAGAAAACTCAGAAATAGCCAGAAAAGCAAGATACACGAGAAAGCAGAAAAAGATTCAAAACACCTGGACATCAAACTGTAAAATATACATCAAATTAAACGGATCACCTGAAGAAGCCAAGGTCATTAACATCCGTAATATTATGGAACTGGACAAATATCAATGAATGTTATGAACTGGAGTCACAGCAACAAGAGACAATTGTAGGACACTGAAGGGATATACTCATCTGCTACAAGACATTTAACTACATGAAACAAAAGATCAACAAACAGGAACAACAGGAACTGAAAGTTTTTGAATATACAGATCACAACCCACAGGACGTAGAATATAACATAGACCCTGATAATAATTTATTTAGCTCCATCAATAATGACTGTAGTTACTACACGGATGAACAGTTTAACACAATGGTCACATCTGATTTCAATATTTCTATGATCCACTTCAACAGCAGAAGTCTCTATGCCAACTTTAATAGCATTAAAGATTATTTACATCAGTTTAAAGAGCCATTCAATATTGTGGCAATATCAGAGATGTGGCTCAGTGAAGAGAAAGGAGTGGATTTTACCATGGATGGCTATGAATTAAATTATATAAATAGAAAAGTGAAAAAAGGAGGAGGAGTTGCAATTTATGTTGACAAGAGCTTGAAATACAAGGTTGTTGAAAATCTGTCAGTAACTGTGGATGATTTATTTGAATGTATTACAATAGAAATCTGTCTGGACAATGTGAAGAATATAGTAGTGAGCTGTGTATATAGAACACCTGGATCAAACATTGACTTATTTAAGGACTGGATGGAAAAAATGTATGCAAAACTAACTCAAAGTTATGTTCATCTGTGGGGATTTCAATATAGATCTGATGAATTCAAAACAACATAATTTGACAGAAGAATTTATCAACACAATGCACAGTATGGGCTTACATCCAACAATTACCGGACCTAGCAGAATCATGTCACACAGTGCCACACTAATAGATAACATATTCACAAACATTATGAAAAGTAATATCAGGAGTGGGCTTTTATTGAATGATATCAGTGACCACCTACCGATTTTTGTTGTCTATCAATGTGATTATAGGAAGAAAAAGTATACCAAAAATATTAAATATAAAAGAATAAGAACCGAAGAATCTATGTATTTACTGACAAAGGAATTATTAATACAAGATTGGAAGATAGTTTATGATGAAAATGATATAAATAAAGCATATGATAAATTTTTACAAATATTTCAATCATTGTACAATAAAAACTGTCCTATAAAACAATACAGTGACAGACAACAAAAGAAAAATATTCCTTGGGTCACCAAGGGGTTAATAAATGCATGTAAAAAGAAAAATACATTATATAAACAATTCATTAAGTGCAGAATGGTGGAGGCTGAGATCAAATATAAAAGATATAAAAATAAGCTTACTAATATAATGAGGACCTGTAAGAAAGAATATTACAACAGAATATTAGAGGATAATAAAAATAACTTAAGAGGAATATGGCAAGTACTCAATGGGATTATTAGTAATCGACCTAAGAATGCTAATTATCCAGAATATTTTATTGAAAATGGCAATTTGATAAATAATATGGAGGATGTGGTCAGTGGTTTCAATAAATTTTTTGTAAACGTTGGTCCTGAATTAGCAAAATCAATAGTGACAACAGAAACAAACAACAGTGGTTCTGTAAATGAAATAGAAGATAGAAATCCAAACACAATATTTTTGGGTGCAGTTACTGAAAAGGAAATTATCGAGACTGTGAGTAAATTTAAGAACAAAAAAATTAACAGACTGGAATGAAATTGACATGACAATAGTGAAAAAAGTAATTGAAGGAATTGCTAAGCCACCCACCCACATTTGTAACCTGTCATTTCAAACTGGTAACAAACAAAATGAAAATAGCAAAAGTAATACCTCTATATCAAAACAGGAGACAGTCATTGTTTCACAAATTACAGGCCAGTCTCTTTACTCTCACAATTCTCCAAAATACTTGAAAAAAATCTTCACTAAGAGACTGGATGATTTCATTGAAAAACACAACCTCCTTACAGACAGCCAGTATGGTTTTAGAGCAGATAAATCTACATCTTTGGCACTGATCGAACTTATAGAAGAAATTACTAGTTGTATAGATAAAAAAAAGTTTGCTGTAGGAGTATTTATAGATTTAAAGAAAGCTTTTGACACCACTGACCACAGAATACTACTAAGGAAACTGAAAAGGTATGGGATAAGAGGGGTCGGACTGAGTTGGGTGGAAAGTTATTTAAGTAACAGACAACAATTTGTACAAATTGGTGAGCACAAATCACCCTTCATGGACATCACTTGTGGTGTGCCCCAGGGGTCAGTTTTGGGACCCAAACTCTTTATTTTGTATATAAATGACATATGCCAAGTATCAAAAATTCTGAAATTTATTTTGTTTGCGGATGACACAAATATCCTTTGCACTGGTGAGAATTTGCAGCAGGTTTTAGAGGTGGTCACAACTGAAATGAAAAAGTTAACGCAGCGGTTCAACAAAAATAAATTATCTCTAAATCTAAAAAAACCCCAAAGATTATGTTGTTTGGAAATTATAAAATAAATCATGAAATAATGGTAACGATAGATGATACCAGAATAGAAACAGTACAGGAAAATAAGTTCCTGGGGGTGACGCTAGACAATAAAATCTGCTGGAAACCTCACATCAGTCACATACGGGCCAATTTGGCAAAATGTATAGGCATACTGGGGAAGACGAGACACATCTTGGACTATAAATCATTGGTCTTACTGTACAATTCACTGTTTCTACCTTATCTTAACTACTGTGTAGAAGTCTGGGGAAACACCTACAAGACAAACCTACAGTCAATATGCACATTACAAAAAAGAGCTATAAGGATAATAAATAATGTAGGATATAGAGACCATACCAATTCGTTGTTTTTAAAGTCACATGTCATAAAGTTCATGGATTTAGTTAAATTTAAGACAGCACAAGTCATGTACAGGGCAATTAATAATCAACTCCCAACTAATATACAAAAAATATTTAAAAAAAGAGACAATGATCATAATTTGAGAGGAGACTTAAACTTTACAAAACCCAAGATACGAACAACCAAGAAAAGTATGTGCATATCTGTCTGTGGGGTGGACTTGTGGAACTGTCTGGAGCCGGAACTGAAACTATGTACAAACAGAAAACAATTCAAAAAGAGGTATAAACATTATTTGCTGAAAGGATATATGTTAGAAGGGTAGTATTTATATGTACGATTCACTATGCTCACTCTGGGACACTATGGGACACTATGGAATGGTGGGTGGGACAGCACTGTGTATATCTGTTGTTTGAGGCTGGTTTTGATGTATGGACATCAATGTATGTTAGGATGGATGGGTGTTAATGTTGATATGTACAAAATACAGTTAATTGTTTACTTGGGGTCTTAAATGTGGTAATTTGTATATAATTCACATGGGTGTATTTATGGAAAAGAGGAGATGGAATTAAGTGTTCACTTCTTCCTTCTCCCTTTCGAACACTGTATACTGTTACTTTGTTGCATTTGTCATTTGTTTTGTTTTTGTTATACTTTTTTGTTCGAAATAAAGTATCTATCTATCTATCTATCTAAAAATGCAGCCGCTGTTGTAATCTACTACAGAGGTAATCAGTATGTGTGCTTCAGGTTAATTAATTGTCAATACATACTCCCAAATATTTATAGAAACTAACCTGTGCTATAGTGTGGTTGTGGATGACCACAGGCCTGTGGTCACCAACTCCCCGAGGGTCAAACACCATCTCCTTTGTTTAAATCAGTATTCAAAATGAGATGACTGTCATCACACCAACTGACAAACCTCTGAATTTCTATATACAGGCGGCGCGGTGGCGGAGTGGTTAGCACTGCGGCAGCACAGCAACTCACCCTTGGCCGGGGGATCCTGGGTTCGATCCCAGCCCCCGACCAACAGTGATCTGTGTGGAGTTTGCATGCTCTCCCCGTGTCTGCGTGGGTTTACTCCGGGATTTCTCCGGTTTCCTCCCACATGCCAAAAACATGCAAGTTAGGTTAATTGGCATCAAAACTGGGGATTCTAAATTGTCCTTAGGTATGACTGTGAGAGTGAATGGTTGTCCGTCTCTCTGTGTTGGCCCTGCGATGGACTGGCAATCTGTCCAGGGTGTACCCTGCCTGTCGCCCAAAGATGCTGGGATAGGCTCCAGCCCCCCCGCGACCCAAAAAGGATTAAGCAGAAGAAGATGAATGAATGAATGAATGAATTTCTATAAAATAGCTTGACCGATCATGAGCCTTTTGAAGTAGTGATAAAATAGCAGTGTCATCAGAAAATTTAATAATTCGATTGCCTGGATAGACACTTCTGCACATCAGTGTACAAGGTGAACAAAAATGGTGAACTAACACAACCTTGGGGAGCTCCTGTGCTGAGGGTTCTAAATTTAGATCAAGTTCCATTTACACTAACTTGCTGTTTACGATAAGTTAAAAATGAGTGGTACCATTTAATAATAACAGGATGCACATTAAAATAATTTAACCTCTTAATTAAAAGGTGTGGCTGCAGTGTGTTAAAAGCTGAACTAAAATCAACCAATAAAAGACGTGCATATGAGGTTGTCTCCTCCAAATATTTAAAAACAGAAAGAGTTAAGGTTAAAACGGCATCCTCTGTAGTTCTATTATTTTTATAAGCAAACTGCAGAGGATCCAAAAGTCCTCCAACATCAGTTTTCAGAATGTCAGTGACAATCTTCTCAAGGCACTTCATTACCAGTGAGGTCAGTGCAACAGGACGATAGTCATTTTCTTTACAGCTTGCCTTTTTTGGTACAGGAATTATAATAGAGCTTTTCCAGATTACTGGGACAGAACACGTATCCAAAGACTTCTGGTAGATGGGACTCCAGGCTTCTGCTAGCTCCTCACTGCATGTCTTCAGTAAGCGTCCAGAGATCCCATCTGGCCCAGATGCCTTCTTGGGGCACATACGTGAGAAAAATCTTAACACAACATACTGGTCAACTATAATTTTTGTAGAGCCTAAAACTGGTATAGCGTCCAGAGCAGCTTTTTGTTCATGAGAAAAATCTCTAGTTTCAAATCTGCAAAAGAAATTATTCAACTCGTTTGCCTTTTCTTCCTCATTCATTACATTAATGCAGCTTTTGGACGGAGTCATCTTTGTCATAACTTTAACTGAGTCCCACAGTTTCCTAGAACTTTTTCCTAGGCATTCAGATTCAAATTTCTTCCTCGTCTCATCTCTAGCTGTTCTTAGTTTATAATTAAGTTCTTTCTGTATATTTTTCATACTTAACATGCCCCCATTCTTAAAAGCAATCTTTTTCTGTACTAGCACCATTTTAATTCCTTGGAAATATAAGACTTATTATTAGGGTACATAGTGATTACTTTCTGAGGTAAAGCATTTTCTTTACAGAATTTTATATACTCAGTTATGGTATCTGTGGCCTCCTCCAACTCTAAGTTATGGAAGAGTCCCCAGTCGGTACAAGAAAAACATCCTCTCAAAGTTTCTATGCCTTCATTGTCCCATATGAAGATTGTCTTTGTCTGTGGTTTGCTGCTTTTAAGCAAGGACTTGTAAGTAGGAATCAGATGAACAGCATATTGGTCTGAGGACCCCAAGGGGGGCTTAACCCTTGCTATATAGGCATTTTTGACGGTTCCATAGCATTTGTCCAACATATTTTTCCCCCTTGTACTGCAGTTCACATATTGGCTGAAGCCAGGCAATGCTGCATCCAGTTTGCAGTGATTAAGTGATTAGGTGAGAATAAAATAACCCCCCATATGATAATAACAGAGTTGTGTCTGTCTGTTTTGCATTTGGGCTCAGATTTGTCTTCATCACAATGGACCAAAAGAGTGCAAACATCATAGCAGACACTCCAACAATTTGTCTGTCTCATGTTTCACTCCTCCTTCACTCTGTACTTGAACTCTTCCACTTGAAGTGGGATCTTTTCCCCAACCTGGAGGGAGCACTCTTCCCTTATATGGTTACAAGTGTCAGTGCTGATTCTCAAACTTTCATTAATGTCATCAGTAAAACTTAACTGAGCAAATTTTGAGCTAGTTCTGGCAGTTAACTCCAGATAGTTAGCATCATTACACAATAATATGTCCATGACATCAGACAAATCCTCCTAATATGGCACCTTTTTTTTTTTTTTTTTTTTTTTTTTTTTCCTCTCTCGGCGCCACACGAGTAGGCTGCCTTTTGCAACAGCGGCTCGATTCCGAGTCTTTTTCCCTTCCTCTCTCTTTTGATCCGTCTTTTTTTTTCACCCCACTTATATCACGGACACACAGATCGTCCTAAATGTCTCCTGAGCCGGTGGACGGAGCCACTGTCTATAGCAGGATACGATACAGCAGGGAACAGCTGCTAGCATTCAACCGCCACCCGGTCCCATTGGAAAAACTCGACATACCGAGAGAACTGAGGCGAAAACGCCGCGGCTGCCGGGCTGGAGTAAGGCGGAGGACAAAAAATATAAGGTACAGACCCTCCCTTCCATCTGTTGTCATGGGAAATGTACGGTCGATACTGGGAAAGTTAGATGAGCTAGCGGCTATCTCCCGTTATGATAGCACATACCGGGAGTGCTCTCTCCTTTTGTTTACTGAGACGTGGCTAACTGAACTAGCAGCAGATGCTAACATTGAGCTGGAGGGTTTTCACATGATACGAGCTGACCGAACACCAGACAGTGGCAAGGCTAGGGGCGGTGGAGTGATAATGTATGTTAACAACAACTGGTGTAGACCGGGACATATCACTGTTAAACAACGACACTGCAGCAAAGACATTGAGTTGCTAGCTGTTAGCATGAGGCCTACATATCTCCCGAGAGAACACTCACACGTGATCTGCATTGTTGTTTATGCAAATCCAACGGCGAACGCTGGGACAGCACGTGACGTCATCCATTCAGTAACCAGCAGGCTGCAGACAGAACACCCAGATGCTCTTCTCCTCATCTCAGGCGATTTCAACCATGTTTCACTGTCTCCCATTCTACCCACGTTCACCCAGTATGTCACATGCCACACTAGAGACAATAAAACACTGGATTTATTCTACGCAAACACTAAGGAGGCGTACACCTCATCACAACTCCCCCCACTCGGGAGATCGGATCACAACTTGGTTCATCTCCGGCCGGTGTACAAACCCCTAGTGCACAGACTGTCACCATGGGTTGAGATGCCGTCTCGGCACTGAGCCCATGTTTTCCCTCATCCCTGCCTCCCATTGAGCAGCGTCTCAGCTGGCCCCCAGCTGGCAGCATTATGGACGGCTGGGGCCAATTAGTCTTCATCAGCTGGGGCGCTGCCAATGAGGATAAATAGGAGCAGCCTCGATGACTCGGGGCTGCGACATAAGCACTGCTAGGCTGAAGCCCCTTCGTCTGGTGTCAGCCTCAACTCCCCTTGCAGCATTCCGGTGTTTGTATCCCGCTGTGAGTATGCACGTCTTGTTACCCCCACGTCCGGTACAAGCTACCTACCCCTGCGCTGTGCAGCCTGAGAATGTACGTCTGTATGAGTGTCTGTGCTCTCCTCATCCCTTATCCCTTACCCAGAATAAAACATCTCGACTCACTGGCTTGTCCCTGGCTCTGATTGCCCGGCTCCCTAGAGCCGGATATGACAGTATGTCGCAGCCAGAAGAGTTGCCGGCGGCCGTGAGTCGCTGTGGAAATGTACCTTTCTGTCCGGGTGTCAGCGCTGCTAGCATGCCGTTTCCCAGGAGTCACTTCCGGCGCCAGGGCGACGAGCTGAGGTCCATCTCGGAGGCTGTCGACGGGACGTTCTTCACCCTGCACGACGCCTCCAACGCGAGACGCTGGCATCCGGGCCGTGCTGAGGAACTCCTGGACTGTCACCCTCACTCTCTGTACCATCTGGAGGACAGTGCCAGGATAGACGCTGCAGGTACACAGCAAGAGAAGCTCCACGGGGTGGATGGAAATCCCGGCAGGGAGTCGAAGTGGGCGACGTCTTTCCCCGCTTCGGAGTCCCGTTCCTGCCGCTATTCCAGTCCGGGAGTTCGCGCCAACCAGAGGACTTCCCCCGACCTGCGTCACGTCACTCGGGATTCCCTTCAAGGAGCCGCAGCTGACAGCAGTTATGTCCGGGGTCGAGTGGCTGTCGCGAGCTCTACTGTGTTTCCTGTCACCACCTTCAGGCATGTGGCGGCGGCAGTGAGATTGATGGTGAGGACTTCAGGGCTACGAAGCTTTCCCGTGCTCGACGCCTCCCTCGTCTCGATCTCCGATCTGGAGCGGCGAATCCTGGGTCTCCCCCTCGCTTCGTTCCCTGGGAGTAGTCGTCATCACATCGCCGAGTCACCTCTGCACGAACCTCGTCCGGATCCAGTTCTGGGTCATCGTCAGGACCGTTCCTCCCACGCAGCTGTCATCCCTTCGCCTCATCAGTGTGGAGATTCTACAGCCTCGTCCCCTGAGCCTCGTTCCCCCGCTGTCATTCCTGGACATTCGGGCTGGCTCACCCCGGCTGTTTCCCCCTCCTCCTCGACGCGCTTCCTGACCGCTGTGTGTGCCTGGAATCCCGGCCTGGTGAGCTCTCTGCTGGAGACAACGCGAGCGATCCTCAGACGAATTCCCGGGGGGTCCTCCGTTATCGCCGGGCGGGGAGAGGAAGAAGCAGATTCCACTACAGCAGGCGATACTCAACCTCCAGGGGGCAGGCAAGTCATTGTTTTTTCACACCTGCTTAATGATTTGCTCTGTCACATCCCTGGAGGAGAAGTTCAGGGTTCGCAGCTCCCTGAACTCTCCCCACCTGCTGTAACCTGTTTTCCTAATCCCGCATCCTCTGTGTCTCTCTCCGCCGAGCGGTCCCCGGCTCCGGGTCAACGTGGTGGGATATGGAGAGGGCCTGTGGTTCCGCAGCTACATTGCGGACGGAGGAGGGGGACTGACTGCTGCGTGGAGTCTACGCTGACGACTGAGCGTCCCTGGGTCTCCACGGAGGAGCGGTTCGGTCCAGCGGGACGAGATTCTTCTGGCTTCACGCCGAGTGGATCGTCGGCGGGGTTACCTGAGCTGGAGGGATCTCAAGCTGCGCTGACCATCGTGCTGGCTGCGGGGCCCGACGCGGCTAGATGGGAGCCTGACAACGACCTCCTGACGACGGATCCTGGATCTTCGCAGTCCTGGACGGCGTCAGAACCCGAGATCAGGCGAGTGCTCTCCTTTCTTTTATTTCTTTTTATCCCCGAGCACTTCAGCCTATCTCCAGGGGAGACGAGCAGGGTGCAGCCGCCCGCTGCGTCTGAGCTCGTCTCGCCGGGTTCTGGCGCTGCCGGTGATCCTGATCCCGGTTCTGTTTTCTCTTCTGAGCCTTCTTCCAGGGTCACCGGCGAGGAGTTGCTGTTCCTCGTGGTGCTGGAGGGTCCGGGTTCAACGTTGGAGGTCGGTTCTGGTGCAGTGTCCAACGTGGGTTCGCCCGAGACCCAATCGGGGTCCAACGTGGGTTCGCCTGAGGCCCGATCGGGGTCCGACGTGGGTGCTGCCCCAGTGTTGTCCAGGTCCGGTGAGGAGGTGGCCGTTTCCCTGAGGCCCGCCGCCCTCGTCATCGGCTCTCCCCTGAGCCTCTTCCACCGGGATCCGCTCTGACCCTTCGTCCGTCTCAACGGTCCTGGTGGTTGAGTGATGCGGGTCGACGACCCGACCCGCAAAACTTTCGGTTCGGCGATCTGGTTTCCCCCCACTGGTCTGTGTTTGCCTTTGGGCGGCCTGGTTCGGCAGCCGTTGGACTGGATTCCTGGGATCTGGGTCCAGAGTTCGCCGTCCGAACATTTCTCTTCCCCTGATTCGCCAGCTGGACAATGGGCGGGGAGATCTCCGGAGCCATCTCGGCTATTTTTGGACTCTGCCTGCCATACACCTCGGGTGTCACTTTTTCTTTTATCGTTATTAAGGTCACTTGGGTGTAATGTCTGTCCTGTTGGTGGATGTGTATTTATAGTGCTGTGCGTTTTCCTTCCCTCGTACCCAGCATTTTATTTTTTGTACCATGTTTTTAGTCTCGTTTTTGCATTGTAGAGTTATGTTTTGTTCCCTTTCAGACCATACTCTGCAGTTGCCCATTCATTCCAGTCACTTTCATTTCTTTAGGTGACTGTGGGTATTTATATATTCATGTGTGTGGGTTTTTCTTTGCCTGCACTCAGTATTTCTTTTTTATGCCCTGTTGGTTCATTATAGAGTCATGTGCCTTGTTTTCCGTAACACCATGCTCTGTAATTGTCCATTTGTTCCAGTCACCCTCACTTTTCTTGGTGACTGTGTGTATGTACTTATATTGGTGCTGTGTATTGTGTTTTCCCTTTATTTGACCATACTCAGCATTTTTTGCCCTGTACCTTTTTGGTGGTTCTTTTTTTTTTTTTTTTTTTTTTCTTGCTCTGGGTCACGCATGGTTGGTACTCTCTGGGTAGTATGTAACCGGCGTGCTGACCCAGTTCTTCTCCCCATCTGTACCTGGGTTAATTATTCTGTTGTCAGTATTGTATTTGGGTTTTTCTTTCCCGCTACCCTACATTGCCCCATTGGTGTTGTCCTTCCCTTGGCTTCTTCCCCTCCGGTCCGCCTCCCTTCCTCCCACCCTAGGTGGGGGGGGGGGGGCGGGGCTGGGATGTTCCTGGTCGTTCAGGAGCCCGACCTTGAGGGAGGGGCTCTGTCACCATGGGTTGAGATGCCGTCTCGGCACTGAGCCCATGTTTTCCCTCATCCCTGCCTCCCATTGAGCAGCGTCTCAGCTGGCCCCCAGCTGGCAGCATTATGGACGGCTGGGGCCAATTAGTCTTCATCAGCTGGGGCGCTGCCAATGAGGATAAATAGGAGCAGCCTCGATGACTCGGGGCTGCGACATAAGCACTGCTAGGCTGAAGCCCCTTCGTCTGGTGTCAGCCTCAACTCCCCTTGCAGCATTCCGGTGTTTGTATCCCGCTGTGAGTATGCACGTCTTGTTACCCCCACGTCCGGTACAAGCTACCTACCCCTGCGCTGTGCAGCCTGAGAATGTACGTCTGTATGAGTGTCTGTGCTCTCCTCATCCCTTATCCCTTACCCAGAATAAAACATCTCGACTCACTGGCTTGTCCCTGGCTCTGATTGCCCGGCTCCCTAGAGCCGGATATGACACAGACAACCTCCGGCCATGCACACTGTGGAGTTATGGTCTGAGGAGACAATGGACACCCTAAAGGGCTGTTTTGAAGCCACCGCCTGGAAGCAGCTCTGCGATCCACATGGTGAGGACATCGATGGCCTCATTCACACCTTCACGGGCTACCTCAGCTTCTGTGTGGACAAATCCGTTCCTACCAAGACCATACGGCGTCACTCAAACAACAAACCCTGGATCAACCCTGAGATAAAAACACTTCTGAGAGAGAAGAAGAGGATCTTCAGGTCAGGGAACAGGGAGATGCTGAAGTCCGTACAGAGGGAGCTGAGGAGAAAGATCAGAGAAGGCAAGGACAGCTTCAGGAAGAAGATGGAGGACAAGCTGCAACAGAGCGACATCAGCGGGGTCTGGAGAAACCTCAAAACCATCTCGGGGCTCCAGAATACCTCCCCCCAGGCCACAGGGGGCAGGGAGTGGGCGAACAACCTGAATCTGTTTTTCAATAGATTTGACCAACCGCCCTCCCCCCTGACTGCACAACAACCACTGCTGCCTCTAAAGAAATCAAGTCCTGCTGCCCACTCCCCACTCCACCAACACCCCCCCACTCCCAACACACAGCCCCCCATCCTGACCCTGACCAGGACCCAGGTGAGGACGGAGCTGAGGAAGATCAAGGCGAGGAAGGCGTCGGGACCGGACGGCATCAGCGCAAAGCTCCTCAAGTCCTGTGCAGACCAGCTGTGTGGGATTGTGACGTATATCTTCAACATGAGCCTGAAACTGGGGAGGGTACCACAGCTGTGGAAAACATCTTGTGTGGTACCTGTACCAAAAACTTCCCACCCCAAAGACCTGAACAGCTACAGACCGGTGGCCTTGACGTCCCACTTGATGAAGACCCTGGAGAGACTGCTCCTTGCTCACCTCCGCCCCCTGGTGGAACCAGCGATGGATCCACTCCAGTTCGCCTACCAGCATGGCATTGGGGTGGAGGATGCGGTGATCTTCCTCCTTCACCGTTCTCTGTCCCACCTGGAGAAGCCCGGGAATATGGTGAGGATCATGTTCTTTGACTTCTCCAGTGCTTTCAACACCATCCAACCGATGATCCTGAAGGACAAGCTGCTGCGCGCAGGGGTGGACCAGCACCTGTCATCATGGATCCTGGACTACCTCACGAACCGGCCTCAGTTTGTGAGAACCCGGGACTGTGTGTCCGACACGATCATCAGTAGCACGGGGGCCCCCCAGGGAACGGTGCTGGCTCCCTTCCTGTTCACTCTTTATACTGCGGACTTCTCACACAACACAACACACTGCCATCTACAGAAGTTCTCTGATGACTCTGCGATCGTTGGCCTCATCTCCAATGGAGATGAAGCTGAGTACAGAGGGCTTATCCAGGACTTCGTGGACTGGTGCCATCGGAACTGCCTCCAGATCAACGCGAGGAAAACTAAGGAGCTGGTGGTGGACTGCCGCAGGCATGGGCAGCCCCTCACAGTACCAGTAAATATACAGGGAACAGACATCGAGATGGTGACATCCTATAAGTACCTGGGTATTCATCTGAACAATAAACTAGACTGGTCACACAATACTGATGCACTCTACAAGAAGGGACAGCGCAGGCTGTTCCTGCTGAGGAGACTCAGGTCTTTTGGTGTACAAGGGGCGCTGCTGAAGTCATTCTATGACACGGTGGTGGCATCAGCCATCACTTTTGGAGTGGTCTGCTGGGGCAGTGGCATTACTGCAGCCGATAGGAAGAGACTGAACAAACTGATTAAGAAAGCTAGCTCTGTCCTGGGGCAGCGCCTTGATCCGATGGAGGAGATAGGAGAGAGAAGGACGGTGGCTAAACTGTCATCTCTGCTGGAGTCCGAGTTCCACCCTATGCAGGACATACTGAATGCACTGAGGAGCTCATTTAGCAGCAGACTACATCATCCCAGGTGCACAACCGAGAGGTTTCGTAGGTCCTTCCTACCAACGGCTGTCAGACTGTACAACCTAAGCAGGGCTGCTCGCAGAGATAGCAAAAAGACGTAACAAACTAATAGTTTTTTGAATGCAAAAGATGCAATAGACTTACACAATGGTCCCCTCCGGCATACAACTAGGAACATACCGGTCGCTATGGAGGGTGAGAATATGTATGGGCACATAATCATACCATGTAGGATAACTAAGTAGACGGTTATGCTGTTTCATTCCATCTAGCAACAATGCTCTGCACTGTGTGTGTTTATATATTTACATATTTATTCCATCTAGCTACAATGCTCAGCACTGGGTGTGTTTATATATTTATATATCTACATATTATTCCATCTAGCTACATTGCTCCGCACTGTGTGTGTTTATATACTTGCATATTTATTCCACCTAGCTGCAATGCTCCGTACTGTGGGTGTTTATATATTTACATATTTATTCCATCTAGCTACAATGCTCTGCACTGTGTGTTCATATATTCATATATTTATTCCATCCAGCTACAATGCTCTGCACTGTGTGTCTGTGTGTGTGTGTATATATATATATATTTTATAGTAATACGTACATATGTATATTAGCTGCTCTTGCTTGCTTGTTTTTTTTCTTGCCTTCTGATTGTTGCTCTGAGTGTTGCTATCCCTGTGCTGTTGCAATCCTGGAATTTCCCCGTTGTGGGACTAATAAAGGCTTATCTTATCTTATCTTATCTTATCTTACCTTACCTAAGCAGGAGAATGCCCTCCATCTTCCTCTCTGGTGACTTGGTGCATCAACATCACTGCCTACCATTTACAACATTCACAAACTCCAGGAAATTTAGAAATTTTTGTGTTGCTTCCCAACAATAGATTCAAAGGCTTTATCAACCCTAGAAGCATAGTCGAGTCTATTATTAAGAAGTGGAAGGTATTTGGTACAGCTGAGACCCTCCCGGATCAGGACACCTTTTCAATCTAGATAAAAGAGCGAAGAGGAATCTAGTCAGAGAGCTTCAAAGAGGCCAACAACAATGGTGAAGCAGTTGCAAGAATTCATGATGAAGAGTGATTTTCTTGTGCATGTAACAACAATATCACAAATTCTCCACAAATGTGGCTTATATGGAAGGATTGCAAGAAAAAAAAAGCCACTACTCAAGAAAGGCTACATACAGCTTTGCCAAAATACACCTTGAAGATTCTGAGGACAAGTGGGAAAAGGTGTGAGACTAAAATCAAACAGTTTGGCCGCAACACCAAATAATTTGTCTGATGGGAAGCAAATACAGCTCACCATCAAAATTACACCATTCCAACAGTAAAGCATGGAGTTGGAATATCATGCTCTGGGGGTATTTCTCTGCAGAAGGGCTCCCACAATTGTCAGAATAGAAGGAAAAAATGGATGGGGCAAAATACCATTGAATTCTTGAGGAAAACATGCTGTCCTCTGCCAGAAAGTTGTCAATTGGAAGAAGGTTCCCTTTCTAACATGACAATGACCCAAAGCACAATGTAAAACTGACCACACAGTGGTTGAGGGAGAAAGAGGTCAATGTCCTTGCATGACCTAGTCAGAATCCAGACTTAAGCTCCACTGAAAATCTGCAGAAGGACTTGAATGCTGCAGTTCACCAATAAGTTAAATCCCTTCGACAGCATGTGAGACACCATGTGGTGTATGGGGCGGCGTCTATCTCTGTTTCACTGACCCTACCACACAGCTACTGAGAGTAGTGAAAGCTACAGTGGGGGGTCAGTCCTCTGTTAGCTCTGTGCTACCCTAGTCCACCAAAGGCCACCAACAAATTTAACTGAACTTGAGCAGTTTTGCAAAGAGAGGACAAATATTTTAAAGGCTAGATATGCACTGTTAATAAAGGAATTATTTTTGTTAATTACCGTGTACTTGTCAATCAGGTTGTCAGAAATAACACTCATTAACTACACTTCAGTCAAGTAAGTTAGTTTCTGTCAAACAGGCTGATATTGCTTGGTATGTTCAATAATAAAGTGATGAAATGATAAAAGCTACATAGAGTGTGCAACTGAAATGCAGATGAGAGTTTACACTGACCTCGTAACACAGTGAGTCTGGTGGAGGCAGTAATTTCTCCTGCTGAATTAGAAGCATGGCATTCATAAATCGCCTCGTCTCTGGGGGTCCTCAGTGGTTGTATCCTCAGTACTGAGCCGGATCCGTCATCAAATTCTATTACCTGTTAGCAAAAGAACTTATTAAAGCAGCAGTTTTTTAGACTAGGACAATCTTTACGTACATCTTTGAGATCTGACAACAGCCGGCTCTTCCTTGACATGATGCAGTTTCCTTAAAGCATGCAGCACCTTTAACAAATCCTGTGAATTCAACAAGTTTTTTTAAATGTCACAGCAGGGTACAGTTTTATTTATAGCAAAAATAGTACTGAGTCACTGAATACTGACGGTGTGTTTGCTGCTGAATAATAAACAATTTTCCAAGGCAGGGAGGTTTTTAAAGCCTTTTCTCGATTTTACTCTACAGGTACTAAAGGAAGTTCAATACAAACTAACAGCAGTCACTGCATACATTAAACTAGATATCAGTTGTCAGGCAAACTTCTGACACTAATGAAAGAGTACAGTGGGAATTTGCTCTTAAATAATTCTCATGTCCTTTTTACATATCTAATGAATTTTTCATGATTATCAGATAGTACTTTATAAGTGTTCCTGTCTAAGCTGAATACATGCAAGTAATTGATCTCGATTCTGAATGCTAAGGAGGTTTCCGCTGACGTAAATCCAATGAAAAAATAAATCCCACAACTCCTGACTGATGGGAAGGCAAAGAGAAATACACAGCAGATAGCTTAAGCCTGTATGGCGTGGATTAAAAATAAAATATCTCCTGGAGTGATTTAATCGCCAACTGAAAGACGCTGAGATGAACTTAAACCTGGGAGGAAACTCGACATATTAAAGTGAAAAAGCACCCTGAGCTAAGGGTGACACTGACAGAGCAGGAGTGACGCTCATTCAACATCTCCATCGAAGAGTGACTTGTGGGGTGGCGGAAATAAATCAAAGGTTAGAGCCTTCAGGAAACTAATAAGGCTGATCATAGAAGAATCTCATATGATGTAGCCCCAGGCATCATCTGACATATAAAAGAGTGGAAACAGATGGCATTTCATATACTTGTATAAAGCCTGGAGTATAAGGTTTATACAGATCCCTTACCAACCATATGCGAAAGTTAACATTTTGACTTTATATGCAAAGGGGAAATGCATTTATTATACTGCATATTAATAAAAAGATAAAAGAAACACAATATCCAATATTGAGGTAAATGCCAAATTTAAGAGCAACAAATACTGTATACTAATGATTTACCTTCTCCCCAGCAAATAAAGTATTAAGACTGTGTTTTAAAGCTAATTTAAAAACACATTTTGCATTTCCTGGTCTGTCATACTGTTACAACGACTTTACAACTTTAGGTTACATGGTATCTTAGACTGAGAAGTTCATATTACAGAAAACACAAGCTTCATTAAGCATTAATGCATCGTACCTCAAATCTCTGGTTGCTGACTTTTTTGCCTTTCTTATTCCAGACAATCTTAGGCTGTGGATCTCCGGTAGCCTGGCACACAAAGGAAGCCACTCCACCCTGGACTCCTGTTTGGTCTTCTGGGGTCCGCGTGAACTTTGGCGGCACTGTGTGAAAAGATGTATTCAGAAGTCAAAAGGGATGTTCGTGAGATCACTGTGCGATCGGGTACGGTATGATGGACCGTTAAAAGCACATACTTTTATAATACTACAAACATTTTTACAGGGTTTTTTTTAATGTTATCACAGTGGAACCTCACTCAATATACCATTAAAGCTTTACACGTGTGCATCTTTAATGGGGGAATGCTAATTAAAACAGTGTGTTAGTTGTGTGTGTCAGTGTTACAGTATGAACTACTTCTAGTAGCGGACTGACACCTGCAACACACCTTCCCTTGAAATGCACACATGGGTGGCTTTTGAGCCTGCGTGTCTTTTTGTCTGTACATGTGTGTGTGTATGATCTAGCCATGTTTTTCTCTATGTCCCTGTACCACCAAAGAAGCTTAATATTTCTGTGCCATAAAGGATTTACAAAGACTTACTGCTGACATGACCACTAAAGCCCCTCGTTCCAGGGACGCCAACAATATCATATCCACAGCCTCTGCTGGATTGTGACATCATGACATCAAAAAGATTCGGTACGTCAGTCATGGCACGTCACCACCAGCTTGCCTAATGGCATTCCAGCCAAACCAGAAAATCCCTACTTAAGGGCTTACCGCCAACCGCCCTGACAAAGGGAGAGAAATTGCTTTTTGCTGTTTGAAAGGAGGGAGGGAGGAAAGGGAGGAAAGCTAAGCTCTTCAGAGAAGGGGAGAAAAAGGGAGCCAGAGTGTGCGGGTATGTTGAAAGAGTGGGTACAAATGAACAGAACAGCGAAATAATAATATAATACCACTACTACTAATAATAATACTAATAATAATAATGCATCAGATTTCTATCATGCTTTTGAAGTCACACAAAGATGCTTAATATAAAGAAAAATGATATACTTTCTATTATTATAAAAACAACAAATTTACATTAAAAAGTAGCTATTTTTGTGACAAATTTATATGTAAAAACAAAATTTTAAAAAAGCAAATTTACAAATGAAAACGCCAAAATTTGTAAACTTTTTTTTAACAAAAAGTCACAAATTTATGAGAGAAGAATCACAAGTTTAAAAAGAAAAAAAGTTGCAAATTTACAAGAAAAAAATGTTGCAAATGTCAAAGAAAAGAATGCAAATTTCTATCACATATATTTCAGAATACATATGATATTCACTCATGGGGGGAAATGCATCCAGCAGGGACAAATTTCAAATCTGAAGAATTTACTGAGCTGATTTTGTGCATTCCGATCCACTGAATAGATAAGTTTTATGCATTGAAAAAAGGCATCTGTATTAAACTATGATAAGTGATTTCCTGTTAATAATGCACAAACAATATATCACGTGTCAGTGATCTGGCTGCCTTTTTGCAATCCATAAAGCAGTAGTATGTAAGATTTTCACTTTGAAATAATGTTTCCAATATTATTTTGATGGTACCTTCGACTGAGTGAATGTCACTTCCCCCATAGCTTGAGTGGCCTGCATTGCCCGCATGGCCTGCATTTTCTTGGTACGATCACTGAAAAGACTACAACTATGGCCACCATGAGCTAAGTCCCAACAGCCAACCACAGGACATGACTTTAGCCACCAACATCTAAGCAGCTTGTGACTGGCTGCTGGGAGAGAGATCATATTTGCCATAGTTGTAGTCTTTTCAGTGTTACTACCTGGAGCAAGAAAATTACATAGTGTTGCTTTAAGAGTATTTGTTTGTCTTGTACACGCACTACTGTATATTGTCATTCATTCAAGTACACCCACTGTTATTTTAATTGTACCAATCATTTTTATAATCATCCATGTGGTAGTCAATATTACTGTCAGGCCCAGCATTACACTTTTTTATGAAGAGGGTCATTTTTATTACTGTCTGAGGTGTGATGATACACAGCCTATATTACTGTAGTCACTGACATCACAAATGTCTGGTGACATTCCCGTGTAAGTGTATTTTACAGTATATGACATTACTGTCACAGCACATTGCTATTTTTCCAAATTACAGGTTAGTTTCACTTAAACTGGCTCTATAAAATAGTTTACTGGATAGTGTACTTGTCATCTTGAAGCTGGAGAGGAAAAATAAGATGAACACAGTTTTAAAAACATGATTACGGTGTGTAAAGAAATATTCTATTATATCTCTTTCCCGTTTCTCGATCTCCAGGTCCAGTTTTCTCAGCATCTTGCATTTTATTTCTACATCTAAAAACTTTCTTTCAGTCTTATTCTGGCTTCTGCCAGATCGGTTTCTTTAAGTGCATTGGGTAGAGCCGTCTAATGATACCTCAAGCCTTCTTGGGTCCAGCAGCAGTCTCTTCATCTGCAGATGTGCCTTCTCCACCATATTCTATAGAACTTGTATTAACAGTTCTGACAGGACATCCTATGATTTACGATTTTAATTAGAGAACTCACAGCATCGTCCTCATCTCGTGGCTCATGAAGTTCAACTGTCACCAGACACTGCTGCTAAGCTTACGCCAGTCAGCACATATGCCACGTCCTTTTTTGGACATGTTTGTTCTTTATGCAGGACAGATAAAAAAATTACAACTTTAATACTAAAAACATTGTGGGAAAGTGCAACTAATCTAAATGTATAAATATTCTGAGTAACATACACGTCCACTGGTCACATTGAAGTCAAAGGCTGCAGCTGTTAATTATAAGACAGGATGAGTAACTTTCTGACTACTGACTAGCCCTTAACATGAAGTTCAAGAGTCTACAATGATTAAAACAGCATCCATCTTAATCTAACTTTATTCTCTTTTCAGTAGCACAACAAAGGTGGGGGAGGGAGGATGTTCTCCCCACAGCAGTGCTCACAGTGATGGTGTCGACATAAAAACTGCAATAAAAAAACATCTCAACCAAGAAACTTTAGCACAATAACTGACCATTTAACTTGTTTTCATACAGTTTGCTTATAGAGAACATGCTCACTTTTAGACATCAAACATTTCCCATCCGCCTTTGTGGTTGCATTCCCCGAGAATGTGCAATATTTCTCTCTCTTTATTTATAGCAGCCATTTTTTTTCCTTTTTTAGATACTATATGCTTCACGTCCTCATAGAGTTCCATGGGAAGTTGCTGTTCTGCTGATTAGAAACATGCTGCTCGTGTTTGTCTACTGTCTTATCTGCAGTAAGATCCGTGATTCTGTGATCGATCATGTGGTCTATTTAAGTTTGCCGTGAACATGCACTTATGCCAACTGTCTACACCTGGCTTGACATAGCTGCACCTTCTCATCCTGGCTTGACAACGGTGCAGCTGATTAAGCCAGGACATGCAGGTCCAACTATGTCGAGCCACGATTTTTTCACTTATCCTAGGTTTCTTAATTCTAATTTTATGCAATATCTCTTTGGTTCCTTGTGTTTATCTGCCTCTATGTTTGTGTTCCCTACCGTTTGTTTTGTCTGCCCGCCTTCCCAGTCTCTGTCTCCCTTGTTGGTGTGAGTGCTGCACCTGCCCAACTGTCCCCAGCTGTTTCCCAACCCCTTGACTGTCTCCTTACCTTAAATGTTTGTCTCTTGCCCTCCCTTGACGCGCTGCTGTTTCACATTATGGGGTGTGCCTCTCCGTACTCCCTGGATATTCCGTGTTCCCTGGCTCCTCGTTCTCACTCCTGGTATCAGTTTCTCTTGTTCCTTAGTTTATTTTCTCCTAGTGTCTAAGTTTATCATTGTTGGTCTAATGGTGCCCATGCTGTGCTTTATTTTCAGTATAGTTAATTCAGTGTTTTTCAGTTAGTTTGATACCTCAATTTATGTTTGATTATTAATAAATCCTTGTGCAACTCCTTTCCTGCCTGCATCTGGGTCCTCCTTTGCCTGCTCCTTGCTCCAACTACGACACCAATAGGATTATTATTATTTTTCGTTTTCACATTTCTACAGTTGTCTTCATAATAATCATTATTGTGATTTCAGGCCATGATAGCTGTGTATATCTTGACAGCCCTACTCTGTGTATACTGACCCAGTAACTGATAACTACAACAGTGACCTGTAGAGTAAAATGCGATGAACTAGTAGTTTGCTGGCAGCCCAACATGACCTTGCATCCCACAACATTCTCACGTTATAATAATGTGTGTATGTGTATGTCTGCGTGTTGGTGAGATATGCATCAGTGAATAGATGGGTGTGCCTCTCCAGTGAGGGAGAGAAAGAATGAGGAGCAGGAGAATCTCTCTCCTAATCCTCTTGCTAATCTCTCCCCCACAAAACAAATGAAAAGTGTAAAGCCAGCAGAGCCATACGAACAGCCACGGTAGATCTTTCAATTGCATTTTTTAATCTATTCCCTGGTGTCTTTACCACTCCGGCCCTGATCACTCTCTTTATCCAATACCTCCTGTTTAACGGTCTTAGGTTCTGTCTTGTGTTCTACCTCTCACTCTCTCTACCCTGCTCTTGATTTCTTGCCACTGAATCAATTCTTTCTCCTGCTTCGCAGCTGCTCTTCTCGCTCCATCCCACTCCTCGTTTCTCTTTCCCCATCTCCTCCCTCCATCTCGTGGGTGTTACATAAGTCTTCCTGTCACATTGACTGACTTTATTAAGGGAGGTGGGGTTGAAACTGTATGCTCCACACTTCTCCCAATTCTCTCTCCCCCTCCTCAGTTCCTCCTCTTTTCTTTATAAGCATTCATCCCTATTATATTTTATTTGATTTCCCTTTTCTCACTCTACCGCATTCACTCAGTTCTCCTCCTTCAATCCAGTTCTTCTTCTTCTTTATGTCCTCTGGGTGTCCCAACTACTTTCTCTCTGGTCTTGATCATCAGGTTTTGGGGTTTGTTTTTTTTCTTTTTTGATCATGCTGCTTAGTAGGATTAAGAACTGACATTTGGGACAAAAGCAGAGGAAACCAAAATTTAAATATCTGTTGCCGTTTCAAGAAGTATGGCAATTATAATTTTGCTCATAAAATTAAAACAGGGTGGATTCGGGCGATAGGGTGAATGCCGCCCTACTGCAGGAAGATGTTGTGGGAGAGCATTTCCAGCAGTCACATGCATGAGCTGAAGCCACATGATCCATGCGGCCTCCTTCTTTATCCCAAAACAAGATCCAAGATGGAGGTAAAGGAGAACTAAGTGGTCCACCGAGAGAGATTTAGATGGAATTAGGCAGTGCCAGTCTTTTCCCTCTTAGTGTGAGTGTGTGTGGGGGGCAGAAGAAGGGTGGCCTACATAAAGATCCATATAGCAGGAACTAATCTACAAAACAGATTGCAGAGATTAGTCAACTCCTCTCCAAGTCTTAAGAACTATGATAAACTTTACAAGGAGAAAATACAACTTTTTTTTCCCGTGTTATAAAAGAAATGGTATAGATGTATTATTTTATGCACAAATATTTTTGCTTTGTCAGAATCTTTCCAGGAAAATTTTGACTTTTGTTTGTAAATTATGACAACTGTGATTTTTAGATGTACTGTAATGGGGAGATAAGGGATCGGTGGAGCATCACTTTGAAAAGACAAAACCCCCCCCCCAAAAAAACCCCAGACTGAAGGAAGCTACGGCACCGTGTAGGAGACTGCAGGGGCATATTACAGATGGCAGATGCTGTATTAACCTAGAGGGACAAAGTGAGAGAGAGACAGATCTAGTTTGCAAGAACAGATGCTAGCATCAACCTTTAGGGAGTATGGCTTACAGATGCTGAAAATTAAGATGGGTGTGAATCTAAGAATAGACAGGTCATATTAGCTCCAAAAAATGAATGTTGGTGTAACTTTAAAAGTTTCATACATGATTACTATATTTTTTACCCTCAATCCATCTATACTTGGAAAACCAGAAAAAACATACACTATACAGCTTGACAATTCAATATCAAATATTCTGTTCTTGAAATAAACATTTATTACTGCTTCACAAGCAATCTGCAAACCGATCGGAATTGATTCCTGCATATCTTGAAAATGATGTAACCTCAGGTCTCATCTTGTGCCCTCACAATTACTTAGCTGATCTGATGTGAAAAAGCATAAAGCAGACATGCCTATCCAGACGAATCAAATCAACAAAAAGCAATGGATTGAGCAGCACGGAATAGACCCATTCCACTGGGTACCAAATGCAAAAGAGAAATTCAGAGATTCAGGATTAGGAGGGGAAAAAAAACATAAAACCACAGTTTCAGCTAAAAAGACCACACGAGAGCAGCTGCAGCTCCTACACTCCTGTTCACTGATTCTTGCTCATAGGCTAAAAATCAGATCATTGTTTAAAAAGGGAAGAAAGCTTTAATTGGTTATTAACTCATCTGATCACAGTATCAGGAGCATAATCTATGTGCAGATAACCAGCAGTGTCTCTCTATGCGGACATGTGCAGTGCAGTATTCCTGTGTGTGCTAGAAGGTTTGATCATGTCTAACAAGAGTCAACTTTGTAAGGGCCCGTAGCGTTACTGCGACATGTACTGAGTAATTGGGCATTGCCTAGGAAAGATCCAGCTGTGCGTTATGTATGTGGCTTTGACTTGCTAAGGAAAAGTGAAACAAAACAGGCACCCCTGACTAGTTGAAGAGCGAGGCCAACAGGGGGCGGAGACAGGGCAATGATAGTCAGCCTCGAGAGTGGGTGGGCAGCTGGCCACGGTCGTAACTTCAAACACATTAACATCAGACCGACACATTAAGAGCAAATTATCAGCTTTTATCCTGGTAATGAAATGAGATTGCTGGGGCCAATAAACACAGAGGATTGATCCTTCTACAGAACGCATAATTGGGAATCATTTAGAAAATGGGCTATTTCAACATGGGATAACTCAATTATAGACAAATATACGTTCTTCCATGGGATTAAACTTTACATCTTATCAGAACCAACTAAGAATTATCATTTCTTTTTTTTTTTTAAATCCTTCTCTGGGTGATCTCCAGCTGACATCACCAAGCATTAATGAAACATGAATTTGTACTGATGTAATAGCAGAAGATAAAATGCACTTTTATTGCCTATAGTAATTCATCCCCAATTAGCGGGACTCTTACCCACCACAGTTGCCGTTGGGTCTGGCTAGTGCCAAGTTAATCAGGGTTAATTTGTTAGAAACACAAGGGGAGGAATTAATTGAACAGGATCTTCTTTTATCCACAGGTCATTAGAAACACATGGGCTACCCCACTGGGTACACTACTTTACTGGGTCAGAGTTGGCTTCCCATAAAGACGAACAGAGGGTTTTCTCAGTGCTGGTCGCAGTGCATTAGTCACAGATCGCTGCGTAGTTACGTTGGAGCTAAGCTAACACTATGCAGGCCTCTTTACAGGCGAATGCACCTGCTAAACTAATGCTAAGCTAAGGTAGTCAGATTCTGTTACTCACAGACGGGTGCACAGCTATGCTAGCTGCAGATGGCTTCAGTGTTGTGGACCAGTGAAGCACACTGAGAACATCTTCACATTGCTCCACACTGACATGGATTGGTTTGCTCTCAGTTCCAGCTATGTAACCCGCAGTTTAACTTTAAAAACCATTGGGAGGGCACTGAGAGAACCCACAGAGCACGACCCAGATGGGATGAGACTTGTTTTCTTGTTCATATTTCATTGACTCTGTCCTGAATATTTCATGCCACCACGAGAGTAAACAATAATATTATACCACACATTTGATTGCCTTTCTCATTTTATGTGCAAATGGTATGACATCAAAAAACACTAGTGATGTGGCCTCTTTGTCACTTTCTGCTGAGAAATGTTCACACTGCTATGCATTTGATGGAAAAAAGGTCTTTCTTTCTTTCTCCTTTTCAGGGGATAATGCTACATTCCAGAAGAGCGGGAGTCGACATATCTTCTGAATTTTAAAACAAAATGCTAAATTATTTGAGAGAATGTATCATGAATTATTTGGATATTGACTAAAATTAGTTTGATGGCACGGTAATTAAAAACCAGACAGCCGGTGGCAGAGGAGCTCATCCTGGCGTGACAAAATCACCCCGGGAGTACTCAGATCTCCTGACCGCTGACCTTGACCTTAAGTAAGGCCTAGATGCAGACCCATCTAGAATGTGTTTAAAGTCAAGGTCAGTGCCCTAGGAGGAGTAACGTTTTTTTCTGAAATCACATAAGTGTCCAGATCTCCTGGCCTTTGACCTTGATCAGAACTTGGATGCAGACCCACCTGAGGATCATTGTCAGTCAGTTTGGTGAGCATTGGGGCAAATGCCTAGGAGGAGTAGTGATTCCCATGAAATGTGGACGGATGGATGGACAGATGGACGGACAGACGGACAGAGGATGGATGCTACATCATCCCATTAGCTCCTTTTGGCTTGACCGGAATGAGCTAAAAATGAGTTATGCTTTTATCAGTCCATTCAGTCCATTTTATCAGTCCGTTCCTTTTTTAATATCACAGTCGACTCTGATAATAAACCCTCAGTGTATAAAAGTTTCACTATTTAATAAACAGGTTTAGAACAATCAATATTAAAAGATTGCACAGGGTTACAAAAATATTTTTTTTGTAAATTGTCCGTGTTTTTTCAACTGATTTAAGTCAATTTTGCACAGCTGAATCCGAAAAAGACATCTGTTTCTCTCGATCAGGTGCTAAGTAAAAACCTGTACTGACTTAGTACTTACTTAGTACTGTGCATGTACTTACCTTTATATAAAGGTAAGTACATGTAAAGTGAAAGTTACGTCATCATTGTTCAAAATTCAGAGAATTTCAAGACAAAGAATTTTGCATCATATAAAGCGAAAATACCCGTACATATAAACAAAAATGTCTAAAACAACATGTGGCCACAATTTAAAAAGTTGACCTGACTGAGCAAAACCAATGTGATTTTTGGATTCAGCACATCAAAATTGTCCTAAATTAGCTAAAAAAAACTTCGACAATAAATTTGGTGTTGACCAGTGTTGTCTTTCTTTGGGTTTCTGCTGACCTGAACCTATGTATAAATAAATAACAGATTAAACTAATTGCAAAAAATAGAAGATTTATAAGAGCTTTGAAGGTAAAAAAGTATTTTTAGACCCAGTAGCCGTTGTAGGAAGCATCAAGACTGTTACCATGTGTAATAATTGCACCTCTACTAATGATAAAGTAAAAACTGATAAAGCAATTTATTGGTCTTTCTTGCTCTGAGAGTGTAATAAGCTAAACTAAAGAACCAAACTACTAAAAAAATATAAACTTTAAGAGAACAACCTAAATGCAAACACACCTAAAGCTGGGTTCACACTATAACGTTTGGACCGACTTTTACTGACGTTGTGAAAAATCGGAGAAATCAGTCCAAACGTTGGTGAAATTACGTTTGTGAGCACACACCAACTTTTACAAACTTTTGCTAGCATTTGCCAGTGTTGTATTCAGCGTTATCAAACTTTTGCCAACCTAGGCTAGCACATGTGCAGCTGTTGCCAACTTAGGTTAACTTAAGCTAAGAATACTCAGCAGTTCAGCTGACATCAGCGTCAGGCGACACTCATATAAAGATCAGCATTTGTGGAGGCTTCCTGCCATTCTGTACCTGCTTTTTTAGGTGGATTCACACTGCAGCGTTTGGACCAACTTCTACTAACGTTTTGGCAAACGTCTGGCTCTGCTGGCAAAAGTTGATAACAGCTGGTGTTTGTTGGCAAACACTGGCGAAAGTTGTATTTGTTGAGAATTTTCAGTATACTGAAAATTTGTTGACGTTTGGAAATAAACGTTGGTGAAAGCTGTCCTCAGTTTGTAAAAGTTCCTGAGCGCTGGGCTAAGTTATGCAGAGATCACCCAAGTCAGCCTAAGTTAAGCTCCATTGGCAAATGTTGACTGAAATGCTAGTGAAAACATGTTTTTAGATCAAACCTCAGTTCAGACATGCAGGAACAAAAGAGAAACAGAGAGAAGGGGGAGTTAAAAAAAGAAAATATATAAGAGGACAATGTAGAGTATTTATTTGGTGATAACATGGTGTGTATGACATGTTTTTTTAAATTTTATATATATACAGTGGAGTAAAAAAGTATTTAGTCAACCACCAATTGTGCAAGTTCTCCCACTTAAAAGATGAGAGGTCTCCAATTTTCATCATGGGTATACCTCAACTATGAGAGACAATAAGAAAAAAAAAAATCCAGAAAATCACATTGAAGGATTTTTAATGAATTAATTGGTAAATTCCTCGGTAAAATAAGTATTTGGTCAATAACAAAAGTTCATCTCAATACTGTGTTATATACCCTTTGTTGGCAATGACAGAGGTCAAACGTTTTCTGTAAGTTTTCACAAGGTTTTCACACACTGTTGCTGGTATTTTGGCCCATTCCTCCATGCAGATCTCCTCTAGAGCAGTGATGTTTTGGGGCTGTCGCTGGGCAACACAGACTTTCAACTCCCTCCAAAGATTTTCTATGGGGTTGAGATCTGGAGACTGGCTAGGCCACTCCAGGACCTTGAAATGCTTCTTACGAAGCCACTCCTTCGTTGCCCGGGCGGTGTGTTTGGGATCATTGTCATGCTGAAAGACCCAGCCACGTTTCATCTTCAATGCCCTTGCTGGTGGAAGGAGGTTTTCACTCAAAATCTCACGATACATGGCCCCATTCATTCTTTCCTTTACATGGATCAGTCGTCCTGGTCCCTTTGCAGAAAAACAGCCCCAAAGTATGATGTTTCCACCCCCATGCTTCACAGTAGGTATGGTGTTCTTTCTCCTTCAAACACGACAAGTTGAGTTTTTACCAAAAAGTTCTATTTTGGTTTCATCTGACCATATGACATTCTCCCAATCCTCTTCTGGATCATCCAAATGCTCTCTAGCAAACTTCAGACGGGCCTGGACATGTACTGGCTTAAGCAGGGGGACACGTCTGGTACTGCAGGATTTGAGTCCCTGGCGGCGTAGTGTGTTACTGATGTAGCCTTTGTTACTTTGGTCCCAGCTCTCTGCAGGTCATTCACTAGGTCCCCCCATGTGGTTCTGGGATTTTTGCTCACCGTTCTCGTGATCATTTTGACCCCACGGGGTGAGATCTTGCGTGGAGCCCCAGATCGAGGGAGATTATCAGTGGTCTTGTATGTCTTCCATTTTCTAATAATTACTCCCACAGTTGATTTCTTCACACCAAGCTGCACACATATTGCAGATTCAGTCTTCCCAGCCTGGTGCAGGTCTACAATTTTGTTTCTGGTGTCCTTTGACAGCTCTTTGGTCTTGGCCATAGTGGAGTTTGGAGTCTGACTGTTTGAGGTTGTGGATAGGTGTCTTTTATACTGATAACGAGTTCAAACAGGTGCCATTAATACAGGTAACGAGTAGAGGACAGAGGAGCCTCTTAAAGAAGAAGTTACAGGTCTATGAGAGCCAGAAATCTTGCTTGTTTGTAGGTGACCAAATACTTATTTTACTGAGGAATTTACCAATTAATTCATTAAAAATCCTTCAATGTGATTTTCTGGATTTTTTTTTCTCATTTTGTCTCTCATAGTTGAGGTATACCTATGATGAAAATTGGAGACCTCTCTCATCTTTTAAGTGGGAGAACTTGCACAATTGGTGGCTGACTAAATACTTTTTTGCCCCACTGTGTATATACTGTATATATAATGGACATTTGTGGGTTTGCTTGCAGGTGATGGGTGTAGTTTGGTGGGTGGTTTCATGTCTCTGCAGTGTTATTTTTCTACCATCAGGCTGTGCTGTTGCACAAATGTGTCTTTTGCCAGTAGGGATTACTGACTGCCTTGGAAACAACAGTCGGTTTTTTTTGCTGTCTGAAAAAACATTTTCTTGGTCTGTGGAATACAGGTTTTTCGTGAAATATATATATATACACTACCGTTCAAAAGTTTGGGGTCACTTAGAAATTTCCTTATTTTTGAAAGAAAAACACTGTTTTTTTCAATGAAGATAACTTTAAACTAATCAGAAATACACTCTAATATCTAATATACATTGCTAATGCGGTAAATGACTATTCTAGCTGCAAATGTCTGGTTTTTGGTGCAATATCTACATAGGTGTATAGAGGCCCATTTCCAGCAACTATCACTCCAGTGTTCTAATGGTACAATGTGTTTGCTCATTGCGTCAGAAGGCTAATGAATGATTAGAAAACCCTTGTGCAATCATGTTAGCACAGCTGAAAACAGTTTAGCTGGTTAGAGAAGCTATAAAACTGACCTTCCTTTGAGCAGGTTGAGTATCTGGAAAAAAATATTATTTCAAATACAAATCATTATTTCTGACCTTGTCAATGTCTTGACTATATTTTCTATTCATTTTACAACTCATGGTGGTAAATAAGTGTGACTTTTCATGGAAAACAAAATAATTGTCTGGGTGACCCCAAACTTTTGAACGGTAGTGTATATGTATATATAGCACAGTGGCAGCACAGTTTACCCTTGGCCGGGGGATCGCGGGGATCGTGGGTTCGATCCCTGCCCCCGGCCAACAGTGATCTGTGTAGAGTTTGCATGTTCTCCCCGTGTTGCGTGGGTTTACTCCGGGATTTCTCCGGTTTCCTCCCACATGCCAAAAACATGCAGGTTAGGGATAAGGGGCGCTTGCGCACACAGCGACCGGCAGCTGGTGGCTTGTCACCAGACTGCAAAACAATCTACCTACGGGTACAAAACAAGTAATAAAAAAAAATAAAAAATAAAAATATATATATATACACACTACCGTTCAAAAGTTTGGGGTCACTTAGAAATTTCCTTATTTTTGAAAGAAAAGCACTGTTTTTTTCAATGAAGATAACTTTAAACTAATCAGAAATACACTACCGTTCAAAAGTTTGGGGTCACCCAGACAATTATTTTGTGTTTTCCATGAAAAGTCACACTTATTTACCACCATGAGTTGTAAAATGAATAGAAAATATAGTCAAGACATTGACAAGGTTAGAAATAATGATTTGTATTTGAAATAATTTTTTTTCCAGATACTCAACCTGCTCAAAGGAAGGTCAGTTTTATAGCTTCTCTAACCAGCTAAACTGTTTTCAGCTGTGCTAACATGATTGCACAAGGGTTTTCTGATCATCCATTAGCCTTCTGACGCAATGAGCAAACACATTGTACCATTAGAACACTGGAGTGATAGTTGCTGGAAATGGGCCTCTATACACCTATGTAGATATTGCACCAAAAACCAGACATTTGCAGCTAGAATAGTCATTTACCACATTAGCAATGTATATTAGATATTAGAGTGTATTTCTGATTAGTTTAAAGTTATCTTTATTGAAAAAAACAGTGCTTTTCTTTCAAAAATAAGGAAATTTCTAAGTGACCCCAAACTTTTGAACGGTAGTGTACACTCTATACATTGCTAATGTGGTAAATGACTATTCTAGCTGCAAATGTCTGTTTTTTGGTGCAATATCTACATAGGTGTATAGAGGCCCATTTCCAGCAACTATCACTCCAGTGTTCTAATGGTACAATGTGTTTGCTCATTGCGTCAGAATTCTCCAGATTACCTCAACAAATTAACAGCTAGAATGCCAAAGGTCTGCAATGCTGTAATTGCTGCAAATGGAGGATTCTTTGACGAAGGCAAAGTTTGAAGGAAAAAATTATTATTTCAAATACAAATCATTATTTCTAACCTTGTCAATGTCTTGACTATATTTTCTATTCATTTTACAACTCATGGTGGTAAATAAAATTGTGACTTTTCATGGAAAACATAAAATTGTCTGGGTGACCCCAAACTTTTGAACGGTAGTGTGTGTGTGTATATATATATATATATATATATATATATATATATATATATATATATATATAAAATCTTCCAAAGATGTGACAGCCCAAACGAAAAAAAATCTCCTCATTGACAAATTTACTGTTCTTAATTTTCTGCTCCATGTGTAATCATTCTCCAGGATTTACTGGTTCACTTCCACTGTGGGAGTCAAACAGCGCTGATGTGGTGTCAAAAAGTAAATGACATTTAACGGGATTTTATGTTGTTTTAATGGACAGAGGTGCAACAGTCAAAATATAATCACCTGTCATTTTATTTATATGATGATTCATTAATAGTTTTTTTAATTCCATCCACAGTCACATTTTAATTGCAGACTCAGGGTTGGAGTCTATAGCATTATTTTATTATTTTTTTAGATGAATGAATGAATGAACAGGGGAAAAGGGTATGCAGAAGTAACTACATAGGAATATAAAACAAAAATAAATACTGAAACGTATTACCCAAGGGAGATGTGTTCACTCCAGAAGCAGGTTCAGAACAGCAGGAAGCCTCCACAAACACTGATCTTTATATGAGTGTCACCTGACGCTGATGTCAGCTGAACTGCACTGAGTATTTCTCTGATTTTTCAGAACGTCTGTAAAAGTCGGTCCAACCGCTATACAGTGAACCCAGCTTTAACTTAGGCTGACTTAGGTAAACTGTGCATAACTTAGCTCAGCGCTCAGGAACTTTTACAAAACGAGCACAATGTTCACCAACGTGTATTTCCAAACTTCGGAAGATTTTCAGCAGGCTGAAAATTTTCAAAGAACACAACTTTCGCTAGCGTTTGCCAATAAACACCAGCAATCATTAGCTTTTGCCAGCAGAGCCAGATGCTTGCAAAAGTGTCAGTAAAATTCGGTCCAAACATTGTAGTGTGAATCCACCTTAAGGATGACTGCATGTGCTGCACATTTAATAATAATAATAATAAAAACAATGAAAGCACCAAGGTGCCGATGCCTCGGTGCCTGTGGCAGGGAGGCATGGGGGGGCTGTAAAAAAGGTGCACTGCCACCTCTACTGGCCTGGCATAGTTATTACAATACCTTTTTTCCCAGCTGCAGTGATGGTAAAGGTGAGTTAAATTAGTGTTTATTTTGATAATGTCTTGTAGCAGAATTTATGGAACCTGGATAGAAAAAAATTTATATTAGCACAAACTGGTACCTCGATGTATTCTGTTTACTTATTTATTACATGCATATTCAGACTGGACTCTGAAAATGAACAAACTGTGTGATTGTTAGATTCCTACTTGTTTTGAGGGCGAAAAATGAAAAAGGAGCTGGCTTCAGGAACTGGAGCTGCTGCTTCTTTCAGCTGCAAGTCGGCCATGGGTCGAGGTAACTACTCCATAGATTTTATCCTACCAATCAATACATGACAAAATTTATTAAAACACTGGACTCAAATTGTACTTCCTGAAAATCCCAAACAGAGACCATCATTCATTTTATTCTGGGACTGTGCCCCCGCTAGAAAACTTTGGAAGGATTTAACTTTATTTATTGTCTCCAAAATTCACAATAGCTTTTCTCTTAAGTGGGAATTTGTATTACTGGGCTTCCATGAATCTAATAATACTAAATCTTATCTAATAAACCTTTGTATATTTTTTGCTGTTTCATATTCACAAATGCAAATTCCTACATACAGAACCTATTTTTCTTGTTTTTGTTAAAGAAATGGAAAAGTATCTCAATTATTTCTAAAAAAAAAACAAAAAAAACAAATAAAAGCTGTGAGAACCTATGATGCTTGCTGCAAATTTAATGTCTTTATTTAATTTGATAAATGCATGTATACCCTGTTTTATTTTTACCCCCGGCTCCTTCTTAGTTATGTTATGTTTTAGTTTTACTTTCGATGTTCTCTAACCATATGTTTTGTGTTCTTCAAATATTGCCTGTTGATTATTACTTGTAAACTTGTTCTGATCTATTAAAGAATTAAAAATAAATACAATCAAAACCTCTTTACACAAGAGGGGTATAGTCTGGCCTCGGCTCTTTTACCCCGGTTATAGTTTGGCCTAGGCTAGTTTATCCCCTGGATTTAATCTGGGTGGGGGTTAATTGGACCTGTAACACTGGCATGTTTTAGAAGGGAGCAGTTTGGGACTTGTAGTTTTTACTGATGAGAAAAATAATGTGACGCAACATAAGCTTTAAAAAAATCAAATGTTGCAGTTGTAGGAGTTATTAGTGTTTTAATATCGAAATCGCTGCATAATTTAAGCTGAAAACTTACTTTTCATGTCACGATCGGAGCGCGGCGAGATCCCGCCGTGCTCTGTCTCCTTTGCCTTTTTTCTATATTTGTATGGTGCTGTGTTTTTGAGTTCTTATCCCTGTTATTTTATCTTTGGTTTATTTTTACACATCGGTATCATTTCTTAGTATGATTTATTTTCCTGTTTATGTTCATTGTAGTTTTGTTGTTTACATATTTGGATTTACTTGTCTTTATTTGGAATCATATTATATTTGTAATTCATATTATATTTGTTTCCTGTTGTGACTGTTGTTCCTGATGACTGTTGTTGTGAAATGGCGCTATATAAATAAAGTTGAATTGAACTGAATTGAATTGTGTTCTCTCTCTCTCCCTCTTTGGACTGCAGCTGTCAGTGGCATGTCTAGGTTTTTTGCTCTGTTATGGGCGGTGCTCCTGTCAGCTGTCAGTTCCGTCTTCTCCCTCTCACTACTCCCAGCTGATCTCTGTTATAATCACGGTCACCTCTTGCCCGCTCATGTGATCCACACCTGCTGTTACTTGTTATCATTTGTTTTTGGCCTTATTTAAGGATTGCGATTTTCTTCTCACTTTGCCGGAGTCTCTCCAACTGTCTCCACCAGAACCCTGCTCTTGGTCTGGTGAACTCAGCTTGTAAGTTTGCTTTTGTGATCAGTTTGTTTTTTTCTGTTAGTGCACTGTTTGGACTTTGTGTTTTTGTTTTCAACAGATACTACAAACTGAAGTTCAGCGTCTGGGTCTCTTCTCCCTGCTGCTCAGGCAATTCATGACATTTAAAGGTTTTTTGCTTTCCTCAGCTATCTCTTGTGGTCCGCCATGTTTAGGAAGTCGTCCATGGGCTGTAAAAAAAAAAAAGTCGCACTGCTGCCTCCAGTGGCCCGGCATAGTTATTACAATACCTTTTTCCCGTGGCTCCATTACATGGTAATGGTGAGTTAAAACAAAGCCTTATGTTGAAATTCTGGCAAATTAAAAGTCGAGAAAATATGGCGATACAATGATACAAGCCTTTAGTTCCACTTAATTTTGACCGGGCGAGCTGAAACAGACAGGCGGACAGACAGACAGATACAACCACACATAGACGCATTAAGTGATTACCGTATGCTTCACGTTTTCACCGAGGCATAATAATGCATCAGATTTATATAGCGCTTTTCATAAATGCTTTACAGTGGCTACATTATTCATTCACTCAGCAGACAGACACTGACAGTGGTAAGCTACTATAGTAGCCACAGCTGTCCTGGGGCAAACTGACGGAAACATGCCTGCCAATCTACTCCAACGGCCTCTCCGTCCACTACCAAACATTTATACACATTCATACCCAGTGTTATGGACACTGGAGGCAAGGTGGGTAAAGTGTCTTGCCCAGGGACACAACGGCAACATGGCTTGGGAGAGCAGGATTCAAACTACCAACCCTCTGGTTATTGGACGACCCACTCTGCCTCCTGAGCCACTGCTGCCCCATCTGGTGAGATCCTGGGTATTGTCTAGAAGGAATATGGATTCTTGCAAGTTATCAGCCCAGTCTCAGCTAAAACTGGTACAAACAGCATGGTTTCTCACTCTGAGAAAACGTGCATGACAAAAGAAAACATTTATCATGTGCACTGAATATGCAGCCTTTGCACTGTTGAGAAACGTTTCTCTGACGCTTTCTCTAACTTTAACCATTAGAGGAGGAAGCGTTTTTCCTGTCCTTAACCATTAGTGGAACAAGAGCATAAACATAAACCAAAAAGTCAAACATGAGCACAGAAGTGATAAACGGCTCAGTGCTGGGCACAAACTCGGGGTTGTTGGTAGATGTTGGGTGAAACTGTCCATCATCCCCGTCACCAAATAAAATACAGTGCGTGAAGGCTTTAGCAGTATCTATGGTACTTTTTTGGTTTGTAGTATAAATGGCATCGTTTTTGAGGGGGTGGAAAGCATGTTATTTGTACTACTTTTGTTGAAATCAGGCTGAAATTATGGACAGACAGGTGGACAAACAGACATTAGACACAGCGCCATGGCATAAATTCATTTCACCTTTACTGGAATGCGCTAAAAAGATCCATATGAGATTAAAAAAAACCCTGAAAAACAGAATTTAAACAAAAACGGCCTGAGTCAAAGAAAGGTAACAGTGGTGAGCTTGTTGTTCTTGTAGAAGCCTGAGCCAGCTCCTGTCTTAGATTCCAGTCAGCCTGAAAGCCCTCGCGAGTGTTGGCAATATGGTCCAACTGTGACAGGTCAATCAGTCACCTCATGGGCCAGTTCAGCGTTCCCACTGTTGCTCACAGTTCTAATACAGTATGTATGAAAAGGTCATTCTTCTGTGAACGTAAGGAAATGATTTTAAGCCGCTCTGTGCATGCCTCTGTGTGTGTGTGTTTTTACATTTCCTTCTCAGAATAGGAAAATTGGAAATGCACATTTTTAACAAAACATAAGTGATGTGATGAAAGATTAAAGTGAAAGGCTTCACATTATGAAAAACCTCATAGGCCTCAATCCTAAACCATTCTTGCTTTGCTTTAAAGTGTAATGTCTCCTCCAAAACTCAACTCAGCACCGTAAGCCTCTAAAAAAGCACACACATGCATAGTATATGAGGGGTTGTATTTTGTTTGGAATTTGCACCATTAAACCTAAACCAAATGGGGGACTGACTGCAGCTTGCTCGTTTTGGGGCACAGAATGGTCAGCGGAAAGAACCCCGTTTCTACTTTGTTTCTCCCGATCACCCAAAACGACACATGTAGAGACAGGGCTTCTTGCACACAGCATCTCAACGCGGGCATGTGACACTGGCCTAGTTTGCGACGGGATCAGGGCATTACTCTTAATCCACTAGATAGATGTCATATACATAACGCACACGTGCACAACCAGGGCAGCACAAAAATTGGCGGGTGAGACAGCAACAGAGTAAAAGATGTGTATACATACATACATACACACACACACACACATACACACACACACATGCGTGTGTGTGTGTGTGTGTATTCATACATTTAAGGTTCCCAAAAATGTGCAACTTGGTATTTTTGTTTGTTTTGAGCATATAAAATATATCCAAGGGCCACATGTATACTATAAAATGTTCATTTTGACATCACAGACCAATGAGCTCTGAAACTGGATCTCTAAATCAGCAAAACAAACCCACTATGACCGCCCCGTTACTTGTGATTGGCCTTTTCAAAAACTCTTTACCCAGTCAGACTGGGCTCATTAAAAACTGAACTTTACAGACAATTTTTGATGAGCTGTTAAACAACACAGACATGGTTTTTGATCATTAAAACTAGATGTATTTGTCCTTGAGGATGTCAAAATGCAAAATTACTCCCTGGAAAATGCACAATATGGGACCTTAAAACTCTGTGCATCAATTGCATGCAGAACGCACATATGGCCAAGTCATGCAAGGTGGTTCCAACGAAGTAATGGATGCTGCTTTGTCTGACTCCCATCTTAATACTCTGCATTTGTTGGTGTGTATATGGTGGAAAGTTGTTTGTGTGTGGCTTTTCCCAAAGTTTGATGAAAAAATTTCCAAACACAAAGGAGGAAATACGTCTATTTAGCAGTTTAAGTGTAGGCTAACATGACTCAAAGCAATTTAAACGAGCGCATTTAACATTTCAAAACATGTAGACACACTACGAAGACCAAAGATGCCAGTGTGTCCCAGCAAGCCTGTCTCTGAATGCTTGAAATTCAAATTGCCGAGTCCCTACTGTTGATATTAAAGAAGGCACTAAATGTCATTCACAATGAGATAAAACGAGAAAAGGACAGCCTTTCCTTCCCCCTCTTCCTTCAAGCACTCAGTCTCTCCTTTCTTGCAAGATTACATGGATATGGTGAGAAGAGGCACGAAAAGAGCAATACAGAAAATCACAGTGAATGAGATGAGGGCAGTGGAAAAAAATTACAGGCAGCGTATGACAAAGTATGATTCCCACTTGACGCATCTGTGCTGCTCCCCTAAGTCTGGGAGCATCACCGTTTTGATGGATGACCGGGCCTTTACTGGCCGACCCGGGAATGTGCACACAGGACAAGAGGGCATGTTGCTGAAAGGAAAATGAGGGCCGTTTGTGGATGTGAGCATGCTTCAGCTGTTTTATGGGTGACTACATACCTTTAAAACTGCTGGATCGGCATGGCTGCCTCAGGCTCGTATGTTTACTATAGTAAGTTACAGGGTATTTGTAGCCATAAGAAAGTTAAATTTACACCTTTTTAAGACCATTTTAACACATTTAAGTCCTGACCTTCAAATCAGCACAATACAAGTTGAATAACTAACAACCAAGAGCTGCAACTTAATGGAAAAAAGTCATAAATAGCTGCTTCTTCTTTTTCTTACATCATTCCTGTTCAGGCTTCAATTATATTTATAGATTTACTAGCTCATAGTAAAAGAGATTTATTAAGGTGTTAAGAATTTAAGGCTCGGTCACACAGAGTTGCACCTGTTAACATCTGTGTATATCTGCAATGTGTGCCAATAAATTGGAAAAATAAACTGTGAGCTCACATGAGCAATCACCTGGCTCTGTGCCAGTATACTTCCTTTACCTTGCATATCGTCTAAACAATGCAGAACGTAAATATACGGGTACAAATACTGTTATGTCCACAAACCTGGAATGAAGACGGACGAGGATGCTGTGCTCAAATTCTACCTTTATTACACAACATTTATAAGATACACTGCACACTTGAACACTCAGCTCCCCAAGATACCCCTGAGGATGAGCCGTAGCGAAGAGGCCGTGAGATGGCCGACTCTCCCCTATATAGATCGGCGTGATGACATCACTGGCCAGCAACGCCATCACGCCGTTTCTGTTATGAAATCCCTTAATAACAAACAAACAAGTGGACATCGAGGCATTAGAAAGTATTCACCAACAGAGGCCAGAGAAAGCTAATAGGCACAAATGACAGATGAAGGTATTCCCAAAAATTTACCGCAAACATACGCAGATACCTACATGAGTCTGTCTGTTCAGCATGTCTGCACTCTGCATTGCATCATCTAGACTTGCGTCTGAATACTTTTATATGCATTTACACTACCAGTCAAAAGTCTGGTAGTGTAATCACCTGCCAATACATGCAGACACCTGCATTCATACACAGCAAAATCTAGACAGTTTTAATCCTTTTAAACCTTTTTCAGTAACTCCACATGCACCATACTTTCATACCAAATGGGTCTGCATGTGCATCACTTTCATATACAGTGGTGTGAAAAAGTGTTTGCCCCCTTCCTGGTTTCTCATTTTTTTTTGTACGTTTGATGATCTGAAACATTTAAGTGTGACAAACAAGTTTAAACATTAGACACACAAGTAAACACAAAATGCAGATTTTAAATGAAGGTGTTTATCATTAAGGGAAAAAAAATCCAAACCTACATGGCCCCATGTGAAAAAGTGATTGTGCCCCCCCCCCCGTAAAAACATAAATTAACTGTGGTTTATCACATCTTTGGAAAGCTGAGTTCAATTTCTCCAGCCACACCCAGGCCTGATTACTGCAACACCTGTTCTCAGTCAAGAAATCACTTAAATTATTACCAAATAGACCACCATTATTTCCGATTGTGTTCTTATGATGCAATTCTTCTGCTTCTGACAAATTTGTATTGTATTGTGGTATTTATTATTTTTCATGTTTTTTTTTTAATGTTTTTGTGTGTGGAGATGGGATGATGGGGTGGGAGTTTGGGGGTTGAAAAAGAGGGTTCTCTTTGTCATTTCTTGCTGTTTGTTTTTTTCTGTATTGCTTGTGGCCCTCAAAAGCTCAATAAACACATAAGAGAAAAATGAAAAAAAAAAGAAAAAAGAAAGAAATCACTTAAATAGAACCTGCCTGACAAAGTGAAGTAGAGCAAAAGATCTTCAAAAGCTAGATATTCAATAGAAATTCAGGAACAAATGAGAAACAAAGTAATTGAGATCTATCAGTCAGGAAAGGTTATAAAGCCATTTCTAAAGCTTTGGAACTCCAGCAAACCACAGTGAGAGCCATTATCCACAAATGGTGAAAACATGGAACAGTGGTGAACCTTCCCAGGAGTGGCCGGCTGACCAAAATTACCCCAAGAGCACAGCGATGACTCATCCAAGAGGTCACAAAAGACCCCACAACAACATCCAAAGAACTGCAGGCCTCACTTGCCTCAGTTAAGGTCAGTGTTCTGACTCCACCATAAGAAAGAGACTGGGTAAAAATGGCCTGCATGGCAGAGTTCCAAGACGAAAACCACTGCAGAGCAAAAAGAACATAAAGGCTGGTCTCAGTTTTGCCAGAAAATATTTTGATGATCCCCAAGACTTTTGGGAAAATACTCTGTGGACTGACAAGAATGTTATGTCCATAACCAGTATCACAATGACCAGGCCGGAGGTGCAATAGAACTTGACTTTATTATGTGACTCACAGACACAAGGCGCTCCTGTACAGGCAGAGGCAAAGGTAAAAAGAGACCGTGCCTCTTCCGCATCAGCCTTTTATACTCAGGGCGGCGGCAGAACCGGAAAGGTGGAGTCACCACCCACATCATACAATAATACATCATATTAATATATAACAGAGACAAAAGTTGAACTTTTTGGAAGGTGTGTGTCCCATTACATCTGGCATAAAAGTAACACAGCATTTCAGAAAAGGAACATCATACCAACAGTAAAATATGGTGGTGGTAGTGTGATGGTCTGGGGCTGTTTTGCTGCTTCAGGACCTGGAAGACTTGCTGTGGTAAATGGAACCATGAATTCTGCTGTCTACCAAAAAATCCTGAAGGAGAATGTCCGACCATCTGTTCATGACCTCAAGCCGAAGCGCACTTGGGTTCTGCAGCAGGACAATGATCCAAAACACACCAGCAAGTCCACCTCTGAATGGCTTAAGAAAAACAAAATGAAGACTTTGGAGTGGCCTAGTCAAAGTTCTGACCTGAATCTGATTGAGATGCAGTGGCATGACCTTAAAAAGGTGGTTCATGCTCGAAAACCCTCCAATGTGGCTGAATTACAACAATTCTGCAAAGATGAGTGGGCCAAAATTCCTCCATGGCGCTGTAAAACACTCACTGCCAGTTATTGCAAAGGCTTTTTTTTTTTTTTTTTTTGTTACTTATTTGTACCCGTAGGCAGATTTGGTTTGCAGTCTGGTGACAAGCCACCGGCTGCCGGTCACTGCGTGCGCGAGCGCCCTAAACCTACATGTTTTTGGTATGCGGGAGGAAACTGGAGAAATCCCGGAGAAAAGCAACACGGGGAGAACATGCAAACTCCACACAGCTCACTCTTGGTCGGGGGCTGGGATCGAACCCACGATCTCATGATCCCCGCGATCACCCGGCCGAGGGTAAACTGTGCTGCCACAGTGCTAAACCACTGCGCCACCGTGCAGCCGTGCAAAGGCTTGATTGCAGTTGTAGCTGCTAAGGGTGGCCCAACCAGTTATTAGGTTTAGGGGGCAATCACTTTTTCACACAAGGTCATGTAGGTTTGGATTTTTTTTTCCCCCTTAATAAACACCTTCATTTAAAAACTGCATTTTGTGTTTACTTGTGTTATATTTGTCCAATATTTAAATTTGATGATGATCTGAAACATTTAAGTGTGACAAACATACAGTGGGGCAAAAAAGTATATAGTCAGCCACCAATTGTGCAAGTTCTCCCACTTAAAAGATGAGAGAGGTCTCCAATTTTCATCATAGGTATACCTCAACTGTGAGAGACAAAATGAGGAAACAAAAATCCAGAAAATCACAGTGAAGGATTTTTAATGAATTAATTGGTAAATTCCTCAGTAAAATAAGTATTTGGTCACCTACAAACAAGCAAGATTTCTGGCTCTCACAGACCTGTAACTTCTTCTTTAAGAGGCTCCTCTGTCCTCCACTCGTTACCTGTATTAATGGCACCTGTTTGAACTCGTTATCAGTATAAAAGACACCTGTCCACAACCTCAAACAGTCAGACTCCAAATTCCACTATGGCCAAGACCAAAGAGCTGTCAAAGGACACAAGAAACAAGATTGTAGACCTGCACCAGGCTGGGAAGACTGAATCTACAATAGGTAAGCAGCTTGGTGTGAAGAAATCAACTGTGGGAGCAGTTATTAGAAAATGGAAGACATACAAGACCACTGATAGTCTCCCTCCATCTGGGGCTCCACGCAAGATCTCACCCCGTGGGGTCAAAATGATCACGAGAACGGTGAGCAAAAATCCCAGAACCACATGGGGGGACCTAGTGAATGACCTGCAGAGAGCTGGGACCAAAGTAACAAAGGCTACATCAGAAACACACTACGCCGCCAGGGACTCAAATCCTGCAGTGCCAGACGTGTCCCCCTGCTTAAGCCAGTACATGTCCAGGCCCGTCTGAAGTTTGCTAGAGAGCATTTGGATGATCCAGAAGAGGATTGGGAGAATGTCATATGGTCAGATGAAACCAAAATAGAACTTTTTGGTAAAAACTCAACTTGTCGTGTTTGGAGGAGAAAGAACACCATACCTACTGTGAAGCATGGGAGTGGAAACATCATACTTTGGGGCTGTTTTTCTGCAAAGGGACCAGGACGACAGATCCGTGTAAAGGAAAGAATGAATGGGGCCATGTATCGTGAGATTTTGAGTGAAAACCTCCTTCCATCAGCAAGGGCATTGAAGATGAAACATGGCTGGGTCTTTCAGCATGACAATGATCCCAAACACACCGCCCGGGCAATGAAGGAGTGGCTTCGTAAGAAGCATTTCAAGGTCCTGGAGTGGCCTAGCCAGTCTCCAGATCTCAACCAAACAGAAAATCTTTGGAGGGAGTTGAAAGTCCGTGTTGCCCAGCAACAGCCCCAAAACATCACTGCTCTAGAGGAGATCTGCATGGAGGAATGGGCCAAAATACCAGCAACAGTGTGTGAAAACCTTATGAAAACTTACAGAAAACGTTTGACCTCTGTCATTGCCAACAAAGGGTATATAACAAAGTATTGAGATGAACTTTTGTTATTGACCAAATACTTATTTTACCGAGGAATTTACCAATTAATTCATTAAAAATCATTCAATGTGATTTTCTGGATTTTTTTTTCTTATTTTGTCTCTCATAGTTGAGGTATACCTATGATGAAAATTGGAGACCTCTCTCATCTTTTAAAGTAGAACTGAACTCACCTTTTTGCCAAAAAAGTAGAATAGCAGATTAATTCCTTATTACCTATTGTATTTTTCAACACATAAAAGAAATTTTTAGGCCGTGCGATGGCCAAGCTATAAGCCGATAAACTTTTGCCTCTGGCTGGTAGTGCCAAACAAACCGGAAGTAGTGCAGACGACGCTGCGTGATGTCACGAGTGTGACCCTTATCAAAACAACAATGGCAGATGATAGCAGTTCCAGCAGTCAAGAACACCAGAGTTTTCAGAGTGAAGAGGCATTCAGGATCGGTAACAAGACAGAGGAGGATGCAGGAGTGTCAAGTGAACAGGAAGAGAGCGAGGGAGGCATCGAACCGTACAGATTAGAGCCAGAATTTTCGGGGGATTCCGGCACCGACTCAGACTGCAGCAGTGATGGGGAGGAGAGTCGCTTATTGAATACAGAATGGTGAGTCTTTACTTTGGCATGTTTGGGGTGTCAGGATAAGGAAAATTAACAATAAAAAAGAAAGGGAAAAAAAACCATCAGCATTTTTCCAACTTATTACAGTGATCCCTCACTTATCGCGTTTAATGGGGACCAGAACCGACCGCAAAAAGTGAAAAACCGCGAAGTAGCGTCACCCCCCCTCCCCCCAAGGGCGTCACAAGCACTATTTTGCACAAAAAGGCACAAGAGAACAGCGAAAAGTGCCACTAAGCAACACGAGCGATAAAGAACAATGAATGCGGTCTTCCTTCGCTGGGTATAGGCGCTCAGCAGGGAGCGAAGTTGGGTAAAACGTCTCGGCCAATCAGCTTGCGAGATTCCCGAGTGGTGAAGAGGTGGGCGGAGAGGAGAGGAGCGGTGGTCAGAGAGGTAGATTTTCAGTTGTGCGGGCTCTCCGTGTTGATACCTGATGTTCTAATGTAGAAGGCAGGGAGAAGGCAGGGAGAAGGCAGGAAGACTACATTAGAACATCAGGTATCAACACGGAGAGCCCGCACAACTGAAAATCTACCTCTCTGACCACCGCTCCACTCCTCTCCGCCCACCTCTTCACCACTCGGGAATCTCGCAAGCTGATTGGCCGAGACGTTTTACCTCGCAAGCTGATTGGCCGAGACGTTTTACCCAGCGAAGGAAGACCGCATTCATTGTTCTTTATCGCTCGTGTTGCTTAGTGGCACTTTTCGCTGTTCTCTTGTGCCTTTTTGTGCAAAATAGTGCTTGTGACGCCCTTGGGGGGGGGGTGACGCTACTTCGCGGTTTTTCACTTTTCGCGGTCGGTTCTGGTCCCCATTAAACGCAATAAGTGAGGGATCACTGTATATCTAGAAACGCATCGCTTCCCGGTCGCTTTTCCTCCCCCTTTCTTTTCTTTCGTCGCCATGACACTTTCCTTGGCCACTGAACAGATCTTCCCAGGTGTTGGAAGTGTTTTGTAGTCGACTAACACGACAAAATGCACCAAAAACAACCAGTGTCGACGTGCTTGCAATGGTAAACGTGGAGGACTGTGTCACACTCGTGACGTCACGCCGAACTCCGGCTGCACTTCGGCGGATTTGTCTGATTTTTCAGGGCGGGAAATTCAAAATCGCGATTTTCTCCAAGATTCCGGGATTTGTGGAGGGGGTGCCAATGATAAATTATCTTTATAATTGTATGTACTATCACCCAGTGCCGTTCAATGCCGTTCAGTTTACTTCTACTTTAAGTGGGAGAACTTGCACAATTGGTGGCTGACGAAATACTTTTTTACCCCACTGTACAAAAAAAAATGAGAAATCAGGAAGGGGACAAACACTTTTTCACATCACTGTACCTGCCTTTACGCAGTCACTGCCTCTTCCCTCTTGCATAGTGGGTGGATATTTACACGTGACGTGCAGATATGTGTGAATGGGGCTTTAAATTCTATCATTATTGATTGCTCTCAGTGTTGTGTCTTCATTCTGAGCCAAAAAATTAAAACGTATATAAAGTGACAAGTTTGCAACAGATTGGTTGATGATTCTTGTCATATTCGTCCACGATGAAGACTAGTAGTCTTGGCAAAATTTAGGCAACATGTTATCGCAAAATATGCATATAAAGATCTGAGAATATTGTATATAGTATATGTAGTTGTGTCAGAATATTTATGTTTCTGTACATTTTGTTTGCCTATTTAAAAAGGGCAACTTGGCTATTAATCAGTGCACATAGTCTAATAAAGATACATCCATTTAATTTTTTCTTTGGTCTTGTTCATGATCATCAGTTGAACACATATAAACAATTCAATGATATCAACAACGTTTAATAGATTAAACAATTAATTCATCTGCTAAATAACGAAAACAATGATTAGCTGCTGGGATAACTGAAACTAGGATAACATGGATGCTAATGTGCATGTAAACTTGCTTGAGAAAAACACTGGATAAGGATTGGATGATGTCATGAGCTACAGGGATCACACAGTCCCTTGCACGTGCACATGCACGCACGCACACACGCACACACACACACACACACACACACACGGTCACAGGGTATAAACACAACCACACAAGCAGGAGGGAAATTATCTGATTTGCCATATGTGGTCTGTCTATCCATGCCAAGCAATACTGGGATGGACAAAAACAGCTGGCCTCGTATCAAAACCTGCAACCAAACACACACTAGCACTCAGGCCTCCATGTACACACACACACACACACACACACACACACACAGAGAAGTATACACTTATATATGGGATATCTGACGAGGTATACAACACTAGATGGGGATCATTTCAGTCCTGAACATAAAAAAGGTTTACATTCAAACAACCTATGAGATCTACATGTTATGAAAGGATGGTTGTAATAATCGCAACACTTCGTGCTCTATTTGTTATATAAACTTCACACAGTAGGGTACACTTTAGTAGGTGTGACCCTGTGTGTGTCTGTATGTTTAGAAATACTAACTTTGCATTGATGTCCCATTAGGTACTCTGGTAAAACATTACAGAAGAAGCTGCATTCACAAGGGCACAACAATTAATGTGTGTAATGTGGCCATTTGTATAAGCCTGTGCATTAAAGCAACACTATGTAAGATTTTTACTTTGATACAATGTTTCTGAAATCATTTTGACGATACATCACCCTTTGACTGGGTGAATATCACTTCCACCATAGCCTGAGTGGGCCCGCATTTCCCACAGCAGCTCCTTTTATTGGTTAGGAACAGTGAAAAATCTACAACTATGGCGACTATGAAGTTAGTCCCAACAGCCAATCACAGGGCACAACTTTAGCCAGCAACCACTAAGTACTCTGTGATTATCTGTTGAGACCGAGGTCAGAGTCACCATCGTTGTAGTCTTTTCAGTGTTCCAACTGAGAACAAGAAAGTTACATAGTGCTGCTTTAAGAAAAAAATGGCCACACATAATTATAAATCAATCACTACGTAAAGTAACTTACAGTCAGCATCAGCAAGGAAGAGGAAGCTGAGGAGAAGCAGGCCAGGACAGGCAGAGTGCATCATGGGATAAGTCGACACATGCATGCTGTATCAGCCGTGAGCTCACTGCCTCACTGTACAATGGGACGATGGGAACGGGCCCTCACAACCTGGGGAGAGGAGAGAAAGAAATTGCAATCATTGCAGAAGGTCCAAATTAAGGGAGTTTCAGACATTACATTGTCTGGGTGGGCATGCGTGCACACACACACACACACAAACACAGCAACACACACACAGACACACACGCAAACTTGAAGTGTGTGTGTTCCCTCTGGGCCTCACACTCCAGTTATGCAGCTGCCTCTTCCTTTCTCGCTTCATTAGGACCATACAGTCATTGCCAGAGGTGTGTTTTGATGTGTGCACGTGTGTGTGTGTGTGTGTGTGTGTGTGTGTGCGCGTGTACGCGCGCGGGAGAGAGAGAAAGAGGGATAGAGTTCACTAAGTAGCTCATGAATTTCAACTTATGGCAAACATTTAGAATTAAAGCATCAGTCGCTTCTGAAGTTCAAGTTTTTTATCTCAGGGTGAGGGAAGGCCTCTGTTCTCTGCTTTAGTTTTTCACCCGTTATATAATCTACAAAGCAGTCTGTACTTCAATAACGGATTTCTTCCAAATGTACGTCAAAACGGCATAATTTCAGACTGATGAAAAGGAATGACGAGCTTGAAGATGGAGGGGTGGAAGACTAGAGCGAGGGACTGATGGATGATGGGGAGATTAAAGTGGGAGGAGACTAGCTGGTGTTATCTGCTGGCTATGCTGCACACAGAGATGGATCAACATACAGCTCAATGTCTCTATCCGTTCATCCTTAGCTCACATCCTTCCTCAGACTTGGTCCTCACCCACTTTTACCGTTCCAATGCATTAAAACACCCCTTTCCCAAATCCACACATCATTTCTCAGTGATTCTTTTTTCCTGTATTTTATTGTCATTCCGTTACTCTTCCTCAAATTGTTCTGCTTTCTAACAGATCTTTTTTTTTTTTTCCTTCTTCTTTTCATGGTTCTTTTACCCCCCTAACAATCTTTCTGGAGTTCTGCAGTGGCTGGTGTAAGTATGTGGCATTAGGAGAGACAGGCATCAGTCTGTGTGTCAGAAATCTCACAGCTCCAATCACATGACACAATGAGACACGGCAGATCACTGCTGCTGTCCAGAAAATAGCAGTGTTGGATAACAGACATTGAAAGTGAGCAGAGAAAAGAGAGTAGCTCGGTGGGTTCACTCTGTACACCCACAAGCACAAGCATATGGGGTAGTTCATGCATATTTTGAAGCCTCTTTTTTCCCAGTCCTTCCTATGTTAACATTGACTGCAAGTGCCTGTGCTGGATTGCCAGTGTGCATGCATCTCTGCATCGGCACATGCTTGCAGTTGTGTGGTCCTGTGCGGAATTCAGTTGAGTGGGTTTGTGCATGTGTGCTTTTCAAAACTGGACAGATTCATCAGCAGCGGCAGCAGCAGTCTTAATCCCCTCCACTCCTGAACAAGCCATCTGATTAAAAAAAGACAAGGGAGGTGGGGGTGGAAGAACACTGGAACCCTGAGCTCTTAGCATCCCTGCAGCTAAGGCAGCAAACAACTAAACCAACGCTGGATTTTCCAATTGGCTTGGTTTGAAACAATTGCTTTGGGATAACCTAGATCTCTCTCTGGCCAAATTTAAGGCCTGCACTGTTTTACACCACTACTACTACAGTGGCTATCTGACCATACATATACAGTGTAACACAGTGTTTTTAATCCAGGGTGCCCTGGTATGTTCAGGATTTCATTGGCCCAAAAAATGCAAATAATTTGCCATTGTTATGCATGGGTGTACTGTCTACAGAATCCATGCACAACAACTGGAAATTATTTGCATTTTCTTTTGACCAATAAAGAAGTAAATATATTGACATTTTATTCAAGTGAAGGTGGAGGAGATCAGCAAATGTTTTAGAGGTTCACTCGCAGTGATGTGGACTGGCTCAATAATGCATTTACAACCCTCAGCGGGAACCTATTCTCTTCATTTCACAGCTTTTCTCTTGGTTGCACTAGTTCTAGTAGTGTATATATGTTGAGTTTTTGTCCAATCATATTTCAGCCATCATGTGTTGCTGGGGTCAAAGAACTCTGCCTTGAGGTCTTCAGGAATGAAGACTATAGGTGTCGATAGCTGAAACTAAATGGTAATGAAGACTGTGGTGTTAACCAATCAGATTTCAAGTTTCCACACAGGGGCAAGCTAGCAGGCATCATCATTTTCACACCCTTTGATTGGATGGTCATGGTTACGTGTCCACTGGTCCGGATGCGGTTGAGTGCAGACATGAGGCGTTCAGAAAATAAGGAGTGACAAAAAAATAATTGACATTGTGGAAAACCAACAGTCAAAGAGCTCTCTTCCAGGGGAAAGACTCTCATTGGTTCTGCTGCTGAGAACACAAAGGCTACACCTGATTGGTTGACATAAGCAGCTGTGGGCAGCTTTTCACCGGATTTCAGCTGCCGGACAAGACGGCAACTCATGAGTAAACTTGGTCTGATATCTTTAAAACAAAGCACTGAAAAGTGTTTCTAACACATGAGGCAACAAATAGTAGGTACAGTTAATGAATCCGTTGTTATCTGACATCAACCGCTGGTTTAAACATCTGTCATGATTGCTAAAGTTTTTTTTTTTTTAAAAAAACTTTATTGGGAACATTATAAATTACATTGCTACAGCTAATGCTAAGAAACATATAAAACAAAAATTAAAAAGATACAGAAAGCTGAAAAAATATACATAAAAAATTAAAGTTTTTATCTTTTTATTTATTTTGTGTATGTGAATGATAAAGTGATTTCAGTGTAAGATTCAAGATGGTGGCTGCCAGAAGCCAAGGTAAACAGAGCTGTTTTAATAAAAATATTCTTGTTCCTATTTCACATATGGCAGGGGTGTCCAATCCTGTGCCATGGAGGGCCAAGACCCTGCAGGCTTTACCTCCAACCAGTGTTTTCAACAGCAGATTCCACTGAATTTCTGCTCACTGATTGCTTATCAGTAAAAACACCTGCTGAAGAGACTGGATAGAAGAGAAAACCTGCAGGGTCTTGGCCCTCCATAGCAGATGATTGGACACCCCTGACATAGGGGAATGGTTGATGCAACACCTAGCGATAAGGACAACTTTGCTTTAAAAATGGACCCCCCCCCTCCCGTGGAATATGGACCTCCCAAACAATTTGGTATACAAACACAATCACACACACACACGTGTGTGTGTGTACAGTATGTATGCGCGCGCGCGTGCGCACACACACACACACAACTACATATATATTATATATATATTCATTCATTCATATTCTTCTGCTTAATCCTTTTCGGGTTGCGGGGGGGCTGGAGCCTATTCCAGCAACTTTGGGCGAGAGGCAGGCTACACCCTGGACAGATGGCCAGTCCATGGCAGGCCCAACACAGAGAGACAGACAACCATTCACTCTCACAGTCATACCTAAGGACAATTTAGAATCCCCAGTTTTGATGCCAATTAACCTAACTTGCATGTTTTTGGCATGTGGGAGAAAGCCCGGAGTAAACCCACGCAGACATGGGGAGAACATGCAAACTCCACACAGATCACTGTTGGTCGGGGCTGGGATCAAACCTAGGATCCCCTGGCCAAGGGTGGGTTGCTGTGCTGCCGCAGAGCTAACCACTCCGCCACCATGCTGCCCATTATATACACACACATATATGTACATACATATTAACAGACTTGAAAAATCTTTCATCCTCTAAGACCAGTCCTTACAAAGACCTACAGTTTAACATCACGTAACATAAATAGAAAATGAAGAAATGCCTCAAAATCTCCATCTATGAAAATTTTTATTCATATTTTTCTAAATCAGAGCCCATTAACATAACCTCTTTAAAGCCTGTGGAAAGTTACATGTCATGATGATTACATGTTAATTACTGGCTCAAAATGTTTGGGTTGATTGTTGAGAAATATAGCCTTGTTTGATGTGGTGGTGGTGGTGGGGGGGTCCATATTGTATATGACGCCGGCAGTCTGACTCCATTCAGAGCTCCCTCAAAACTCCTGCTGCACAGAGATCAGTGATTTTGGACTAACAATAAACTCTTGGAACCGATGCAAGGAAGAAATTTAAAACTACTATTGAAGTATTGCTAGTCGTCAATACTCCCCCCCCCAAAAAAAACAAAACAAAAACAACAAAACCCTGGTCAGCATCTGAGTAAGAAATTGGAACTTTGCACCTTACAAGGTTCCTTGTTGGGAGGATGTGTTTGGTAGATTTGTAACTAGGACACACTGATTGGGAAATTATGAGCCGATACAATGTTTTAAATAATAAGGTGGCTGAGCTGATACTGATTTTTTTTTTTCTATTCCAGCTTCACTGTCAGGGAAACAAAGAAATATGCCCCCCACACACACACACCCATCCATCTTCTTCTGCTTAATCCTTTTCGGGTCGTGGGGGGGCTGGATCCTATCCCAGCATCTTTGGGCGAGAGGCAGGGTACACCCTGGACAGATCACCAGTCCATCGCAGGGCCAACACAGAGAAGACAGACAACCATTCACTCTCACAGTCATACCTAAGGACAATTTAGAATATCAGCCAATACCACTGTTAAACCACTATGTTTGTGCACACCTATGGACCACCAGTGTCTCCCTCGGCAGTCACTCTACTCACAGTTATGCGAGGGCAAACGCAATCAGGGTAGACCAAGGCTCAGCTTTAAAGACACTGTAAAAAGAAACTTGAAGAAGTTGGACACAGACAGGAGTTCCTGGCAGTGGAAGGTTAAGGACAGAGCTGTGTGGAGGAATCTGATCAGACCTAAATGAAACAGTCATTGTCGCCCACGACAGACTGCTATGATGATGATGATGATGATTAAAAACATAACATTTTAGAAAATAAAAGAACTTACTAGTCTGGGAGCTTGAATATACTGCCTATGACCTAGTCTTTAATTACAGAGGAGACAGCAGATATCTGGATCAAGACTTCCTGTTACTTCCATCTCATCATTTATGACTGATATGTCTTTCACAAAGATTGTTTTAAGATGACATTTTGGCAAATTGGTATCTTTGTTTTCCCCGCAACAACTAAACTTGATTTGTCTGAGGATCACAATCAGAAAGTTTCCTAGAGAAAAAAAAATTATGGCCACAGATTCTGTTTATGGTGGAGTTGTTTGTGGCAGCGCCTCGCATGGCAGCAACCCCTCTGATTCTACGTGTGATTAACACTGCAGATAGGAGAAATGTAATTTCGTTCTACTGTACACAATTGGCTGTATGGACTGAATGACAATAGAGATGGCTTCTTCTTCTTCTTCTTCTTCTTTATGAAGATTAAATCAAAGACCGTATTCTGTACTGATGCAAACCTGCAGTATATGCATATCAAATATGAACTTTTTTTGTCTTTCGACTGCTCCCTTTCGGGGTCGCCACAGCGTATCAACACCTTATAACGTGATGATTTGCATGTCGATTTGGCAAGGATTTTTACGCCAGATCCCTTTCCTGATGCAACCCTGCCCATTTATCCGGGCCTGGGACGGGCACAGGGAGTACACTGGCGTGTGCACCCCTTATGTCTGGGCAAACTTCCCTTCCCCCATTCCACTACCAAGCTATAAGGTGGGAAGTACCATTTTTATATGGCCTTTGGTATGACCTGGCTGGGGCTTGAACCCATGACCTCCTGGCTGTGAGGTGGATGTTCGACCTCTAGGCCACCACTTCGGTATAATCAAATATAAACTACTCCAGAATTAATAATAATGAAATAAGGAAAAGGTAGAATGTGTGTGGCCACTAATCATCCCAGCTTATTCAGTGTCACTGGAAAAGCCTGCATTATTTAGTATCTCACTTCACAGCATGTCACGTTAATTAAAGAGCTGAGATAACTCAGGGGGGATTGAGGAGGTGGCACCGATGAAGGGCAGATAAAAGGATATAAATACAGAGTGGAGAGAGGCAGAGTGGTGAAAAAGGTGTGCGGATGAAGGAGAAATGGAAGCAGAGGTGTAAACAGACAAGAAAAGAAACACAATACAAAACAGAGATAACCTCAGCCAAAAATACACTCTCAAAACCCCCACACTCATAGAAACACAGTCAGGTAGTCACCGGATTGTAATCTAGGTTGCTGTTGTTGATAGTATTACCGAGGGCCTTACAGGAAGCTCCTCTCTGCGCCTGGGCTTCTGCTGCTGTTGCTACTGTGGATCACAGTCGGCTCTAAGCCACTCGCTTACATTAGTCCCCATCACTCAATTATACACTGTCTGTCTGCCTAGGCCTGCAGCTATCTGTTACACTTATCGCTGGAATAGATTCTGACAGAACAAAGACTAAGTCCAAGAGTGGCAGACTGGCTTATGTTTTTCCACAGGACAGACAGAATCACATAGATAACATAATTATGGTGAAAAAATAGACCAAGGCCCTTATTTAAGTGGTGCAAAACAGAAAAAGAGTAAAAATCAAAAATACCCCTTTACATTAAATAACTATTTATAAAATCAGATATCTTTTTTGTCCTATTTATAGGGTAATTTTTATTCACTTGTCAAGTTATTTCTTATTCCCCTACATTATTATCTTGTTGCTACAGGGCCAATTTATTGCACAGACAATTCATTATGAGACTGGGATGAAAGTTGAGAGACAGGGAAGTAAAAAGGGGAAAGAACAAATTAAAAATGAGAATGTGCTCCAAAAATGGAAAGGAAAGAAAAAGAAAGTGTGGGTGTATGAAGGGAGAGAGAAGGCGGACTACAAAGCGAGAGCGTAGTACAGCTGGAAGGGATGTTGAGAGAGACACAGAGACAAAAGATAGATCCTAAAAAGCATAGCTTAAGGTAAACCGTGTGCCACAGTACAGAAAATCCTAATTTGATTTGATATTCCAAAACCTGAGCCACCAAATGCAATTAGACATACTCATTAACTTATTCTATTTGCCCTGTTCAAAAAGTGTCACCCTGATAAAAATGTCACTGGAGAGACATTCGGTATTTGTTGCATCACAGCACAAGAAAAAAATGGGATAAGCCAAGTGTGAAAACAAGGCTTGTGTCATCTTTGGTTTTCATTAAATGTTTCAAGGTCTTTGGAGCTTTCTTAAAACATTCACACTGGTTAGAACATGACAGGCAGTTCACACACTGAAAACAACTGTACGGTTTATTTGGGCTGAGCTCTCCTCCATTTGTTCAGTGAATTTTCACCAGCAAAACCTGCTTATCTGTCTACCCTCCTACCCAATTGTCCATTATAAAGGTACATTATCCATTTCAAAACATACCCTGATCTGTTACCTGCCTATCTCACAGAGTCATGAATGCTGATGAATGTAGCAATTTTGGGTTTTTGTCAGGGCTCGTCAGGGTTTGTAAAAGGTTGTCGAACAGGTTGCAAACAGTTTTTAAGGTCCCCCCAAAATTTCTCGTTAAATCTTTTTGGCGAAAGTATTTTGCCACAAACAGAGGGAAATGTTTGCAAAACAGTTTTAAGTGTTTGCAAATGGCTGTAACACGTTTGCAAATGGTTGTAACACATGTCGTTACAGTTCTTTTTGGTTCACCAAGCAGTGAACACAAATCACTACACAGTCTGACTGATAGTTTGGGGTTTTATTATGTGAGTAACTCTGAACAAAATTTACATGTCTCCCAGTCCATGGCTTCTTAAATATGTGTGTTTTGTTTTCTGAAGTCTGGAATGTATTAAAATAAAACACAGTATTGCAGAGCATTTATTCCTTCAACTGCCACCTGCTGCCATTTAGAACAGAGCTAACCACTGCTATGACCATATAAAGAATGATGTCCATATTAGGAGTGTTTCAAGGGGATGTTTGCACAGTTTTGTTGTTGTTTTACACCTAATATTACACTGTACATCCTGATCTGAGAGGGACAATGAGAGAGAAGAGGGAGAGGAATCACCATTTTATTCACCAGATAGCAACAAACAAACATAAATAGAGAAAAAAAAAAAACTTGAAACAGTCTCCAAGCCTGAACCTCCACAACAAAAATATAACTGTCCGCTGAGACATTTGCTATGTCCACTGCAGGTAGTGCTACTAAACAGATATTATTTTGTCAATACAACTGATTTAGTATAGATGTAAACAAATGAAATTACCCTTGTGAAATAATAATTCTAGTCCCAACAGCGCAACCACCCGATGCCGGATGCTGTCCTTCAGCACCACACCCCCGGTCTCTGTGAGACTTTTTAGGCCTGTACCATCTACAGGTAGAATAATTGTAAAGTATCCTATGACCACTATTATAAACACAAACATAAAGCTAGCAAAGCCTGAAACAATAATATCAATCCAATAAATCTCAACAGAATCAAAAGAAACAGCTCTCCCAATAAGCGCTCACACACTGTCATAAATCTGCCCTTTAAAGGGCTGAAGAAGGACACCAAGTGCACGCTAAGGTTTGGCACATTTATTAACAGAATGGGTAAACCAAAAATATACACAGAACACAATCCACATAAAACACAAAAGTGCTGGAGGATGCGGGGCTCAATATACAGGGGGAGAGAAGCCTGGGAACTTCGGGCCAAGGGGCGGAATGCAGCTAGAGCACTCCCGAAGACAGCGGGGCTTACGGCTGGAAATAGAGGGAAAAATTGATCTGGATGAAGCTCTCCTCTCTCCTCGAGAGCGACGCACCAAAACACTCAGAGCACGGCTGTAGCAAATGGCTGTGTAACCATGAAGTAGGACACGACAATGGGAAACAGTTGTCGTGCCCTATAAATACTGTGCTAGATGTTAAGCAGGTGTGGATACATGAGTGGAGAAAGTAATCAAAATAACAAGTGAAAGCTGTGCAATCCCCAAAGCAAAGTTTGACAACCGGAAGCTGCACAGTACTGTCAAAATAAAAGTACAGACCGGAACACAAAACAGAACAAAAATAAGATACAAAATGAAACTAAACAAACAGGACAATAAGGACATGGCTAAGAATATAAACCCCTAATCAAACGGCGACCAAATACAACAGATAACAATAAATAAGGAGATAAACAGAAACAGACTGACTACTAACAGGAGACTGAGCACGGTCCCACCCATGCCCAGGATCATAACAGAGCCCCTTCCTCAAGGGGTGGAACCCAGACACCCCAGGACGACATCACAAGAAAAAGAACCCCCACACACAAGGAAGACCCCCCCCCAACAAGAGAAACAACCCACCCTGGGGGGGGGGGGACCCAGGCACGGAGGGACAGAGACAAAACAAAAAAACCCAAAAGAAAACACTCATGGCCCACACCCTGACACAGATACAATGGCTAGCTATGGCAGCTCAGGAGGTCTCCCAGCGTCCCAAAACCGCCGTAGCTTCAGGTGGGGTAAATCGGGTGGCCTCCTCGCACTCCACAGCCACCACAGCAGGAGGAATAGTCCCTCAGGTGGTCTCCCAGCGTCCCAGAACCACCGATGCTTGAGGTGGAGTAAATCGGGTGGCCTCCCCACATTCCACAGCCACCACAGTGGGAGGAGCAGTCCCTCGGGCAGCCTCCCAGCATCCCTGAGCCAGCGAGCCGTGGCACACCATGCCCCCCACCCCCCGGGGGCATTAGCTGGACCAAATGCCTCCCGATGGACTCAGATGGGGGTGAGGAACCCATGGCAAGCTCAGGTGTAGACGGAGGAACCCCAACAGTCTCGGGCTGAGGAGTGGCACCTGCGGAGGCCTCGGGCTGAAGTGGGGCACGCACGGAGGCCCCAGGCTGAGGTGCGGCACCCACAGTGGCCTTGGGCTGAGGCGGGGCACCCACAGTGGCCCCAGGCCGGGGCATAGCACCCACGGTGGCCCCGGGCCAGAGCGTAGCACCCATGGCGGCCCTGGGCTGGAGCGTGGCACCCACAGAGACCTCAGACGGAGGGGGAGCAGCACCCACAGAGGCCCCAGACTGGGCCACTGCACCCATGGGGGCCCCGGACTGGGACGTCGCACCCACGGAGACCTCAGGCGGAGAGGAGGGACCTACGGTGACCTTGGGAGAGGGCTCAGACACACATAACACAGACACTGGGTCAGAGTCACTGGCAGCAGTGGAGCCCCGTGAGGAGGCCTCAGGTGCCACGGATGGCTGCATCTGGTCCTCCCTATCAAGAGCCAGGCAGGCTCTCTCAAGGATAGATAAAGTAAACACAAAAGAGAGAACTTTCCTGAGCTCGAGCTCCACCACCGTCCAGGACTCCGGCGATCCAGGCTGGGGCATCTTGGTATTCACCACCTGGGTGTCCACACCAGACACAGCCATCTCAAGAGAAGAAGAAGCTGGACCCACGGATACCTCTGGCAAAGAAGCGGGAACCACAGAGACCCCAGGTGATGATGGAGGACCTGTGGTGACCGACGGTGCTGACTCCCAAGCCACTGGATCCAGGGGACACTCATCTGTAGGCTCAGGAGCTGGGGTACAGGTGGCGCTCTCCTCCCATCCAGGGTGTGGCTGCAGGGCTGGAGTCGGAATCTCCAGGGCTATGGGCTCCTCTGTCATCCGGTGGCTGCCACCCAGGACCGGCGAATACTCGGAAACAGAAGGAGAGACGGGAGAAGGAGAAGTAGTACATGCAGCAGCAGCAGAGAGGGAGAGCTCAGCCAAACTGCAGGGGTGCAGCCAAGCCTCCCCACAGGGAATTAGGCAAGGTAATTCATCATTAGGTGTAAAAGAATGAGAAATTCCTTGCCTTAATTCCCGAGCTGTGATGGTCGCTGCTGCTGGCGTCCCCGGAGATTTCCTCCTGATCTGTGTAGTGGACGGGGGCACCAACACCGTGGCAGGAAGAGCTGGCCCTGCAGACCTGGTGACGACAGCAGTGTTCATAGCTGCGGTGGAGGAGTCCTTCTGGCGCACAGCAGCTGGACGGTGGCAAGAGGCTGGGCAAGTCTGCTCCTGAGGATGTTCTACCGTTGGCTCTGGAACAGACGGTGGATGACGAGGAGGCGAAATGGGCTCCCGGCAAGGCCGGTGAGGTGCTAGGGTCCAGGGACGTCTCCTCATCTGCTCCGCCCTGGGTGCCTGTGACAGCAGGTCTCCCACCAGGCTGCCGGGGTCCGTTTGGAAGGCTGAGATGGTATATAGTAACCCCGCATACCTGGGGTATCTCCCTATCCCAGGGTGCGCCTCCACAATGGTTGCAGCTGCCTCCATGTTCCGGCGAACCTCCTCCAGCAAGTGGGAGAATGTTGCGCCCACAAACTCCTGGGCAAAGTCCGCCGCCCACAGTTCATCAACAGTGGGACCACTCGCTCCAGATTTTCTTTGGTTAGCGGGGCCCCGGCGCACTGGTGGCATAACGAACGTGCGCGTACTACCAAGAAAACAAGGGGGAGAAGGGAAAAATAAGATAAGATAAGATAAGATAAGATAAGATAAGATAAGCCTTTATTAGTCCCACAACGGGGAAATTCCAGGATTGCAACAGCACAGGGATAGCAACACTCAGAGCAACAATCAGAAGGCAAGAAAAAAAACAAGCAAGCAAGAGCAGCTAATATACATATGTACATATTACTATAAAATATATATATATACACACACACAGACACACAGTGCAGAGCATTGTAGCTGGATGGAATAAATATATGAATATATGAACACACAGTGCAGAGCATTGTAGCTAGATGGAATAAATATGTAAAAATATAAACACCCACAGTACGGAGCATTGCAGCTAGGTGGAATAAATATGCAAGTATATAAACACACACAGTGCGGAGCAATGTAGCTAGATGGAATAATATGTAGATATATAAAAACAGTGCGGAGCATTGTAGCTAGATGGAATAAATATATAGATATATAAATATAAACACACCCAGTGCTGAGCATTGTAGCTAGATGGAATAAATATATAGATATATAAATATAAACACACCCAGTGCAGAGCATTGTAGCTAGATGGAATAAATATGTAAATATATAAACACACACAGTGCAGAGCATTGTTGCTAGGTGGGATGAAACAGCATAACCGTCTATTTAGTTATCCTACATGGTATGATTATGTGCCCATACATATTCTCACCCTCCATAGCGACCGGTATGTTCCTAGTTGTATGCCGGAGAGGACCATTGTGTAAGTCTATTGCATCTTTTGCATTCAGAAAAAACTATTAGTTTGTTACGTCTTTTTGCTATCTCTGCGAGCAGCCCTGCTTAGGTTGTACAGTCTGACAGCCGTTGGTAGGAAGGACCTACGAAACCTCTCGGTTGTGCACCTGGGATGATGTAGTCTGCTGCTCAATGAGCTCCTCAGTGCATCCAGTATGTCCTGCATAGGGTGGAACTCGGACTCCAGCAGAGATGACAGTTTAGCCACCGTCCTTCTCTCTCCTATCTCCTCCATCGGATCAAGGCGTTGCCCCAGGACAGAGCTAGCTTTCTTAATCAGTTTGTTCAGTCTCTTCCTATCGGCTGCAGTAATGCCACTGCCCCAGCAGACCACTCCAAAAGTGATGGCTGATGCCACCACCGTGTCATAGAATGACTTCAGCAGCGCCCCTTGTACACCAAAAGACCTGAGTCTCCTCAGCAGGAACAGCCTGCGCTGTCCCTTCTTGTAGAGTGCGTCAGTATTGTGTGACCAGTCTAGTTTATTGTTCAGATGAATACCCAGGTACTTGTAGGATGTCACCATCTCGATGTCTGTTCCCTGTATATTTACTGGTGCTGTGAGGGGCTGCCCATGCCTGCGGCAGTCCACCACCAGCTCCTTAGTTTTCCTCGCGTTGATCTGGAGGCAGTTCCGATGGCACCAGTCCACAAAGTCCTGGATAAGCCCTCTGTACTCAGCTTCATCTCCGTTGGAGATGAGACCAACGATCGCAGAGTCATCAGAGAACTTCTGTAGATGGCAATGTGTTGTGTTGTGTGAGAAGTCCGCAGTATAAAGAGTGAACAGGAAGGGAGCCAGCACCGTTCCCTGGGGGGCCCCCGTGCTACTGATGATCGTGTCGGAAACACAGTCCCGGGTTCTCACAATGATTATGAAAAAAAAAAAACCGCCAGAAACTACAGCGGCTGGTGTCCACTGTCGGTCGTGTCCTTCTGTCATGAATCTGCCCTTTAAAAGGCTGAGGAAGGACACCAAGTGCACGCTGAGATTTGGCACATTTATTAACAGAACGGGTAAACCAAAAATACACACAGAACACAATCCACATAAAAACAAAAGTGCTGGAGGACAGCGGGGCTCAACGTCCAGGGGGAGAGAAGCCTGGGAACGCCGGGCCAAGGGGTAGAATCCAGCCTGAGCACTCCTGAAGGCAGCAGAGCTCATGGCGGGAAATAGAGGAAAAAACTGACCTGGACGGAGCTCTCCTCTCTCCTCGAGAGCGAAGCACCAAAACACTCAGAGCATGGCTGTGCATCTGAGGACGGCTGTAGCGAATGGCTGTGTAACCATGAAGTGGGACACGATAATGGGAAACAGTTCACTGTTGCTAATGCCTCAGTAACAGGGATGGCAACAGGAAATTCTGATTTCAGCTGAAATCTAATTGGTCGACTGACTTATGGGGGGGCCGGGGGGGCGCAGCCCCCCTGAAGCTGGGAGGTTTTCAGTAAAACAGAAGTAATTTAGACTGAAAAAAATGATTAAAAAAATGAAATACTAGACTTGGATAAATCATTAAATTTAATGAAAAGTTAACTTACTTTTTCTTCAATGTTGTCTCACTGTCTTTAGTCCAACATATTTAACAGTTCTATTAGAGTTTATTACACTATTTACACTGGTCACCAAGTCACTTCTAATGTGAAACTTTCTTCCTTTTGGCAGCAAGCTGTGTCAGTCTCTGAACTTTGAACTTCATCTCCTTTTCTGGTTTCTTCAGAAACTGTCCGAGTGTTTCTGTTACCTCATTGAACTTTGAGCCAATTTTCACCTTTACTGTCACTTCGCTCCCCGAAGCTCCTGGGTTTTTATGATTTTTAAGTACCAGAACTGTGCTTACATGACATAAAACAAACAGCTGAATGCCACTTATTACTGTATAATATTGACTTATGTTCCAAGAAGATAGCATTCCTAAACTAGAAAAGCACTCAGAGTGCATCCCTCTGCCAAGGCTCCTTCCGTTTGTCATGGATCAACTCCAAAATGTAATGGGTTTGTGTGTAGGCCTATAGCCACTTGTGGTGAAAATTGCATCAAAGTCTGTCCATCAGTTTTGGAGTAGTGTTGCTAACACACTGTGAGAAGATAAGCGCCTTGGCTGAGGTATGCATTCTCAGATCATCACCAAAATATAATGGGTTCCTCTCTAGCCCAAGAACCACCTCTGGTGAAAATTTTATCCAAGTCCATCCAGTAGTTTTTGTGTAATCCTGCTGCACAAATACAAAAAAGCCCTTGGTGGAGGTATGCACTCTCAGATCATCACCAAAATCTAATCATCTGTTCCCCGTGCCATTGCACACCTTTCCTGAAAATTTCATGAAAATCCATCCATAACTTTTCCTTGCTAACAAACAGACAGACAGACAAACCAACGCCGATGAAAACATAGCCTCCTTGGCGGAGGTAAATATTCCAACAAGCATTATCCATCACATGCTTTAACACTTGATCAAATCAAAATCAGTTAATTTTATCTATTCCATAATAGAAATAAAATTCCAACATACCATTACTTTTTATAATTTCAGCATTCATTTCAGATCACCAGTTTCAATCTCCATTGAGTCTTGAGCAGCTCATTTTCCTCCCCCGCGCAGCCCAGCTCATACAGCCTTGTACGCTGCACTCAAACGGAAACCAGCGGACAGAGTCGACTGGACTCCTGAACGGGAGCAGGCGTTCTGAGGTTACCCACAGCGCTCATTACCCACGTCTCGGATATGGGCATAGCGGCCGTCGTGGAGCAATGCGTTGCCGGTTCTTGGCAGCCGCTCACCTTTTTTTTTTAAGCAGGTCTTTGCACGACAGTGAGCGTAAATACAGTGTGTTCGACAGAGAGTTAATGGCTCTCTACCTGGCATACGCAACTTCCGGTTCTGGCTGAAAGGGCGCATCTTCACTGAGTTTGTGGACCACAAGCCGCTAACGTACTTAACGTACATATAATATAAAAATAAAGCGGAATTCGGTGAATTACCGGAAAAATCACATCCCTGAGAACAAGCCGAAATGAATTTTTGACAAAGCATACGAGCCGTTTGATTGGTCCAATCGTTTGCAACTATCCAATCGCAGGGCTATTTACAATACAGCAGAGGCTTGAGTACATCCGGGTTATCGCGAGACTTCGGGGAAGCGCCGAGCGCGTATGTTTTGTTTTTTCCAAACTTTATTGAGAACAAGGTAAAGGTACAAAATTATGACATGGATGATGATAAAATCGGCGGAAATCCGCGGATCGGCGGAAAATTGCCATCCCTGCAGTAAGGAAAGTAGCTACTGGCTGTCCTAAAAGTCGCTAGAAGCCGCTAAATGACGTCATTGCCTAATTTGCATAATTGGTCATTTGTATGTAATTGTAATGGGTGCTGTAGGACAGAAGAATAATGTCGTGGGAGAGGCAAAAAGTGAGTAAAAACACTCTAAATATGTTTAGAACTACAAACGAACTTTCTTCTCTTGATTCTTGGTTTGTTTGTTTTAATTTGCCATTTAAATAGGCCATCACTTCTGTATCATCTCCAATAAACGGATTCAACCAGCCTTTGAAATCAGGGTTTGATTCCCACTCCTTTCTGTATTTTTGAGTGTACAGTTTAGACTGCGACATGACGAACTAGCTGCTAGATGTTTAGCTTATGACGCACACGCACACACACACACACACAGTGGATGAAGTGAGTACATGATTGAGGCTGTTAGTCAAGTGCAGTGATTTATTAGTGTGACACTGACAGTGAAGAAACATTTACATCGATGGGGGGGTTGTGCAGGTGCAATTCATTTGCCGTCTGGACGTGAGTGGCATGGGCGTGGGTCTCCTCTCTGACTGAAACTAACTGCTGCACGAGGCTACTGTGAGACTGACTGCTTGTGAGTGCTTTGGGATGGGGAGAAGCTCACGGTAGCACCCGCTGCTTGTTGAGGATAGTAACTGCAGAGCAATAGTGCTTTCACGTCAGCAGTCATTGTGGCTAATGATCTTCCAAAGTTAGCCTTTTCACTAGCCACAATTTTGTAGTTGGAAAATTATGTTTAATATGATCAAATTTGATTATCACATGTTAAAATGTAGTTGAATTAAATGTACAATCTTTTTAATGCAATGGTCCTTATACATACATAAAAATAGCAAGAGAAACACTGTCTAAGTAGTTATTAACAGCAGTAAATACTGTAAAACAGTTGAGAAAAATACTTGCAATATGAGAGTGAAGTACAGGTAGATTTGGGATCCGTCCCAATTCTCATTTCTACCCCATCCCCTTGGCCCTTGAAATGAAGGGCCCCATGTTCTCATCAGAAAAAAGAAAAAAAGAAAACTGATGAGAAAAAAGTCTCATCTTACAGAGAAAAAAATGTCTCAGATTTACAAACTATTCTAATCAGTAGGAAGGCAGAAATTTACGAGAAATAAAGCTGTAAATTCACAGAGAAAATTTTGGACCCCCTGGTGGGCCGTTTTTGGCCCATGGGCCATATGTTTGACACCCCTGGACAAGCCTATTAAAAGTACAGAGAGGATTTACTTTCATGAAATAGTTGCATATCACAACAGCATGTAATTGAATAAGATAAAATAAAAGAAAGCAGATGAATGAAAGGTCACCTTAGAAGAAGCTCCAGTTGTTCTTTACAGCAACAAATCACAGTCACTTTTTCTCTGTGTGGTAAGAAAACTTAATTTGCACAACTGCGGACATTAAATGTGAGAGTCTTGCTCTATAAATACTCACGTTTAGCTACAGAGGTAGGAGCTGATGTTGGGGGCTACTCACCGCTCGGACACAGCATTTCTTCTGGGTTGCGGTGTGAACTGGGGCAGGACAGTAGACCAACCAGCGAAGCAGCCTCTCTGTGTAAAGCAGACGGGGGTCCAGCTGACAGTGGACTAACGAACACACACTATGTGCAGATAGTGCTTCTTGGAATTGTAGTTTTGTAGTCTCACATTACAGATAGGTTTTATTTTAGATGTGGTCTAAGGAAACTACAACCCGCCAAGCCAAGCTCATCAGAGTCTACAAAACACCAGAAAGTTTCTAATAACACCAGAAAAAGTCACTAGATTTGTCGCTAGTCCCTTTTAACAGAAAAAGCTGCCAAGAGGGTTTGAAAAGTCGCCAGATTTAGCGAGAAAGTCCCCAAGTTGGCAACACTGAAACAGTTGTCATGCCCTACAAATACTGTGCTAGATGTTAAGCAGGTGTGGATACATGAGTGGAGAAAGTAATCAAAATAACAAGTGACAGCTGTGCCACCCCCGAAGCAAAGTTTGACAGCCGGAAGCTGCACAGCACTGTCAAAATAAAAGTACAGACTGGAACACAGAACAGAACAAGAATAAGATACAAAATGAAACTATAAACAAACAGGACAATAAGGACAAGGCTAAGAATATAAATCCCTAATCAAACGGCGACCAAATACAACAGATAACAATAAATAAGGAGAAAAAGCAAACGGAAACAGACTGACTACTAACAGGAGACTGGGCACGGCCCCATCCGTGCCCAGGACCATGACACACACTATCTCCAGATGAAGGTAGGGCTCCCTATATTTACATGCTGAGTTACAAAAAAAATACTATGTATATATTTAGCCTAAGTGTGTGCAGTCTATCTTTGTGTTTTGCAGTCTGGAGCTCATGTGAGTAAGGCTGAGGTGGGAAGCTTTTGGCCCAGCTGTGGTCATAGGTTTCGGCCTGTGTGCCACAGTAAATACCAGGTTAAGCCAGGCAGAGTTATATTGCGTTTTGAGTTCATATATTTTGTTATTATTACCTCCGCCAAGGAGGTAATGTTTTTACCGGGGTTTGTCTGTTTGTCTGTCTGTGTCTGTTTGTCTGTCTGTCTGTCTGTTACCAACATAACTCAAAAAGTTATGAACAGATTTTGACCAAATTTTCAGGAAAGGTGTCTAATGGCACGGGGAACAGATGATTAGATTTTGGTGATGATCTGAGAGTGCATACCTCCACCAAGGGCTTTGTTTGTATTTGTGCAGCAGGATTACACAAAAACTATTGCATAGATTTGGATGAAATTTTCACCAGAGGTGGTTCTTGGGCTACAGACAAAACCCATTATATATTTTGGTGATGATCTGAGAATGCATACCTCAGTCAAGGCTCTTATCTTCTCACAGTGTGTTAGCAACAATACTCCAAAAGTTATGAATGCATTTTGATGAAATTTTCAGGAAAGGTGTGTAATGGCACGGGACAGATGATTAGATTTTGGTGATGATCTGAGTGTGCATGCCTCCACCAAGGGCTTTGTTTGTATTTGTGCAGCAGGATTACACAAAAACTACTGCATGCATTTGGATGAAATTTTCACCAGAGGTGGTTCTTGGGCTATAGAGGAACCCATTATATTTTGGTGATGATCTGAGAATGCATACCTCACCCAAGGCTCTTATCTTCTCACAGTGTGTTAGCAACAATACTCCAAAACTGATGGACAGACTTTGATGCAATTTTCACCACAACTGGCTATAGGCCTATACACAAACCCATTACATTTTGGAGGTGATCCATGAGAAACGGAAGGAGCCTTGGTGGAGGTATGCGCTCTATGAGTGCTTTTCTAGTTATTATTAGAGATTTTACACTACCGTTCAAAAGTTTGGGGTCACCCAGACAATTATTTTGTGTTTTCCATGAAAAGTCACACTTATTTTCCACCATGAGTTGTAAAATGAATAGAAAATATAGTCAAGACATTGACAAGGTTAGAAATAATGATTTGTATTTGAAATAATACATTTTTCCTTCAAACTTTGCTTTCGTCAAAGAATCCTCCATTTACAGCAATTGCAGCATTGCAGACCTAACATGATTGCACAAGGGTTTTCTAATCATCCATTAGCCTTCTGACACAATGAGCAAACACATTGTACCATTAGAACACTGGAGTGATAGTTGCTGGAAATGGGCCTCTATACACCTATGTAGATATTGCACCAAAAACCAGACATTTGCAGCTAGAATAGTCATTTACCACATTAGCAATGTATAGAGTGTATTTCTGATTAGTTTAACGTTATCTTCATTGAAAAAAAGTGCTTTTCTTTCAAAAATAAGGACATTTCTAAGTGACCTCAAACTTTTGAACGGTAGTGTAAATCAGTGCCACTGTACTTGAGAGCCCTGAGCAGGCTGTTACAAACTGCCTTAGCAATCCAGGACTCTTCTTAGGATCCCTGCCGATCCCAGATGAAACGTCTTCTGGATAGTGCATGATCTATGAAAACATGGATGTCATTTAGAAAATTCTCTAGTCTGTCTGCAATGTTACCAAGCACCCCTACTGCTATTGGGGTGATAAGAACTCTCTTCATCTGCCAGATTGTCTTAGTCATTAAGATCAGAACAATATCTCTATATACATATACAAGTCCACTACCTTTAAATGGATTTGTTCTCAGCCTTTATGTTATCACAGTGGGTGATTCTGATTGCAACACATCTTATGATCATTCTACAACTCTTCAAACTAATACCAGAGCTTAAACAATATGAAAACGCTTCTTTGTGATTAACAGAAGAATCTGCAAACACTCAGACAGGCTCATAACAGATAGATAACAAGAAGTAAGTCAGGAAGATTTACATAAATTTGCTCTGAAACAAAACAGTTTTGTAGCACAACAAAGGAAACATAGCTAGAAGTGACTTGAAGCCAGACTGATGTATGCAACAACTGAGCAAATGCGTGCATATAAACTCAAACACATACTGATTACCAGCTATATGTGCCATCCCTCCCAATACAACAAACAGATTTCAGAAAAACAAGAGCACTCTGAGGCGAGTGCAATATCCCATGCCTGTTTTCTTGAAAGAGCCAATATGTCAATGAAGGAAAGCAGCTTTCAACTTTTTCCATACAATTATTGAGGCAGGATCAAATTATGATAAGCCTATCATTCATGAATATACAACCAAAATTATTTTATACAACCTATAGTTGTAGGTCACGATCCTAAGGTGAACCTGTGTAACAAGTTTGGTGACCCTAAAGAGTTTTACTCATTCTATTGTAATAGGGCATAGGGAATACTAACCTACTCGTTCTACAGTAACAGGGCAAATGGAATGCTAACTTTGACCTTTTGACCCCAAACCCATAGTCAAAGGTCAGGGTCACATAGTGAACCTGTGTACCAAGTTTGGTGACCCTAGCCTTACTTGTTCTATAGCAGGGGTCACCAACCTTTTTGAAACCGAGAGCTACTTCATGGGTATCGAGTCATGTGAAGGGCACCAGCTTGACACACTCCTCTAAAATAACAAATTTTGTGTGTGTGTGTGTGTGTATATATATATATATATACACTACCGTTCAAAAGTTTGGGGTCACCCAGACAATTATTTTGTGTTTTCCATGAAAAGTCACACTTATTTACCACCATGAGTTGTAAAATGAATAGAAAATATAGTCAAGACACTGACAATGTTAGAAATAATGATTTGTATTTGAAATAATAATTTTTTCCTTCAAACTTTGCTTTCGTCAAAGAATCCTCCATTTGCAGCAATTACAGCATTGCAGACCTAACATGATTGCACAAGGGTTTTCTAATCATCCATTAGCCTTCTGACACAATGAGCAAACACATTGTACCATTAGAACACTGGAGTGATAGTTGCTGGAAATGGGCCTCTATACACCTATGTAGATATTGCACCAAAAACCAGACATTTGCAGCTATAATAGTCATTTACCACATTAGCAATGTATAGAGTGTATTTCTGATTAGTTTAAAGTTATCTTCATTGAAAAAAAGTGCTTTTCTTTCAAAAATAAGGAAATTTCTAAGTGACCCCAAACTTTTGAATGGTAGTGTATATATATATATATATATATGTATATGTATATATATATATATATATATATATATATATATATATATATATATACACTGTATATATATATATACATAAATAAATAATTATCAATAACTTCGAGTGGGTAACAGACAAGATCAATATTCAACACTTTATTTTTATTAATCTCAGCAATTGTTCAGATGATCCCTTCTACATTTCATAAAAAAATGTCCAGTTTTCACCAGTCCCTTTTAACCATAAAAAACTAAACCCTTTTAATTCATGAACTATGTTGAACCATGTTTGAAAAAGTTATGCAACATTTAAGAAAAATCAACTTTCATATTAAATAAATCTTATCACATTTTTAACTGAACAAATCTGCTGCAATTCTGCTCAAAATCTGTTACATTTAATAAACACACTTTTGTGTGTTCTTCTTCACTGGAATTATATCCATACAGTTCTTGCCAAGAATCATGCTTGAGCAACCAGCACTGTCCTTTCATGAGAAGAAACTAAACAAGCACTGAGAGTGCTTATATGCACGGTGGCGCAGTGGTTAGCACCGCGGCAGCAGTTTACCCTCGGCCGGGGGATCGCGGGGATCGTGGGTTCGATCCCGGCCAACAGTGATCTGTGTGGAGTTTGCATGTTCTGGTGGTGCATGTTCTCGTTTTTCATGCAAAAACATGCAGGCTAGGGAGTTAAGGGGCGCTTGCGCACGCAGCGGCTGGTGGCTTGTTACCGGACTGCAGAACAAATCTACCTACGGGTACAAGATAAGTCCCCCCCCAAAAAAAGAGTGGGTAGTGAAGTGGCGCTTCGCCATCGCCCCGCAAATGAAATACACGCAGCTTCCTTTCACGGTAGTAAAAAAGAACTCTTCCTCCCGCTCACTTTGAAAATGATAAATTTTCTGTCTTTTTTTGCCATGTTTTTGGGCTTGGAAACCGCACTGCGCCCACCATCTTAACTGCCCGCTAGCTAAGCTTACGCTCCACAAGCGCGAAGGTTTTATCATGCGCACAATACTGACCTTTGAACTAGGTCAGAGTTCACCTTAACTTTACGTATAATAAACATATTTTCATTTTTTTTTTATTTTTAAGACATTGTCATTTTAAAATCTATATAAATGCAAGTGTGATTTTAAAAAATATAAAAAATATAAAATAAAAAATAGCGGCAGAAAAAATTACATCTGCAGCTCACTTGCGAGTTGTGCTATTTTTAGAACAGGTCTGCGGGCGACACATGTGGTCCCTGCGGGCGACATGGTGCCCGCGGGCACCGCGTTGGTGACCCCTGTTCTATAGTAATGGTACAAATGGAATATTAACTTTGGCCTTTTCACCCCAACCCCATAGTCAAGTCAGGGTGTAAGCCAGGGGTGGGCAGTGAGGGCCATTCCACTGCAGGTTTTCTATTCCACCCAGTCTCTTCAGCAGGTGTTTGCGCTGATCAGCTTCAAGGATTGCTAATCAGTGAAAACACCTGCTGAAGAGACTGAGTGGAATAGAAAACCTGCAGTGGAATGGCCCTCCATGGCACATGATTGCCCACCCCTGGTGTAAGCCATCCAACATTTGTCTTAGATGCAGCTATGGTATGGATTTGAAAATCCTACATCACTTCTTTCAGTAGTTATTCTGTTTACAAGATTTAGGGAAAAACTGACCTCTGACCATGACTTAAAGGTCTAAAATTCTTGCAAAAATCATCTCATCAGAATCAAATTGCAATATAAACATCTGTGTATATCAAACCCTGGTACCACGTTTCAAAGCATTTGGAACAACACTGTAGGAGGAGTTGATTTCACAAGACAGTTACTGCCTATTAACTGAAGTGAAATAGGACATCATAAGTCAGGGGCTACAACTCATGCAAAAATTGTCTGATCAGAGCCAAATTGCAATATACACACCATCAGTGTATATCAAACCATGGTACCTACTTTCATAACAATCAGAACAAAACTGTAGGAGGAGTTGATTTCACAAAAGTGGGAGAGACCAGACGGACGGACAGACCGTCCCATACCATAATCCCCCTTCGGTCGTTGACCCCTTTGATCGTCGACTGGCAGGGGATTTAAAAAAACAAAACAAAACCTTGGCTTGTTTTTATTTTGAGAATTATTAATCTGCTAAAGGTTACTATTATGCTGTGACAAAGACTGCCTCATGTATCTTTAACACAGAAGAGCAACTGCTGTATTTATATACAGTGGGGCAAAAAAGTATTTAGTCAGCCACCAATTGTGCAAGTTCTCCCACTTAAAAGATGAGAGAGGTCTCCAATTTTCATCATAGGTATACCTCAACTATGAGAGACAAAATGAGAAAAAAAAATCCAGAAAAATCACACTGTCTGATTTTTAAAGAATTTATTTGCAAATTATGGTGGAAAATAAGTATTTGGTCACCTACAAACAAGCAAGATTTCTGGCTCTCACAGACGTGCAACTTCTTCTTTAAGAGGCTCCTCTGTCCTCCACTCGTTACCTGTACTAATGGCACCTGTTTGAACTCATTAGCAGTATAAAAGACACCTGTCCACGACCTCAAACAGTCAGAGTCCAAACTCCACTATGGCCAAGACCAAAGAGCTGTCAAAGGACACAAGAAACAAAATTGTAGACCTGCACCAGGCTAGGAAGACTGAATCTGCAATAGGTAAACAGCTTGGTGTGAAAAAATCAACTGTGGGAGCAATTATTAGAAAATGGAAGACATACAAGACCACTTATAATCTCCCTCGATCTGGGGATCCACGCAAGATCTCACCCCGTGGGGTCAAAATGATCACGAGAACGGTGAGCAAAAATTCCAGAACCACACGGGGGGACCTAGTGAATGACCTGCAGAGAGCTGGGACCAAAGTAACAAAGGCTACCATCAGTAACACACTACGCCGCCAGGGACTCAAATCCTGCAGTGCCAGACGTGTCCCCCCTGCTTAAGCCAGTACATGTCCAGGCCTGTCTGAAGTTTTCTAGAGAGCATTTGGATGATCCAGAAGAGGATTGGGAGAATGTCATATGGTCAGATGAAACCAAAATACAACTTTTTGGTAAAAACTCAACTTGTCGTGTTTGGAGGAGAAAGAACACCATACCTACTGTGAAGCATGGGGGTGGAAACATCATGCTTTGGGGCTGTTTTTCTGCAAAGGGACCAGGACGACTGATCCGTGTAAAGGAAAGAATGAATGGGGTCATGTATCGTGAGATTTTGAGTGAAAACCTCCTTCCATCAGCAAGGGCATTGAAGATGAAACGTGGCTGGGTCTTTCAGCATGACAATGATCCCAAATATACCTCCCAGGCAACGAAGGAGTGGCTTCGTAAGAAGCATTTCAAGGTCCTGGAGTGGCCTAGCCAGTCTCCAGATCTCAACCCCATAGAAAATCTTTGGAGGGAGTTGAAAGTCCGTGTTGCCCAGCGACAACCCCAAAACATCACTGCTCTAGAGGAGATCTGCATGGAGGAATGGGCCAAAATACCAGCAACAGTGTGTGAAAACCTTGTGAAAACTTACAGAAAACGTTTGACCTCTGTCATTGCCAACAAAGGGTATATAACAAAGTATTGAGATGAACTTTTGTTATTGACCAAATACTTATTTTTCACCATAATTTGCAAATAAATTATTTAAAAATCAGACAATGTGATTTTCTGGATTTTTTTTTTCTCATTTTGTCTCTCATAGTTGAGGTATACCTATGATGAAAACTGGAGACCTCTCTCATCTTTTAAGTGGGAGAACGTGCACAATTGGTGGCTGACTAAATACTTTTTTACACCACTGGATATATTACTGTTTTTATTTGTTTTTTGGTTTCAACAGAGACACGACAGGAGACACAGTGGGAAAGTCCTCAGTTAAACCACTTCACTGAACTTTGCAACAATCAGTCAGATATTGTGTGGGTGGCAGTTGCACATAAACTGTATACATTAGCAAAATTTCCTATTAATTTTCTTGTCATTTTCAACAATTGTGTGATTACCATTTAGATTTCAGAGGTTTCAAGTCCAAGCAGGTAATCCATTCTAAATGCATTTTGTCTCTTCACATCTCAACAGCTGTCAATAATTTAAAAAAAGATTAGACATAAAATCCATCCACTGAAGCAATCAGAGGACTTCAAAAATAATTTTGGACTGGATGCAGTGGTTAGGGGGGTGTACATTTTTATCTGTTCATTTGTGCATACTTGGTGGAGCATTCATTATGCTCATTTCCACAGCATCCATGGCCTCTCGGCTTCCACTGCATTCTCTATCTAAAAGGCTTTAGAACACATTGTGAGACTGGTGCAGTTCCTTAAATATCTTTAAACAAGCCATTGTTAACGTCAAGCAAATACATGATCAGCAACAAAACAGCTTATTTTTTCTTGGATAAAATGTTTTCAGAAACACTGTTGGCTGTTTTGTTTTCAAGACATCTGAAAAAGCTTACTGCCAGGTGACATGTTGAACAAGCCTGAAATGTACAGACACATCTCAAGCATCGTACATCTGTGCAGCTGTAGGAGGCTAGCTTTTTCTTGCTTTGGGAATACATTGCCTACTGGGACTTTAATGCTGTATGAGGAAACTTCTCCCTCAGACAGTGCTGGTTTTGCTTCTCCAATGCAAAGAGAAGATACACACTCTACATAGAACTGTCCGAGTTGAACAGGAAGTCTGAAGTCATGAAAATAAGGTAAGGTAACAATCTCACATTTTCCTCAGTATCAAGTTTTACACATCAACATACATCATAAAACCCAAAGGTAGTTTCCGGACTTGAAATCAACTTGGTTTATGCAAATGAGATTTGACTAATAATACCAAGCAAAAGTATTAAATTCTCAAGTCTGAATCTCCTCATGCATAAATGATGACCACACAGTACACCTGAACGTTGTTCAAATTGTCAGGGTAGGTGCCCAGGCTGGGCAGAGAGCAGGACTCATATGCTGGGCAAATGAATGACATGATTTATTAAACACAAAATAAACACAGCTCGAGGGCTGGGAAAAAAAAAAACCAAAAACAAAAGGCTGAGCTAGACAAGGCAAAGATCACGAAACAGGCAGGGTACAAGATGAAACAAAAGCATGTAAACATGCCAAACAGTGACAAGAACGCAACACCCCGGTAAGGGGTGGAGTTCCTTAAATTGACCAGAATCAATTAACCAAAACACAAACAGCTGTAGATAATCAGGAAATTAACAACTAAGAACCAAGCTAGGCTAGGATGGAACGAAGCACACACATAAACTCCCCCCAAGACCAAAACAAAGAACATAGACGTGACCATAATAATAATAATTAAAGCTGCAGGCAGCTGTAAGCAGGCCTTTGCCCCCGTGTGCCCGCGGAACCCGGCGCCCATCGTACCGTGCTGTCTAGGAAAAATTCCTGTTGTCGCGGCAAGTGCTGTATGAATAATAAAGTAAACCGTTTGGCGCAGAGCTTCCTGTGCGCAGTAAGTGACTGGCGCCTAGCGGCTGCCCCGGCCTTGGATGCGCTCTGCAGAGCGTGCCCAAATGCCAAGTCACGTTTCGTTACCTTGTATTCATACATGTGTAATGACAATAAAGCTGAATCTCAATCTCAATCTCAAGTGGCGCTATAACTTTTGTCAAATATTTTTATATAGGAGCGTGCGGAGTGGGACTAATCTCCATCATAGCAATTACGGTGAAAATTAGACACAGTTTGTCCAAGTTACAACTGTCCAACATATTGCGATAAGGTAAACTTGGACATGTGGCCATGGCAACACTTATATTTTAGGTACATGTTGCAGACCCATACAGAACTACAGAAAAAAGTCACCTTGACTTACGTTCCACATTTGGTGACCCTTGGACTTTCCCAGCCCTCCAAAGTATAAAACGCATTGAATGGCAAGGAGTGGGTTTCCATAACAACTGTGATTATCGCAGGACAAAAGTGACTTCCACTGAGGGTAATCCAATGCACTCTGAGAAACCACTGAAAATGTCATGTCATTCTGACTACTGGTCTTGCGTGAAAGTTGATACAATTTTATGCAGTACCTCATGTCAGCAGTAGGTGGTGGTGTGACAGTTTTGGGAATACTGATATACAGATGTGTTCAGAGTGGGATTAGTATGATTTGTGCAAAGTCTGATCCAAATCAGACGAGGATTGTCTGAGGAGTAAATGTCGTGTTTTGCATGGTGAGGAAGCCATTGAAGCATGCCAATCGCCATGGAAACAGGTCTGTAAAATGTACATGTACTGTCAATGAGCCCTACTCATTCCTTCATGTCATTTTTTCACCTGGTGAGAGAAAAATAAAGAGAACAGTTTTAAGCAATTCATCCTTTAATCTCTAGGGGGTGCTGCAACTTTTGTTTATTATTTTTGTATAGATGCGTTCGGGGTGGGACTAATATCAATCGTAGAAAATTTGGTGAAAATCGTACAAAGTTTGTCCAATTTACAAGTGTCTGTTGTTCTAACCACAAGGTGGCGCAAATTATTTTTACATAGGAACGTGCAGGATGGGACTAATATCCATCATAGAAAATTTGGTGAAAATTGGACAAAATTTAAGTTACAAGTGTCTGATATTGTAACCACTAGGCAGCACTCTAACTTTTGTTAATTATTTTTATATAGGAGCATTCAGGGTGGGACTAATATCCATTGCAGAAAATTTGGTGAAAATCAGACAAAGTTTGTCCAAGTTACAACTTTCCAATGTTTCACAGCGAGGAATCAACCTTCACCATGTCGCCATGGCAACACTTCCCTGTCAGTTATGTGTTGTCCACCCATATAGGACTACATATGACAGTCACCTCAACCTATGTTCCAGATTTCATGACTCCAGGTCATTCCCAATCCTCCCAATAAGATCACGGATTGAATGGCGAGGAGGGCATGTTCATGGTAACAGCCGTGATGCCGTGCTAAAGGTGATGTGCACTTATGATCAAACAGATGGTCTGATAACCCTCAGAAAATTTCACGTCATTCTGGCAAGCGGCGCGTGAGTAATAAATAAAAGTTTTCAGCAATTCTTTCTTTAAACACTCGGTGGCGCTATATCTTTTGCCAATTCTTTTTATATAGCTGCATTTAGGGTGGGACTATTATCCATCATGGAAACTTTGGTGGACATCGGACAAGATTTGCTCAAATTCCAGCTGTCTGATGTTGTAAGGGGCAGAGTCAAACTTCGCCATGGTGTCGTGGCCACACCTTTTGAGACTGCGACTCACATTTGAAAACTTTTATTAGCCAATGCCTGTAGATGTCACCAAGTGAAAATGAGTTCAATGGGAGCAGGCCCCGAGGAGGAGTTCGTTCAAATGCAAGTGGTGCAGTACTTCCCGTGAGCAGTAGGTGGTGCTATAAGTTTTGTCAACCATTTTTACGTAGGAGCGTGTGGGGACGGACTAATATCCATCGTAGAAAATTTGGTGAAAATCAGATGAAGTTTGTCCAAGTTGCAACTTTTCGATGTTCCATGGCGAGGAGTCAGCCTTCGTCATGTCGAGGGCTCAGGCCCTAATAATACTAATAAGCATGGACAATGAAGGGCTAAGGCAAGAATAATAATACTACTGATGACAATCAAAACCTAAAAGTCAGGCAGGGATAATAATAATGGCAAAACAGAGATCATGATAATACTCAAACAAAATACAGAAAAACACAAACGTAAGCTCCAAGTGAGGACGTGGGCTGAATCCCTGTCCTTTCCCCCCCCCCTTATCCTGTCAGGCAGCTAGGTAAGCAGAACAGGGATTTGTCACCCTTATTGTGCCAAAACATTTACTTTGCCAAGAGGAGCTTATACGGTACCTAACTATGTACTGTATATTGTTGTACTGAATCCCTGCCCTGATCACAAGAAATAAAAAACAAGAAAATAAAGCGAGGACATGGCCCAACCCACGTCTTGACAGAATCCCCTTCTTAAGGGGAGAATACAAGACGTCCCCTAAGGGTAACGCCAACAAAAGGGAAAAAAAGCCCAAAACCCTCACAGGATGGGTGGTGGGGGTACAAGGCCAGGTGGGCCAAAACAAATCCCCCTCCCCCACAGAGTCCAAAACAAAAACACAGTTTAAGGGCAAAACAAAGTCCAAGGCCCCAAAACGCAAAACAAACCGGGTCGGGTAGTCTACCCAAGTCCATGGACCACCGGACTGTAAAACACAGTGGGTCAGAGGGCCTACCCAAGTCCATGGGCCCTCGGACCAGAGAACAGAATGGGTCGGGAGGCCTACCCCAGTCCCTGGACCCCCAGACCAAAATGCAGGATAGTTTGGGTGGTCTACCACTGTTCTTGGGCCACCGGACCACAGAGCCTGGTGGAACAATGGCTGCAGGGGCACAGGGCTCGCCAAACACAAACAAAGAGGCTCTACATTCTGCGATTGGTAACTGCAGCATGCTGACCCCAGTAGCCAACGGCGGAGGTGCACCGACCTTTGGGACAGCAGGTGGCGGCGCGCCCGACTCTGGGGCAGCAGGTGGTGGCCCACCGGGCCCTGGAACAATGGGTGGAGGCCTACTGGTCTCTGGAATGATGGGTGGAAGCCCACTGGCCTCTGGAACACACGGAGGAGGCTGATCAACAACGAGCCCAGGCGACTCTGGCTGAAGGACCTTGAGCACAGGCGCTTGGGGATCCATCCCTGACGTAGCCACCTCGGACGGAGAGGTGGCACTGACGGGTCACTACAACTGACAGCAGTGGAGCTCGGCGGGGAGAGCCCAGGAGCAGATGGTAGCTGCAACCGGGTCCCCCCACTAAGAGCTAGACAAGACCTCTCTAACACTGATGTTAAAAATACAAAGAAGAGGACTTGCCTTAGCTCTTGCTACACTGCTGACAAGGACCCTGGTGACTTTACTGCTGGAGCGATGACCTCTGGAGGAGCTGCCACCTGGACACCTGACATGATGACCAGTGCAGCTGCAGGTGAGATGACCAGCACTGGAGCTAGAGAGCATCATGGTGCTGGTACGGGAGCTAGGGAACGACAAGGAGCCGGCACTGGAGGCACAGGGCGACGTGGAGCCAGCACTGGGGCACAGGGTGATGTGGAGCTGGTACTGGATGCACAGAGCAATGTGGAGCTGGTACTGGAGCTGGGCAGCGACGTGGAGCAGGCACAGGATGATCCTCCTGGCCCTCAGATGCAGAAATGGCAGCCAGTGGAGAACCAGGTCTAAAAACTACAGCTGCTTGGAATCCACTCCTGGAGGCAGCTGTAGCTGGTGGAGCTCCTGAGGCAGCAGGCTCTTCTCAGACCAGCCAGATTCCCTCCAGTATGGGTAAACTTGCAGAAGAGCAGAGGAGAGAGGGGAGATGCAGGTGATGGGTGGATGGAGGCAGCAGCAGAGAGAATGGAAGAGGCGACTGGTGAGAGTCCTGCACCTGCAGCCAGCCATCGCTGAGCCCTCCCACCGGGTACCAAGCAAGATCTATCATTAACTGGTGTAAAAATGAAAGGGTACTTGCCTGAGTTTCCCGCTCTGCTGCCACTGATGATCCAAATGACTCCCTCTGGGTGGCTCTGGAGATCATCTGGTTGGGAGCTGCGGGTGTAGGGGTGGAGCGATGAGAGGAGTGGGGCCTCCTCAAATCATCCTTCCACCTGGGGCCCCCAAACACCAGCTTGCTGCCGATGAACTCTCTCCGCTCCGCTGGCGAGAGAATTGGTAGCCGAAAAGTTGGCTCCGGCAAGGAGGAGGCAGATGGCAGCCGTGGTAACGGAGGGAGTGCCAGTCTCTGTATTCGGGGGTGGGAGTACAAACTCGGTCTAGATCCATTAAGTTAGTAACTTCCCCCCAGCAGTCCCAAACATCCTCCGGGGATGAGCAGCTTCGAGCAGCGTCCGCGAGGTCCTTCACCATGGCAACCACTTCCAGTTCGTTTCGGCTCCACCTCTTCTTCCCCCTGCCGGGCTCGCCCGCTGGGTCCATGACTGGCTGCATCATACTTGTCACGGTGTGCCCCTTGGGGTAGATAAGAGGACTCAGGTGCAAGGCGAGCAATTGACATTTTATTTGAGAACAGAAACCATCTAACTGGCCCAGGCGCCGTTTGGTGACATAACCCCTCGTGGTCAAGAGTGGTAAAGATTTTTTGTCAATAAAATAGTTCAGATTTCCAAGGCTATAACTTGAAAGTTGCAAGAGATAATGGCTTACTGTCAGTTAGAAAGATGTGGAATATGATCCAAAGTTTGAGATAGGAATAAATTTACACATCTAATTTGCATAATGATGTGGCTGATATATCAAATTACATAACTCAGTCAAAAGTGGACTTTGGACATATTTACACAAAGAATAGCTCTGTTTTTTTGACTCCGTTTTCTCTACAGGGGTATGTTATTATCTTATCTTCCAAGTATATGAACCAGAAAATCAGTACAATGTAAAGAAACAAAGAAATGTGTCACTCACCGCTGGAGAAGGGGGGGGGGGCTCACCCGCTGGCGTGGTGGCTGCATTTTCGTCCATCGTGGTTGTTATTTTGCATTCTGTCGGTCATTTGCGCTCTCTCCCACATCTACAAAGTCTTATGATTATCCCATGTCAATTTCGCTTCTATCCTGCCGCAATTTTTCGTGTACAAAGCTGTTTATGTGACAATGCATGACGATGCATGGTGGCCATATTGGTTCTGTGAGCTCAGAGAAGGAAAAAGGAAGAAGAAGGATTTCTTCTTCTTTGGTATATTCCGTGTCAGCCATGATTCCTCCAACGCGTGCCTGACATCTTCTGAACTGACAGATCAGTACAAATCGTCAGTACAGCTGGGGAGTTAAAGGGATGTCAGAGTGACTTGACAGGCGCAGTTGCTGCACTGTGCCACTGGGGGCACGCAACCTGTCCATGAAATGTGGCCAGTTAAAAGGTTAAACAGCTCGAGGGCTAGCAATATAAACAAAAGGCTGGGCTAGACAAGGCAAAGACCACACGGCTCAGGATATGAAACAGTCAGGGTACAAGACGAAACAGAAGTGTGTAAACACGCCAAACAATGACAAGGACGCAGCACCCCAGTAAGGGGCAGTGTTCCTTAAATCGACGAGAACTAATTAACCAAAACACAAACAGCCATGGATAATCAGGAAATTAACAATGTAAGACCCAAGCTAGACTAGGGTGGAAAGAAAAACACACATGAACTAAACCCCAAGACCAAAACAAAGAACATAGACATGACCATAACAATAATAATAATAATAATAATAATAAGCAGGACAATGAAGGGTTAAAGCAATAATAATAATACTACTGATGACAATCAAAACCTAAAAGTCAGGCAGGGATAATCCATCCATCCATCCATCCATCTTCTACCGCTTTTCCGGAGGTCCGGGTCACGGAGGCAGAAGTTCAAGCAGAAAAGCCCAGACTTCCCTCTCCCCAGCCACCTGCTCCAGCTATTCAGAGAGGAAACCAAGGCGCTCCCAGACCAGCTGGTAGACATAGTCTCTCCAGCGAGTCTTGGGTCTGCCCCGGGGCCTCCTCCCAGTGGGACGTGCCCAAAACACCTCAAGTGGGAGGCGTCCAGCAGGCATCCGGATCAGATGCCCATACGACCTCAACTGGCTCCTTTCAGTATGGAGGAGCTGTGGTTCTACTCTGAGCCTCTCCCGGATGACTGAGTTCCTCACTCTGTCTCTGAGGGTGAGTCCAGCAATCGTACAAAGAAAGCTCATTTCAGCTGCTTGTATCAGCGATTTCGTTCTTTCAATCAATACCCAAAGCTCATGACCATAGGTGAGGGTAGGAACGTAGATTAACTAGTAAATTGACAGCTTTGCCTTAGAGCTTAGCTCCCTCTTCACCACAAACAGACCAGTACAACGTCCGTATCACTGCAGATGCTGCTTTGATCCGTCTGTCAATCTCCCGCTCCATTCTCCCCTCACTTATGAATAAGACCCTGAGATACTTAAACTCCTCCACTTGGGGCAGGAGCCTGTCCCCAACCCAGAGAGGACAATCCACCTTTTTCCAGCTGAGGACCATGGACTTGGACTTGGAGCCACTGATTCTCATCCCAGCCACTTCACACTCAGTGGCAAACCATCCCAGTAAGACCTGTGGGTCATTGCTGGATGAAGCCAACAGGACAACATCATCTGCAAACAACAGAGATGAGATCCTGCGGTCACCAAGCATGACACCCTCCGTTCCCTGGCTGCGCCTAGAAACCCTATCCATAAAAATTATGAACAGGATCGATGACAAAGGGCAGTGTTGGCGAAGTCCAACTCTCACTGGGAATGAGTCCGATCGAGTGTTGGCAATACGAACCAAACTCTCACAACAGTTGTACAGAGACCGAATAGCTCGTAACAACAAGCCCAATATCCCATACTCCCGAAGCACCCACCACAAAAAAACATCAGGGACGTGCTCGAATGCCTTATCCAAGTCCACAAAACACATGTAAACTGGTTGGGCAAACTCCCACTAACCCTCGAGGATTCTCGAGAGGGTAAAGAGCTGGTCTGATGTGCCAAGGCCAGGACGAAAACCACATTGCTCCTCCTGAATCCGAGGTTCAACCAACGGCTGGACTCTCCTCTCCAGTACCCTGGCATAGACCTTCCCAGGGAGGCTGAGGAGTGTGATCCCTCTAAAGTTGGAACACACCCTCCGGTCCCCTTTTTTGAAGAGAGGAACCACCACCCCAGTTTGCCATGCCAAAGGCACTGCCCCCGACCTCCATGCAATGTTGCAGAGGCATGTCAACCATGGCAGCCTTACAACATCCAGGGCCTTGAGGTACTTGGGGCGAATCTCGTCCACCCCCGGGGCCCGGCCACCAGAGAGATTTTTAACCACCTTGGCGACCTCAGCTCCTGTGATAGGCGAGTCGTCCCCCTCGTCCACAAGCCCTGCTTCCTCTGTGGAAGGCGCATCAGTGAGATTGAGGAGCTCCTCGAAGTATTCCTTCCACTGCCCGATGATATCCCCAGTTGAAGTCAGCAGTGCAGAGGTACAGTGTGGACAGGGAGCTGCTTCCCCCTCCTGAGCCGCCGGACAATTGGCCAGAATCTCTTCAAGGCTGACTGAAAGTCTTGTTCCATGGCCTCACCGAACTCCTCCCATACCCGAGTTTTTGCTTCAGCAACCACCCGAGCTGCACTCCGCTTGGCCTGCCGGTACACCTCAGCTGCTTCGGGAGTCCCACAAGCCAACCAAGCTTGATAGGACTCCTTCTTCAGCTTAAGGGCTCCTCTCACCACTGGTGTCCACAACTTGGTTTGGGGGTTGCCACCACGAGATGCCCCGACAACCTTGCGGCCGCAGCTCTACGCAGCTGCTTCAACAATGAAGGTGGAGAACATGGTCCATTCAGACTCCATGTCTCCAGACTCCCTCGGAATGTGGTTGAAGTTCTTCCGGAGGTGGGAGTTGAAGACCTCCTGGACAGGGGCCTCAGCCAGACGTTCCCAGCACATCCTTACTATATGTTTGGGTCTACCAGGTCTGAATGGCATCCTCCCCTACCATCGGATCCAATTCACCACCAGGTGGTGATCAGTTGACAGCTCTGCACCTCTCTTTACCCAAGTGTCCAAGACATACGGTTGCAAGTCTTATGACACAATAACAAAATCGATCATTGACCTGCGACCTAGGGTGTCCTGGTGCCAGGTGTACATAAGGACACCCTTATGCTTGAACATGGTGTTTGTTATGGACAAACTGTGGTTAGCACAGAAGTCCAATAACTGAACACGACTCGGGTTCAGATCGGGCAGGCTGTTCCTCCCAATCACCCCCCTCCAGGTTTCACTGTCGTTGCCCATGTGCGCATTGAAGTCCCCCAGTGGGACAATGGAGTCTCCAAGAGGAGCACCCTCTAGCACCCCAGTCAGAGACTCCAAAAAGGGTGGGTTCCCTGAACCATCATTTGATGCATAAGCACAAATGATGTTCAGGACCCATTTCCCAACCCGAAGGCGCAGGGAAACAACCCTTTCATCCACCGGGGAATACTCCAATATAGAGGCAGCAAGGTGGGGGGGATACAAGAATACCCACCCATGCTTGTCACCTCTTGCCTGGGGAAACTCCAGAGTAGGCTAAGCTCCACCCCCTCTCCAGGAGACTGGTTCCAGAACTGGAGCTGTGTGTTGAGGTGAGGTCGACTATATCTAGCTGGTATCTCTCAACCTCATGCACCAGCTCAGGCTCCTTCCCCACCAGAGAGGTGACATTCCACATCCCAAAAGCCAGTTCAGGAAGCCTGGGATCAGAGTGCCAAGGTCTTCACCTTTGACCGCCACCTGATCTACATAGCACCGGACCCCCATGGTCCCTCCCGCAGGTGGTGAGCCCACTGGAGGGCGGACCCATGTAACTCCTTGGGGCTGAGCTTGGCCGGGTCCCATTGGCAGAAACCCAGCCACCAGACGCTAGCCATTGAGCCTCTCCCCCAAGCCTGGCTCCAGGGTGGGGCCCCGGTAACCCCATACCGGGCGGGGTACACTGAATCCTTGTTCTAGCATTCATCATGAGAGTCTGTTGGATCATTTTTAGTCTGGCCCTTCACCCAGGGCCAGTTTGTCTTGGTTGACCTTACCAGAGGCAAATTGCCTCGGACAACATAGCTCCTGGGATCACTAGGGCACGCAAACCCCCCACCATGATAAGGTGATGATCCATGAGGATCGGGATAATCCATCCATCTTCTTCCGCTTAATCCTTTTCAGGTCGTGGGGGGGCTGGAGCCTATCCCAGTATCTGTGGGCAAAAGGCAGGGTACACCCTGGACAGATCGCCAGTCCATCACAGGGCCAAAACAGAAAGATAGACAACCATTCACTCTCACATCCATACCTAAGGGCAATTTAGAATCCCCAGTTTATGCCAATTAACCTAACTTGCATATTTTTGGCCTGTGGGAGGAAACCGGAGAAATCCCGGAGTAAACCCACGCAGACACTGGGAGAACATGCAAACTCCACACAGATCACTGTTAGTCGGGAGCTGGGATCAAACCCGGGATCCCCCGGCCAAGGGTGAGTTGCTGTGCTGCCGCAGTGCTAACCACTCTACCACCGCGCTGCCAGGTCAGGATAATAATAATGCCAAAACAGAGATCATGATAATACTCAAACAATATACAAAGAATCACAAAAGTAAGCTCCAAGTGAGGACGTGGGCTGAATCCCTGTCCTGATCACAAGAAATAATAAGTAAGAAAAGAAAGCGAGAACATGGCCCAACCCACGTCCTGACACAAACGTTCAACCATTTTTTATGTTTAAAAGGTACTATGGAAAATATTTGCATCACAATTTACAGCCCACTTTCAACAACAAAATACAAATACACTTTTAAAAAACAATATTAGGCTGCTGGACCAGTTACTCTTCACTATCATTTTGAGCAATTATGCAGAAATGTCCAAATACTCATTTTTACTTGGAGATGGAGCCCCCAAAACCCTGGGAAGTTGTTTGATCCAGCTTTCAGGACACCAGCAGAAATAAATCAAAAAGGACCAACCGAGAAAAGCGGAATGGGGAAATGTGATTGATTGAGTTGAGAATTTAGGCTGTCTGGATGCACTCAACTCAACACTCCCCCTGAGATGCAAAACACTGTTTTCCTCCACCATTTCACATCCTTCCTTTCTACTTTTTTTATATCTTCCCTCAGTCTCACTTCATCCTTTCCTTCGGATTTTCTTTGCACCTCACTTGGTGGTTAACATTAAAATATTTCTCCCAATGTTATCTCTCTGGCAAATATCTCTCACTTTAAAAAGGACTGGAATGTCAATCAAGGACTCTATTTGAAGAGTATTACATTTCCTTGTACAAAAATAAGGGTTTGACTAATTTCACACCGTTGTGGCCAAGGGCTACTTCTGGAGCCCAGCTTCCATTTCCTTTCAGGATGCGTTTTTACTTAAATTTCAAAATTCAATTTTGAGGCATTTCTTTCCCAATTTTCTGTTCCATTTACTTGATGTTATAATAAATCTGAGCTGGTGCTGCCAAAAGCCATTTGCAGTGCTTCCTTGAAGGCAAGCGTTCTACAAAACACATACAAGATTTCTTTTTTTTTTAATTGACAAGGCATTACTGAATAAGAGGCAGACTTTTAAAAAAAGGAAAATTTATAAGCCCTCGACGGATAATGTTGAGAAAAGGCAGTCATTTATTTCAGTGAATTATGTTTTGTTGATGTGAACTGCTCAAATACATGTTTGAATCTGTTTATTTTAGGATGTGTAATGGTTTGGTTTTCTTTCTTTTTTACATCCCACTTGTTTCACAGGCAATTGATTGGTACCTTCAGGCAGAAGTTTGATTTACTTAATAACCATTTAGAGCGCACAAAAACCTGTCATTATTCCTTTAACATCGCTGACTACTCACATCACCTCTTTACTGACATCTTGGACTACTTAAAAGTTGATTAGCCCTCGGGATTTTCCAATTTTTCAATTTTTAAAAATATAGTTATGTCCAAATGAAAGTGTTGACCTAGCTGTGACCAACAAGTCCAAACTGGGCTTTTATTGGACCATCCAAGATGGTGAGATAACAAAAGACAGAAACAGCGAGGTAGACAGAGAGGCGTTGAGATGAAGTTGAGTGGATTAGCAAGAGGTGGAGGGATGACAACATGTAATTACCTATTTACCCAGCCGTTAGTGGAAGCCTCATCAAAAGCTAATTGAGCGGTGCATTAGTGGGGGGGGGGGCTGTAAAGATAGCAGCAGGAAGGGATGGAGGAGGAAGCGAGAGGAAGATGAGAGAAGAGTACCAGCTGAGGGGCAGGGAGGTTAAAGAGAGGACTCTGAATAGTACAGCAAGCAAGTACTGAAAAGGAGAGGGAGAAAAGTGAAGTAATGTGGTTACTTCAGTGTGGTAATTTAACGTATGTCGCTGTGTAACTGGAGCCCAGATGTAAGCTATTTTAAGCAGCATATCACAGTGGAAACAACTGGAGCTGTGAAAAGTTCTTCAGAATAAAGTTATTTTAGCCATAAATAATAATAAAAAAAGAAATACATTATAATATTCATCAACATCAACCCAAAAAAGTAAAATATTGGATCCCTAGTCTGAAATAACTTCAATTATTTGTTTTTATTTACCTTTATTTACATATTTTTCTTAACCATACAATGGACAAAATGTGGTAATTTAAAAGATTTTTCTAATGTAAACTAAAAAAAAAATAAATGGTACTTTTCCTGTGGGCAACTGAACCTTTACAGCTGGAGTAGGCAGAAATCTAGGCAACTGGAAAAAAATAGTCTGAAATTTAAAAACACTCTTCCTACGTTACGACTCTGTCTGGGCAGGAGAGGGGAGTTACAAAATAACCAGATGGAATTGGTTTCAAAGCAAAATTATAATATTTAATGAGTTAAAGAAGGTAACAGTCAAAAGAATTTGAACATAAAATGGTTGGACAACAAAGGCTCAAGTGGTACTACTCAAATGAAGAAAATGTGCAGATTCGGATCCCAACAACAACACCAGACAACAGGTCAGCCCACCTTGATGATAAAAGCTCAAAACAGAAGACAAGAATTACTGGATAAACAGGCAATCCTGGTCTTGACCTAGTATAAAGTATAGTATATAGTACAAAACAGAAAATGGGGGCTCGTCTGGGTTTCTCAACTGCACCACTTTCTTAAAGGAGGTATTCCTCTTTGGCCAGTGGTTGGAGTGGTGAGAGTGTGAAGCTTTGGATCAAGGGGTTATGGGTTCAAAGATGGAAGTCTGCCTTAACGAAGAGTGAAAAAGTGTGCAGTAGCATGGTTCTCCTGTGCATTACCAATTGCCATAGGATGATAACTGATTTATTTTCAAATTAAAAAAAATTCTGCCTATTCTGGCTTTAACAAGCAGACAAGCCTATGAATCAATACAGTTATTCCTCTTTCGTGTTCTCGCTGATTATTATCGATTGTCTATTCTGGTTGTCCATCAAAAATAAAAGTTTTTCTTTTGGATTTTAGATTTTTCTATTCAAAGTCCAAAAAAAAAACAAGGCATAGTCAACAAGGCATAGCAAGGCAAGTCTAATTTTGGCCAAATTTTAAAATAGTTAAAATCATATTTGTAATTATAGGTGTTTATAATCCACTTGGGAATTGCAGCAATATGTTTAACTATGGAACTATGTCAACTTTCCAAGAAAACAATAATCTGAACTCTAGCAAGCTCCGAGATTGATGGCATACAGCGGGGAAAATAAGGATTGAACACGTTAACATTTTTCTCATTAAACATCATCATTCATACATGTGTAATGACAATAAAGTTGAATCTCATCTCATCTCATCTCATCTCATCACTCTATTAAAGCAAGAAATCTCTGTGTGCCTGTCACATTTATAGGACATCATAGGACGCCTATGATCTCTGCCTGATCATCATAGGATGTCCTATGAACTCAGGCATCATAGGAATCGTGACGCCATCATAAAGATATGATGTCTATATGACAGCACATAGACAAATGTGTCTTTATGATGTCATATAGACCATCACTCACGATGCCTAGACTTATGTGTCTTTATGATGTCATATGGCTCAAAATTGGAAAGGTGAATAAGTCACAGGGCCAGTCTTTACAGCGCATTCGTGTTTTCTGCACAACAGATTTCTGCAGCCATGGCCAATTCTACGTTGCCGCGAGCAGAGTTGCCAGATCAAGCAGTCTTCGTATTGCTCAAGATGAAGAAACTAAGCAAAAGCGTCGCTTTCTCAGCAATGTCGTTTTTAAAGAGGTGCTGACACAGTAAAAATGTGTAGCCTTGAAGAATGCCAGTCTGCACTACAAATGTGTAAAATGCCAAGCAAAGCGCTGATTTTCTCCAGTTTCTTGGTTTCTACGGGCATGCACGGGCCTTCCTGAACAGGGTCAAAAACCACTTTTTGCTAAGATCTATTTTCATTATCCTGCCCATGGTGGAATTACGACGCACCTATCCCTCAACCAGTGGTCTGAACGAAGAAGAAGAAGACCCACGAGATGGAGAGCAATAGAATGAGGAGAACTGCTGCACGTCAGAAAAGATGCCGTGAACATGAAACACCTCAGTTTCCAGCAGTACACCGCAGGCATGACTGTGAACAACACAGCCGTCTGAGACAGGAGGAGACCCTTCAGCAATGGGCATGCAGAAATACTTGCTTATACTTGGTTTCTACGGGCATGGACGGGTATGTGCAGGTATGTACTAGCATTTCTGATGGAGCCATTGACCTGAGATTTTCACCAGATACAGTATCAGTAACAACCCAAGTAATCCATACATACAAAGAAATCAAGGCAACTGTCTTTACAGAACAAGTTATATTTAATAAAGTGGAATGACAAAGGGAATAAGTATTGAACACATTTGGTGAAATTTATTTAATATTTAATAGAAAAGCCTTTGTTGGTAATAGCTTCCAGATGCCTCCTGTATGGAGAAACTAGGCACAGGCATTGCTCATGAGTGATTTTAGCCCATTCTTCCACACAAACTGTCTTCAAATCTTGAAGGTTCCATCGGTGTCTTCTATGAATTCTGATCTTCAGTTCGTTCCATAGATTTTCAATTGGATTCAGGTCAGATGACTGACTGGGCCATTCTAGCAGCTTTATTTTCCTTCTCTGGAGCCAGTTGAGAGTTTCTTTGGCTGCGTGTTTGGGATCATTGTCTTGCTGAAATGTCTACTCTCATTTCATCTTCAGTATCTTGGCAGATGGCAACAAGTTCTTATCAAGGATGTCTCTGTACATTTGTCCATTCATCTTTCCATCAATTTTATGAGGTCTGCCTGTACCATGTGCTGAAAAACACTCCCACATCAGGATGCTCTCACATCCAAACTTCCCTATTGGTATGGTGTTTTTGGGTTGATGTGCCATTTCTCCTCCAAACATGCTGTGTATTGTCGCATTGAAAAAGTTCAATTTTGGTCTCATCTGACCAGACTATATTCTCCCAGTATTTTACTGGCTTGCCAAAATGTTGTGCAGCAAACTTTAAACAATCTTCAACATACTTTTTCTTCAGCAATGGGGTCTTGTGAGGTGAGTGGGCATACAGCCCATGTCTGTTGAGTGTATTACTTATTGTTTTCTTTGAAACTGCAGTACCTGCTAACTCCAGGTCTTTCTGGAGCGCTCCATGAGTGGTCTTTGGCACTTGGATAACTTCTGATAATTCTTTTGACTAATCTGTCAGAAATCTTGCAAGGAGCTCCTGGTCGTGGCCAGTTTATAGTAAAATCATGTTCTTTCCACTTCCGAATGATGCTCCAACTGTGCTCACTGGAACATTCAGCAGTTTAGAAACGCGCCTGTAACCAGTGCCATCATTATGTTTTGCAACAATAAGGTTGTGATGGTCTAGAGAGAGCTCTTTGCTTCTACCCATCATGAGTTCTTTGTGGTGTGACAATCTGATATTCACAGACCTTGTTAAAGGCTATCAGTCAGGACTTAACCATCTGAAATTTAAGATAAGATAAGATAAGATAAGCCTTTATTAGTCCCACGACGGGGAAATTCCAGGATTGCAACAGCACAGGGATAGCAACACTCAGAGCAACAATCAGAAGGCAAGAAAAAAAGCAAGCAAGCAAGAGCAGCTAATATACATATGTACATATTACTATAAATATATATACATACACACAGACACACAGTGCAGAGCATTGTAGCTGGATGGAATAAATATATGAGTATATAAACACACAGTGCGGAGCATTGTAGCTAGATGGAATAAATATGCAGATATATAAACACCCACAGTACGGAGCATTGCAGCTAGGTGGAATAAATATGTAAATATATAAGCACACACAGTTGTTGCTAGATGGGATGAAACAGCACAACCGTCTACTTAGTTATCCTAAATGGTATGATTATGTGCCCATACATATTCTCACCCTCCATAGCGACCGGTATTTTCCTAGTTGTATGCCGGAGGGGACCATTGTGTAAGTCTATTGCATCTTTTGCATTCAAAAAACTATTAGTTTGTTACGTCTTTTTGCTATCTCTGCGAGCAGCCCTGCTTAGGTTGTACAGTCTGACAGCCGTTGGTAGGAAGGACCTGCAAAACCTCTCGGTTGTGCACCTGGGATGATGTAGTCTGCTGCTAAATGAGCTCCTCAGTGCATTCAGTATGTCCTGCATAGGGTGGAACTCGGATTCCAGCAGAGATGACAGTTTAGCCACCGTCCTTCTCTCTCCTATCTCCTCCACCGGATCAAGGCGCTGCCCCAGGACAGAGCTAGCTTTCTTGATCAGTTTGTTCAGTCTCTTCCTATCGGCTGCAGCAATGCCACTGCTCCAGCAGACCACTCCAAAAGTGATGGCTGATGCCACCACCGTGTCATAGAATGTCTTCAGCAGCGCCCTTTGTACACCAAAAGACCTGAGTCTCAGTAGGAACAGCCTGCGCTGTCCCTTCTTGTAGAGTGCGTCAGTATTGTGTGACCAGTCTAGTTTATTGTTCAGATGAACACCCAGGTACTTGTAGGATGTCACCATCTCAATGTCTGTTCCCTGTATATTTACTGGTGCTGTGAGGGGTTGTCCATGCCTGCGGCAGTCCACCACCAGCTCCTTAGTTTTCCTCGCGTTGATCTGGAGGCAGTTCCGATGGCACCAGTCCACGAAGTCCTGGATAAGCCCTCTGTACTCAGCTTCATCTCCATTGGAGATGAGGCCAACAATCGCAGAGTCATCAGAGAACTTCTGTAGATGGCAGTGTGTTGTGTTGTGTGAGAAGTCCGCAGTATAAAGAGTGAACAGGAAGGGAGCCAACACCGTTCCCTGGGGGGCCCCCGTGCTACCAATGATCGTGTCGGACACACAGTCCCGGGTTCTCACAAACTGAGGCCGGTTCGTGAGGTAGTCCAGGATCCATGATGACAGGTGCTGGTCCACCCCTGCGCGCAGCAGCTTGTCCTTCAGGATCATCGATTGGATGGTGTTGAAAGCACTGGAGAAGTCAAAGAACATGATCCTCACCACATTCCCGGGCTTCTCCAGGTGGGACAGAGAACGGTGAAGGAGGAAGATCACCGCATCCTCCACCCCAATGCCATGCTGGTAGGCGAACTGGAGTGGATCCATTGCTGGTTCCACCAGGGGGCGGAGGTGAGCAAGGAGCAGTCTCTCCAGGGTCTTCATCAAGTGGGACGTCAAGGCCACCGGTCTGTAGCTGTTCAGGTCTTTGGGGTGGGAAGTTTTTGGTACAGGTACCACACAAGATGTTTTCCACAGCTGTGGTACCCTCCCCAGCTTCAGGCTCAGGTTGAAGATGTACGTCACAATCCCACACAGCTGGTCTGCACAGGACTTGAGGAGCTTTGCGCTGATGCCGTCCGGTCCCGACGCCTTCCTCGCCTTGATCTTCCTCAGCTCCGTCCTCACCTGGGTCCTGGTCAGGGTCAGGATGGGGGGCTGTGTGTTGGGAGTGGGGGGGTGTTGGTGGGGTGGGGAGTGGGCAGCAGGACTTGATTTCTTTAGAGGCAGCAGTGGTTGTTGTGTAGTCAGGGGGGAGGGCGGTTGGTCAAACCTATTGAAAAACAGATTCAGGTTGTTCGCCCACTCCCTGCACCCCGTGACCTGAGGGGAGGTATTCTAGAGCCCAGAGATGGTTTTGAGGTTTCTCCAGACCCCGCTGATGTCGCACTGTTGCAGCTTGTCCTCCATCTTCTTCCTGAAGCTGTCCTTGCCTTCTCTGATCTTTCTCCTCAGCTCCCTCTGTACGGACTTCAGCATCTCCCTGTTCCCCGACCTGAAGATCCTCTTCTTCTCTCTCAGAAGTGTTTTTATCTCAGGGTTGATCCAGGGTTTGTTGTTTGAGCAACACCGTATGGTCTTGGTGGGAACGGATTTGTCCACACAGAAGCTGAGGTAGTCCGTGAAGGTGTGAGTGAGGCCATCGATGTCCTCACCATGTGGATCGCAGAGCTGCTTCCAGGCGGTGGCTTCAAAACAGCCCTTTAGAGTGTCCATTGCCTCCTCAGACCATAATTCCACTGTACGCATGGCCGGAGGTTGTCTGTGCACTAGGGGTTTGTACACCGGCCGGAGATGAACCAAGTTGTGATCCGATCTCCCGAGTGGGGGGAGTTGTGATGAGGTGTACGCCTCCTTAGTGTTTGCGTAGAATAAGTCCAGTGTTTTATTGTCTCTAGTGTGGCATGTGACATACTGGGTAAACGTGGGTAGAATGGGAGATAGTGAAACATGGTTGAAATCGCCTGAGATGAGGAGAAGAGCATCTGGGTGTTCTGTCTGCAACCTGCCGGTTACTGAATGGATGACGTCACGCGCTGTCCCAGCGTTCGCCGTCGGATTTGCATAAACAACAATGCAGATCACGTGTGAGTGTTCTCTCGGGAGATATGTAGGCCGCATGCTAACAGCTAGCAGCTCAATGTCTTTGCTGCAGTGACGTTGTTTAACAGTGATATGTCCCGGTCTGCACCAGTTGTTGTTAACATACATTATCACTCCACCGCCCCTTGCTTTGCCACTGTCTGGTGCTCGGTCTGCCCGTATCATGTGGAAACCCTCCAGCTCAATGTTAGCATCTGCTGCTAGTTTATTAATTTGCTGCTAGTTTGCTGCTAATTTATCTAAATTTGCTAATTTAGATAAAATAAGCCTGTATTAGTCCCCCTATTAATTTGCACTGATGGGGGATGGGATGGCTTCCTAAATTGTCGGCAATATAAGCTGCGGCTTCAGCCATCACCCATTTCGGATAACTCACGTGGAATTGTTTAGTAGAAGGAGTCTTTGTCTAATTTGACCTTGTTGTTATATTATACAGTTTCTTTTAACCTGTACTGTATTATCCGAAATAAAATAAATTCATTCATTCAAATAAAATAAATTCATTCATTCATTGTGATGGATTTCAGCTGGTTTCTCGGCTTTCTATGCCTTTTCGCACCTCTTTTTCTTCACGTTTAATACTTATTCCCTGTGTCATTCCACTTCATTGAATATCACTTGTTTTGTGAACACAGTTGCCTTGATTTCTTTATATGTATGGATTACTTGGGTTGTTACTGATATCTGGTGAAAATCTCAGGTCCATGGCGCCATCAGAAATATGTTTAATGAGAAAAATGTTGAAGTGTTCAATACTTATTTTCCTCACTGTAACTCTAATTTATGAGTGGAAAATGACGCTCAGTGGAAAATACTGATTTTTGGGACAAGAACTGACACCAATTTGAGGGAGCAAATTCATCCAGTCGTTTTCTCCAGTCTTCTCCAATTTTACTGTATTGCCACACGTTTGCAGCAATGATACCTCTTTCCTCCAGTGGCATACAATATACAGCAGAAAGCCTTTAGAGCTGGGCTAAAGTGGCACATCTGAAGCAGTCATCTCTGTAATGCGTTTTAGTACATGGATGGATGAGGAGAGAATAGATCTATGAATTGATGGACTGCAGTATGGTTGTGGTGTGAATGCTGCAACCCTGTAACATGCTACACATGTTGGGCTGTGCTGGACACACAGCAGACACCAACACATACATACACGCAGACACACATGCGTGGCTGGCAGGGTGACCTCCACAGGCAAGTGGACTATAGCAGCAATAATTTACAGCACTTGAGTAGCTCTCAAGTCAAATAAAATATGGATTTCCACCAGGAAACCAGAAGCGGGCTAACCCTTCAGTAACTGGACCTTTTATCCAAGGCTATAACCCATCTCCCAAATCCTCTTCTGTCCAGGCCTATTTAAACTGTATGTTCAATAGGCGACGGCTTGCTTGCCTGGAATAAACCCCATGCAGTCCTTTGCATTCCACTCATTCCCTTGAGAGTTTAATGGATGCATTTACCTGATCCCTGGCATGAACATGCAACCATTCACACAAACAGCCACTCACACGTCCAAAGGCCCTCAATGGCTGAGTGAGCCTCTTGCTTTCCTGTGACTCAGAGGCAGAGGAGGCAGATGAGGAGGCTGTAATGTAGTTATTTATTGTTCATATATTGTATTATGGTTGGAGCTCTTATTTGGGTGGCACGGGGTGGTGGCTCCATGTTCCGGTTCTGCCAGCCCCGTGCTAGGGCTGGGCGATGTGGCCAAAAAATAAAATCTCGATTTTTTTGGCCATCTTGGACAATTACGATATTAATCGATTTTAATCAATTAACTCAACACACATGTATTTCAAAAGGAGCTTGATTTATTAAAAAATAAATCTTGTGCAAACAAAAATATTCTACAAACATGTCAGTGTTGCTGACAAAGCTTGTTTGGATTATAGGCGAAAGCTCAAACACTTCATATGTCACACAAATGACGGCTCAACTTTTGCTACAATTCTGCAAATAAATATGTTATACATATTTTAGAATAAAAAGAAAAAATGTAAACTTAAACATTAATAACATGAACCATGTGCAAAAAAGTGCATAATTTGCTGGAAGGTCACAATCAACTGTCAAAGTCAAAAACTAATATCTTAAAACTACAATGAAACTAGTTCTTGTAAACATGTGAAATACTGCCTCTTGTGCAAAAAAAGGAACTTAAGCAGCACCAACTTCATAAACTTATTTATACTGTGCATATACACTGCATCAGCTTTGATTGCTTTAAACTCTTAGATTTCTTGCAAGAAAAACAAGCCTGTCAACCGACTCTGGCTTAAGACAAGCTCTAGTGCACGTTACAATGTTTCCCCCTGTACTAAATACCCTTTCAGATGGGGCACTTGTTGCAGGTATTGAGAGGTACTTTTTTGCCAGTTTACTAAGTCTGGGAAAATGTGTTTCGTGCTGTTTCCACCATGTAAGTGGGTCTGAATCTGCATCAGTTTCAGGTGCCAGCAAGTATGCTGACAGCTCACCCTTAACTTTAGCTTCATAGGTCTTTGTTTCAGCCTCAACTGGAGTCTTTTTAAAGAAGCTGCTGAGGGATTTCTTCATCTTTATTGGGGGTTCAACAACCTGACTCTCAAATTTGTCTCTATCTGCAGCATGAGTAACTGGTATGCCTCTGTAATGCATGGTGGAACAGAGTTCTGCAATGGTTCTCTCTCTTAGTTTTGCAATCTTGTCTGGCTCAATGTAAGTTGTGCGGAACCTGGGATCTAGTAGTGAGGCAAGGTCAATGAGGTCTTGTGTGGTTTGATCACTGTATTTTTGGTTAAGATATTTCAGCACATCTGTTTTGATTTGTTTTGTGAGCTCAGTATCATCATCATCCGACTTCAGCAAACTGTTGTTAAACAGATGAAGGGTTGGTTTTATGAAAGAGATGCTCACATATGTCTCACCAGACAATGCATCAGTAAAGTCATGTAATGGCTTTATGGCTTTATTTACTGACTCTAAAACATCAATGTCCTGCCAGGTTGGCACTAGGTGCCTTGTTTTCTTATCTGCACCCAAGATTTGTCCAATTGCCTTCTCCTGCTCCAGTATACGCTCGATCATCTGCTGACGTGACCCCCATCTTGTAGGTGATTCTGAGATGAGCTGATGTTCAGGGAGGCCAAGTTCTGCTTGCACCACTGCCATGTCTCTCCGCTTCTTCCAACTAAAGGAGAAGGCACTGATGACTTTCTTGCAGACTCCTACGGCACGTTCGATGCGAGCATCCTTACAAGCATTCTCTGTAAAGAAAAAGAATGATTAATACACTTAGCATTACTAGAGTATACAAAATATCAACAACTCCTTGCTGATGTATCGTAATGTCAATAAAAATATTGTTATTAATGCAATATTACATAAATTTGTATGTGGTTGTAGTAAATGAATCAAGAATATACCACCGCTTAAAAAAAAGTGGTATTATAGGAGAAAATAAATTTAAAAAAAACCCTGTAAATTAAACAAGTAATATTATGCCTGATAATGTTTAGTAGGTGTTGCTTTAAATTTTAATAGTATAGATTTATGTTGTATTTTAAATGATGGTGCACATTGCATTTTACTTGCCTATTGCGTTGTGGAGCCTGTGTCCAAAGCAGCTGAGGTGGGTCCACTGGTTTAGCTTCAGGGCCTTCATCATATTTGTGCCACTGTCAGTAGTCATACACACCATTTTCTCCTCATCCAGCTTCCACAGTGCCAAGGAGTCTTTGAGCCCCTGTGCAATGAGCTCTCCAGTGTGATCTTCAGGAAAGTAGGTGGTTTGTAAACAGCAGCTGTTCAGACTCCAGTTCTCGTCGATATAATGCACTGTTAAACTCAAGTACGGTTGAAGAGATCGACTGGACCAAAGGTCTGTAGTAGCAGAAAAAAATAAAACCGTGTCCAGCTTTTCATAAAGTGCTTGTCGTGTTTCGTTGTACAGTTTTGGTAGTGCAACCTCCGCAAAGTATTTACGACTCGGTGGTTGGTATTTTGGATCCCAAACTTTTAGCATGTGGAGAAAGCCAGGCTTCTCTACGGTGTAAATAGGCGCCATATCCATCCCTAAATGAACAGCAACGGCTTCAGTCATCTGCTTCCACCGTGCCCCTGACTTATCGTATGGCACGACACTAGAAAATGATGCGGCTAAAGTTTGTTGTTTCTTCGCGGCGTGACCTTGTTTGCTTTGGCTAGTGCTAGCCATGCTGCACTCCCGTAGCTGCGAGCACTCCTCCCATTCTTTAGGGTGCCTCTGCCGGAGGTGCTGATAGAGGTTAGTTGTGCTGCTGCTCTTCGTTTTCACAGTTTTTCTGCAAACCTTGCACAGGACTGCAGTTTGCTCTGCGTCGGTCTTGTCAAAGCCGAACCACTTCCATATAATCGAGGTAATATGAGTCCCTTTTCTCGCTACCAACTCTTCGGGTTGTGCTGTGTCCGCCATGGCCGGAGCATGTGTGCTTAGGCGGAAGGAGAGGCGGAAGCATACGCCAATGCTCAAGTCATAAAAGGCAGAAGAAGAACCCGTATTTTATTTATTTAAGGTCACCTCGATTTTACGATTTAGCAAATTTTCAAATCGTCAACTTTTAAAAAGGCGAATTAATCGAATTAATTCGATTTATCGCCCAGCCCTACCCCGTGCATATAAGAAGAGCTGCAGGTAGGGGGGCAGTCTCTTCTGCCTTTTCCTCTGCCAAGCGGCTGAATGTGCAGTTAGATGCACTGCACCCTGTATTATAATAAACATGTGTTCAGATCCACTATTGCGTTCCTCCTTGACTCCAACTTCAGACATAACATTTGGCGACGAGAAGAAAAGCGATGGAAGCATGTGCAGCACCAATTCGGCCGTTTTTGGAGCTCCCAGTTGAACCGCCTGTGCTGTGGCCTCAGTGGTACGAAGCCTTTAAAACGTATATGGTGGTGTTGGACCTGGGAAGGATGGAGAAGCTGAGAGTGTGTGCGTTGCTTGTGCACAACCTGGGAATGGAGAGCCAAAGGATTTTGGGCACGCTTGGTGACACAGATAATTATGAAGTAGTGGTCGAGCTAATGGCGCGTCATTTCAGGGCACCAGACAACGTCATCATCCAGAGGATTAAATTCCAACAGCACCATCAATAGGTTGGGGAACCCATCCAGTGGTTTGTATCGGACTTGAGGCAACTAGCCGCTGAGTGTCAGTTCAGACTATTGGAGGAAGAAATGGTTCGCGACCAGTTGGCAGAACACACCAACTGTGCTGTGGTCCGGTCTAAGTTACTCACATTTCCAGGTGAGTTGACGCTGGCCATGGCCGTTGAGTTGGCTCTCCAGCTGGAGGCAGCGGATAAGCTAACTCGGGAGCTACGTGAGCGTTTGTCACCACGAGAGTTGGGATCCTCCATGGCTGCACAGGTAGTGGACCCGGACAGCGATGGGAGTGTCGAGGATGATGCCGAGAGGGCCAACACTGTATGGATGAGGTCTGCCCCGGGTAAGCCCAGGTGTATGGGCTGAGTGTCCACGAAACTCCACTACAAGGCCAGAGAGTGTGCGGCAAGAGGAAAGTACTGCAGCAATTGTGGCCGCTGACATCATTTCGCGAGGGTGTGCCAGTCAGTGGAACATGATAGCCCACGCAAGTGCTTGATTCCTTCCGCCCCGACGGTGATTCATACTGTGTCCCCGAGTACCAGTGGGCACACACATTGCACGGTACAGTTGGACAGAGTACCGGTACCGATCGACATGGGGGCAGAGAGTTCACTGCTGAACTGGGCTACAGTTAGACAATGTTTTCCCCACTATAGAATTGGAGGTGACTCAGCGCCGCTTTGCGGCTATGGAGGAGGATACTTGGGGGGGTGGTCTCTTCCGCCTCTTCCTTTGCCAAGTGGCTGTATGTGCAGTTAGATGCACTGTGCCCTGGATTATAATAAACGTGTGTTCAGCTCCATTACTGCTCTCCTCCTTCACTCCAACTTCAGACATAACAGAGGCGGCTGCAGAGGAACCACACAGCAGTTCATGAACTCTGCCTCGCACATTCATTGAATTCCATGGTGCACCACAAGTCAAGAGATGGCCTTCCTATTGTTAGAGGGAAAAACACTCCTCTTCAATGGGCAGCGGAGTGACTGCTGACTAGATAAAAGAGAGCACTGTGTGAATGTACAAAGTTGTACATCCTCCATGCTTCCCTCAAGGTGATTTCATGCATCACTGACAAATTTAAGCAAATCCTCATATCATCTTTTCATCTGTTCAGATACAAGTTTAAAAATGTGAAGATTGGAGCCTATTCATCAATTAAAAGTTAGAAATAGATAATTTAGCAAACAGAAACTAAAGAAATTTGTAAAGTTTACCACTGTTCATCATGAAGAATAACCATCTTCAAGGTCAAAGGGAGTCCAAAAATACATTTCTTGATCAATCTTCTCCAATGTCCTGTTACAAGGGCTGAACGAGAAGGATGGGGTTACAAAACCTTTTTCCTCAGATTGATTTTGGCCAGCACAGTAGTGGGAGGACATGAATGCGACTCAAAATAACATGCAGGGAAATGCTAAGATGTGAACACCATGTGGGGATTTTAAAATTGTGTCCTCCTTGATGGCAGCATACTAAAGGATTCTTGCCAGCTCCATAATCAACTGTAACTCTTATAATTAGGAAGAAAACATGTGCCAGAGACTTGATTGCATCTTGCATATAGTGATGCAAATTTAAAGAATGCAGCCAAATGCAGTCTTCACAGACACAAAAAGCTCAAATGCCTATACGAGCTGCGACGTAAATTAGTCCTGCCTCAGGCTGTGACACACTCAACATCCCATACGTGTCCCATATGGCAGTTCATTGGTTGTCTGCAGGAATATTCAAAAATACTGTAATTTTCCACAACCCAAGCTGCTGAGACTACAGTTTAGACAAAACCTCAAAATTTCCACTGGTTACTTAATATGGATACGAAGTTGCATGGCTTCAAATGGTGGGGGTTTGACAGAAGGAGAAATGGTGGAGAGGGAAGGAGAAAAGGGAATGAGATCTTATGCCTGTTAAAAAAAAAGAAAAAAACTGAGACAGGAGGAGAGTGCATATTCCCTTTGGCTCAATAATTAAGAGTAGGGACAATAAATATGTAATAGGGGCTTTTTCCACCAAGTGCAGCTGCCTCTCCTTCTTGGAGATGGGACCGTGGGGAGACAGGCCCAGGAAGAGCAACTAAGCACACTGCCCATTAAAAATGGATGTAAGGAACACTGGCCCTGACTGGCCCCATCGACCAACCACCCAGAATGTTGTGATGGGAGTTGCTGTGGTTACAATGCTCCCAAATGGTCCTTGGTTGTCAGGGCAAATCAAATCAGACATCAGAGCACCTCCGCCCCTCATTGGCCTGCTGCCGCTGGGGGCACCGCAACGCAATGATGTCATTAAGAAAGGAAGTTTGGACCTGTGGTGTGTGCGCGCGTGTGTGTGGGTTTTAAAATGCGTGACTGAAGTGAAGGGCGAGAAGAGGGAACAGGACATGCCAGAGACAAAAGAGTGACACGATCTCCCAAAGACTTCTTATAAAAGTTCTGGTTGCAGCTATCAGCGCACCATCTGTTCCAGCTGGAGCTGACTCTTTATATAACAGCAGGCTGCTTAAGTTGAGAAGTTTTAAACAGATAAGGATCTTATTGCAACACAACTTTTTTAAAAAAAAAAAAATGACATGTCCCAGATCTATCAGTGAAGCATGCTAATAGAAATCTGTTGGGCCTATTAAGAGAAAGGGGAAGTGAAAGAAGAAAACAACACCACCAGCCATAATTTCAGCCTTCTCATACTGGAAAACTATTTAATTTTTAGTAGGAAGTTTGATGAGAAGATTGATGCCACTGCTCTATTTGATAATCAAATACCAGCTCATCAGTGACAGAGCAGGTCATTAGCAGCACAGTGGTACAGTGGTAAGCACTGATGCCACACAGCAAGCTCTCCCCGTGCTGCGTGGGTACCCTTCCACAATCCAAAGACATACGTCTTAGGTTAATTGGTTATTCTAAAGTAACGGTCACTGATAAGCACATAGAATAGAGGATTAGTGTAGTTAGTAGTTAAGTACTTTCAGTGGTCTTTAAGATTAGAAAAAGCACTATATAAACACAGGTCCTTATCCTTCATTCTGATCTGATGAACACATCCCCCAAGGTCACCAAGAGACTTTGCTTCTCTCTCTATTTAGGCCCCACTCATATTATAAAGTTTGTCTTAAGCCAAAGCACATGTCTTTTGGACAGTGTCATTGCTCCCCGCCTTGCTTAACTGTAGCCAATTCAATTGTACAAGTACATGTGTGTGCTATTCGTCTACAAGAGGTAAAAGCAATGTGAGGGCAGGGTGGCGACGGATATGGGAGATTCGACAAATAACAGAGCAACTGGCCCCAGTGAGAGCATCCCCTAACAGATGCACTGCATATGAACTAGACCTATTCAAAGACGAAATGACATGTATTCATATCAAGTGACCTTTGATATTGACCTTAACCACAACCTGGATGCAGACCCATCTGAGGATCACTGTGTGTGAGCTTGGTGAGCATCCGGGCAACTGCCAAGAGGGAGTGGTGATTTTCTTAAAATTGCATAAGGGTCCATATCTTACACCTCTGACCTTGACTTTGAGCACAACTTGGATGCAGACCCAACTGAGAATCATTGTAATCATGGACTCATGTAAGCTTTTTGTGGCAACTGTTTAGGAGTCAGCAGCTAGCCTGGAAAAAAGTCCCAAAGCAGTGTTGCAAAAAAAAAATAAAAAAAAATCACCTGTCAGCAACCAAAAAGCTTACTAATTAGAATGTGATACCAAGAGAAAACAGTGTAACTGTGAAAGTACCCGACAAAACTCTTGAGGTGTAAAACAAAAAGAGTATCGGCACAAAAGCCTCATTCAAGTACTTCATAGGAGCTGAAGATGGCAACACTGTTAAAAGTATTTGCCATGGTGATTGGCTAACCCAAGGTGATGTGCAGCAGGAAGGCGATACCAGATGCAAGCGATGAGCTGATTTATGAGGTGCCAGGGTTGCTAGTCAAGATTAAACACATTTTAGGTTCTTTGTTCTCTTTTTCCTCAAGCCTACAATCTGTTCTGCAAAATTGCGTTTCCTTATAACTTCTGCAGAAATTATGCACGTTTTTTTTTCTTTTTTATGTGTGAGAGATGAGTGGGTCTCACGGGAGAAGACCTGTGTGGTGGTTTATACTTCATAATGTCCAGTGACAGCTATGTCACTGGACATTACAGTCCATTGTCACTGGACTGTAAGCTTACCTTACAGTCAAAGTGATTGCGGGCCATGGAGCGAATGCTGAGAACTGAGATGGGGAAGCTTTTCTCATCCACTCAGCTACCTGAGGGCACACTAACATGCGGTAATGCAGAACTGTTCTTGGTTGGTTGGTCCTAACAATGAAGACTGACAGGAATGGAAAATGCTGCATGGTATTTTGCAGCTTCCTGTTTGTTTAATGTCCATGACACATGCTTGGGAAAGATGGATGTGAAGAAGCTGTTGGCTATCAAGCTGTGTCCTCGTTTGTGTGTCACTGATGCCCATAATGACATCATCAATCATGACAGTGCTCCATGGGAGGGATTTAGAAGTCAGAGGTCAGAGAGAAAGCCTTAGGCTGAATAGGACCAGTGCTAAAACATCACACATGCACTGTAAATACTGTTGACTGTATAAACAATTTTTACACTGTAAAACCTGATAAGTTAGTTCAACTCATAGTGTTTGAGGAAACCCATTGCCTTGGATCATTTAAGTTTGTTAACTCAAACCACTCAATCACATCTATTTATTTTTTCAGCTGAGTAAACTGAGTTGTAGAAAAAGAGTTAAATGTGTCTTCTTCACACTCAACATTGAAGTTGTACTTCCTCTGTTATTTCTATTAAGGTTTATCACCACATTCTAGTTATGACAACTTACATAACAACACAACTAGCACAACTGGATTATTGGTTTATTGGAGCAAAGCCTGATGATCTTACACCCCAAATAAAAACAAATGTCAGCATTCGTTTTTATAACAATATTGAAGTTAACTCATGTGTAATGAGTAAATACAACAAACGGGAATTATGTCACCAATACTTAAAATGCCCCCAAAATGCAAGTACACGCACAACTCATTTGCAGCTGAGCTACTACTACAAATGTGATTTTTTTAAATGATTAAGTTATATTTACTTCTTTTATTAAGCACTGTCACTGACTGTATTGACGCTTCATTGTCTACTGTTGAAGAGTTGCATCAGAGGATACAACAATCTGACAGTGGCTGTTTTTTTTATCTTTATAAAAAATTGCCATCCTTTTTCAGGTTTATAGATGAAGAAAGCCATATCACAATATTTCAGAAACCTATATTGATCAAGACATTTAGCTGTTTGTTGTGGTAGAAAGTAGAAAATAGAATTTTGAAAAGTAGTAGTATTTCTTCAGCCACTGAAACACATGAAAAATACAGTATAATTCAGTGTTAAAAGCAAAAAGTTTCTTCCAGTTTTTCTACATCAATCTACGTATATATCTATATGATCTATAAAGTTGGGTTCATATCCACTGGAGCTGTGGTTTTACGTCTTCCCATTCAATGTCTATGTGAAACACTCTGCAAATGATTCCAACAAACTTTGTCTCAATAACAAGGAAATCATTTAAACTTGTGGTTTTTGATGCATGTTAAAAACTGAGTTGCCATGTTGGACCTGTTGACAAATCCAGGTGCAACTGCTCACGAGTGGATGAGTCATTCAGTCAGGAGCAGCTCTGCATTTGTGCAGCTGCAGGAGACTGTAGAAGGACAGCTGTCAATCATTTACAGTTACTTTCTTAAGATTTGGATGCAGCATGATCCAACCCATGACAATAAACCACCACAGTGGACACATACTGTCACACTACACAGCCTTCAGATGTGTGACTGGGAGTCTTGACATCATAACGTGTTCACACTACATGACTGACTGGCGATGGGGGACCACACACTACACGACATTTCGCCTCGACTGCTCTGTCGGGTGTCCAAACAACCTTGTGGCATGAAAAGATATGTGACAATTCACATCAGAAATGTTGCAACCTTTATGCAGAACAGGAGATGATGATTATCTCTGTCATGCCTTGTTGGTGTAGATGACCCCTGTCTCTTCCCCTATGACCATGTTCTGTGCTTTCATTGACTGTTTGATTGGCTAGTGACTTGTAGACAATATTCAGCATGCTAGATACAGTGGGGCAAAAAAGTATTTAGTCAGCCACCAATTGTGCAAGTTTTCCCACTTAAAAGATGAGAGAGGTCTCCAATTTTCATCATAGGTATACCTCAACTATGAGAGACAAAATGAGAAAAAGAAAATCCAGAAAATCACATTGAAGGATTTTTAATGAATTAATTGGTAAATTCCTCGGAAAATAAGTATTTGGTCACCTACAAACAAGCAAGATTTCTGGCTCTCACAGACCTGTAACTTCTTCTTTAAGAGGCTCCTCTGTCCTCCACTCGTTACCTGTATTAATGGCACCTGTTTGAACTCGTTATCAGTATAAAAGACACCTGTCCACAACCTCAAACAGTCAGACTCCAAACTCTACTATGGCCAAGACCAAAGAGCTGTCAAAGGACACCAGAAACAAAATTGTAGACCTGCACCAGGCTGGGAAGACTGAATCTGCAATAGGTAAACAGCTTGGTGTGAAGAAATCAACTGTGGGAGCAATTATTAGAAAATGGAAGACATACAAGACCACTTATAATCTCCCTCGATCTGGGGCTCCACACAGCAGCTCCCCCCCGTGGGGTCAAAATGATCACGAGAACGGTGAGCAAAAATCCCAGAACCACACGGGGGGACCTTGTGAATGACCTGCAGAGAGCTGGGACCAAAGTAACAAAGGCTACCATCAATAACACACTACGCCGCCAGGGACTCAAATCCTGCAGTGCCAGACGTGTCCCCCTGCTTAAGCCAGTACATGTCCAGGCCCATCTGAAGTTTGCTAGAGAGCATTTGGATGATCCAGAAGAGGATTGGAAGAGTGTCATATGGTCAGATGAAACCAAAATAGAACTTTATTGTAAAAACTCAACTTGTCGTGTTTGGAGGAGAAAGAACACCATACCTACTGTGAAGCATGGGGGTGGAAACATCATGTTTTGGGGCTGTTTTTCTGCAAAGGGACCAGGACGACTGATCCGTGTAAAGGAAAGAATGAATGGGGCCGTGTATCGTGAGATTTTAAGTGAAAACCTCCTTCCATCAGCAAGGGCATTGAAGATGAAACGTGGCTGGGTCTTTCAGCATGACAATGATCCCAAACACACCGCCCGGGCAACGAAGGAGTGGCTTCGTAAGAAGCATTTCAAGGTCCTGGAGTGGCCTAGCCAGTCTCCAGATCTCAACCCCATAGAAAATCTTTGGAGGGAGTTGAAAGTCCATGCTGTCCAGCGACAGCCCCGAAACATCACTGCTCTAGAGGAGATCTGCATGGAGGAATGGGCCAAAATACCAGCAACAGTGTGTGAAAACCTTGTGAAGACTTACAGAAAACGTTTGACCTCTGTCATTGCCAACAAAGGTATATAACAAAGTATTGAGATGAACTTTTGTTATTGACCAAATACTTATTTTACCGAGGAATTTACCAATTAATTCATTAAAAATCCTTCAATGTGATTTTCTGGATTTTTTTTTTCTCATTTTGTCTCTCATAGTTGAGGTATACCTATGATGAAAATTGGAGACCTCTCTCATCTTTTAAGTGGGAGAATTTGCACAATTGGTGGCTGACTAAATACTTTTTTGCCCCACTGTATGTGGCGGGGGTCACACATGACCATATGAAGATGTCAGAATAGCTTAAATCTACAGTAAAACATTTTATCACTTAATATCACTAAAACTTTTAAATCAAAATTAAGACGGTCGACCTGTACTGAACTTCAAGAGGATAAAATAAATCAAGTTAGCTGGAAGTGGATGAGCTGGAATAACTTAAAAAAATCCACACCTATTGTTACCTTCATTTTTTTAAGTTCAGCTACTGCATTATTATTATTAATATTATTATTATTTAGCATTCTAACAGTGACTGGAACCTGCTAATCAACCAGGGACTTCCTTCCAATTGTGGGCTTTTTGTTGACCTTGACAACTTCATTTTAAGCCTCAAAAATCAGGCTTAAAATAAAATGATGTAGTTTGAACACGGCTTAACATGCACAAGGTCCTGTCATAAAAGTGTATTAAACAGAGTAAGAAAATGCTTGTTTTATATGACATTCTGGAAAAAAAAAACCCCAATGCAAATCAATCAAGTTTGATGGAGCAGACAATGATGAGTACTGTTCAAAGTTTGCTAAATGTACACAATGCCATGTCACACTGACTGCATGTAAATGAGTTTCAGCTCTGACTTATTTCCATTATAAAATCAATGTAGTCTTCAGGAATCAAAGAGGGAGAGATTCTCTCTGGACTACCCAGCAGCTTTGAGCAAATTTGTCGAATAATGGACGCGAGGAAATTCACTTCAAAATAGTGACATGAACCAATTTCTCTGCTGCCTGTAGTTGGGACAGACTCTGCGAGTGCACACAGAGAGCATACATTATAGAGACAGCACAAATGTGTTCCCTTCAAACGCCTTTTCTTTAAAGAAAATGCTGTTTCATATGGATTAGCTTTTACACTTTACTTTTCAAGTCCCCTTTCATAAACACCCAACTGTTCTCCCCTCCGTTTTATTTTTTTTGCCCTCACCCTGGAAAATACTACCATGAAAAATGCATCTTATACTCTACAATAGAACACAAACTTACATTGCATTGACACTAATATATATATAAAAAAAACAAGACTCGTATCATCATAAAGGGGCATAATGATCTAATCTGTCACTTCCTCAAACTCTGATAGGCCCATTTATCAGTGCATGGGGAGTAATTTATCACGGAGCAGCGGCAGGTTATGGTGGCGTGCTGATGGATAGGAGCTGTGGATAGAGAGGATGGCTGAGTTGCCCTTGTCGACGTTATGAAAAGGAGAGGAACGGGTGGAGAGGTGGGAGGGTGGGCGCAATGAGACCTAAATGTGTTCTGAACAGACTCGTTTGTCACGCTTTGTCATCGAGGGACATCACGGCAGTAAAAAGCCCACGTGCCCATCTAGTAGCAAGTGTGTCTGTGTGTGTGAGAGCCCGTGCGCCCTGCTGTATTTGACACCCTAATGAGTATGCAAGTACATTTAATTACCATGTTGACTGCTCACCAGGGAATAAATATTTCCAATAAGAAAAGAGAAAGCCCACAATGTGAGACTGTACGCGTGCTCCTGTTCAAGCATATGTGCTGTGGAATCCAAAGCATTTGACCCCAATCTGTGTCTCTGCATTATTTATAGTTTGAAGTCAGCTTCCCTTTGTTTGCTTTATAAAGCCAGCTTTAGAAGCTGAAGTGGTGAGAAAAACCGAGCCGCAAAGGACATAAGAAGATAGTAAAATATGGGGTAGTCCATAAAACGCCTCTCTATAGATAAGCACAATAAATCAAATCAAAACTATTCACTCCGGACTTATTTATTGTTTCCTGAAGGACTAAAGTTCATCTGGAGTATTCAGTTATTGCAGAAATGCTGTCGAAAGAGGCTTCAGGAGAGCTTTCCGCACACTCTGCATCACTGTACACTCCAATAAATGCACTTGGCAATCCTGTCACACACCCACACACACATAACATACACACACACACCACAGTCCCCTTCCCCGAGCCGCGCCGGCAGGGCAACAGTGTGTATCCTCAGAGACCCGCTGAGCCAAATCAATGGCAGCCAGCAGCCTTCCACAATGAGCGCCACCATTTTACTGGCTGCCACCCAGCAAAAAAAGAGAAGCAGCTAAATTGTCTGTGAGGAGAGCAGAACGGCATAGCCAGGCTGCTCAAAGTGTGCGTGCATCACACCGGGAAAACATATCTCAGCGTTGCAGCGTGTGTGTGCATGTGCGCTGTTTTGCCGATTTGTTGAGCAAGCATAACGCACGCAGCCTGTGTGGCTGTCTGTGCACGGACTAGCAGGTCCAATCGATGTAAGTATGCTTATCGTAAACTGCCTCGCTTATGCACGACTGAGAATGATAGAGCGGGCTTTGCCCGGTGTTGCTGATGACAATACAGCGGTTGACTCTTTGTGAAATTCCAATCAGAGCGATGCAGCTTTGCAGTTGTCTTTGGATGATTGTCTTCTTTCACGTGGTCTAACCAAACGCACACATTAAAGTCACCAGAAAGAAAAGAAAAACAACAACCAAGGCCTATACACATGACATTTTATTACGCCTCTTAGTTCAAATAAGCACACGTTTGTTTACTCACACTGCTGGCATGGCAGCGCGGTTTCTAATCGGTGAATCAGCATATCAGCCAAGACGTGTCAGATTATGTTATAATCCTCCATTTCAGTGCCTTTAACTCTGCACACATACTGTATGTGTGTCATAGTTTTGACACTGCCCCATTATGTCTGCCTCTCTGTGGAAAAAAAAAAAAGGGGGGGGGGGAGAGAGCAAAGATTCCAGCACAGAGACACACAAACACCCTGCTGCACTTGTGCACACACCCACGGGGGAGCACAGACGGTGTCGGGCTCAGGAGGTGACAGAGCAGTACGAGAGAATAACGATCAGTCTGTGAGGTGACTGATTTCTGAACCGCACTGATGTGTCTCTGTCTAGCATGAAAACAAAAGGTCCAAATAATACTAGAGATAAGCTGTCTAATGACCATTATGCTCTCCTTTTAAAACAATCTTACATTAAAATAACAATTAGATACAAAATGTTATAAATATGAGCATTAATGCAATTTCTTGGATTAAAAACATGACTCTTCCTCTTTTACTCATTTGTGTATCAGCTGTCTTGGATTTCTATATACTTACATGTCTTGTTTACCACCAATCTACTCACAATTCACATAAATAATATATACTGTAAGCACGGTACAGAAAAAGCCCATCATTATCCCTGGTATTATGCTGCATACCTCCATAAGCATTTAGAGTACCTCAAAAATATCTCCATTGAGAAATATTCCACTGTTATTGATGCTCAAGCCGAGACAGAACCAGAGCCCAGTCTGTAACCCAAGAAGACAACCTTGTTATTTTCAATAAACCTATTAGAGGAACTTCTTATGAAAGGCACAAGGGAGGCCAGCAGTTGGTTGGGTCTCTCTTCGCTTTAGCCGGCAGATTCAGAGCATGTACGTGGAAAATGATGCCAATTTCTATAACAGGGGATGTATTAAATGACGAGTCTAATTTAATATTGAGATATTGAAAAACCTGCTAAGGCACTTCCTGTGTCTAAAGGCCATCTGGCAATGGAGTAGTTGGGGAGTGCTGAGTAGGTGGTTTGGGATACATTAGAGAGGAAAGGCAGTGATTTCATAATGCATGTTTACAAGATAAATAATGGCTACAGTGTTATGCACAGCTTTTCTGTAGGTACCTTTTTCCTTGCACGCTGACAAATCTTGTGATAGGATTTGAATTTCTCTCTCTTCTATCTTTCCACAGGGCTTGATATTAACTTTTCTGTTCACCAGCAACTGTGGCAACTAGTTTGCCAAAGTTAGTACCACCCAGTCCTTTCACTAGTAAAGCAATAATGGTACATTTGCATTGTTGTTTTTCATATAAATTTATAGTTTAGATTCTTAAATTTTTATTTATTTTTTTCTTGCTAATCTGCTTTCTAATCTTATACATTTATTTCCATTTACATTTGTACCTGTGCCACTTTTTTCTCTTAAATTTACTACCTCTTTCATGGAAATTCAGACTTTTTAATGGTAAATGTATAACTTTTTTCTGCAATCAAAAATTTGCAGCTTTTTCATTATAAATTTGCTACATCTTTTTTGCAAATTTGTTGGTTTCCTTCTCATAAATTTCTTCTTTTTTGTTCTAGTGTAATTTTATTGCTGCAAATGTATGCTTTTTCCTCTTTTTTTTGCATATTGCTAATAGTAAAGTTGTTACTTTTTAACTAAATTGGTGACTTCATCATAAACATAAAACTTGTTTTTCATAAATGTAATGGGATTATTACTTCACTTGACTTCTGAAGAGACAGAATCTGGCATCTGTCAACGTGGCTAGTAAGAGTTACCGTGCTAGAGATCTCTGTTCAGTTCCACAGGCAGTTGATTGACGAACTGACCCCCTAATCACCTCATTTCCAGTGCAGGAAGTAGGAACCAATTTTAGGTAACAGGAACTTTGGTAAGGGCAGCTACTGTATCTGGTCCTCTCAGCCTGCTCTGTCTCTATTATGAGGTCAGGAACTATCTATGACTATTCCTCCACAATCATGGAAGCATTAAAGCAGCACTCTGTAACTTTCTTGTTCCTTGTAGGAACACTGAAAAGGCCATAACCACGGCGGCCACGACCCCAGTTTGAACAGCCAACCACAGGGCTTGTTGTTGTTGGTGGCTAAAGTTGTGCCCTGTGATTCGCCGCTGGGACTGAGGCCACAGCTGCCACACCTGCTGTCCCCCCAGTAAGCACACCAAAAAAAGAGCTGTTGCAGGAAATGCAAATCTACTCAGGCTATGGAAGAAGTGACATTCACACGGACGAATGTTGGTGGACCATCAAAGTAATTTTGCAAACATTATTTTGAGGTGAAAATCTTTCATAGTGTTGTTTTAAATTCCAATATTTTAGGCATTTGATCTTCACTATGAAGGTGACTACAACCATGTCTCATTTGCATCTTTGCCTATTGAGTAACTAATACAACCATAATTCCAAAAGGTTTGGGGCACTGCGTAAAATCAAAACAAAAACAGACTGTAGTGATTTGCAAATCTTAGTGATACATGTATTTACCTGTTGTAACAGGGCCCAAATTTTTGGATTACTATTAATGGTTAAAAAAAATACAGACTTGTGGTTTTTACTACGATCTCTGACATGACACTCTACAGATGCATCTCACTAAATTAGAATATCATCAAAAAGTTAATTTATTTCAGTAATTCAATTCAAAAATGAAAGTCATATATTATATAGATTTATTACACACAGAGTGATATATTTCAAGTGTTTATTTCTTTTAATTTTGATGATTAAGGTTTACAGCTAATGAAAACCCAAAATTCTGTTTCTCAAAAAATTAGAATATTACATAACATCAATTTTAAAAAAGTAGATTTTTAATAGAAATGTTGGCCAACTGAAAAGTATGTCCATGTACACACTCAATACTTAGTCGGGGCTCCTCTTACATGAATTTCTGCATCAATGCAGCATGGCATGGAGATGATCAGCCTGCGGTACGACTGAAGTGTTTTGAAGGCCCAGGTTGCTTTGATGGTAGCCTTCAGCTCGTCTGCATTGCTGAATCTGGTATCTCTCATCTTCCGCTTGACAATACCCCATAGATTCTCTATGGGGTTTAGGTCAGGAGGGTTTGCTGGCCAGTCAAGCACAGTGTTACCATGGCCATTAAACCAGGTATTGGTACTTTTAGCAGTGTGGGCAAGTGCCATGTCCTGCTGGAAAATGAAATCAACATCTCCATAAAGCTTTTCAGCAGAGGGAAGCATGAAGTGCTCTAAAATTTCCTGGTAGATGGCTGTGCAGACTCCTCAAACCATCACTGACTGTGGAAACTTCACACTGGACCTCAAGAAACTTGGATTCTGTATCTCTCCACTCTTCCTCCAGACTATGGGACCTTGATTTCAAAATGATTGAACTTAGCACCTGATTTTGGGAGCCATGTCATCTGCGGGTTTTGGTCCACTGTGTTTTTATCAAGTCCAAAGTCAATGCAGCCATCTACCAGGAAATTTTTAGAGCACTTCATTCTTCCCTCTGCTGGCAAGCTTTATGGAGATGCTGATTTCATTTTCCAGCAGGACTTGGCACAACATTGACATACTATTCAGTAGAGTCACATTTCTATTAAAAAGCCACGTTTTTTAAATTGATCTTATGTAATATTCAAATTTTTTGAGAAACTGAATTTTGGATTTTCATTAGCTGTAGCCATAATCATCAAAATTAAAAGAAATAAACACTTGAAAATATATTACTGGGTGTGTAATGAATCTATACAATACCGTATATGAGTTTCATTTTTGTGAATTGAACTACTGAAATAGTAGTACTGGAAATACCCCCTCATGGATCGTCACCTTATCGTGGTGGGGGGGTTTGCGTGCCCCAGTGATCCCAGGAGCTATGTTGTCCGGGGCAATTTGCCTCTGATAGGGTCTCCCAAGACAAACTGGTCCTGGGTGAAGGGCCAGACTAAGAACGATCCAACAGACTCTCATGATAAATTGTATATCAAGGATTCAGTGTACCCCGCCCGGTATGGGGTTACCGGGGCCCCACCCTGGAGCCAGGCCTGGGGGAGGGGCTCGAAGGCTAGCGTCTGGTGGCCAGGTTTCCACCCATGGGACCCGGCCGGGCTCAGCCCGAAGGAGTTACATGGGTCCGCCCTCCAGTAGGTTCACCACCTGCAGGAGGGATCATGGAAGTCCGGTGCTATGTGGATTAGGTGGCAGTCAAAGGCGGAGACCTTGGCGGACTGATCCCAAGCTTTCCAAACTGGCTTTTGGTACGTGGAATGTCACCTCTCTGGTGGGGAAGGAGCCTGAGCTGGTGTACGAGATTGAGCGATACCGGCTAGATATAGTCGGCCTCACCTCAACACACAGCTCCGGTTCCGGAACCAGTCTCCTGGAGAGGGGCTGGAGCTTGGCCTTTTCTGGAGTTGCCCCAGGCGAGAGGCGACGAGCAGGGGTAGGTATTCTTGTATCGCCCCACCTTGCTGCCTCTATATTGGAGTTTTCCCCGGTGGACGAAAGGGTTGCTTCCCTGCGCCTTCGGGTTGGGAAACGGGTCCTGACCATCATTTGTGCCTATGCACCAAATGATGTTTCAGAGTACCCACCCTTTTTGGAGTCTGTGACTGGGGTGCTGGAGGGTGCTCCTCCTGGAGACTCCATTGTCCTACTGGGGGACTTCAATGCGCACGTGGGCAACGACAGTGAAACCTGGAGGGGGGTGATTGGGAGGAACGGCCTGCCCGATCTGAACCCGAGTGGTGTTCAGTTATTGGACTTCTGTGCTAACCACAGTCTGTCCATAACGAACACCATGTTCAAGCATAAGGGTGTCCATATGTGCACCTGGCACCAGGACACCCTAGGCCGCAGGTCGATGATCGATTTTGTTATCGTATCATCAGACCTGCGACCGTATGTCTTGGACACCCGAGTAAAGAGAGGTGCAGAGCTGTCAACTGATCACCACCTGGTGGTGAGTTGGATCCGATGGCAGGGGAGGAAGCCATTCAGACCTGGTAGACCCAAACGTATAGTGAGGGTGTGCTGGGAGCGTCTGGCTGAGGCCCCTGTCCGGGAGGTCTTCAACTCCCACCTCCGGAAGAACTTCAACCACATTCCGAGGGAGTCTGGAGACATGGAGTCTGAATGGGCCATGTTCTCCACCTCTGTTGTTGAAGCGGCGGCCCAGAGCTGCGGCCGCAAGGTGGTCGGTGCATCTCGTGGTGGCAACCCCCGAACCAAGTGGTGGACACCAGTGGTGAGGGGGGCCATTAAGCTGAAGAAGGAGTCCTATCAAGCTTGGTTGGCTTGTGGGACTCCCGAAGCAGCTGAGGTGTACCGGCAGGCCAAGCGGAGTGCAGCTCGGGTGGTTGCTGAAGCAAAAACCCGGGTATGGGAGGAGTTCGGTGAGGCCATGGAACAAGACTTTCGGTCGGCTTCAAAGAGATTCTGGCAAACTGTTCGGCGGCTCGGGAGGGGAAAGCAGCTCCCCGTCCACACTGTGTATGGTGCGGATGGGACACTGTTGACTTCAACTGGGGATATCGTCGGGCGGTGGAAGGAATACTTCGAGGATCTCCTCAATCCCACTGATACGCCTTCCACAGAGGAAGCAGGGTTTGGGGACAAGGGGGATGACTCGCCTATCACAGGGGCTGAGGTCGCCAAGGTGGTTAAAAATCTCCTTGGTGGCCGGGCCCCGGGGGTGGACGAGATTCGCCCCGAGTACCTCAAGGCCCTGGATGTTGTTGGGTTGTCATGGTTGACACGCCTCTGCAACATTGCGTGGAGGTCGGGGGCAGTGCCTTTGGCATGGCAAACCGGGGTGGTGGTTCCTCTCTTCAAAAAAGGGGACCGGAGGGTGTGCTCCAACTTTAGAGGGATCACACTCCTCAGCCTCCCTGGGAAGGTCTATGCCAAGGTACTGGAGAGGAGAGTCCGGCCGTTGGTCGAACCTCGGATTCAGGAGGAGCAATGTGGTTTTCGTCCTGGCCGTGGCACATCGGACCAGCTCTTTACCCTCTCGAGAATTCTTGAGGGTTCGTGGGAGTTTGCCCAACCAGTTTACATGTGTTTTGTGGACTTGGAGAAGGCATTTGACCGCGTCCCTCGTGGATTTTTGTGGGGGGTGCTTCGGGAGTATGGGGTATCGGGCTTGTTGTTACAGGCTATTCGGTCTCTGTACGACCGTTGTGAGAGTTTAGTTCGTATTGCCAACACTCGGTCGGAGTCATTCCCAGTGAGAGTTGGACTCCGCCAGGGCTGCCCTTTGTCACCGGTCCTGTTCATAATTTTTATGGACAGGATTTCTAGGCGCAGCCAGGGAATGGAAGGTGTCATGCTTGGTGACCACAGGATCTCATCTCTGTTGTTTGCAGATGATGTTGTCCTGTTGGCTTCATCCAGCAATGACCTACAGCTCTTGCTGGGACGGTTTGCCGCTGAGTGTGAAGCGGCTGGGATGAGAATCAGCACCTCCAAGTCCGAGTCCATGGTCCTCAGCCGGAAAAAGGTGGATTGTCCTCTCCGGGTTGGGGACAGGCTCCTGCCCCAAGTGGAGGAGTTTAAGTATCTTGGGGTCTTGTTCACGAGTGAGGGGAAAATGGAGCGAGAGATCGACAGACGGATTGGAGCAGCATCTGCAGTGATGCGGACGTTGTACCGGTCTGTTGTTGTGAAGAGGGAGCTTAGTTCTAAGGCAAAGCTGTCGATTTACCAGTCAATCTACGTTCCTACTCTCACCTATGGTCACGAGCTTTGGGTAATGACCGAAAGAACGAGATCGCGGATACAAGCGGCTGAAATGAGCTTTCTCCGTAAGATTGCTGGACTCACCCTCAGAGATAGGGTGAGGAGCTCAGTCATCCGGGAGAGGCTCAGAGTAGAACCGCTGCTCCTCCACATTGAAAGGAGTCAGTTGAGGTGGTATGGGCATCTGATTAGGATGCCTCCTGGACGTCTCCCACTTGAGGTGTTTCAGGCACGTCCCACTGGGAGGAGACCCCGGGGCAGACCCAGGACTCGGTGGAGAGACTATGTCTCCCAGCTAGTCTGGGAACGCCTTGGTATCCCCTCTGAAGAGCTGGAGCAGGTGGCTGGGGAGAGGGAAGTCTGGGCTTCTCTGCTTGAACTGCTGCCTCCGCGACCCGGACCTCCGGAAAAGCGGTAGAAGATGGATGGATGGATGGATGGAACTACTGAAATAAATTAACTCTTCCATGACCTAATTTATTGACATGCACCTGTACAAGCACGTTGACAACCCAGGCAGACAGACAGACAGACAACTGTAATATTAATATACAGGATAGTCGGCAATACGAGGGGGGCTGAAAAGTTCATAGGCTGAAAAGTTCATCATTGTCATATTTGACCAAATGTGGTTTATTTTTCAACACAGTCTCCTCTTCGGTCCACACAATTCTTCCATCGGTGCTGCAGCGCTTAGATCCCTGCGGTTGAAAAATAAACCATATTTGGTCAAATTTGACCACTATGAACTTCTCAGCCTATGAACTTTTCAGCCCCCCCTTGTATGCCGCTTGTGACATCATGTCATCTAAGGACAGAGGATGCCTAGTAATTTAAAACGATTGGTGCTTGTAACGAGATTATTCACACACACACACACACACACACACACACACACACACACACACACACACACACTCACTGAGCTTGTGTGGCCCATATTCACATCTGAGCCTTCGGACAACTAAAGGTTCATCTTTACCATGATTGTGATGCACAGAAAGGCCATACACAATCAAGGCTAACGGTAAAGACAGAAAAACTGCTTTGCACACACACATTGCACATCACGCATCATTTAATCCCAGGTGCCTTAGGGAGTCTGAGGGAAAGAGCAAGGCTGAACATAATTCCTGAACATGAACTACAAGAAATGGGATTTGTGTTGGACTTTCAGCCTCCCCAGAGAGAACAAGAGGGGAAATGAAAGAGAACAGGAATAAGAGACAAAAGAGAAAAGCTCAACTTAACGGTCTAATTCTGATTCAAGTGGCAAAAACAAGCAAAAAAGACAATCAAAGTTATTAATTAAAAATCAACAGAAACCGTGGTGAGGGCTTATCCTCAAGCCACACAGAAGAATTAGATGTTAAGAGAGACTAACAGAATTAATCTCAGGTGGAAATTTGGTGGGAGCTGATTTTAGGTGTCCAGTTGTTCTTTGGTCCTTTTGTATGTGAAAGTATCACCATATAATAGAGGCATTAACTTGAAGTATGCATCTGTGCGAGCTGCATTGGCTGCAACAGCACCATGTGACTTTGCTGTTCTTATAAGAATAGTGAAAGGACTACACCTGGCAGGTCTACTGCTTGAACCCCAATAGCCACTCATAGGATGTGACGTTAGTCAGCTGCTGACTATGAGAGGACGCTTTCTAGTTTGTTATTTTCAGAATGAACACCATGACACAACCAGAGGGAAAAAAACAAACAGGTTTATGTCAAGGTTTTTGTCAAAGGAAATAAAGAAAAGGTGAGAGAGAGCAAATGTGTGGACAAGAGTAAATAATGAACTGCCTTAATCTCATTGGTAAGAACTAAAATGGATGCGAGAATTACGGCAACTTTTGGACTACTACGTCATGGTTTCTTTTCTTATCATCCTTGTTTTTATGTTTTCAAATGAAGCAAAGACTTGCAAATGTGCAGAAAACAAGTATGTATTTACAATAAGGCTGGGCAATAAGAAAAAAATCCAGTCACAATAAATTTTTTTCATATCAGTCGATATATTGCAATATAAATCAAATCACTATTTCTGCCAAACTTAAAAGTTCATCTTTACTTCTAAGTGAGATGTGAAGATATCACAAGATCAATTTTGGTTGATATATTTATTTTCTGTCAGAAGTCAAACATGACATGAAATAATTATAAAACAGGTGCACATAATAAACTAAAATCTTAATTTTGATTATTAATTCAGTCAAAAGCTTCAAGTGTTACGGGAGAATAACTGTTTCTCTACACTCTGTGTACAGCTGGGGGAAGTGCCATCTGGGAGAAATATTTACCGCCAGGACGTTGATAACGAGGGTCAGCTACTTGAATCAGCCGCTTAAATCTGACATTTTCAACCGTGCTTAATGGCAGCATGTCTTTGCAATAAAGTAGGCTACTGTGTTTGTAATATCACTGTGTCTCTCTATTTTTTTGTCGTAAGGTATTGTGCTGTAGAAACTGGCCACTATGGACTGTTGTTGTGCAGGTATCACTTGGTAGATTTAGCAGCACCAACAGCGCTTGCTTGGTTCTGAGAGTGTAAAGTCTTGCATTTGTGTGCTCAACAGGATGGCACTGTTTCAGATGGTAAAAAAGATTTGTAGTGTTACCTGATTTTGTGGGACCGTGCTTGTGACACAGTTTGCAGTGCACGTTAAGCTGCTTCTTGTCAGACTTTAAATAGTTAAATATCTCCACACTACAGAACTCCTTGGACCCTTCCGTTCAACATTCTCCTTGTCTATTGAGCATCAGGGTCTGTTTCTATGTCTTCTTTGGTAACGCTGTCCCTTTTCATTAACATTTTCTGTTGTCCTTTTCTTTTTAGCCACGCTAACGCTCCTACATGGCTTCAATGTTTCAGATCATCAAACAATTTTTAATATCAGACCAAGATAACATGAATAAATACAAAATGCAGTTTTCAAATGATGATTTCATTTATTAAAGGAAAAAAAAAAACTATCCAAACCTACCTGGCCCTATGTGAAAAAGTAATTGCCCCCATGTTACATCATGAATTAACTGTGATTAACCACATTTTTTGGAAAGCTGAGTTCAATTTCAGTAGCTACACCCAAGCCTGATTAGTGCCAGACTTGTTGAATCAAGAAATCACTTGAATAGAACCTGTCTGACAACCTGAAGTAGACTAAAAGATCTCAAAAAGCAACACATCCCACTGTGATCTAAAGAAATTTAAGAACAGATGAGAAACAAAAACCCAGAACAACATCTAAAGAACTGCAGGCCTCACTTGCCTCAGTTTGGACACTGGTCCACGATGGAACAATAAGAAAGAGACTGGGCAAAAATAGCATCCATAGAGGAGTTCCAAGACAAAAACCGCTGCTGGACAAAAAGAACACAAAGATTCGTCTCACATTTGCCAGGAAACATCTAGATGATCCTCAAGACCTTTGGAAAAATATTCTGGGGAGTGACAAGACAAAAGTTGAACTTTTTGGAAGACCTGTGTCCTGTTTTATCTGGCATAAAACTAACACAGAATTTCATAAAAATAACATTGTATCAACAGTCAAACATGGTGGTGGTAGTGTCATGGTCTGGGGCTGCTTTGCTGCTTCAGGACCTGGATGACTTGCCCTAACTGACAGAATCATGAATTCTGCTCTCTGCCAAAAAATCCTGAAGGAGAATGTCCAGCCATCAGTTCATGAATCCCTCCAATGTGACTGAATTTAAACAATTCTGCACAGAAGAGTGAGTCAAAATTCCTCAACAGCGATGTAAAACACTCATTGCCAATTGTTGGCACCAATGGTGGCACAACCAGTTATTAGGTTTAGGGGGCAATTACTTTTTCACATAGGGCCAGGTAGCTTTGGATAACTTTTTTTCCTTTAATAAATGAAATCATCATCTAAAAACTGCATTTTGTATTTACTCAGGATATATTTGTCTAATATTAAAATTTGTTTGATGATCTGAAACATTCAGGTGTAACAAATATGCAAAAATAAAAGAAATCAGGAAGGGGCAAATACTTTTTCACAGCACTGTATACGAAAAGAAGGAATAAGGATGAAAAACAACAACAGCAGTCTGTGTACAGTAACGCTACCTGTAGTGCAAATAAAGATAAAAGAAAAAACACTGCAATCCCGTAGTGCAAATAAAGATAAACGATAACACCCAGCAATCCTATATACAGGAAAAGTGGAGCCGTAATACTTGTAATTGCAAGTTCAATGTGGTAGTGTAGGTGCAGACAGTGACAGGTTGGACTGCACATGAACAATATTTCGATAACAGACAGACAGCAGCAGATATGACATTTGTGCAAATGATTGCAGTAAGGTGCGGAGACATACAGAAGCAGATGTATTACTGTTGGTGTGCCAAGTTTTTCTGTGCAAACAGCTGAGGTAATTATTGTGTGGGTGAGTGTGTTATGGTCCAGTTGGTGGAGGTGGAGGGTAGTGGGCAGAGTTCAAGGTCCCGTTGGCCTGGTGAACAAAGCTGTTTAGCAGTCTTGCGGAGCAGGCCCAGAGCTTCTGGTACCTTTTCCCTGAGGGCAGAAGGCTGAAGAGGGAGTATGAGGGGTGGGAGGTGTCGCCTGCAATATTGATGGCTCTGCAGGTGAGGTAGATGTTCGAGAGAGGGGCAAAGGGACAGAAGATCCCAATACTTACTGATGGAGAGCAGTTTTCAACTTTTCAATATAATTACTGTGGCAGAACAAAATTATGACAAGCCCATCATCCATGAATATACAACAAAGTATACAACCCATAGTTGTAGGTCAGGATCCCAAGGTGAACCTGTGTAGCAAGTATGGTGACCCTAGAGAGCTTTATACATTCTATAGTAAGAGAACATAGGAAGTGCCAACCCTGACCTTTGGACCCCAAACCTGTAGTCAGAAGTTATGGTCTCAGAGTGAACCTGCGTCCCAGGTTTGGTGGCCCTAGCTTTCTTTGTTGTTGAGGTATAGTTTATAAGCCATGTTGATGTTGACCGTTGACCTTGCGATCCCAAAACCACAGTCACACTTCAGGGTCACAGGGTGAACCTGTGTACCAAGTTTGGTGGCCCAAGCTTTACTTGTACAGTAAAAAGGCACAAGAAATGTTAACCCTGACCTTTGACTTTTTGACCCCAAACCCATATTCAGAGGTCAGGATCCTAAGGTGAACCTGTCTAGCAAGTTTGATGACCCTAGCTTTCTTTGTTGTTGAAATATAGTTTATAAGCCATTTTGATGTTGACCTTTGACCTTGTGATTCCAAAACCACAGTCACTTCAGGGTCACAGGGTGAACCTGTGTACCAGGTTTGGTGGCCCTAGCTTTACATGTTGTACAGTAAAAGGCATAAGAAATGCTAACCTTGACCTTTGATCTTTTGACCCCAAACTCATAGTCAGAGGTCAGGATCCCAAGATGAACCTGTATACCAGGTTTGGTGGCCCTAGCTTTACTCGTTTTATAGTAATAGTAAATGTAGTGTTGACCATAGTGCAACTGCAACGTTAACTTTGACCCTTTGACCCCTTGACCCCAAACCCACAGTTAGGTCAGGGTGTAAGTCATCCAAGATGTGTATTAGATACCACTACTGTATCGATTTGAAAAGCCTACATCATTTCTTTCAGTAGTTATTGTGTTTAATTCAATTCAACTTTATTTATATAGCGCCATTTCACAACAACGCTCTCATAGCACTTTCAACTGTAGGGGGAACCCCCACAGTTGCAGAAAGACCCCAGCAATCAGGCGAGCCCCTGTGAGCAAGCGCTTGGCGACGGTGGAGAGGAAAAACTCCCTTTTAACAGGAAGAAACCTCCAGCAGAACCAGGCTCAGGGAGGGGCAGTCAACTGCTGCGGCTGGCTGGGGGTGAGGGGATAGAGAAGATGAAAAGAACAGACATGTAGAGAGCAAACAGCACGATGGGGACTCAATCTATGGGAGAGAACAAACAAATGTTAATGACCAGCAAAAAAAAAAAAAAAAAAAAAATTCATTGAGAGTGAAGAAAGGAGTGAGGCCCAGTGCATTATTGGAGGTCCCCCAGCTGACTAAACCTATTAGCAGCATAACTAAGGGAGGGTTCGGAAACACATGATCCCTCTCTAATTGTAGGCTATATCAAAAAGGAAGGTTTTAACCCTATTCTTAAAAACAGAGATCGAGTCTGACTCCCGAATCCAGATTGGCAGCTGGTTCCACAGGAGAGGAGCTTGATAACTGAAGGCTCTGCCTCCCATTGTACTTTTGAAGATTCTAGGTATTACAAGTAATCCTGCATTTTGGGAGCGTAGTGGTCTGTTAGGATAATATGGTAGTATCAGATCTTTTAAATAAAAAGGGGCCTGATTGTTTAGAGCTTTGTAAGTAAGAAGAAGGATTTTAAACTTAATTCTAAACTATGAGAAGCCAATGAAGGGAGGCCAGAGCCGGAGAGATATGATCTCTCTTTCTAGTACCTGTTAAAACTCTTGCTGCAGCATTTTGGATCAGCTGAAGACTTTTTAAAGATGTTTTAGGACAACCTGATAATAAAGAGTTACAATAATCTAATCTAGAGCTAACAAAAGTGTGGATCAGTTTCTCAGCATCACTCTGAGACAAGATGCTCCTAATCTTGGCCATATTATGCAAATGATAGAAGGCAGTCTTAGAAACAAATTTAATATGTGAATTGAAAGACAGATCTTGATCAAAAATAATTCCAAGGTTCCTCACAGAGCTATTAAGAGAAAGAGTAACCACATCCAAACTGAAAGCTTGATTTGGAAAAGTATTTCTAAGGTTTTTTGGACCAACAAGAATGACTTCAGTCTTATCTGAATTTAATAGCAGGAAATTACAAGTCATCCAAGCTTTGATTTCCTTAAGATAGGCTTCTAACTTGGCTAATTCATTACTATCATCTGGCTTCATTGACAGGTATAATTGTGTGTCATCTGCATAACAATGAAAATGTATACAGTGCTTTCTAATAATGTTGCCTAACGGAAGCATATATAAACTAAAAAGAGTAGGGCCTAGCACAGATCCCTGTGGAACTCCATGACTGAGCTTTGAGTTGAAAGAAAACTCATTATTGACATGAACAAACTGGAACCTATCAGATAAATAAGATCTAAACCACTGCAATGAAGTTCGATTAAGTCCAACATAGTGTTCTAATCTATCAAGTAGAATATTATGATTGATAGTATCAAAAGCTGCACTAAGGTCTAAAAGGACAAGTACAGAAACAAGTCCATTATCAGATGCGATGAGGAGGTCGTTAGTGACCTTCACTAACGCTGTTTCAGTACTATGATGGATTCTAAACCCAAATTGAAACTCTTCAAGTAAACCATTTCCCTGCAGGTGGTCAAATAATTGTGGAGCAACAACTCTTTAAGATTTTTGAAATGAAAGGAAGATTAGAGATTGGTCTATAGTTAGCTAAAGCTCTGGATCTAGCGTTGGCTTTTTGAGTAAGGGTTTAATTACAGCCATTTTAAAAGCCTGCGGTACATGGCCTAAAGTTAATGAAGAATTGATTATATGAAGAATAAAGTTACCAATAAGTGGGAAGACTTCTTTAAATAACCTGGTAGGAATAGGGTCTAAAAGACAAGTTGAAGGCTTGGATGAGGAAACTATTTTGTCTAACTCTAAAAGGTCAATTGGAGTAAACTCATCAAGATAGATATCAATTGAAGGATAAGATAAGATAAGATAAGCCTTTATTAGTCCCACAACAGGGAAATTCCAGGATTGCAACAGCACAGGGATAGCAACACTCAGAGCAACAATCAGAAGGCAAGAAAAAAAAAAAAAAAAAAAAAAAACAATCAGCAAGAGCAGCTAATATACATATGTACATATTACTATAAAATATATATATACACACACACAGACACACAGACACAGTGCAGAGCATTGTAGCTGGATGGAATAAATATATGAATATATGAACACACAGTGCAGAGCATTGTAGCTAGATGGAATAAATATGTAAATATACGGTATAAACACCCACAGTACGGAGCATTGCAGCTAGGTGGAATAAATATGCAAGTATATAAACACACACAGTGCGGAGCAATGTAGCTAGATGGAATAATATGTAGATATATAAAAACACAGTGCGGAGCATTGTAGCTAGATGGAATAAATATATAGATATATAAATATAAACACACCCAGTGCTAAGCATTGTAGCTAGATGGAATAAATATATAGATATATAAATATAAACACACCCAGTGCAGAGCATTGTAGCTAGATGGAATAAATATGTAAATATATAAACACACACAGTGCAGAGCATTGTTGCTAGGTGGGATGAAACAGCATAACCGTCTATTTAGTTATCCTACATGGTATGATTATGTGCCCATACATATTCTCACCCTCCATAGCGACCGGTATGTTCCTAGTTGTATGCCGGAGAGGACCATTGTGTAAGTCTATTGCATCTTTTGCATTCAAAAAAAACTATTAGTTTGTTACGTCTTTTTGCTATCTCTGCGAGCAGCCCTGCTTAGGTTGTACAGTCTGACAGCCGTTGGTAGGAAGGACCTACGAAACCTCTCGGTTGTGCACCTGGGATGATGTAGTCTGCTGCTAAATGAGCTCCTCAGTGCATCCAGTATGTCCTGCATAGGGTGGAACTCGGACTCCAGCAGAGATGACAGTTTAGCCACCGTCCTTCTCTCTCCTATCTTCTCCATCGGATCAAGGCGTTGCCCCAGGACAGAGCTAGCTTTCTTAATCAGTTTGTTCAGTCTCTTCCTATCGGCTGCAGTAATGCCACTGCCCCAGCAGACCACTCCAAAAGTGATGGCTGATGCCACCACCGTGTCATAGAATGACTTCAGCAGCGCCCCTTGTACACCAAAAGACCTGAGTCTCCTCAGCAGGAACAGCCTGCGCTGTCCCTTCTTGTAGAGTGCGTCAGTATTGTGTGACCAGTCTAGTTTATTGTTCAGATGAATACCCAGGTACTTGTAGGATGTCACCATCTCGATGTCTGTTCCCTGTATATTTACTGGTGCTGTGAGGGGCTGCCCATGCCTGCGGCAGTCCACCACCAGCTCCTTAGTTTTCCTCGCGTTGATCTGGAGGCAGTTCCGATGGCACCAGTCCACAAAGTCCTGGATAAGCCCTCTGTACTCAGCTTCATCTCCGCTGGAGATGAGACCAACGATCGCAGAGTCATCAGAGAACTTCTGTAGATGGCAATGTGTTGTGTTGTGTGAGAAGTCCGCAGTATAAAGAGTGAACAGGAAGGGAGCCAGCACCGTTCCCTGGGGGGCCCCCGTGCTACTGATGATCGTGTCGGAAACACAGTCCCGGGTTCTCACAAACTGAGGCCGGTTCGTGAGGTAGTCCAGGATCCATGATGACAGGTGCTGGTCCACCCCTGCGCGCAGCAGCTTGTCCTTCAGGATCATCGGTTGGATGGTGTTGAAAGCACTGGAGAAGTCAAAGAACATGATCCTCACCATATTCCCGGGCTTCTCCAGGTGGGACAGAGAACGGTGAAGGAGGAAGATCACCGCATCCTCCACCCCAATGCCATGCTGGTAGGCGAACTGAAGTGGATCCATCGCTGGTTCCACCAGGGGGCGGAGATGAGCAAGGAGCAGTCTCTCCAGGGTCTTCATCAAGTGGGACGTCAAGGCCACCGGTCTGAAGCTGTTCAGGTCTTTGGGGTGGGAAGTTTTTGGTACAGGTACCACACAAGATGTTTTCCACAGCTGTGGTACCCTCCCCAGTTTCAGGCTCATGTTGAAGATATACGTCACAATCCCACACAGCTGGTCTGCACAGGACTTGAGGAGCTTTGCGCTGATGCCGTCCGGTCCCGACGCCTTCCTCGCCTTGATCTTCCTCAGCTCCGTCCTCACCTGGGTCTTGGTCAGGGTCAGGATGGGGGGCTGTGTGTTGGGAGTGGGGGGGGTATCGGTGGAGTGGGGAGTGGGTAGCAGGACTTGATTTCTTAGAGGCAGCAGTGGTTGTTGTGCAGACAGGGGGGAGGGCGGTTGGTCAAATCTATTGAAAAACAGATTCAGGTTGTTCGCCCACTCCCTGCCCCCCGTGGCCTGGGGGGAGGTATTCTGGAGCCCCGAGATGGTTTTGAGGTTTCTCCAGACCCCGCTGATGTCGCTCTGTTGCAGCTTGTCCTCCATCTTCTTCCTGAAGCTGTCCTTGCCTTCTCTGATCTTTCTCCTCAGCTCCCTCTGTACGGACTTCAGCATCTCCCTGTTCCCCGACCTGAAGATCCTCTTCTTCTCTCTCAGAAGTGTTTTTATCTCAGGGTTGATCCAGGGTTTGTTGTTTGAGTGACGCCGTATGGTCTTGGTGGGAACGGATTTGTCCACACAGAAGCTGAGGTAGCCCGTGAAGGTGTGAGTGAGGCCATCGATGTCCTCACCATGTGGATCGCAGAGCTGCTTCCAGGCAGTGGCTTCAAAACAGTCCTTTAGAGTGTCCATTGTCTCCTCAGACCATAACTCCACAGTGTGCATGGCCGGAGGTTGTCTGTGCACTAGGGGTTTGTACACCGGTCGGAGATGAACCAAGTTGTGATCCGATCTCCCAAGTGGGGGGAGTTGTGATGAGGTGTACGCCTCCTTAGTGTTTGCGTAGAACAAATCCAGTGTTTTATTGTCTCTAGTGTGGCATGTGACATACTGGGTGAAAGTGGGCAGAATGGGAGACAGTGAAACGTGGTTGAAATCGCCTGAGATGAGGAGAAGAGCATCTGGGTGTTCTGTCTGCAGCCTGCTGGTTACTGAATGGATGACGTCACGCGCTGTCCCAGCGTTCGCCGTCGGATTTGCATAAACAACAATGCAGATCACGTGTGAGTGTTCTCTCGGGAGATATGTAGGCCTCATGCTAACAGCTAGCAACTCAATGTCTTTGCTGCAGTGTCGTTGTTTAACAGTGATATGTCCCGGTCTACACCAGTTGTTGTTAACATACATTATCACTCCACCGCCCCTAGTTTTACCACTCTCTGGTGTTCGGTCAGCTCGTATCATGTGAAAACCCTCCAGCTCAATGTTAGCATCTGCTGCTAGTTCAGTTAGCCACGTCTCAGTAAACAAAAGGAGAGAGCACTCCCGGTAAGTGCTATCATAACGGCAGATAGCCGCTAGCTCATCTAACTTTCCCAGTATCGACCGTACATTTCCCATGACAACAGATGGAAGGGAGGGTCTGTACCTTATATTTTTTGTCCTCCGCCTTACTCCAGCCCGGCAGCCGCGGCGTTTTCGCCTCAGTTCTCTCGGTATGTCGAGTTTTTCCAGTGGGACCGGGTGGCGGTTAAATGCTAGCAGCTCTTCCCTGTTATATCGTATCCTGCTATAAACAGTGGCTCCGTCCACCGGCTCAGGAGACATTTGGGATGATCTGTGTGTCCGTGATGTAAGTGGGGTGAAAAAAAAAAAAAAAAAAAGTGATCAAAAGAGAGAGGAAGGGGAAAAAAAAAAAAAAAAAAAAAACTCGGAATCGAGCCGCTGTTGCAAAAGGCAGCCGACTGGTGTGGCGCCGAGAGGAGAAAAAAGGAGTTGTAGTAGTTACTGTATTTAAGTTAACGGTGGGAAGAATCTGATTGATTTTATCTCTGATGGATGAAATTTTATTATTGAAAAAGTTCATAAAGTCCTGACTAGTAAGCTCTAAGGGAATGCTAGGATTTACAGAGTCCTGACTCTTTGTCAACCTGGCTACAGTACTGAAAAGAAACCTGGGATTATTCTTGTTCTCTTCTATTAATGCAGAATAATAACTTGTTCTAGCTTTTCTAAGATATTTTTTATAAATCAGAAGATGATTTCTCCAAGCTAAATAGATTTCATCTAAATTAGTGGAGTGCCATTTTCTTTCTAATTGATGAGTCTTCTGTTTTAAGCTACGAGTTTCTGTGTTGAACCAAGGAGTTAGAAATCTCTGATTAGACTTTTTCTTTTTTAAGGGGGCCACCAAGTCTAGAGTCTGATGCAGAGACGCTGTAACACTACCATGCTATCAATTACAGAAGAAGCAAGCTGTGTACAGCTTATTTCCGTTGTGATGACACATGGCATAGAGGAAACAATCTGCATAAATTTGGTAACAACATCATCTGAGAGGCATCTACTGTAGTAATATTTTTCTTTAGGAGCCAAATAGTCAGAAATAGTAAAATCAAAGGTTAACAGACAATGGTCTGACAGTACAGGGTTATGAGAAGACACTACCAGATTTTCTATTTCTATGCCATATGTCAGAACAAGGTCCAACGTATGGTGGAGATAATGGGTAGAATTTCCTACTTTCTGAGAAAACCCCATTGACTCTAATATTGAATTAAATTAAATTAATTAATTAATTAATTATTAATTAAATTAAATAATAAGGCAATCACTATCTACATCTACATGCATATTAAAGTCCCCTACTATAATTATTCTATCTGATTTCAGCACTAAATCAGCTAAGAATTCAGCAAATTCGGATAAAAATTCTGAGTAGGTTGATGGAGGACGATAAACTATGGCAAACAGAATTGGGTTTAGCCTAAAATTGCTAAAGTGCCCAATACTGAGGACCAGGCCCTCAAAGGAATTATAACATGTTTTTTGCTTTACATTAACTCGTAATTTGGAATGGTAAATTGTTGCTACTCCTCCTCCATGACCAGAACTTCTGGGATTTTGACAGTTTAAACAACCAGAGGGAGTTGATTCATTTAAACCAACATAATCCTCTTGTCCTAACCAAGTCTCTGTAAGGGATATTAAATCAATCTGGGAATCCCAGATTATATCCCAATCACTTTGGGATACTTACATATTATATTTTTATTTGCTTTGGAGGGAGCAGACAATGATTCTCTGATGGGGAAGACAGGGGCTAAGTCTTTAGAAGACTTAGGGAAAAATCTGACCTGACCTTTGACCTCAAGCTCATCCAATGAGAGTGAAATTTCAATATGCGCATCCTCAGAGTATATCAAACGATAGTACCAAGTTTCAAAACAATTGGACCAAAACTGTAGGACTTGATTTCACAAAAGTGGAACGGATGGACAGATGGACAGACTGACCCATAACATAATCCCCCTTCGGTCTTCACCCAAAGGGCTCTTCAACCCCTTTGGGCTTTGACCGACGGAGGATAAAAAACCTGTTAAATGTCATTTACTTTTTTCTTTATTTTTTTTCTTTTTTAAATTCCCCCTTCTTCACATTTCTCTTTCGTCTGTACATGTCTGAAATACGTTTCGGACTAAAAACATCTGCTTCTACCAGCATTTCAGTCAACATTTGCCAATGCAGCTTAACTTAGGCCGACTTAGGTGAGCTCTGCATAACTTAGCCCAGCGCTCCGGAACTTTTACTAACTGAGCACAGCTTTCACCAACGTGTATTTCCAAACATCTTCAAATTTTCAGCATGCTGAAAAATTTAAAAGAACACAACTTTCGCCAGTGTTTGCCAACAAACACCATCATTAACTTTTACTAACTTTTACCAGCAGAGCCAGACATTTGCCAAAATGTCAATAAAAGTTGGTCCAAATGTTGTAGTGTGAATCCACCCTTAGAACAGTATTTTTCAACCAGGGTGACCTTATACATTCAGCTTTCTGTGGGAAATTATCTAATTTCATTTGTTAATTGGTCCAAAAAATTGCAAATAAGATGCCGTTGTGCACGGGTTCTTCAAGCACCCATACAACCAGGCACAACAATGGCAAATTATTTACAATTTTTTGAACCAATTAAGAAATAAAATCAGATAATTTCCCACAGAAGGCTGAACATTCCAGGGCACCCTGGTTGAAAAACACTGCCTTAGAACAACCTTTAAAGCCATTTTTGAGGCAGAGTGTCAGCATCTCCTCAAAAACAACAGCCTGGCTGTGAAATCACTAAAGGCATCGACAGACCACCGTTCACTGTCAATGACGAGAAATGTGGAGTAGTTCATCCTCCGAAGAGGACGAAAATATAAGTCTGCATTCATATAAGGGATCACAGCCTTATAATTATGAATCTGTTAGACATCACAGAGACCTAGAGCAGAATAGGATTAGGAGAAATAACGACCATCAGTAAGCAATTCATCTTTGGTCTGAGAAGAACCAGTGAATAACTACACAGCTATTAGGCTGAGTTGCTTAGCTCACGATTGTTGGTTTATGACAGTTAAAACAGTGAAAAATCCTGTAAATTTATCTGCCACTTATGTTTATTTATAGTTCAAAACTTGTGGTGAGCTTTATTCTGTACTCAGACTGACGTTTACTCCGTTATTAACAGCGTGGTGATTAAAATTGGTTAACTTTTTATCTAACATTAAAAGTGGTATTACTAAGCTTGGGAACATTGCTGATCATATGCAAAGAGTTACATTATCTGTCCTTCAAAAACCACACAATCCCTCCTTTATTGGTCTCTGGTGTTTATTTAAAAGGCCTACTTCCAAGACGTATAATGAACAAATGTTTTACACATTTTGAAATGAAGATCCGGAAAAATAAATAAGAATGACACTGAATTTGAAACTATGTACATAAATGTGAAATAATATTTCTTCATAGACTGCCCTCATTCTATATTTGAAATCTTTTGCAACCATAGTAATTCACCCCCCTGGACTGGAGAACTCTTACTGTATAATCAGGAAGGCAGGTTTACAGGCATATCTGCAATGCAATAACCTTCTAGGCTTGGGATCTCTTGGAAAATACTACTGACGGATTATTGCCAACAATGTTACCAAAAGCAAAATATCTGGACAGCTGCCAGTTTAGGAGAATAAAGCTAGACATTCCAATACTTGACAAAAACACTGGCTGCCAGGACTATTTTTGGATTGCTGTTCTGTGGGGGAAAAAATCTACTTCTATCACAGTGATTTCACAGCTATTAACTGAGTTTTTCTGCTGTGTTGATGGGTCAGCTATTATCGGACGGAGAATAATAATGTAATGCAAACACTTGTCACACAGGCACAACTGTGTCGAGACAAGGAAGGAGAAGATGTGTGTGAATAAATGATAAATTATTAAACAAATTAACAGCTTGAGAAAGCAGCGAGGACACTGAACTGGAGGCAGAACGGGGCACGCAAAAATGGCTAGCAACAGCAGTAAATTCTCTGGCAAGAACAAAAAAAAAAAAAGAAGAAGTGATGTGGAAGTCCTGCAGCCGTGCCACTAAGCTCCCACTACAGATTAAACTGTACAGTAGTAAGGAGGGGCTGTAAAGCGAGTAAGGAGAGAGCCAGATAGAGGGAGAGTCAAAAAGAGTACTGCCAGGGAAAATAAAGCTTTGTGGTCTGGCACTAGTTTTGCATGTGTAAAACCATCATGTGCACTAGCGAGATAGAAGAGGAGGGAGAATAAGCCTGCAGAACTGGTGGGAAAGAAGGAAACATAAACTAAGGAAAAGAACGGGGGGAAAAACAGAAACGATAAAAAAGAAGAGCAAGAAAAAAGAAAGGAAACAAGTCTCGAGTCTGGAAGTTTGACTCAAATCCCATGTGTGAATCTGTGTACGTGTGCCTGGAAAATGGAATTGTTGTGGTTTTGCCTGGCTCCTTCAGGGTGTCCTCCTGTGATTGGAACATTAAGGGGGTTTTGTAAAGGGATCGCCCGCAACCGCAAACACCGCCGCTGTCATTCTCTCACGCTCGCTCTCTCTGTTTTTCACACTCTTCGCTGCCTGCTACTTCTGTTCTTATGCCGCACACATATTAGTCAGACAAAACTCATGAAATAAATATGGAAATGTGATGCCGGTGTAAATGTCTACGAGCAAAACATGTTTCAGTGCTAACTTCTGACACTATTTTGAGCATGAAGGAGAGGCTGAGCGGAAGCAAAAGAGGAAAGCAGAGAATAAGAAGCAGAGAAAAGAAAAGAGAGAGAGAACAAACCTGCCTGAACAGATGAAGCAAGGCAAGTCTTAAGTTGAATTTTTAATATCTTGCCATATGCTGCTCTCCACAGGTGAAGACTTTTTTTTGGTATTAATTAACAATTCACAGCCTGTATGTGGGCGTGATTGTGTGTGATGGATAGAAAAATGCGGAACCGAGGCAAGTGAGGGATGTGGCTAGAGAAAAAAAGGCGTAATGTGAAAAAAACCGATCAAACAGAGAACAAACAAATTACGCGCAGAGATGACAGCATTAGTATCGATCAGGCCGGGCACGGGCAATCGAAATATCAGATGGAGAAAAAGACATTGAGGCTGAGACACAGGTGAGCCGATGGACAGATGATACGAGGAGCGAGGACAGATTGGAAGCTGTCCCCTTCGACTGGCTGGTAAATCAATAGCATCTCTGTGGCTCTTTCACTTCTCTCAGTTGCTCTTCCAGCTCCTCTCAGCTTCTCATTCTATCACTTCTGTGAGCAGCAGCACAGCTGGAGACCGGCTGACTGCAGGTGAAGCAAGAGCCTCCATGCTGCCAGCTCTGACTGCCATGACTTGTTTTCACCACACAACTGTCTCTCAAAACAGCCTTTTGGAAAACTTTTTCACTTTTGCACCCAGATATTCGACTATTCAGATATTCAGTCTTCAGATTTTGCATTTGGATATCTGCTTTCCTGTCAAATGACTCAATTTTAATATCAGATTTACCCCCCAAAAATCTTAATTTTGGAGGAACAGATCACAAATTTACAAGAAACAAATGCAGGAACGTGATGACAAAGTCACAAATATATCAAAACAGTCACAAATTTTTATTAATAAATCTGCAAATATATAAGAAAAAAGTTACAAATCTGCAAGCAAAGCTGTAAATTTAAGAAAAACATTAAAGTTACAAGGAACAAAAATGCATATTAAAAAGAAATGTAAATTTACAAATAAAAAAAAAAAGATTTCATATTCATAACAACCCCTCTGTGGATCGCCACTTTATCATGATGGAGGGGGTTGTGTGTCCTAATGATCCCAGGATATATGTTGTCAGGGGCAACTTGCCCCTAGTAGGGTCTGCCAGGACAAATTGGTCCTGGGTGAGGGGCAAGACCAAGAGCGGTCCACTAGATCCCTATGAAAAATTTACATCAAGGATCCAGTGTAAACAAAGGCGCCACATGGGTGCACCCTCCAGCGGGCTCACCACCTGCAGGAGGGATCACGGGGATCATGGTGCTATGCGAACTGGGCGATGGGCGGCAACCTGGGCTACTCTGCTTGACCACCCATGACGGGAGAAGATGGATGGATGGATATTTATAACAAAAGTTGCAAATTTTTGAGGACAAAAATGAGCAAGAAAGAAGTTCCAGACTTACATGAAAGGTTTCAGATTTATAAGAAAAGTCAAGTTACTGAAAAACATTGATGCTGATGCAGCACACAAAGATTTTGCAGAATATTCGGATATTCACTCTGGCTATGCGGAGCCCTAAAACAGGTATTTGGGGCATCCCTAATTTGCAGCTTGATGCATGATAATGAGCCCAAAAATTGCAAATGAGACTGAATATAATTATATGCATTCTTAGTTTCCTGCAATCACAAACACATTTTTTTTCTCTGAAAAAACTTTATTAAAGGAAAGCAAATCTCTTATTTCTATTTTTATGTTGCTGCTGGGTTCTTTGTTAAGAGCAGGACAAGCTCAACCGGGCAGCATTCTGGCTCTGCTGACCCGCTCATGTCTTTCCTGTTTTAGACTGTGTTGGACTGGTCTGTGGGAACCAACAGCACACTCACTATAATTACCATCCCAACTCATAACACGGCTGACCTTAACATCACCTCCCCTGACATGACCCGCACGTATACGACGCACATAAACGCGCCCGTCGCAAGCCTCACACACATATATGCTACAGAGAAATGTGCTGACAAACATGCAATACACAAACACACACATTCACAGCTGGATCTGCAGACACTGGCATCCATCACATCTTATGAAACTTAATCTCTCTGTGAGGTGGAACAGCTGAGAGCAGCAGTCTATAGTGTAAAAGCAGCCGAGGTCACTCCCTACTGCGCCCAAAACGATCGACGAGAGTGGCCCCTGTGTCAAATGATTGTCATAATTATGGCTTAAAAAAAGAAAATTACAAGGAAAAAATACTAGTTATAAAAGCCACAAATTTATAAGGAAAAGAGTCACATCTGTACAGTCACATAACAAATGTATAATAAAAAAACAAATGCAATTTAAACAATGCATTTAATTCTTGGGAAAAGAAAAGTTAAGATAAGATAAGAAAAGATAAGCCTTTATTAGTCCCACAATGGGGAAATTCCAGGATTGCAACAGCACAGGGATAGCAACACTCAGAGCAATAATTAAGAAGAAACAAAAATATAAATAAGAGCAGTGAATATACATACGTATACATACACACACACACATATACATATATATATACACACACAGTATATACAAAGTGCGGAACATTGTAGCAAGATGGAATAAACAGCATAACCGTCTACTTAGTTATCCTACATAGTATGAATATGTACTCATACATATTGTCACCCTCCGTTACAAGACAAAAGTAAGACATTTACAAGAAAAAAAAAAGCTTAAAAATTTTGAAGAAAAAAATATCAGTGGAAAGATATAAGGGGGGAAAGTCTGAAGACATGTTGCAAAATTGGGAGAAAAAAGAAAGAATTTATGCCAGAAAGTCACAAATTCAAGGGAAAAAAGTTAACCTGAGACTGAAAAAGACTCAAATTTCTATAGTTTCCAAATTGTTGGGAAAAACTTTATCACAAGAAACAAAGAAAGAAGAACGACAGAGAACCTAAGTCACGCTCCCTTTGCTTCCACATATGGGACCTTACATCGGAAAAAAAATCTCCATTGTAGTGAATGGCAAGAGAGAAATGATCTTTTGATGCCGATCAAATTTTGCCATGAGTTACATATATGATGTTTGTCAATTTAAAAGACAATTTTCCATGTAATTAAAGTTATCACTTGTCATATAATAAAAGAGCAATATTTAGTTTTTGTGAAAACGATTAGTGGACTACACCCCCAATTGTCTCGGACTATACACATCACCAAACACGATTACGGCGGTTCCCGTCTCAAAGCTCACCTCCTGTTTTCTGACCGATGAAAGAAGGATCCAAAGAGGAGAAAAACAACACAAATGTATTGTTTGTATTATGAGAGCTGCAGCTGATCCAGAGCACTGGTAGTTACTTCGCCCTGAACACGCTTTGAAAACGATGAAGAAACTTGCAGGAATCTGCGCTTGCAGGCTTTCAATTTACATATTTTCACAACCTTATACCTGAAGAGTTAGACAATGACCTACACCGTTATTTACATGGAAAATTATCTTTTAAATTGACAAGCATCACACAGTAAGTGTAACTTGTGGCAAAATTTGATCGGGATCAAAAGATAATTTCTCCCTTGCCATTCACTTCAGTGGAGATTTTTTTTTTTTGATTGAAGGTCCCATATGTGGAAGTTGAGGGGGCGTGACTTACACTACCGTTCAAAAGTTTGGGGTCACCCAGACAATTATTTTGTGTTTTCCATGAAAAGTCACACTTATTTACCACCATGAGTTGTAAAATTAATAGAAAATATAGTCAAGACATTGACAAGGTTAGAAATAATGATTTGTATTCGAAATAATAATTTTTTCCAGATATTAACCTGCTCAAAGGAAGGTCAGTTTTATAGCTTCTCTAACCAGCTAAACTGTTTTCAGCTATGCTAACATGATTTCACAAGGGTTTTCTAATCATCCATTAGCCTTCTGACACAATGAGCAAACACATTGTACCATTAGAACACTGGAGTGATAGTTGCTGGAAATGGGCCTCTATACACCTATGTAGATATTGCACCAAAAACCAGACATTTGCAGCTAGAATAGTCATTTACCACATTAGCAATGTATATTAGATGTTAGAGTGTATTTCTGATTAGTTTAAAGTTATCTTCATTGAAAAAAACAGTGCTTTTCTTTCAAAAATAAGGAAATTTCTAAGTGACCCCAAACTTTTGAACGGTAGTGTAGGCTCTATATATTTCCAAACATGATAAAAAAAAAAATGTAGCCAATTTATGACAATGTTCCAAAACCACATACAAAAACTCCAAAGGGAAAAAACTCATTTAAAAAACATGGAAATTTCACAGAAAAAAGTCACAAATTTATAATTAAAAAGTGACAGATTTACTATCGTACAGTGTAAATGTAAGTATAAAGTCTTAAAGTTACAAGAGAAGCAAGAAAAAAACAGCAAATTTACTGTTATAAAATGACACATTTTTTAAATTATTATAATTTTTTCCCCCTCTGGAGGAGCAGCTCAGACAAAGGTAACAAATGGGCTGTTGGCCGGGCAACAATAGCCCACACATGTGCACATCCTTGGCTGTACATGTACACATTTAGCCAAGCTGTACTAGCTAAGTCAAAAATAAACAGTGTATCCACCTTATTCCTAGCCCCCATGATGCCGTGCGTGAATTATGGGCACAACTTCCGGTACTAGTTTAGAACGTGTGGTTGTCACTGAAACAGGACACTTTTCCTTGTTAAAAAACAATGACTTTGGCATCACAAATGTGAGACCACAGCCTTTTGCACCTTAGAAACAGTAAAATAATCATACCACTTCCCACGACTATGAAGGGATGGGAAGATGACCTTAAAAAGTGGCCTCACAGACACTAGCGCCACTGCCAAGATGCTAATGGTGTAAATAAATAAAAGCTGAGATATGTCTCCACTGCAATAAAGTCAGATGCATTTTGTTAAAAGATGTTGGACATAAAGCAGACGTAGAATCTAGTCAGAGCCACAAAGAACCCCAACACTGTGCTTGGCTGTCATGGTAAATACAGACAGCTGCAGCTGTTTTATTTTACCCTGAAATTAAAATGCTCATGCTGCTGTCATACCGTGAATGCTTGTTATTTAATTTAACACATACAGACATTTTCTGACAATTGTTCAAAATTTTATTGATCTATATTTTGTGATAATTTAAAAATTAATGCCTGCTGAAGCTGCTAATATCAAGTCCATATTGTTCCAAGGCAGTGCAATGAATGCAAAAAAACCCCCAAAAAACTATTTGAAATCTTTCTTAAATCGTTAAGCCTTAGGAAGCAAACGTTACTATTTTTTATTTATTATTTGACTTCATGCAGCCTTGCATCTGGTGACATACTGTATATCATATATGATATGTGACGCATAAATGTCAGATCTGTGACATTCATACACGTGAAAACATACTTGGTGCTCTTGCGTCTGTACAACCGACCACACCAACAGTCCTCTTTAGTTTTCAGTGCATGATCTATGCATTGCCGGTGAGAAGCCTCCATTTATACAGTCTATGGCACAACCACGAACACCAGCAACAAGTACCAGAACTACTTTTTTTTTTTTTTTTTTTTTTGTTACTTATTTGTACCCGTAGGTAGATTCGGTTTGCAGTCTGGTGACAAGCCACCGGCTGCTGGTCGCTGCGTGCGCGAGCGCCCTAAACCTACATGTTTTTGGTATGCGGGAGGAAACCGGAGAAATCCCGGAGTAAACCCGCCCAACACAGGGAGAACATGCAAACTCCACACAGCTCACTGTTGGTCGGGGGCTGGAATCGAACCCACGATCCCCCGGCCGAGGGTAAAACTGTGCTGCCACAGTGCTAAACCACTGCGCCACTGTGCAGCCTAACATTCGCCAAAACATTCAAAAACTACAAAAACTACAAGTGCTGAAATTAGCTGCCACTTGAGTGCAAAACACGTATGTGGACTACACATTAAAATGACTTTGAAAAACTTTTAAAAATGCTATGTAAATGCCCCACTACTCCACTCCTGCTGACTGATTTAACACTACTTCAGCCAAAACCAGAAGTTGCCCCCATAATCGTTTCTACAGCAGCGCCCTCAGGAGTAAGGTGGGTAGGAACAAAGAGCGTTCTATAATCCAATCAATATTTTTATATTCATAGTAGGAGAATGAGAGAACATTGATTTGCCGTAATATTATGACACTTTGGCGCAAGAATACTGGATCAATTCAGAGATGCCAGTACTGCAAAGTAAATGTTACAAATACTGACTCAATTTTTTGGGTACCAGGGTAATAGAATCCAGCTGACTTTTTAAGCCACCAGGCGGGACTAAGTTATCACTGTCTTGGTGAAGCTCAGCAGCTATAGCAAAGGACTGACTTGTCACAAGACAAAGATCGGGGAGGGGAAATCGCAATTTATGATATTGCAATATTCAATGCATCAAAAGATCATGATAATGTGCCCAGGTACCAGGATAATATTGCATTGTGGGGCAACTTGCAAGGCCAACGCCTATTCATTAAGATTCAAGTCAAGTTTATTTAAAAGCATATTTAGAACAACAAAGTTGAACAAGACATTTAGAACTGACTAAACATGTTTTTCCAAAGTAAAGTCACAGGAAATTTAAGGTGATTTCACATCATTTACGTGGATTTCAAGTATTTTATGTACTACTTCGTGTGAAAATTGACCATTTTTAATACTTTAAAATACTATGCTATCACCACATTTCAGTTTCATTTTTTTTTTTTTTTAAATTTAACCTTTATTTATACAGGGACGTTCCACTGAGAGGCAACCTCTCTTTTTCAAGGATGCCCTGTTCACACTCACACCAGGAAGCTGCCCAGTACAACCACAGACTGACCTGTGGCCACTGAGCAGCTCCACCGGAGCAGCTGGGGTTAAGGGCACCACAGTGGGGTTAATGAGGGCGGACCAAACGCTGCTATGTTATCTGTTCCACCCAGATCTGATCCTGCCGGGCCGGGGGCTGAACCGGCGACCCTCTGCTCACCAGTCCACATCCCTGACCATGAGGCCGCCACTGCCCATAAGCACTCCATCATTCAGCCAGCAGACTGGGAGTTTAGTTGGCGCTTTGTTGTCCACAAATCGTTCTCAACTTGCTTTTTCATTTACAAGTCAGTGATACACTTTAAACATTAAATATACATTTCTGGGTGGTTAAGGTTAGGGTTAGAATTAAGGTCGGGGGAGACTCTAATTTAAACATTATGCAAAATGGCAAATGTTTGCCATCTCACTCCATGAAATTATTTCCACAGCCACTAGATGCAAACTTGATGTCATTCATATGCATTTCCATTACACCGGGCTGGCTCGTCAAAGCAGCATTAATGTGAATTAAGGCACTTAGTCGAGCAAAGAAACCACATGCACAAACTGAATAGGATATATATGTATGCATAAATACATTCAGGGCAGCACACGGAGGCGCCCCTCGCTCCCCCTCATCCTCTCCACATCCATCTCTCTCGCGCACATACCCAAGCCCTAATTGCTGCAAAAGTACTTGCACGATTGATTTGTGAGCCAGTGAGGTCTGTAATGCTGCTACCGACAATGTTTGAGCAAGACTGCCGACCGACACACACACTCACCGTCCACACATCACAGACGCCGGGTTATGAAGGGGACCCGAGCCGCTGCGAAACAAGCAAAGACACAGTCCACGGGCGTCACATCCCACGGGGGTCAGCTGTGAAGTGCCGACGGTGTCCAAATGGACCGGATTCAAGCTTCTGGTCAAAAACCCACAGAGAGCAGTTCCCCTGTATAATCTAGTGTCGCCCCGCCGCGGGTTCACGCCGTGCTGAGCTGATCCCACAGACAGCCGTTCACATGTCCTGCTGTCCACGCCATCAAAGGTCCGTCCTGGCTGCTCCGTGTTGGCGGTGGCCGCGGTTCAGCCGTCAGAAAACACCTCTGAGGATGCTTGGGGGGGTGGGGGTGGGGGCTCCGAACCCCCTGTTTACAGCCTCTTTAATCTCGCCCCAGCATTTAAAAAAAAAAAAAATCATTTCAGGAGCATCCCCGCAGCTAAAAGGACTGGATAATCTGGCAGCAAATTTAACGCAAATACGGCATTTGACAAACAAATCGACTTGTGTGTTGATATTTTGTGGCACGCAAGAAATGATGCCATTTCGGGCTACCGTACCACGGAGAAACTGGCGTCTTACGATCAACGACAGACTGCTATAGGAATCATCGACGCGGCTCAACTAAAACCATCAACTCCCCGACAAAGTCTCAGATTACTGCGATTACTTTCTATCAGCAAAAGGCTGAAACAGCAATAACACAAGTGACTGTTGCTGCTGGAGAGGACAGACGGCAGACTGCTTAGGTGACAGACATTTCGTGCTTGACACTGGAGGGGACAAAATACTCGCACCGATACCAGGAGCGCAACGCCGGGTCCGCCTCTAGACGCGTCGCACGGTGACAGATAACCGTAGAAGTTAATGCTGTGCCGCGCACGCCAAACAGCAATAAAGAAACAGCCCGGGGGGTGCGGGGTGGGGGGGTTGACAAAGAGACTCACCATATCAGCGTCCTGTCCGGCGCCGACGGTGGAAAAACTCTAGAGTCTGCTCAGATTCAGTCTCCCCGGCAGCCGCCTGGCCGTGCAACATCCACCGAGGCTGCAGCCGCTTTGCCCAAATAATCCAGCCCCGTCTCTCTCTCTCTCTCTCTCTCTCTCTCGCTCCAATAATTTCCTCCTGTGTCTGTGTGTGTGTGTGTGTGTGTGTGTGAGCGTGCGTGCAGGACTCGTTAAGGTAGCCGCTGCCGAGTCCCCTCCGGTGTGGTGGCAGCCGCGGCGCGGGGCGAAGTTGGCGCACGTTTAAAGCTGCAGACGCAGTTTTGCGACACTGGCTTCGGAGAGCCCAAACTGTGATGATAAGGAGGCTAGCCCGAAAGGCTTTCACCCTCCCCACCCCCGGTAGGAGCTGAACACCCCCCCCCATCCCCCCCGTGAAGCGTGAGTTGGGGAGAGTGATGGGCGAATCGATAAGGACTACAGTAATAGTCACATATTCAGGACTGAATATTTTATGAAGTGCGCAGAGGTTAAATCGGCTGTGCGCAGACATTAAATGCACTTTCATTTGTCAAACAGAACTCTGCGTGATGGTCAGAGTTGGGCAGGGTGAGAGACTGCAAAGAAGTAAAACACTATTACACGGCAGTGAGTTCGGTATCATGGAGTTCGTATATTCACGATACCGTAACAAACTCGAGTGTAATATTGCTTTTGTACAACAGTTCCGGCAAACAAAATGTATTAAATGACAACACTACTGGACAAAATATTATGATTTGTTTGTTTAACCAGCGATTTTGCACAGCTGAAAAAAAAAAAAAGCCCGTAAATCTAGCCAGTAACTGTTGCTAAACATCACAATCAGCATAAAGACGTCTATTGTCATTTCACACACATGGAAACCAACTAAATATTGTCAGGTGCAAACGTAATAAGTGTTTATAAAACATACCCGTTAAATCGATACTTCAGAAAATCCCAGATCAAAACGTATCTAATACCAGTTGCCAGAAGCTAGTAGTTAGTATGCTAGCGAGTTAGCACATTTTGCTCGCTTTTCTTCACATTTTCAGATGAAACAAAGAGTCCATATCCAGTGAAATTGAAGTGCAGTTACTGCAGATTATAGTAACTCCTCGAATCCCTATTGTCCAATCAAATTGCTCAGTCGGAACTAACTGTTGTATAATATGATTTGAATTTCTTTGAATTAATCAGATGTAACGAGAAGGTAGGCTAGTCAATTGAGAGCATACTGCTGTTCTTTGAGCAGGATTACTCAAAAACAACTGAATGGATTTTGATGATATTTTCATCTGGGTTTTTTTTTTTTTTTTTTGTTACTTATTTGTACCCGTAGGTAGATTTGGTTTGCAGTCTGGTGACAAGCCACTGGCTGCCGGTCGCTGCGTGCGCGAGCGCCCTAAACCTACATGTTTTTGGTATGCGGGAGGAAACCGGAGAAATCCCGGAGTAAACCCACACAACACGGGGAGAACATGCAAACTCCACACAGCTCACTGTTGGTCGGGGGCTGGGATCGAACCCACGATCTCATGATCCCCGCGATCCCTCGGCCGAGGGTAAAACTGTGCTGCCACAGTGCTAAACCACTGCGCCACCGTGCAGCCCTTAGGCTACAGATGAACCCATTAGATTTTGGAGGTGATCTGAGAATGCAGATTCTGTCACTTTTTCACTTTATTTAATATTGAAAGATAAGGCCTTGGTGGAGGTATGTGCACTCAGATCACCTCCAAAATTTAATGTGTTCATCCATACCCCTAAGGGCACCTCTGGTGAAAATGTTATCAAAATCTGTCCCATAGTTTTACATAATGTGTGAGACATTGATTTTATTGAATGAAATGGATATTTATTTATTTACTTATTTTACCTTTTATTTTATTGTTTCTGTTGACTGTGGTTTCTACACGCGCTGAGTTTTATATTGTTTCTGTTGGTTTTATAATGTTTTTGTGTTAGTGTCCTGCTCCTCGCTTTTATGTTTCCATGTGCTTTCTTGTTGCACGGCACTTTGTGTAGAGAGTGCTGCTTTTAAAAGTGCTTTATAAATAAAGTTGATTGATTGATTGATAATCCTCTTACCGGGAGGGACTAGGGCCAGGATTAGAAATGAGTATAACTGACATGAATGCCCCTTTCAGGGCATTAATGAGGCGCCAGATGCCAATAGTAAGTTTACTTGTTTATTTAACAGAAGGACAAAACAACAAAGTAAAGAGCCACGTGGGGCAAAACACATACACGAACTAGGATACAAAATAAAGAACTCAGACAACGATCGTAAGAGCGTAGCGAGGGCGGAACCTGACGCTGATGAACACACACTTACTCGTGCTGGAGCGAAGACGGATCAACATACAGAGGAAAGGCTGGAGCCAGGGTTTGGGACTCCAGCCCTGGTACACGGCTGTAGATCGCAGCGAGGAGTAAGCCTCAGCTGCTTCCTTAAATACTGAACATGAACCAAACAGGAAAGAGGAATGTATTTAACGAAATCACGAACAGCTGTCACAGCGCTGGCTCGGCAATGACAGCCGGAAATTCGGCCGTGATGCTGTCACAATAAAAGCCCTGGAAAGGCACAAATAAGAAAACCCAAAATAATATGGGAGAAAAGGGAAAATACTGAGTAACCCGAGCGCGGATGGGATCAGCGCTCGGATCACCACAGTATCAGACAATATCAGATCATCACCATTACATTTTGGTGATGATCCAAGAATGCATACCTCCGCCAAGGTGCTTCTCTTCTCACAGAGTGTTAGCAGCAATACTCCAAAACTATGGACCAACCTTGATGACTTTTTCACCAGAACTGGCTCTAGGCCTACAGCACAAACCCATTACATTTTGGAGGTGATCCATGAGGGACGGAAGGAACCTTGGCAGAGGTATGCACTCTTTGAGTGCTTTTCTACTTTATTTTATACAGTTCCAGATTTGTGAATTGTTTCCATACTTTTCCATTTATTTACCTTTTTTATTTTTATGCACGGTTTCATCTTTCTGTATTTTTTTACATTTTTGATTTATATATTTTCTACAATACAAGACCTGCAAATTATTCTTGCTTTCAAACTTTTGTTCATCGTGCATCTCTGGTGTGCACGATAATTATTTTCACATCATTAACAGTTTCCCAGCATCACCGCTAAGTGCGCCAACAGACCACTAACTAGAAATGTGCATACGCCAGCCATGAAGTTGGCGTGGGGCTACGCACATTTCCACGGTCATTTCATTCTTGAGACATCTGAAATTTTGCATGGAAAACAATGCACGCCATGTTTTTGTGCGCAAGTACCCTTTGTACATGAGGCCCCAGGTGACTTTAATTCAGATTTAAATTCTATAAGTTATAAACACCAAAGCTAAACAAAACAAGGTCTTGGAATATTTCACTTTACTTCGAGTGAATATTTTATTTCATTATTTTATTTCACCAGGAAGTTCCATCGAGAGTAAGATCTCTTTTTTAAAGGTAGACCTGGGGAAGGTAGCAACCATACAGTTAAAACATGTTAACATCAAATAGGTTGATGTGAGATTAAAAAAAATCCAAATATTAGCCTCTCATGAAAAACATTTATTCTTTATGCTTTTTATATACAGTCGATATACCACCTAGATACACTCCAACAGTCCAAAGACACACATGTCAGGTTAACTGGTGATTCTAAACTGGCCCTAGATATCTGACTCTGATAAGCTCCTAGAACAGAAACCACTTCTCTGACATTAGAAAAACATTCTACAAATATAGATCCTTATCCTGCTCATACAGAATATGTGAATATATATACCTTTTTGAATTAAATTGTGATGACATAACTTTTAAACAATATTCTAAATGTCTGGTTGCACCTGTATGAGCAGGCACATTTCTAACCAGTTCCAAACCAACATAATCAAAAGTACCTCAAAGAGTACAACTAATGTTACTCAAGTAAAAGTGCAATTTTTCTCTGTAAATATAATCAGGTATGATTAAAAACATTGTCTGCAATAAAATTACTCCGTTAAGTACTAATTTTTGAAAAAAGTTATTTGAGTACTTGTGCTTATAATGGAATGGCATGTAAGTATTTGTGTAAGTGAAAAAGTGGACTAATTATCTTGCTCATTTTTTATTTGTTCTCAATTCTTCAGGGAAAAGGAAGGCTTATTTTTCCAAACGTGTAATAAGTAAAAAGAGAGAAATACATGAAAATTACTAGACAAAAAACAATTTAAGCAAAAGAATACCAGTGTATCAAAAAAGTCTTAAAATTACAAGGAAGCTCAAATTTACATGAAAAAAAAAAACATGTAAGAAAAAAGTAGGGAATTCCCAAGTAAAAAGTCACAAATTTACCACAAGAAGTTGCAAATTTATAAGAAAAATGTTTCAATTTTAAGAGACAGACAGACAGATGTACTTCATTGATCCCAAACTGGGAAATTACAGTGTAACAGCAGCATGACAGTAGACAACCAAATGACAGAAACACACACAGCATAACAGACAAAGGGATTACCCATGGAAAGTAAAACTACTGTCACTTTTTTTGTAGTGTTAACAGACGACTTTATACTTCTAACTTGGCTCCTTTACCTTCATTTTAAAGCTCAAATGCATTTTGCAGCTCCATGTGGATTTCTTTGGCCAAACTTGCTAAAAATGTGCTATGAATGCCCTTCTGAGGTGGAAATGAGGCACCAATTACCTGCAGTGAGTTTGGTTATTTAATGAAAAATAAAGACAAATACAAACACTTGCCATGATGGGTGGATAAACAATAGGAACAAACGAGACCCCGGAGGGGTGATAACGGGAACATACAAATACTAGGGATGTGATTTGGGGTTGGGGAAATTATCTGAAAATTCAGCAGGGGGTCTGGGGGACTCAGTCCCCCAGTGGGGTCCGGGGCAGAGCCCCGTTGGGGGGGCAAGGGGGGCGAAGCCCCCCGAAGCTCCTGGGTTTTTATGATTTTTAAGTACCAGAACTGTGCTTAAATGACATAAAACAAACAGGTGAATGCCACTTATTACTGTATAATATTGACTTATGTTCCAAGAAGATAGCATTCCTAAAATATTCCAACAAGCATTATCCATCACATGCTTTAACACTTGATCAAATCAAAATCAGTTAATTTTATCTGTTCCATAATAGAAATAAAATTCCAACATACCATTACTTTTTATAATTTCAGCATTCATTTCAGATCACCAGTTTCAATCTCCATTGAGTCTTGAGCAGTTCATTTTGCACAATCACTGATGTAGCCAAGTCTTAGAAATATTCAAAAGTTATGAGTCAATGTCCACTGTGCACTGTCAATTTCAAACTGTTTGGAATCATAAAAGTAATGTAACTAAATTGTTTTGCTATTTTTTCTCCTCAACATCAATGTCAGGGCGCTGCAGGAGTTTTGGGGGATGGTTAACTTTTATAACCGTTTCCTCCCCCGCGCAGCCCAGCTCATACAGCCGTTGAACGCCGCACTCAAGAAACGGAAACCGGCGGACAGAGTCGACTGGACTCCTGAGCGGGAGCACGCGTTCTCTGAGGTTAAAACAGCTGTGGCAAACGCTGCACTACTGGCGCACCCAGACCCGGCGGCTCGGATAGCACTCATTACCGACGCCTCGGACATGGGCATAGCGTCCATCGTGGAGCAATGCGTTACCGGTTCTTGGCAGCAGCTCACCTTTTTTAGCAGGTCTTTGCACGACAGTGAGCGTAAATACAGCGTATTCGACAGAGAGTTACTGGCTCTCCACCTGGCCATACGCCACTTCCAGTTCTGGCTGAAAGGGCGCAGCTTCACTGCGTTCGTAAACCACAAGCCGCTAACATACTTAACGTACTTAACGTACTTTATCTTCCTGGAAGATAAAAAAAAAAAGCGGAATTCCGCGAATTAGCGGAAAAATCACATCCCTAAAATACCCAAAAGCCATAGCAGGCAGCTTACATAAAGCAGGCGAGGAAAAAACCTTAAGCAGAGGAAAGGCTGGAATCAGGAGTTGGGGATTCCAGCCAGCACAAGGCGAGGTCACAGCGAGGAATAAGCCTCACCAGCGAACTTAAATAGTACACAGAAACTTGGGAACAAGCAGGTGTGGAGAGAAAGTAATCAACCAAACACAAACAGCTGTGACAGGCCGTGAACAGACTTGACAGGCGGAAGTCCTGTCACGGCGCTGTCAAAATAAAAGCACAAACAACGAAGACAGAAAATCAGGACTAAATACATAAAAGGAAAAAGGATAATAATCAAAAGACCCAAGCATGGTACAGACCCGCACTCGGCGTCATGACTAAATGTCTCTTTCCATACTACAGGGTCCAGACCCCCCACTATAGCACGTGTCTGTTAACACTGGCCAACATACTAAGCAGTGGGTATACAAAGTGCACACACTCCTGTTAAAATGCCAGGCTGTATGTAAAAAAATGCCATGTAAAAAAATTAGACCAGGCAGGAGAAGGGCAGAACAAAATTTCCATTGCATTAGATATACCATGAAACATAGTGAAGACAGTCATCAAGCTGTGGCAAAAATATGGGATAAGAGTGATGTTACTGATAATTGGATGTCCCTCCAAAACTGATGAAAAGATGAAACAAAACTGGTCAGGGAGGTTTCCAAGAGGTCTACTGGAATACTGAATGAGCTGCAGGAATTTATGATAGGTACAACAATCTTCTGTATTCTCTATATGCTTGGAATATGGGGCCAGGTAACAAGTTTCTTAAAAGCATACAGCCAAATTTGTTGTGGCTTGATGAAACACTGCATCACCAAACAAACATCATAACCACAGTGAAGTATGGTGGTGGCAAAATCATGATTTCTAGGTGCTTTTTTTTTTTTTTTTTTTAGCTGGAACTAGGGCTTTAGTCAAGGTGGAAGGAATTCTGAACAGTTCCAAACACCAGTCAATTTTGATCCACAGCCTTCAGATGTGTCTTAGTATGCCAAAGATGAAGAGGAATTCCCCCTTTCAGCATTGCAACAACTCTAAGCATACATCCAAATCAACAAAAGAATGGCTTCATCAAAAGAAAATTAAAGTTTTAGAATGCCCAGCCAGAGCCCAGACCTTAATCCAATTGAAAGTCTGTTTAGTGACCTGAAGAGGGCTGTGCACAGGAGATGTCCTCACAGCCTGAGAGATTATGGAGCAGTTTAACAAAGAGTGGGCAAATATTGCAGACTCAGTCCTGATAGACGTCTGCCTAAGAGCTAATTCTGTAATTAGAGTATTAGTTTAAGGTTGTGCACACTTATGCAACCACCTTATTGTGCATTTATTTTTATATTTTTCCTCCAATTGAATTGTGCGGGTTATAAGACAAGTTTGAAGTTGAAGAAGTTTTTAATTGATTTATCATGGTCTTATTTTGGATACTGCAAAACATGGCAGTTTAACAAGGGTGTACAAACTTTTTATATCTATTGCAAATGCAGAGATAATAGCTTTAGAGAGAGAAAATCATGAGGAACATTCTCTGCAAAGATATTTTTAGTTGATCTCATTTTTTTCCTGATAAACTTACCTACTGCATGCACATTTCATGATATTTTGGCAAAATTTTTCAAATTACGTCTAATAGGTACAAGCCCATTTTAAGGGGACCCCCTACAGTGGAAAGTCGGGTGGACTGCTACAGTTCACCCTTATGGATTAAAAATAATCCCAGTATGAAACTGCTCGTAGCAATTACTCATTTACAACATGATTATGCGTGTGACTGATTTAGCTACAAGAGACAGAGAGTCAGCAAAGAAGGGGAAGAGGCAAGGCGAACTTTAAAACACGCAGGCACTAATCACACATTCTGACACACTAAGGTGCACACAGAGTTATCTGGTTGCTGACCTAGAAGACCAAACACAATCAGTCGTTCAGCAGATTCCCATCAGCACAATGTAAATGATACGGAGGAGAGTAAACGTGCTTTTGTTGCAGAAACTCTTCAGCTCTGTGGGTAAAAAGGAAACGCAACCTTAGGCTAGGTTGAGGCGGGCAGGCAGGCACGCACACACACGCACACACACACACACACACACACACACACACACACACACACACGCGCGTAAGCTCTCACAGTCACCAGAGACAGATGTTTAATGCCCACACATGCACAGGCACTCACTCACACATGCACACCCCAAAGATAATAACTCAGCACATAAGAGTCTGCTGTCAAGATAGCATCACTGGCCAAAACAGAATCTGGAGCTGTGCTATATGCTGGGCCTCATGACATTGATGCACACATGTAGAAAATGGACGTGCACTGAGTTGCAAGTGCTCGGGACCACATTTTGTTGCATGCAATGTTGTGGCTGCTGCTTTGTTGCTTTTCAAACTCTCAGCCTCCCTGAAGTCAACTATGCTATTGCTGAGCAGCCTTTGATTAAATATTCAAGTGATCCTCTGATATGGACTGATGAGTTCAGTGTTTTACGTGTGTCTATGCATGGATGTGTTCCATGCACGTGTGTTCATTCTGGTTCACGTTTCCCTGCAGGCACAGCACACACTGTCGACTAACTTATTTATCAGTTTTCAGTGTTTCCTTTAAAGTCATACAGGAGCTCTGGCTTTATTGGGCACTGTTTATCGACAAACCAGTTCCACATCAGGGGTGGAGCTGATGGGAAGCCAGAGAAGTCATGTCCACCACAGACTAACATCAGTACCATTTTACAACTTGAGGGCACTAAGAGAGCGCATACCTCCACCAAGGCTCTGTCCCTCCGTGTCGTCGTACATCCGTCTGTCTGTACCTCCATACCTCTGTCCATACATTGTCAGGTATGGTCTTGATGGAGGTATGCGCTCATGGATCACCTCCCAAATATAATAAGTTCATCTGTAGCCCACGGACCACCTCTGGTGAAAATTTCCTCAAAATCCCTCCAGTAGTTTTTGCATAATCCTGCTAAAGCACTGTGAGAGGATAGGCCCTTAGTGGAGGTATGTGCTCTTGGATCACCTCCAAAATTTGATGGGTTCATTCATAGCCCAAGAGTTGCTTGTGATGAAAATTTCATCAGTCCTTGAGTAATTCTGCTAATAGACAAACAAACCAACCACCTTGGTCACATTACCTCCTTGGCAGAGGTAATAAGGCTACCCTAATAAAGGGTTTATAAGCAACTTGATAATTAGGTTATTAATGCTTTATAAATCACAAATTTAAAAATATAAATAAGTCATAGGATACAGTTCAAATACATACATTGCAAATTGGATCACTGCATGGTCATGTTAACACCCAAGTATGTCCCCCTTGTGCAAAGGCAGCCTGCATATACACGGACTGTGAGGAGGTGGACACAGGAGGCTGCTGATGCACTGCTGGACTGCTTTGAGACGACAGACTGGAGCGTACTCTGTGAACCACATGGGGTGGACATAGACAATATGACTGACTGCATCACACAATACATTAGATTCTGTGAAGACATGACCATGCCAGCTCAGACTGTACACTGCTTCTCCAACAACAGACCATGGGTCACCAGTGACCTGACAGCATTCCTGAACAAAAAGAAGAGAGCTTTTAGGGCTGGAGACAAGGAGAAGCTGAGGGGAGTGCAGCATGAGCTGAGAGAGATGCTGAGGAGGTGCAAGGACAATTATAGGAGGAAGTTGGAAGATAAACTCAGGCAAAACAACACTAAAGATGTGTGGGAGGGAATGAAACAAATAACTGGGTGCAAGGGGAGAGTCGGGCAGCCATCTGGGAGGCAGGAGAGAGCTGAGGAACTGAATCTGTTTTTTAACCTGTTGCACTCCTGTGTACCGCGGACGGGCACGTCTCTGCATCCTAGAGCGCACGAGGGCGCACGAGGGCGCTGCGTTCTAGAGCACACTGAAAAAAAAACTGCATTTCCATTCTTCCACTACAGACACAGCCACGAACAGATTAGATATGACTGACCTCTCATTCGACTAATAAGAGCCTTGAATTGGGTTTCTGAAACCTTGAAGAACCAATGACTGAAAACCTAGCAAGAAGGTCCCGCCTACCAACGCTGCGAATGCAGCGAGCCAATTGAAGCACAGAAGTTTGAAAGCTATTTTGTGTAAGGCTGGGTGGAGACAGACTGCTGCAGCAGATGAAAAAAGGACCCGCAGGAAGAACCGCCACAGACCCAGTAGCACAGAGACCACCCACAAGTGTGACCTGTGTGACAGGGACTGCCATTCGCGCATCGGCCTGTTCAGCCACAGGCGGTGCTTTTTTTTTTTTTTTTTATTCCAGCAGAGTAGACGTTTAGGATTCTCTTCCATGGTCATCATAGACCGACGGAGGCCGACGATGAAGGCTGGGTGACACACACGCGTTCGCCAGTCTTTTTAAATTACTACTGTTATTTGTTTTGAAAAATCGTTCGCCAAAACCGCAATCATGGAAGCACAAAACTGCAGTAATGGAATTATGTTTTGACCGGGTCGCGAGACCAGAACCACGAGTCCGTAACAAGCGGACCAGCGTCGCGTTCGTCTGACAATGAGGAAGAGAAGTTCGCCAGCTACGCTGCTGCTGTGAACAGGTAAGTGTTATAAGCTAAATTATTCTTTATCCCTGAAAATGGTAATCAAAAATGACTTTTGACTGATCGGTAAATTACAGCTGTGCGTCATCGCCACATGACGGACCGCGGCGCAACGGGCGATGTCCGTCCTCTGTAGCGAGGGGGAGGGACAACCCCCCCCCCCACACACACACACACAGCCCTGAGTGTCACCTTTCATTAGAGCCCAAGATGAAGCTTCTATATTGAATCATTCAAAAGTTACAGACGTTTTTCCAAACTGTGCCATTTGGCACAATTTGGCACAGTTCAAAAACGCCTGGGAACTACCTGAGAACAAAGCTGTGTAATATATTATTTTTTTGTGGTATTGTTACAAAATTTTGACCTCAGCTGGATAACACTTGGTTCTACATTTCTGCTGCATTTTCCAGCCCGGATCTGAAGCTGTGTGTTATTTGCAAGCATTTGTATCCAAAAAAACACCCAGGCGAAACTTATTTTCTTCAAGTTCAGTATGTTTAGATGACTGTTACTCAGTGGCCGGAGCACTTAGAGAGATTATGACTGTTTTGCCAAAAAATTCAAAGTGTTTTCTTTTAAATGAGACAACCCCATGAAGATGCTGCAAATGGTTGAAGAACAGCTTTTGATTTACTTTGGGCACATTATTTTTTGGCGTTTTTAGGGAAATTGACCGGAGTGCAAGGGGTTAATAGGTTCAACTCACAGTCTGTCACCCGAGCAACACAACCAGACCCCCACGCACCCCTCCCCACTCACCCTCCTGTGCAGAACCTCTCTCCATCTCCCCCCTCCTCCTCCTCAGGGGGCACCAGGACTCTCCCTCACTTCACGGTGACTACAGATCAGGTGGAGAAACAGCTGGAGAGACTCCGTCAGCGGAAGACTTCGGGCCCTGATGGCATCTCCGCAAGGACCCTGAGGACCTGTGCCAACCAACTAGCTCCGGTACTGAAACACCTGTACAACCTGAGTCTGGAGAGAGTACCGGTGCTGTGGAAGACATCCTGCCTGGTTCCTGTCCCCAAGAAGTCATCTCCATCGGATTTGAATGACTACCAACCAGAGACTGGTCTTAGCCCACCTGAGGCCGCAGGTGAAGACGTGGCTGGACCCTCTGCAGTTTGCATATCAGCCCCATTTAGGAGATGAAGATGCTGTCATCTACCTGTTGCAACGAGCCCATCTGCACCTGGATGGTGGAGGAGATACTGTGAGAATCACTTTTTTTGATTTCTCCAGTGCCTTTAACACCATCCAGCCACTGTTGCTGGGTGAGAAGCTGCGGGTGATGGGGGTTGACAGCTCTGTGATCTCCTGGATTACTGACTACCTGACAGGCAGACCACAGTTTGTCCGGCTGGGCAATGTCTTGTCTGGAGTGGTGGCTAGTGATATGGGAGCTCCCCAGGGGACTGTGCTTTCTCCTTTCTTTTTTACCTTATACACCACTGACTTTCAGTACAACACAGAGTCATGCCACCTGCAGAAATTCTCTGATGACTCAGCTGTTGTGGGGTGTATAAGAGGAGGAGAGGAAGGGGAGTACTGGGCACTGGTAGAAAGATTTGTGGAGTGGACGGAGCAGAATCACCTGAGGTTGAATGTCAGCAAGACCAGAGAGATGGTGATTGACTTCAGGAAGAGGAAGACTCCTTCTCAGTCACTGCAGATTAGGGGGGAGGATGTGGGAGTGGTTGAGGACTACAAATATCTGGGTGTCAGGATCAGCAGTGGGTTGGACTTGAGATCCAACACCAATGCTGCGCACAAGAAGGGGATGAGCAGACTCTACTTCCTGAGAAAGCTGAGATCCTTCAACGTGTGCAGCCGGATGCTGGAGCTTTTCTACCAGCCCATTGTCGCCAGCACCATCTTCTTTGCTGCTGTCTGCTGGGGTAGCAGTATCAGGGCCAGAGATACCAACAGACTTGACAAGATTATCAAGAGGGCTGGCTCTGTAATTGGTCTCAGACCAGAGACCTTTGAGACAGTGGTGGAGAGGAGAACACTAAATAAACTGCGATCCATCACAGACAATCCTGATCACCCCCTCCACCACACACTAGATAGACAGCAAAGCACTTTCTCCAGTAGACTACTACAGCTTCGCTGTCGAACGGCCAGGTACAGGAAATCTTTCCTGCCACATGCAATTTCACTGTACAATAACTCACTATGATGTTGTATTCTGGTCATAGCTATGCTGCCACACTGCACCTTACAGACTAACTGGTACCTCACATTCTCACTCTGCTCCTGATGGTCCTTCTTTGTGCAATGAGATGATTCATGTGTTTATACAGGTCATCATATATTAAGCTATGATGTATATAGGTTTTATAGTCGTGTAAGTTTATATAGGTTTTATAGTCGTGTTAGTTTTACTTTCCATGGGTAATCCCTTTGTCTGTCATATGTGTGTTTCTGTTGTTTGGTTGTCTACTGTCATGCTGTTGTTACACTGTAATTTCCCAGTTTGGGATCAATAAAGTCCATCCATCTATCCACCTATCCATTTATAATAATAATAATAAGTTTATTTATAGAGCACTTTTCACAGACAGAGTCACAAAGTGCTTAACATGGTAAAAAACAAAATAAAAACACAGGCTGCGGCGGATGATAAAATAAGGCAGCGATGCTGAGGTTTTAAGCAGGTTTTATTAATCATACCGCCGTCACGAGCTCCTCTCCCGGCGCCGTGCGTGCGCGCCGGGAGCGAGCCCACGGCTCTCAGAGAAGGTGGACACAAAGTCTGTGTCCTACAGCAGCAGATGCAGGAGTGAGATTGAGAGACTGTGTTACAGAACCTGTGCAGTATTTATACCCAACTCAAACAATACATCAAAGCAGATTCACAGCAGTTGGTCTGATCAAAGGGACTGCAGAACAGGCATGAGATATTTGCATTTGTGAGACATACATCACAATAGGCAGATTTGCTAGACTCTGCTCCAGCTGCAGAACAAAGAGGTTAAAAGGCACATCTACATATTGATCTGAGTCTCTAGGTCACAGTAAGGACAGGACGCATGAACACAATGCATGAAAGGCAACATTAACATCACAGTAGTGTAGCGGAAAAAAACAGGAGTAGCGAGCTGTCTGTCCTTAGTCTGTTTGTGGGGGTTTTCCCAAACCGCCACAGCTCCCCCCCAGAGGGCTCGGCAGGTGGCCGAAACCTCGATAGTGCAGCTTGGGCAGCGAGCAGGGAAAAGCTCTGTGCAGGAGGGGGTGGAGGGGGGTGGGGGGTAGTAAAAGCCGGCCGGAGACGATGAAAACGTCCGGGCCGTGCAAAAATTGCTTGTGGGTCCGCGATGTCGAAGGGCTGTCCCGTTGAACGTGCAGAGGTCCACAAGAAGAAAAATTAGTCACTGGCTCCTCCCGCGATTAAGTCCTGCAAGGATTAATAGCGGCCATGAAGAAAAGACGAGGCTGCGTGGCGGCTGTAATGAGAGCAGAGGGACTGGCGTGTTGGCTTTAGGTTCAGGCGTAACCCTAAAGCCTCGGGAACCGCAGACAGCTGAATTCCCCTTGTGTGCCGTGGCTAAGACCATAAAATCCAGTGAGCAAGCTGCGTGACTCAGGTGAACAAGCAAGCCTGAAGGGCCAGTATGCAGCAGAAGGAAGGCGGTCAGAAAAGCCGTATTTGTCCCGTGTGTGGTGCGCCGTCCCCGTAACTCCCCGGTGCGTGCGCCGGGGTTCCGTGATGGGTGGGCCAGCTGGAGAGGAGAACCAGGGTCAGGGAGCTTAATCATCCCTGTTCAGTGTGTTGGAGCGGTGAAGGGAAGTAGACGCTCTGTCACTCGCTCGGTCATGGTGCGTTCAGGTCCACGTGTGCTCCGTCGGCCATGGGAGTCGCCGTCGTGGAGAGGGGACGAGGTGCATGCGCTCTCGTGTGGAGGAGCTGTGAGCGCGGCCGGTCCAGCATGGATGTGCCGATCTAGGCGTGCAGATCTCACCATGAAACGTTGCTCAGCTTTCCCGGTCGTGGGTGTTCTCCGGGGAGTTTCGCCTGGAAACTCCGCGTTGAGGTCTCCCTGAAGCAGAAGGGAGGGCAGATCAGTCAGGCTGCCGCGTTCGCTTGTCGTCGGAGAATCACCGCCGGGTGTTGCGTTCGCTGGCAGCGTGTTCGTTTCAGCGTCGGGTCACCAGTGCGGCGGATGATAAAATAAGGCAGCGATGCTGAGGTTTTAAGCAGGTTTTATTAATCATACCGCCGTCACGAGCTCCTCTCCCGGCGCCGTGCGTGCGCGCCGGGAGCAAGCCCACGGCTCTCAAAGAAGGTGGACACAAAGTCTGTGTCCTACAGCAGCAGATGCAGGAGTGAGATTGAGAGACTGTGTTACAGAACCTGTGCAGTATTTATACCCAACTCAAACAATACATCAAAGCAGATTCACAGCAGTTGGTCTGATCAAAGGGACTGCAGAACAGGCATGAGATATTTGCATTTGTGAGACATACATCACAATAGGCAGATTTGCTAGACTCTGCTCCAGCTGCAGAACAAAGAGGTTAAAAGGCACATCTACATATTGATCTGAGTCTCTAGGTCACAGTAAGGACAGGACGCATGAACACAATGCATGAAAGGCAACATTAACATCACAGTAGTGTAGCGGAAAAAAACAGGAGTAGCGAGCTGTCTGTCCTTAGTCTGTTTGTGGGGGTTTTCCCAAACCGCCACACAGGCACATAAAACAGTAAAAAAAACAAACAAAACAAAGTAGACAGTAAAAGCACATAAAAATACAATCAGCACATAGTTAATTAAAAAGCCAGGCTAAAAAGGTGGGTCTTTAGTTGCTTCTTAAAAACACCAATGGAAGGTGCAGATCTAAGTTCAAAAGGCAAGGAGTTCCACAGTCTGGGAGCAACAGCAGCAAAGGCTCAATCGCCTTTTGGTTGTGAGCCTAGTGCTAGGGACTACCAATAGATTTTGATGAGAAGACCTGAGAGACCTGCTGGGATGGTGTAGAGAGAGCAGGTCACTAATATAAAAAGGCGCCTCTTCATGAATGGCTTTGTAAGTAAGAACAAGAACTTTAAAATCAATTCTATAATTTACAGGAAGCCAATGCAAGGAGGCCAAAACAGGAGTGACATGACAGAATCTACTGGACCTAGTTAGTAATCTTGCAGCAGTGTTCTGGACTAACTGTAGGTTAGTAGCAAATCCTCTTTACACCGCCTACAGTGTAGGCGGTGTAAAGAGGATTTGCTAAGACATGTGAAAAGAGCATTACAGTAGTCCAAATGTGAAGAAACAAAGGCATGAATGACGATTTCTAACTGAGTGTAGGAAACCAATGACCTAATTTTGGATATATTCCTAAGGTGGAAAAAACAACTCCGGGTCAGAGATTTGACATGCTGATCAAAACTCATTGATTGATCGAAAATGACACCAAGATTTTTTAGATTAGACCGTACATTAGAGCTTAATGAACCAATGCTATTAACCATCTTAGGAATTAGATTATCGGGTACTACAATAAGGACTTCAGTTTTATCAGCATTAAGTTGCAAAAAGTTACTAGACATCCAGTCCTTAATTGCAGACAGACAATCATGAATAATTTTTAAATTGTCAACATGGTCAGGCTTAAAAGAGAAAAGTAGCTGTGAATCGTCAGCGTAGCAGTGATAAGACACACCTTTAAATTTGCTGATAATATAACCAAGTGGCAGCATATATAGGGCAAATAAAAGCGGACCCAGAATAGAACCCTGAGGCACCCCACAGGCTAAAGGAGCAGAGTCAGATGAATATGAGCCAACAGCCACGGAAAAACTCCTACCAGAAAGGTAGGAGCAAAACCAATCCAGAGCTTTTCCAGAAATACCTACCCAATCTCTAAGCCTTTGTAACAATATACAATGATCAATAGTATCAAATGCTGCAGTAAGATCTAATAACACTAAAACAGAGCATTTGCCAGAGTCTGATGACATTAAAATATCATTTGACACCCTGAGAAGAGCGGTCTCTGTCGAGTGTTTCTGACGAAAACCTGACTGAAATTTGTCAAAAATATTGTGTTCAATCAGAAAGTCAGTGAGCTGCTTGGCAACAACTTTTTCTAAAAGCTTAGAAATAAAAGGAAGCTTAGAAATTGGCCTGAAGTTTTATAAAACAGATGGATCCAGGTTAGGTTTTTTTAAAAGTGGCTGCACAACTGCATGTTTAAAATACGAGGGTACACAACCAGATTCAAGTGAACTGTTAATGATATTAACCAAAGACGTACCCACTGAGCCAATTACCTCTTTTAACATTGAGGAAGGCAAAATATCTAAAACGCAGGAGGAGGATTTCATGGAACTCACCAACAGTAACAAATCCTCAGAAGAAATTGGGGTAAAATCACTTAAAAAGGCCTGTCTGTTAGGACAATCAAGGATAAGGCGACAGGAATGAGTAAAACCAGCCCTAACAGCAGTGACCTTGTCAACAAAAAAGGAAAGAAACTTGTTACAGTCATTAATTGAATAAACAAGGGGAGCAGAACTAACAGGATTAACTATACTGTCTATTGTGCTGAAGAGGATCTTTGGATTGTTACTATTGGAGGAGATGATATTGGAAAAATAAGAAGTTCTTGCCATTTTTATCATATTGTTAAATTCAATTAACAGTTCCTTAAGGTACAATCAATGCACCTCAAGTTTAGTGGACTTCCACAGTCTTTCCACCCTCCGACATTTACGTCTAAAACAACAGAGATCATCATTTAACCAGGGGGATAAATTAACAGCACGGACAGCCCTGGTTTTGAAGGGAGCAACTACATCTAAGATGCTTGAACAGTGTGAGTTAAAAGAGCAGACCAAGCTCTCAGTGTTGTCATCAGAGGATAAAACCACACTGCTGCCAAAGGCAGCTGAAAATTTCACAGCTGAAAACTGGTCAATGACACGAGAGCATTTTACCCGCTTTCCAGTGTAACAGACTGATTTAACTGATAAATTAAAAAGAACACAAAAATGGTCTGACACAAGAAGCTCCTTAGTCCGAACATTATTCACATTAAGACCAAGTGTAAAAACAAGATCAAGTGTATTTCCTTTTATATGCGTAGGGCCAGATAGACACAAAACAAAATTAAATGATTCAATAATACTCAAGAAATTAACTGCGAAACTGTCATTGGGATCGTTAATATGCAAATTAAAATCTCCAAGTAATAAAATCCGCTCAAATTTAATAATAGAAGTTAAAAAATCGCTAAACTCAGATAAAAAGGAGGCATTAACTCCTGGAGGGCGGTAAATTAAAACACAATAAAATGGGTCTAAGGAGCCAGTTTTTAAAATCATCAGTTCAAATGATGAAAAAGTTCCATGGCTCACTGTCCGTGTAACGAAGCAGCACCGGTTCACAATGGCCAGACCACCGCCGCGGCCTGTCAATCTCGGAGCACAAGAGAAGGTACAATCTGGTGGACAAAGTTCAATTAAGGAGGTGAATTTCTCACTTCTCTGCCAAGTTTCAACAAGAAATAAAAAGTCCAGCCCTGCAGTAATGAATAAATCGTTCAAAAAGAATGATTTGACTTCCGGTTATGGCTGCCACGTAGGACGGACGTGTCTCGCTCTGCTCTGCTCCTGGAGAAAAAAATCGGCAAATAACTCTCTCATTTGGGACAGAACGTATCCCAGCATTTGAGCGAGGATATGTCGGCGAAGCCTAAGGCTGGAAAACCAGGAAAAGGAAAAAGCGAGCCGCCGAAACAGTCCAAATTAACGGACTTTCAGGTCTGTGACGCAGCAAACAAGGCTCCATATATGGCGGAGGAGGCTGGCGGCGGTGCGATTTCTGCGGGGAATGGCGCAGATGCGCTGATGGCTGCCATGAGTTCAATGAGAGCGGACTTTTCCTCTAGATTTGATGGGATTATGACAGCGTTGGAAGGAATAAGAAAGGAATTGGGTGACTGTGTAGAACGAACGGCGCAGATGGAGCTCCGTCTCGCTAGTGCTGAAGATGACGTCACCCGTCTTCAATTAAAGGTGCGCACTTTGAAAAAAAAAATAAATCTCTGGAAGATAATATTTTGGATTTGGAATCTCGGTCGAGACAGAATAATTTGAGGCTGGTGGGTCTTCCAGAGGAATCAGAAGGTCGGGACGTATGTTCCTTTCTGGAAAAGTGGATTCCGGAGGTGCTGGGCAGCGAGGAGTTGCAATCAGCAGTGGTTCTGGAAAAAGCACATCGTATTGGCCCACGGAGAGATAAGGGACCGCCGAGGACCTTAATTATGAAGTTTCTTAGCAACAGAGACAGGATGAAGATCTTCAACGCTGCACGTGCTAAAGGAGAGATTAAACACCAGGACCAGCAGGTGCGGTTCTACCCAGATTTGGCCACAGGAATCCAACAATTGAGGAAGCAGTTTGATCCCGTACGTAAGGAGCTGCGCAACCTTGGGATTCGTCATGGTGTAATCTATCCTGCGAGACTGCTGACCACGTATGAGGGCAGAACCCACATCTTCAAGACCCCAGAGGAGGCGCAGGAGTTCATCAAGAAGATCAAAGAAGAAGAAGAGACTGGTGGGAGCTAAGCATGAACAAAATATAAGGTAGAATAATTAAGCATTTGCACAGGCATCTGACTGACTTGAAGTAAATAGTAAGTTTACAAAATATAGATTGTATTATATATTTAAAAAAAAAACAAAAACAAAACAAAAAAAAAAAACTATGATGTACAAAGTTGTTAAAAATCTTGGAGTTAAGTTGGAAAACTACAGAGGAGAGTTAATGTTACGTCATTAAAAGTAGTAGAGTTAGGGTGATTGGGAGGATGAAGAAGGAGTGGCTTAGGCTGTTCCCCGTGGGTGTGGAACGGTCGATGGCTATATCGGGAGACAGAATTTTTCTTTTGATTTTGGGGGGTTTGCCACAAGTGTGGGAAGGGGAAATTTGTTTGTGTGTAGTTTGTAGGATGAATGTTCAACCACTCATGTTTTTGCTTCTCTGTATGAGCATGTTTACACTGCAAGGTAATCCTAAACTCTCTATTGATCATGGACCAAAGTGTTAATCTTAATTTAACTTCATGGAATTGCAGAGGTCTACAAAATTTAAAAAAACTTAAACAAGTTATGAATAAAATAAAGGACATGGGTTCAAGAATTGTGTTTTTACAAGAAACTCATCTGATAGAGGAGGATGTTAAAAGAATTAGGAGTAGATGGCAGGGAAGTGTATTCACCTCTTCATTTTCATCCCGAGCCAGGGGAGTTATGACTCTCATACATAAATCAGTTCCTTTTCAAGTGAAAAATGTAATTGGAGACAAATTTGGAAGATATGTAATCATTCAAGGTTCTTTGCTATTAGAAAATATAAATCTTGTGAACTTATATGGTCCCAATATAGATGATCAGAAGTTCTTTGCTAATTTATTTCTCATCTTATCATCACTTACAGGGCAACATATAATAGCAGGGGATTTTAATTGTACATTGAATCCAGGTGTGGATAGATCAACAGGACTGGATTGTACGCACATTGGATGTAGGATGACTATTAATCATTTTATGAAAGAATTGAGATTGTTAGATATATGGAGAGAAATGAAACCACAAGTTAAAGCCTATTCTTGTTATTCCAGTACCTACAAGACATTCTCACGTATTGATTATTTTTTGATTTCCACAGAATTAAGGTCCAAGATTCAAAACTGCTTTTATGATAACATCGTGATCTCTGATCATGCACCCTGTTGTCTAATATATGTAGATAAAAAATTGACAAAGGAATCAGGTAGATGGCAATTTCAGCATAAATGGCTTCAGGATGAGGAATTTGTCAAGTATATAGAAAAACAGATAGACGAGTTCTTTGACATCAATACTACACAAACATCAGCATGCGTAAAGTGGGAGGCTTTCAAAGCTTTTATTAGGGGACATATTATTAGTTATACAGGATCAAAATCTAAGAAGACTCGAGAGGAGAGAGCTAAATTGGAACATAAAATAAAAAATCTTCAGGAAAAAGTGTATGCAGGAAGTGACCCAAGGTTGGAGAATGAATTACTGATTTTGAGAGCTGAATACGACAAAAAGTCAGCGAATAGAGCTGCCTCGAGTCTTCTAAGATTGAAACAATCTTTTTATGAACAAGGTGAAAAATCAGGAAAATTATTAGCATGGCAGATTAAACAATTGGAAATTAAAACACCAATTACCAGTATTATAAGTAATGGACAGGTAGTTATAGATCCTTTAGAAATTAATAGAGCCTTTAGAGATTACTATGAAAAATTATATGATACCAAAAATGAACCTGATTTAACAAAACTAAATGGGTTTTTGAACGAACTATCTATACCGTGTATTCCAAATGAAAACAGGGAGATATTGGAGTCTAAAATTAGTCAAGAAGAAGTTGGGCTAGCCATTGATAATATGAAATCAGGAAAAAGTGCAGGACCAGATGGTCTTCCAGTTGACCTTTATAAAAAATTTAAGAATAAATTAATAAAACCTTTTTTGGAAATGGTTTTAGAAGCATTTCAAAATAATAATTTACCATCATACATAAATAATGCCTTAATTATACTGCTGCCAAAACCAGGTAAGCCCTCTAATAAATGTGAAAATATGAGACCAATAAGCCTATTAAACGCCGACCTTAAGATAATCTGTAAAATTTTAGCAAGACGAATACAAGAAATTTTACCAAATATTATTAATCGAGATCAGAATGGCTTTATAAAGGGTAGACAAGGCTTCCATAATGTAAGAAGACTATTTAATATTATTTATTTTAATAAAGAAGCACCGGATACAGCTCTCCTATCATTGGACGCTGAAAAGGCCTTTGATAGAGTTGAATGGCCCTTTCTTTTTGAAGTCCTACAAAGGTTTGGACTTGGAAATAATTTCATAAAATGGGTTCAAATAATATACAATAATGCTACAGCAGAAATCCTAACAAATAACAATATTTCAAAACCAATAAAAATCAATAGAGGATGTCGACAAGGCTGTCCACTTTCACCTTTACTGTTTACTATGGCAATTGAACCTTTAGCGATAGCGATACGTTTACATTCACAAATATATGGAATTAAAGTTGGACCAACAGAACATAAAATCTCCCTGTACGCCGATGATATAATTTTGTTTATGTCGAATCTAAAAAAATCAATTCCAACCTTGTTGAATTTAATAAAGAATTTTGGGGAAATATCAGGATATAAAATAAATAAAACTAAATCTTCAATATTAATGCTAAATGAGACCCAGAGAAATTACCCAGCCCCTGAGGTAAATCAATTCAATGTTGTAAATCAGTTTAAATATTTAGGAATCCAAATTATGCCTAAGCTAGAATCAGTCGCCAGTGTCAACTATGAAGCCTTAATGTCAGATATCAGTGAGTTAACTCAGAGATGGATGTCACTACCAATGTCGATGATCGGGAGAATCAATATACTTAAAAGTAATATTTTACCTAAAATACTTTATTTATTTCAATACATTCCCTTATCACCACCTTTAGATCTATTCTCAAGAATAAAAAAAAAGTTAGTGGAATTTATATGGAACAACAGGAGGGCTAGATTACGTTTGTCTTTATTATATTTACCATTTGATCGTGGAGGTCTGAAATGTCCAAATTTTATGTTGTATTATTGGTCGGCACAACTGAGGTCTATGACATATTATTTTTCATCAAATGATCTCCCTCACTGGACTGAAATGGAATCATACAATTTACCTTTACCTCTTCCCATATTCATATACTCAGATTCGGCAAAAAAATTACAAAAACAAGTTAAAAATCCATTTGTAAAGCATATGATCAAAATATGGTGTGAAGCTAAAAACTATTTAAAAGAACCACAGTTATTGTCACAATTTAGTCCAATATGGGGTAATCAATATTTTAAACCAGGGAGAGCGGACGCTGTATTTAAAGTATGGAATTTAAAAGGGATACAAAAGATTCAGGATTTATATTTGCCAGGTGCAGACAACATAATGTCTTTTGAAGAGCTGAGGATCAAATTTAATCTCAATAGAACACATTTTTTTAAATATCTTCAACTTAGAAACTTTATTCGATCAAATCAAAATAAAGCTCTCACTCGACCTATTTATTCATCCTTAGAAAAAATGATGATGAAAGATAGTAAAAGAAAGGGTATTATTTCAGAGTTTTATAACTCATTGACACTATCTTCAAGTGAAAATTCACTGAAAAGATTAAACTACTGGAAAGAAGATCTGCAAATTGAAATTTCAGAGGAACAATGGGAATTGGCTTGTACAGAAGCTCAAACCAAATCAATAAATGCACGCCTTAAATTGATACATTTCAAATGGTTAATGCGGATGTATGTTACACCGGAGGAGTTAAATAGATATAACAAAAATATACCAGATACATGCACAAAATGCATGGAAAGTAAAGGAACCCTATTTCATTGTTTATGGGAATGTAGATTAATAAGAATGTTTTGGGAAGAGGTGAGGGTAACAATTGAAAAAATAATCTCAAAACAAATCATATTGAATCCTAAACTGTTTTTGTTGGGTCTGTACCCAGAAAAGCATAATTTTAATAAAAGTGAAAGAACATTCATAGACCTCAGTTTGCTTAATGCCAAAAAATGTATTGCACTATTATGGAAAAAGACTCATAGACCAGATGTGACTCAGTGGTTAAGACAGATGTTAACAAACCTTCCATTAGAAAGAATAACATATATACTAAAATCAAAGGAAATTGTGTTTGAGAATATATGGAGACCTTTTATTGATTATGTAAAAAATTTAAACATAACTCTTGAAGAAGAAGGTGAATGATGTGTGTGGACCTTGTAAATTCCAAACTGGTGAACATAATATGTATACTTATGTATTGGATTGTCTAGACTAAACAGAGGAGCATTGTTGAAGACTTGATTTTGTTGGTGGTTGTTGGTGTTTTTAGTGCATTTTTTTTTTTTTTGTAGTACTTTAGTGTTAGTGTTTGATTGTTTGTATCATGTTTGTTAAAAAAAAAAAAAAGGTTCAATAAAGATATTGTGGAAAAAAAAAAAGAATGATTTATTTGAGATGGAACGTGCGTTAAGCAACGCCAGCTGGATGGGCTCTGTAACAGCAGCAGTCTCGCCAGGAATGGGGGCCGGTGAAAGTTGACGTAGGCACCCGCTACCTGCAGGGGATTTGCTGGCTCGAAGCAGGGAGAAGGCCGGTTGGCACAGTAGAACAGGGAAAACAGGCCGGAGAAATGATGGCCTCACTCCGGGCACACCCGAGGGCCAGGATCCAGGAAAGAGGCCAGCTGCAGCATTAGGAGAAGATGAGGTGGAGCGAGAGAGACGGCGAAGCCAAGCAAGCATTCTGGATTTCACCGCGGCACCTGCACGTCTTCCCCAAGGTTTGGATCGCTTTCTGCCAGTATAACCACAGCGGGGATCCCAGGTACCAACGGGAAGTTGCAACCGCAGAGACCAATGGAAGAATCTTCCCTCCTGATTATGACAGCCAAATCCCACCATGGAAGATCGAATATCCAGGAGCACTTGGCGATCATAAACAATGGCTGATTGCACATAATCCAGACACAATAACACAATCAAAAACAGGACAAACAAGCGGAGACGACCAGCAGCCAGAAACACAGGTGGCGCGGCCATCTTGGAATCATACAAAAAGTCTATCTATCTATCTATCTATCTATCTATCTATCTATCTATCTATCTATCTATCTATCTATCTATCTCATACGTCAATCCAGGCTCACTATTTGGCAAGAATAAGATACCATTTGGGTAGAAATGCATTGTACTTAAATGCTTATATATCAATGTCTGATAGTGAAAATCTAGCTGATGAGAAAATAGATTAATCTAAGTAAAATGATATCTGAGTCCATGATGAGTAGGGAAATTAGGACTACAGTCATCTACACGTTACTACATTAACTATAAGCATAACGCTTAATCCCTTCGGGTCGTGGGGGGCTGGAGCCCATCCAAGCTTCTTTGGGTGAGAGGCGGGGTCCACCGTGGACAGGTTACCAGTCCATCTGTAGCATCATTAGCTGGATCCAAATTTATAAAATTACTCTTTGCTGAGGAGAAATTGCTTCACCCAGAAGTGTGGTTGTAAAACCCCCTTTTGCGAAACAAACAAGAAAGCCAGAGCTTCAAAGCCCCTTTTCATGGCCAAATTGACCACCCTGCAAGAAAGTTTGGCATTAACTTGCCACATCAATCTACCCAGAGGACTCATGTTTAGGCATTTTTACAATAACCTGTCAAGCTGATAATAACCAGCTAACCTGCAGGAGTCCTCTCATTAGGACTCGAAAGTCCAATATTGCCCTCCAATGGATAACACAGGAATGTTTCCCCTGAGGACTGAATATTTTCCCTCTGGAGCTTAAAACTATGAATCGTGAACAATGAACTAACTTGTCATTCTCCAGAGATAACATCAGCTACTGAAGACTATGGAAGGACATTAATGGACTCTACTGGGTTTGAAATGCTTTTATTGATGATTTGATATGTGTTTCTTTATTTTCAAGAAGAATTAATTTTGCATGTCCACTATAAAAAAGTTAGTATAGTTACAATGTCGACACATTGTTTTGTTCCTTTATTGTTAAAGTAGAATATCTTAGTCACTAAAGTTTTAAAGAGTTTATGCTTTAATAGGCAGCATATACTGTATGCTTTTAAGATGATTTCACTTCTCATATCAAATACGCTCTGTCCTTCTCTCTTCCTGTGTGAAGTTCACATTCCAAAAGCTGTGAACTGACCAATCAGGTTTCAGCCCTTCCTTCTTACCATTTTTAGTCAATTTTACAACCCCGGGTCAAACAAAGGAACTCAGTACTATTGGTCAAAAGTTTACGCTAATGAGCAGATCCAATCCTAATCTTTGAATGTAATTGGCCAGGCACAGTTGTCATTCAAAAATATTGGGCCATCCCGCCAAGTTGGAAAACTTTCCCTCTGTTTTTGAGACAGTCTTGAAAAAGTCTGGGAAGAGTCAGGTTCTCTCTCTCCTACTAAGCCAGGCCCAAAGCACAAGCTCTGTGTTCTTTGTGCAACTTTTCAGCTTTTTCTTCAGAATTCAGACTTTTTCCTATTTTTATACCTTTTTCTTAAATTACCGTACTAAGAATATTTTGTTTGATTTTCATCAAGCTTAAGTCAACTTTGTTCTGACCACAACACATTGGAAAGAATCAGATTTGTGTTTTTTTTTTTTTTTAATTATTTATCAAGTTTGATTTTCTGATCGGGCTTTGAATGATAAACAAATATTATCTGGAATTTGACAACCTGGCCTGACGTCAAATTCCTTTTTCTGTGTATAAACTGAGATGACTACCAGTGTGACCAGCATCCAGCTTCTACGTTGTGACCCAAAGGAGCAGTGGTCAGTACCAGACCATTTTGTGACAGAACCTGCCCTTTCCTCTCCACTTCACCAACAAACCTCCAACTCGACCAAGGTTGGTACCTGAAAGTCCTGTTACTGCCAGGAGACACAATCTGACTCTACTGTGCTTAAGGTCTGTTGTCCAAATTAAATTTAATTCTTCAGAATATTCCTTGTACAAGCTATAAACCTAACATCTTCAAATTCATTTCAGAACTTCAAATAATTTATCTTTTCAGTAATCCCCGTTCCTGGTTAGAGAAACACAAATTCTCCTTTTTATAAACTAACTTTTATCATTTTCTTCATAAAACTGTGTCCAATTTTCCTAATCATTCTGTTTTACAGCTATTTTATGGTTTTTCATTTTTCATTACAGTGCCAATTTAAGCTATGTTTTTCTTTGGTTCCACAAATGTTTGATAATACACTTTATGCTCAGTAATCCAGTTTAAACCAGTTTAATGTGCTCATGATACATGTTGAATTCACTGTCTTAAAGTCATCTGAATGTGTTCATCTATCCTGAAATTTCTTAAAAGGCATATTGGAGTTATTGTTTAATTTCACACCCATCTTCTAGATTAAAAGCAGAACGCACTCACAGGTTTTGAGACTGATTCATTGCTGGTACAGATATTGAAAAATTAACAAAATTGTCCATTCTTTCTGGACTGGTGCCCCGAACGGGTTTATGTGTGCTGATAATGAAAAGAAATCTTCATTCCTACACACACATATTTATATTAATATCTGTACCCACGTAAACCACTACACATCACAGGGCCAACACAGAGACACAAAAAACATTCACTCTCACATTCATAAATGAGGTCAGTTTATCCCCATTTGATGCCAATTAACCTAACGTGCATGTCTTTGGACTGTGGGAGGAAACCAGAGTGCCTGGTAAAAACCAACACAGACACAGAGAGAACATGCAAACTCCACACAAAAAGGTCACCACTGGTGAGGGGTGGGATCGAACCCACAGCTTTCTTGCTGTACTGCAACAGTGTGACACTGTCCCACTGAGCCATTTAATACTATTTCATTTTGATCTTCACTATCAGACAAGTAGACATCAGTGTCTTGACTACCCAATGTAAAGCAAAGTCTCAGCTTGCCCACCATAAAGTGTCAGCTCAAAAGATCTGTGTTCTGATGACATGGTCGATGATGTTGTGTAAATTCACTACTTTTTGTTATATTTGGGGGGGAAATGGTTTTACATGTGATGTTTTCATCGACTTACACTATTTTGAAGATTTGCCGAGAGTAACATCTTATTTCATTTTACACACTGTCCCAAAGTCTTTTAAAGTATGTTTGCATTCAAACAGTGTCCTGTTCAAGTTTGGATTTGTTTCTGCTGTCATCTGATATGGAAACAGTAGGTCCCTCCAGTCACATTTTTGAGTTTCATTTAAGTCTGTTCTGCTGGTGTACAGAGGTAAAGCTGCTGTGCAAAAAAAGAAAGAAAACCCTTATGAAACTGCAAAAAACTGGTTTATAAAGGTGAATGCTCCTTTCATTTCCATGGAAAATAATAGATGCAGGAAATAAAATATTTAAATACTCACCCTTGTTAATTATCCATGTTTTTAAATATCTTTTGAGATAAAGAATCCTGTTTTTGAGACGGTTCGCAGTCAGGTGATACCCCCTTTCCACAGGGGTGGAGATTATTGAAAGATTGTCGAGAGATCTGCCCAATTTTTGATCTATCGATGATCTTAAGTGATCTCCTCAGTCACCACGTCTCCTCAAAGTTTTGACTCAGCTCAAAACACACAAGGATCTCCCAAATGATCCCAAAGATCAAAAATTGGCCCAGTATCTCGCAACAGTCTCTGTACTGTGTAAAGGGACCCTTAGGAGGTACTGCATTTTTTTTCTTTGCAGCACAAGATACTTCTGGAGCTTGGAGCAAGCATGAGAAAAACATCCAACTCCACATAGTATAAGACCCTGTTTAAGTCTGAACCTATTACCTTCTTGTTGTGAGGCAATGGTGCTAACCACTGCTGTCTCTGCAGTAGCTCAATAACTTCCAGTGTTATATTAAAGTAGCTAAAAACAAAAGAATAATAATGATATGCTGAGAAAAATAAATGCGTACAGTGTCTTAGCAAAAAGCAAACTAACTCTTGCTTCATCGGTCTGAAAGGTAAAAAGTGGAGACCCATTAAAGTCATGACATTCCAATAATTGATTCTAACATCAGCATCACAGTACCACCCGCCTACACTCCATGCACACACATACAAGTCTGAATAAGTTATTCTTAGTGATTAAGACCCCCCCCCCCCACATATCCATCCATACTACATACATAAGATAAGATAAGATAAGCCTTTATTAGTCCCACAATGGGGAAATTCCAGGATTGCAACAGCACAGGGATAGCATCACTCAGAGCAATAATTAAGACGATACGGAAAATATAAATAAGAGCTGTGGATATACATACATACACATAAATATATAAATATATATACAAAGTGCGGAGCATTGTAGAAGATGGAATAAACAGCATAACCGTCTACTTAGTTATCCTACATCAGGCATGCCCAAAGTCCGGCCCCCGGGCCAAATCCGGCCCGTGTCCAAATTTCCACTGGCCCGAAGCATCCTGTCATAAAATCAATAATATGTGGCCCGCCAGCACAGTTTCCCACAGGAAACAATACACACATACCAAAAACAGCAATTTTATATTTCACCAGAGGGTGGCAGTAGACCTGTGGCCACATTCTCTGTGGCTCTCTCCTCTCGGCGCCACACCAGTCGGCTGCCTTTTGCAACAGCGGCTCGATTCCGAGTTTTTTTTTCCCTTCCTCTCTCTTTTGATCACTTTTTTTTTTCACCCCACTTATATCACGGACACACAGATCATCCCAAATGTCTCCTGAGCCGGTGGACGGAGCCACTGTTTATAGCAGGATACGATATAACAGGGAAGAGCTGCTAGCATTTAACCGCCACCCGGTCCCACTGGAAAAACTCGACATACCGAGAGAACTGAGGCGAAAACGCCGCGGCTGCCGGGCTGGAGTAAGGCGGAGGACAAAAAATATAAGGTACAGACCCTCCCTTCCATCTGTTGTCATGGGAAATGTACGGTCGATACTGGGAAAGTTAGATGAGCTAGCGGCTATCTCCCGTTATGATAGCACTTACCGGGAGTGCTCTCTCCTTTTGTTTACTGAGACGTGGCTAACTGAACTAGCAGCAGATGCTAACATTGAGCTGGAGGGTTTTCACACGATACGAGCTGACCGAACACCAGAGAGTGGCAAAACTAGGGGCGGTGGAGTGATCATGTATGTTAACAACAACTGGTGCAGACCGGGACATATCACTGTTAAACAACGACACTGCAGCAAAGACATTGAGTTGCTAGCTGTTAGCATGAGGCCTACATATCTCCCGAGAGAACACTCACACGTGATCTGCATTGTTGTTTATGCAAATCCGACGGCGAACGCTGGGACAGCGCGTGACGTCATCCATTCAGTAACCAGCAGGCTGCAGACAGAACACCCAGATGCTCTTCTCCTCATCTCAGGCGATTTCAACCACGTTTCACTGTCTCCCATTCTGCCCACTTTCACCCAGTATGTCACATGCCACACTAGAGACAATAAAACACTGGATTTGTTCTACGCAAACACTAAGGAGGCGTACACCTCATCACAACTCCCCCCACTTGGGAGATCGGATCACAACTTGGTTCATCTCCGACCGGTGTACAAACCCCTAGTGCACAGACAACCTCCGGCCATGCACACTGTGGAGTTATGGTCTGAGGAGACAATGGACACTCTAAAGGACTGTTTTGAAGCCACTGCCTGGAAGCAGCTCTGCGATCCACATGGTGAGGACATCGATGGCCTCATTCACACCTTCACGGGCTACCTCAGCTTCTGTGTGGACAAATCCGTTCCCACCAAGACCATACGGCGTCACTCAAACAACAAACCCTGGATCAACCCTGAGATAAAAACACTTCTGAGAGAGAAGAAGAGGATCTTCAGGTCGGGGAACAGGGAGATGCTGAAGTCCGTACAGAGGGAGCTGAGGAGAAAGATCAGAGAAGGCAAGGACAGCTTCAGGAAGAAGATGGAGGACAAGCTGCAACAGAGCGACATCAGCGGGGTCTGGAGAAACCTCAAAACCATCTCGGGGCTCCAGAATACCTCCCCCCAGGCCACGGGGGGCAGGGAGTGGGCGAACAACCTGAATCTGTTTTTCAATAGATTTGACCAACCGCCCTCCCCCCTGTCTGCACAACAACCACTGCTGCCTCTAAGAAATCAAGTCCTGCTACCCACTCCCCACTCCACCGACACCCCCCCCCACTCCCAACACACAGCCCCCCATCCTGACCCTGACCAAGACCCAGGTGAGGACGGAGCTGAGGAAGATCAAGGCGAGGAAGGCGTCGGGACCGGAAGGCATCAGCGCAAAGCTCCTCAAGTCCTGTGCAGACCAGCTGTGTGGGATTGTGACGTATATCTTCAACATGAGCCTGAAACTGGGGAGGGTACCACAGCTGTGGAAAACATCTTGTGTGGTACCTGTACCAAAAACTTCCCACCCCAAAGACCTGAACAGCTTCAGACCGGTGGCCTTGACGTCCCACTTGATGAAGACCCTGGAGAGACTGCTCCTTGCTCATCTCCGCCCCCTGGTGGAACCAGCGATGGATCCACTCCAGTTCGCCTACCAGCATGGCATTGGGGTGGAGGATGCGGTGATCTTCCTCCTTCACCGTTCTCTGTCCCACCTGGAGAAGCCCGGGAATATGGTGAGGATCATGTTCTTTGACTTCTCCAGTGCTTTCAACACCATCCAACCGATGATCCTGAAGGACAAGCTGCTGCGCGCAGGGGTGGACCAGCACCTGTCATCATGGATCCTGGACTACCTCACGAACCGGCCTCAGTTTGTGAGAACCCGGGACTGTGTTTCCGACACGATCATCAGTAGCACGGGGGCCCCCCAGGGAACGGTGCTGGCTCCCTTCTTGTTCACTCTTTATACTGCGGACTTCTCACACAACACAACACATTGCCATCTACAGAAGTTCTCTGATGACTCTGCGATCGTTGGTCTCATCTCCAGCGGAGATGAAGCTGAGTACAGAGGGCTTATCCAGGACTTTGTGGACTGGTGCCATCGGAACTGCCTCCAGATCAACGCGAGGAAAACTAAGGAGCTGGTGGTGGACTGCCGCAGGCATGGGCAGCCCCTCACAGCACCAGTAAATATACAGGGAACAGACATCGAGATGGTGACATCCTACAAGTACCTGGGTATTCATCTGAACAATAAACTAGACTGGTCACACAATACTGACGCACTCTACAAGAAGGGACAGCGCAGGCTGTTCCTGCTGAGGAGACTCAGGTCTTTTGGTGTACAAGGGGCGCTGCTGAAGTCATTCTATGACACGGTGGTGGCATCAGCCATCACTTTTGGAGTGGTCTGCTGGGGCAGTGGCATTACTGCAGCCGATAGGAAGAGACTGAACAAACTGATTAAGAAAGCTAGCTCTGTCCTGGGGCAACGCCTTGATCCGATGGAGGAGATAGGAGAGAGAAGGACGGTGGCTAAACTGTCATCTCTGCTGGAGTCCGAGTTCCACCCAATGCAGGACATACTGGATGCACTGAGGAGCTCATTTAGCAGCAGACTACATCATCCCAGGTGCACAACCGAGAGGTTTCGTAGGTCCTTCCTACCAACGGCTGTCAGACTGTACAACCTAAGCAGGGCTGCTCGCAGAGATAGCAAAAAGACGTAACAAACTAATAGTTTTTTTTTTTTTTTTGAATGCAAAAGATGCAATAGACTTACACAATGGTCCTCTCCGGCATACAACTAGGAACATACCGGTCGCTATGGAGGGTGAGAATATGTATGGGCACATAATCATACCATGTAGGATAACTAAATAGACGGTTATGCTGTTTCATCCCACCTAGCAACAATGCTCTGCACTGTGTGTGTTTATATATTTACATATTTATTCCATCTAGCTACAATGCTCTGCACTGGGTGTGTTTATATTTATATATCTATATATTTATTCCATCTAGCTACAATGCTCCGCACTGTGTTTTTATATATCTACATATTATTCCATCTAGCTACATTGCTCCGCACTGTGTGTGTTTATATACTTGCATATTTATTCCACCTAGCTGCAATGCTCCATACTGTGGGTGTTTATATATTTACATATTTATTCCATCTAGCTACAATGCTCTGCACTGTGTGTTCATATATTCATATATTTATTCCATCCAGCTACAATGCTCTGCACTGTGTGTCTGTGTGTGTGTGTGTGTATATATATATTTTATAGTAATATGTACATATGTATATTAGCTGCTCTTGCTTGCTTGTTTTTTCTTGCCTTCTGATTGTTGCTCTGAGTGTTGCTATCCCTGTGCTGTTGCAATCCTGGAATTTCCCCGTTGTGGGACTAATAAAGGCTTATCTTATCTTATCTTATCTTATCTTATTCTCGTCGCGTGACCCCTGTGTGAACTGTCCGGCATCGGTCTGCGATCCTGTTTGGCTGGCTGATTTTGGATTTTTAGTTGACATAACACGACATCTGAACGCGCTGAACACGAGCCTTCAGGGGCAAAATGCAGTGGTGAGCCAACTGTATTCATACATAAAAGCTTTTCGGACCAAGCTGCTACTTTTCCAAAGGCACCTGTCACAAGCGTAGCCCAATACCACACATTTCCCATCACTGCAGGAAATGATGACCAGTTTTCCAGAAAGCAATTTCAGTGCACAAATGAGGAGGTATGCAGAAAACATCTCATCTCTGACTGAGGAGTTTCAACAGCGTTTCAGGGATTTCGCAGCTATTGAAAAGGAGATCACACTTTTTTCCACTCCTTTTTCCGTGGATCCTAATGACGCTCCAGACCACCTGCAGCTGGAGCTCATTGAGCTGCAGTGTGACGCGGAGTGTCACGGTCGCCACCAACAACTCCCTCTCGTCGACTTTTACCGCCAGCTGGACAAAGACAGGTTCCAAGAGATTCAAACATTTGCTAAGAAAATGCTGAGCTTGTTTGGCTCGACATACATGTGCGAGAAGACGTTCTCGGTTCTGAACATTAACAAGAACCGTGTGAGGACAAGACTAAGTGACTCTCACCTGCATGACATCTTGCGCATCAAAACAATCGAAACACCAGTGTCACCCTTCACATTAATGCAGGTACATTTTTTTATTCTTCTGAGGATAATAAATTCCATAGTCTCAGTGAACTGATTTTTTGTGATGATCAAACCACAGTTTTGTCAAATTTCTGTCATTTAATTTAACTATACTATTCGTTGTCAAAATGCACTGGGATGTGATTTGTTGAAACAAAATCAATAAATACACGTTTCTAAAAATAGTCAGAGTCAAATTTCATAAAATAGTTTATTTGTATGTAAGTTATTATTATTTTAACCTTTAACTATCCTGGTAATGCAATTGACAACAGATTCTCATTTGCAATGTCAACCTAGCTGCAGACAGCAAAGTGATATAGTTACATATTTACATGGTAATTTACAATGGTAGTGGTTTGAGGAATGTCAGGCTGAATGGTCAGCCCCCATACATTTTCACCTGACCAAATCTGGCCCTCTTTGCAAAAAGTTTGGACACCCCTGTCCTACATAGTATGAATATGTACCCATACATATTATCACCCTCCGTAGCGACTGATATTGTCCTAGTTGTATACTGGAGGGGACCATTTGTGTAAGTCTGTTGCGTCTTTTGCATTCAATACTATTAGGTCGTCACATTTTTTTTGCCATCTCTGCGAGCAGCCCTGCTTAGGTTATACAGCCTGACAGCCGTAGGTAGGAAGGACCTGCAAAACCTCTTGGTTGCGCACCTAGGATGATGTAGTCTACTGCTAAATGAGCTCCTCCGTGCGTTCAATATGTCCTGCAAAGGGTGGGACTCGGACTACAGCAGAGATGACAGTTTAGCCACCGTCCTTCTCTCTCCTATCTCCTCCACTGGGTCAAGGCGTTGCCCCAGGACAGAGCTAGCTTTCTTGATCAGTTTGTTCAGTCTCTTCCTATCGGCTGCTGTAATGCCGTTGCCCCAGCAGACCACTCCAAAAGTGATGGCTGATGCCACCACCGTGTCATAGAATGTCTTCAGCAGCGCCCCTTGTACACCAAAAGACCTGAGCCTCCTCAGTAGGAACAGCCTGCGCTGTCCCTTCTTATAGAGTGCGTCGGTATTGTGTGACCAGTCTAGTTTATTGTTCAAATGAACACCAAGGTACTTGTATGATGTCACCATCTCAATGTCTGTTCCCTGTATGCTTACTGGTGCTGTGAGGGGTTGTCCTTGCCTGCGGCAGTCCACCACCAGCTCCTTAGTTTTCCTCACGTTGATCTGGAGGCAGTTCCGATGGCACCAGTCCACGAAGTCCTGGATAAGTCCTCTGTACTCAGCTTCATCTCCGTTGGAGATGAGGCCGACGATCGCAGAGTCATCGGAGAACTTCTGTAGATGGCAGTGTGTTGTGTTGTGTGAGAAGTCCGCAGTATAAAGGGTGAACAGGAAGGGAGCCAAAACCGTTCCCTGGGGGGCCCCCGTGCTACCAATAATCGTGTCAGACACACAATCTCGGGTTCTCACAAACTGTGGCCGGTTAGTGAGGTAGTCCAGGATCCATGAAGACAGGTGCTGGTCCACCCCTGTGCACAGCAGCTTGTCCTTCAGGATCATCGGTTGAATGGTGTTGAAAGCACTGGAGAAGTCAAAGAACATGATCCTCACCGCATTCCTGGGCTTCTCCAGGTGGGACAGAGAATGGTGAAGGAGGAAGATCACTGCATCCTCCACCCCAATGCCATGCTGGTAGGCGAACTGGAGTGGATCCATCGCTGGTCCCGCCAGGGGGCAGAGGTGAGCAAGAAGCAGTCTCTCCAGGGTCTTCATCATGTGAGACGTCAGGGCCACTGGTCTGTAGCTGTTCCGATCTTTGGGGTGGGAAGTCTTTGGTACAGGTACCACACAAGATGTTTTCCACAACTGTGGTACCCTCCCCAGCTTCCGGCTCAGGTTGAAGATGTGCTCCACAATCCCACACAGCTGGTCTGCACAGGACTTGAGGAGCTTCGCGCTGATGCTGTCCGGTCCCGAGGCCTTCCTCTCCTTGATCTTCCTCAGCTCCGTCCTCACCTGGGTCTTAGTGAGGGTCAGGTTGGGGGCTGTGTGCTAGGAGTGGGGGGGTGTTGGTGGAGTGGGGTGTGGACAGCAGGTCTCAATGACTTTAGAGGCAGCAGTGGTTGTTGTGCAGTTGGGGGGGAGGGCGATTGGTCAAACCTATTAAAAAACAGGTTCAGATTGTTCGCCCACTCCCTGCCCCCCGTGGCCTGGGGGGAGGTATTCTGGAGCCCAGAGATGGTTTTAAGGTTTCTCCAGACCCACCGATGTCGCTCTGTTGCAGCTTGTCCTCCATCTTCTTCCTGAAGCTGTCCTTGCCTTCTCTGATCTTCCTCCTCAGCTCCCTCTGTACGGACTTCAGCATCTCCCTGTTCCCCGACCTGAAGATCCTCTTCTTCTCTCTCAGAAGTGTTTTCATCTCAGGGTTGATCCAGGGTCTGTTGTTCGAGCAACACCGTATGGTCTTGGTGGGTACGGTGTTGTCCACACAGAAGCCGATGTAGTCCATGATGGTGTGAGTGAGGCCATCGATGTCCTCACCATGTGGATCGCAGAGCTGCTCCCAGGCAGTGATTTCAAAACAGTATACATATACTTGAATGCGTGAATGTTGTTCAAATGTTTTAGCCACTAAGATAAATAATTGTTGTGGAAATCACCAGAGGCCCCATGATACGATAATGTCACAATACTTGGGCCACGAAGTAATACTATCACGATCTTACAATACGCTGAGTATTGCAATATATTATATTTCAGTTTCCCATCCCAGTCTTTGTCTTGTTCAACCCCAGCTAGATCTCATGAGTCACTCCTTTGCTGTGCTGACCTAACTAGACAGTGAGCATTTAGCACCATAGTGGACTGAAAAGTCAGTTGGTTTTTATTACCCTGGTAAATAAATAGGTAAGTCTGTGTCTGTAATATTTATTAATAAAGTATCACAATACTACTGTCTCTGAATTGATACAGTATCGCTTCCACAAAGTATCACAATTAGTGGTGTTAGCATTATAGTGTTAATCACCCGTTAACGCTTTGCCCCTGTTACCAGCGACAAATTTTGTGATCGTGGCTAATGGCAGAAAGCACAAACAGTACTTTTTGGCCTAGCGGCTCTCCATACCAAATCCGTTCTGGCCACAGACAGTGTGCGCACCATGCAAACATTGCAAAGTCAAACAAGCTGGATTACTGCCATGGAAATCCCCAAAGTGCTGTCATGTTAAAGTTTACAACGTTATCTGTCAGAGCTCTCATCTGGATAATTGTTACAGCCTCCTCCAAAACTTTGCCTGAATGTTGGGTTGTTCTTCTTCTGTGGAAGCTAACTAGCTGGCTAGTAGCTACATGCTAGGTTGTAGCTGACCTCCAGCAGCTGACACGGACAGAAATTCACCTGTTTTCATCCTCATAGCTTTAGGTCTAACTGTTGGTGAGTACCAGTCTAAAAAAATTCTCAAGCTGTGTTCGTAATGTCCATTCAGTCCCCTGCCATTTTTGCAGCACAGTCGGGTGACATCATAGTTGTTTGTTTATGTTTGCAATTTTTCTGCTAAAAGGGAAATTGTGTTTGTTGTGACACACCAGGTTTTGTGTTGACGTGCTTAAAAGTTGTGGATGTTTGCTATGGGAGAAAGAGCAAGCTCCATTTGTGGCTGCTGGCTGGTTGGATGCTGAGTTGTGTTGCAGTGATGTTAGTGAGCCCTGGCATTCTGTTGTTTGCACATGCAGTCTACTTCTGAGAATTTTCTGGAGAATATTCTGGATAGTTTTTGTTATTTTGGATATGCTGAGAGCTTCAACATATCCAGTTGAAAACAGCAAGCATATTTGTCCACTCCCATGTTCACAACAGTATGACAAACTTGAAAAATTACCGACTTAAAGTGTACCTGTGGTGGTCGTGAAAAAAAAGATATTATATTGAGCCCCTGTCTCACGTTCTAGTTCAAGTTTAAGTTGAAATTCACGTTCAAAGCAATTTGATATAAATCCATTGCTGATGTACTGGTTCAGCTATGTCAGCAAAACATGGGTACAGCCATACTAGCGGCTACATGGACTTCCAGGACGCTTCCTGTGACGTAATTTCGTGGCTACCGCGATCTGGATCAGTATTGGCTGAGCCTCAAGTACCCGGATGTGCAGCGGCTTTGGGGATATTCAAATTCAAATTCAAACGTTAATTTCAAACTCAGGGTTCATATTAAATGCAGAACTGAAACGAGTAGAAAATAAATAAATAAATGCTTAAATTCGGCGGGTCCTATTGTCTGATCTGAGGTCGTTAACAGCCGCAAAACGGCAGATTAATTCGGCTCCTCCCTCGCCGCTATAAAGAGCGGCAGACACTGCGTTGCGTTGTGTGAGGACCAAAATTCAAACGTTTATTTCAAACTCAGGGTTCATATTAAATGCTGAACTGAAACGAGTAGAAAATAAATAAATGCTTAAATTCAGCTGCTTGTCTCATCTGATCTCGTAACTGCCGCAACACGGAAGATGATTCTAAAACTATATACAGAGCAGCAGACACTCGGTGCTCTTGTAAAAACAAAAACATACAATGCGATATGGATATCGCAACATGGCGGAATGTAAAGCCTTTGGATGTCTGAATAATAAGCGAAAAAAACAAAGAAACACTTTTTTTGTGTACCCAAACCCAGCTCACCTTGTCAGAAGATCAGAGCGGAAACAGGGCACAGACGAATAATTTCAGACGAAATTGCGTTGTGTGTGAGGACCACTTTGTCACTTTAACCCTCAGAAGACCTTTCTGGCTCAAACCTGTAGCCATGTTGGACAAATTCTTCCTCAGAGTCCGACAATTCAGCCATAATAGAATAAAAACACTCACAACAGCACCCTAGTCTCTCATACAGGCGGAGCATTGACTGTAGAGTATCAACGAAATGACGTCACATCCGCATGTGTCATGGCTGCGCCCACAGTTTTCATTGGCTGCCCATGGCCAAGGTCCTATTTGAATATATGTCTGGTGGTATATGGCTGGCAAAAATTATTTACCAAAATAAGAAATACTTTTTCATAATGTTTTCAAGTCAAATGCGTCTTCACGACCACCACAGGTACGCTTTAAGGTACACTGTATCTATATGGAAAAACACGCGATTAACTCAACATTCCAAAAGATTAATCGCAATTAAAAATTTTAATTGTCCAACACCACTATTTTAAAGATAACTTCTTTTTTTCCCCCAAATTTAAGCAGTTTTGGCTGCAGAATAGTGGTAAAGACGGGTCAGACGTAAACCACCATCAAGGTTAGACATGAAGTTAAGTCATTTACAGGCCTCAGCATTTCTGCAAGGCAACCTGTCTGTTGCAGTGGCCTCTCATTACTAAAGATGACTGTTTTCACATGTTCAGTTCCAGTGTCTTCCACTGCAAACTAACTGCAAAAAGCTGTCTGTACCTGAATTGACTGGAACTTTTGCACAGCACTCCACATACACAGATGAATGTTCAATTATTTATAAAAAATGACTGAAGGATAAACACATTTTCCCTAACTGCAAATGGAGAAAAATATGCTATGGAATTGTGAATATACACTTCTTTGTCTGCACACATATCATTATCTCTTTTCCCTTTAGGTCCCGACTTGGCATTTGCTAATTCTTCAGTTTGTTTTCTACCCAGACATTAGGCGCTGCTAATCATTAGTGACTTGGCTAGTATTACAGATGGCACCTTCGCTGGTTGCACCTGGACAATTACAATCATAATTTCATAAAGGGAGACAGTAATACAGCTAACAAGGAGAGCATTAACAGAGAAAGGGATGTTGGTGGAAAGGTTTTCCGGTTGTTTATTGTTCCTATATCAAAGCTATATTTGAGCAGCCATATATCTGAATTACAATAAGGGGATAAACAAGGATAACAATATTTTTATATTCCAGTTGGCTACAGATCCATCTTTCTTTTCATCTCTTTAAAAGCTCGGAATATTTTTTTTATTACTGAAAAGATGTTGATTTAGTTCTCACAATGTCAACTCCTGGATTAGCTGTTTAAAAAGGCATTTCAAAGCTTTTGAAATGTGAATTAGTCAATGTGCCATTTCTGAAATGTGTCTTTATACCTATACAAAAGCATAAAAAAAAAATCTCCTGGAGAAGAACTGATTTTCACCAACACAGCCCAGATGAGCCGGACTGGGCTGAATTATGATACAGGCTCAGAATTTTGAGCAGCATTACAAAGAAACATTCAGGCAACATAATATGACATGCATGTTAATCACTCACAGAAGACACATCTGCCACGTCCTGCAAACGATCTGAGATGTATGACTCTGCAGAGTGTGTGTACGCATGCATGTGAGCTTGTGTGCACAGTCACAATGAAAATGAAGGAGCGATAGAAAAGAAGAAGAACAAGAAAGTCTGCAGCCTGGCTGTCCTGAGGAAGCTTTTATTGAACACTAAGATGGGAGCACAGAATGATGAACACCCAGCCGGTGTTTTTTACATTGAGGAAATTGCATTTGGGAATATTGAGCAGGCTAGTATGATGAACAGCCCCTCCTTCTCACACACACACACACACACACAAAGAGGCAAATATTCATACTTTTATGGAAGCAGGTCTCAGCGACACACAAAGAGAGCTACACGCACACATGACATGTGACACATGCACACAGGATCTCATTTAGTCTGCGCGTGCATAGGTTGGATAAGCACTCTGTACTACTGAAAGAGCGGAAATGAGAATCAGCGCAAACAGCAAGAGACAGAGTGAGAAAGAGAAAGAGATGAGGAAAAGTAGAGGAGGTGACACAGAGAGACACGATCCAGTAAGGACCCTTTACACAGATCGTTGGGTGACCGTTGCGAGATCAAAAACTGGCCTGACCTCTCAATAACTCCCTAAAGCCTGTAAAAAGCAGCTTCTGTGCAAATGTTTGGGAATTAAATTTTCAGCAACTTCCATGATGATCAGTAGAGACCTTTGAAAGATCCTTGAGAGATCACTGAGTGACCAGGAGAGATTGCTGAGGGATCACTGAGAGTTTCTTCAGCGACCAAGGAGGCTACCAAGTGTTTGAAAGGTTTTGAGTGCTCTTCTTTGCACAGGGGTGGAATCTTTGCGGGATCGATGAGCAATGAAAAAATGGCCAGACCTCTCAACAATCTTTCGGTAATCTCTCAGCAATCGCCAAGATCTCTCAATGATCATCCACTGATCTGCATGGTTGCCACGGCCTCCTCCTTTTGACTTAGTCCTAAACAATCCCTCAGTGATTGATGTCTGGGTAGCAGTTTGAATCAACTTTTCTACTGGAGACAGACCATTAAGCATGGATGCTCAACTCAACATGAGTAACAAGCAGGGCTTGACATTAACACCGGCCAACAGGCCATTTCAGCAGTGGCCGGTAAGACAGCCACTCCCACTAGCCACTTGGGCTGGTTGTAGTTTTCTCAAACGGCATCTAAATTAATAAACTTATTGCAAAGTGAGACTACGAAACTACAACTCCCATAAGCACTATCTGCACAAAGTGTGTGATCATGGTCGACTGTCACCGTGGATGGAGGCCGGAGAACCCGCGGATGGTCTGCTCCACGGGTCGGTCTCTCGTCCTGCTCCTGTTCAGCCCAGTAGGAAAAAATGCTGTGGTGGGTGGCGGCTTCTCCTGTACCGAGTATGGAGTCGAGCCAGACTCCGCCCACGGTGAGCTCATTTTGCAACCAGTCCGGAGAAACAGCAACGAACAGACAGCAGTTGGCGGAACACACCTGTCCCCGCTCTCAGCGATCAGATTACCAGGAGAACTGCCCCTGATCCCCGTAGTCCCAGCGGTGAGTATCTAATCTCTGTGCCCCCCACCCCCCTAGCTCCTACCCTCTGTGTAAACAGGTTTATTTTTTAGAGCAAGAAGTTGTTGTTTCCCTTCTAAATATATATTTTTAATGGGTTGATCCAGGGATGTCAAATATATGGCCCACGGGCCAAAACTGGCCACCAGGAGGTCCAAATTTTTCGCTGTGAATTTACAACTTTCTTTCTTGTAAATTTCTGACCTTTTCTACTGATTAGAATAGTTCATGTAAATTTGAGACATTTTTCTCCTGAAGATGACTTTGTTCTAATCACTTTTCTTTTCCTTTCTCTTCTTTTTTCTGGTGAAAACAGGTTTGGTTAAATCCACCAGCAACGACTAATGACACAGTGCAGCCATGAAGGGGTGTCCCAATTCATAGGGGTAGGCAAAGGGGTAGGGGTACAAATGAGAATTGGGACAGACCCCAAATCTACCTGAACTTCACTCTCAAATTACAAATATTTTTCTCTACTGTTTTACAGTGTTTACTGCTGTTAATAAACAGTGTTTCTCTTGCTATTTTTTATGTATGTATAAGGGTGATTTACATTTAAAAAGGTTGTAAATTTAGTTCAAGTAAATTTTAGCATGCGATAGTAAAATTTGATCATATTAAACATAATTTTCCAACCACAAAATTGTGGCTAGTGAAAAGGCTGAGTGGCTAGTAACTTTAGAAATTCACTAGCCACAGTGGCTGGTGAGCAAAAAGGTTAATGTCAAGCCCTGGTAACAAGCAGTCACAACACTGGGTCGGGCTATTCAACTTAAACTGGAGGGGGCTAGGAAATGAACCTTGAAAATGGGTGACGATTTCTGTTCAATTTCTGTAAAATAAGCAGGTTAAACAGTACATGCATATACACACAACCACACAAACTACAACCGAATGGCTCATGCCTATTTACTTAAATACAGTGACTATAAACTATAAAGAGAGCTGTCAGTTACACACTCGACTAGCAATTACTTCTATACACAGGGCGACAAAAGCAGACGGCAAAATAAAATACTGTCAGAGCTCCACACACAGATTGGCTCATGCCTGAATGAGCGCACATACTCACGCATGTACAAGCACACACACCGGGGTCATGGAGAAGTGGCTGTCACTGTGATTGGTTCCTGCTGCTGAGGGCGAACCCACAATAGCCAATTATCTGTCATTATACACCACGGCAGCTCTTGCGGTGTGGATAACCCTTGCGTGTGCCTGTGTGCATGTGTGCGTCTGTTAAGTGTGTGTCATAGTGGGAGAGATTGGCAAATTGCTGGTTATATATTGCAGCGTACTGAAAGAAGAGAGGAGAAATGTGGAGGAGGAGAGGGAGGAGGGTGAGAGCTGGAGAGGGCCGCACAGAAATATGCAGAATGAATATGAAAGGAAGCAAAGAAGAGATTGATGATTATATTTGACAGTCGTCGAGGAGATGGGATCACGAGGAGCCACAGACCTCCGCTGAGCTGCATGCTGATGACAGATGTCTGGTGGCTGACACGCCTGACGCGTCAGGGCCAAAGTGAAGATGGCCACAGATTGAGGTGCTCAGTCTCAGTACGACTCCCTCTCCATCCTTACATGAACAATGTGTGACTGAGCTGTGAGCAGGTTTCTGAAAACAAGAACTCTGATGACAGCATCACTTCTTTTGGGACTGTTGTCACTCTCATCTAACAATCAAAAAGAGGCAGTGATCTAATCCTGGGCTGCCCTGGTCCATAATGCTTAAGAACCAGAAGCCCCAAAAAACTGCTTCAGAATTATCACGTGGATGCAAACATGTGTGACACTTAATGTGCTGATGTGGGGCTTGACGTTAACTTCTGTGTCCGTGAGACATTGAGTAGTTTTCAAAAGCTACAGCAGCAGCCACACAGCATTTTCATGTCTGTGTTTGGGAAGGTTGTTTTGTTTCATTAAAAGTTGGTGAAAGTGTTTCCTTGTCACTGGTGCATGAAAATGTTCTGAACAAACAGTGCGCAGAGACAGCCAAACAAGTTGTAGTTTTGCAGTATAATGTTTGCAGTGGGTCTAATACGTGGGTCTGTGGAGTCACTTGTTGGTATGTAGCAGAAAATTTGTGGTTTAGTTCCCTTAAAAGCCTGAAAAAGCCCCGTATCTGGTGGGCTAGCGGGTTAAAACCCTCACATTAAGAGCATGCTGCTCACCGGCAGAGGTCTCTAGGTTGAATCCTAGCCAGGGTGAGCCTTCCTGCATCTCTCCCTTGTACTGCTCATCCCATTTCTTGACTCTCCCCACTGTTCTATCCAATAAAGACAAGAGCTAATTAAAAATAAATCTATAAGGAAAAAACTTTACTAATTTATGAGAAAAACAGCAAATTCAAAGTAGCAATTTTAGAAGAAAAAAGGCTCAAATTTATTGGGACAAGGCAGCAAATTAGGGAAAAACATATAAAAATACAACTTTAAGACACATAATTTCAAGGTGAAGGACAGGACACTCAGAGAGTGCATACCTCTGCCAAAGTTCCATCCATCCGTCCAACCCTCCCTCCCTCTGTTTGTCATCTTTACCTCCGTCTCACTAGTTGATAGAGCATCCATCCCACAACCGGGAAGTTGTGGATCGAAGCCCCAGCCGGGTCATACCAAAAACCATATAAAAATAGTACTTCCCGCCTTCAAGCTTGGTGCTCAGCATAACAGAATGGGGGAAGGAAAAGTTGTTTGTGGCGACGCCTTGCATGGCAGTGACCCCCGATTCTAGATGTGATTAACACTGTAGACAGGAGAAACGTAATTTTGTTCTACTGTACATGATGAGCTGTATGGATTGAATGACAATAAAGTTGGCTTCTTCTTTTTCTGTACCTCTGCCCACCTTGGCAGAGGTGTGCACTCTTGGATCACTTCCAAAAGCTAATGGGTTCATGCATACTAGGACTGAAACGATTAGTCGATGTTGTTGATTTTGTCGACAAAGATTTTTATTGTTGACAAATTGTTTAATTCTAAAGTTTATATGCATGCCGCTGAAATGTTCAGTTGGAACTGCAATGTACGACCGAAACTGCTGCGGGCAGTAGCACCTCTGTTGTTCGGCATGCGTGAACAATTTCCAGTGAAGAAGAAGAAGAGGAGCACAACATGGTGAAGCGGAAAGATAAACACGTAGAAGTGGAGCTAAAAAAAAAAAAAAGCAGACCCAAACATTCTGTAGTATGGGAACATTTCACAGAAAACAAAAAAATCAAACCAAGTAAAATGCAGACTTTGCGAGGCAAGACCTTTCCAATCATGGCAGCACTACAATGATGCATGAGCAACTGAAACGATGGGACCCAGGAGCCGTAACATTAACGGCTGCTTCTGCTTGGTAAGTTTTAGCGAGTAAAGAAAGTTAGCACTGCTTATTTCCAATGGCCAACTGTTCCAAGCTTTAGAAAAAGTACAATACTGTTAGTACGTGCTGTTTATGTTAGCTTACCTGTTTGACAATCAGCTCTCTGGTTGCTGAGGGCTGAGCTGTTTAAGTCATGGCTGATGTGTTGAATGCAATAAATGCTGAATTACAGGAGTCACTATAGTCTCTTTTTCGCCTTCATTAATTTTAGCCCTCATTCTGAATACTGGTGCATCTGGTTAATTAGAATATACCAATTTGTAATTTAATAAAAGCCTACAACCATAATCATCAAAGTTAAATCAAACGGCTTGAAATATCACTCTTAAGTGCAGTGAATACTGAATATGAAGGTTTACCTTTCTGAATTATATTGTTAAAAAAAACGCAATTATAGAAAACTTCCACCTAATGTTAGTTTGTGGGTTGGAGCAGATCAGTAATTCAGTTGTAAGATATTTAATCAATTGTTCAATTGACATTAGGCGTTATGCTGTCTGTGATAAACTGATATATAACCTTAAACTTGTGATAATTAATACAGCTTTTTTTTTTGTATTTAGCTCTGGAAACTGCTCATAAAATGCTATATTAAAGCAGGGACTGACAACAAGGTGATTTTCACAGGTGTGCAGGCTTAAACAGCAGGTAAGGTAAAATATGCACTAGAGCCCCAATAGGAAGCAGAGATGGCGAACATGAGAAAAATAATCACGATTAGTTGGCTAATCAAAAACATAGTCGTTAGATTAGTCGACTACCAAAATAATTGTTAGTTGCAGCCCTAATCCGCACCACAAGAGCCACCTCTGATGAAAATTTCATCAAAATCTGTCCAGTAGTTTTTGTGTAATCCTGCTAAAAACAAACAAATAAAAAGACAGAAAGACAAACCGCCTTGATCACATTACCTATATATTACATATTTATTACCTCCTTGGTGAAGGTAATAAATATTTTTTGTGACTTTTTTTTTTTCAAAATGTGCTCAAAAAAGCTCTTTCTACACCAGATATTGCCAACCCCCGGTCTTTGCTCAGTGGCCATTTGAGACAGCTACTAAATAAAATATCCTACCTGCCAAAGAGGTTAGTAAGAGTAACTGAGTTACGGGTTACTAGGGCTGTGCGTTATGGCAAAATTTCACACCATGATACAAGTCATCTTATATCACGATAATGATATATATCACGATATACATTTTCTGTAAATTCTACGGTTTAGATAATCACATAAAAAGGACCATCTCTTTTTTTTTTTTTACCTTTTTTTATAGTACATGTACCTTTTTCCCTCATAATTTTGCAGTGCTGTTATAAAATATTTGCTTAATGTGTATTTGAGACTTGATTCTCATAAATTTCAGGTTTTTCTTCTAAATCCTATATGAATAAAAAGTAAACATCAATAAGTTAAATATTTCCTGAGCCAGAGGAGAATAGCAAAAACAAACAAACAAACAAACAAAAAACAACCAAACAACAACAACAACAACAAAACCCCAGATAACATGAAAAAATGTCTGAAAATGAGAAAATTACCCATGGCTGTCATCTATAGATATAAATTAGCTGTTAGTTTACATCAGTGAAAATTTAAGTGTAGATCTCCAGCCTAAAGACTGCCATTCTGGCCTGATTTAACCTGCTTGCTTCTTAGTAAAAATATTTCAGATTGGTCATGATCTGAAAATCAAAGACACAAAAGGTAATGTAATAAAATACATGTGATGACTTTAACTTTATTCATTATCACTACTTGATTAATTAAAATGATTAGAAATCAAATAAACTACATTGAGAGCCAACTTGCTCCTCTGACCTGTTTTCATTTATTATTTATTCTGCATGTATGTGCCACCATCATGCACTTGTGCAGCTTTAATTTAAAAAAAGCAAACATTTCAGACAAAACTAAGAAACTCAGCAGTAATTTAAACCAAAGAAACGATGGTCTGCTACATGTTTCCGGTTAGCACAACTTAGCATTTTATAATTAGACATGGTGTTAATGTTACTTACCTCCTATTAAAACAAGGTTAGTGAACTATCCTCTCTGATGCAGCACGATGAAAAATGGTCCCACATCCCTGGTAAACAGGAGAAGCAGCTATCTGAACCATTAGTTTGGAGTTAGCATTAACATCCATCGGACTGAAGCCTAGCCACCCATCTGTTCTGCTGTGCGCAGTTGCCCACTGCGGGGGATTGACGGGGTGCTGTCAAGTAGTGGTGAGGTAAGAGCTTTACTTAATAAACGGGAGCATGTACATTTTGAATCATGGTATAAACAATAGCGTATTCTATGAAACAATAGATATTTTTATATCGTCATCCGATATATATCGTCATATCACACAGCCCTACAGGCTACAACCATATTACTCCAGCAACTGGCTGGTTATTACAGGGAAAATGTTAACCCCTGGCTGCATGTACAGTATTGCAGGCAATAAGTGTGCTGCATGTAGTGCTTGTAGAAAAGTTTGACATAAATGCAATTCAACTCTTCATCCATTTCCAAGAGCACACATTCATAAGGCCTATATGCACTCTGACTCATAGCAGTGCATAGCCTTCAACAACTTGCACAAACTAACGGGGTTAGTAGAGGTGAAATGTTTTCTCTGAATTCATCGCTATGGAAGGGCATGTGTTCACACCATTCAGCTTTATGGTGTAAAGGTCAAGTCCACTAGCTATTATGAATGGCAATTAGATTAAACAACTGACTGAAGGTTCCTATGGTATCAGAAAATTAAATCCAAGGTTTTGTTTTCAAAGCACCCACACTTTACCTGAAACTAGTCATGGATGAGCCTGCAGTTGCCAAGCTTAAAGGCAACTGGTCAAGTCAGAGGTGAAGGTAAAAGTATGCCTGCCGTTTCCAGATTTTTTTTTATAATCAGGCTGTGAATTCATACCAGAGGCTCTCCTATCCTCTCAAGCTCTGCTGTTGTAAGTTTTACCTTTTTATGTTTTTCCTTTGTTTTGTATGAGGTGTCTGAGCTCTCGCATTCATTGTAAACAACCTGACACACTCCCTTAATTTGGAGCAATTGAAAATGCAGGCAACACTGTCTCACAACTAGAAGGCTGTGCTTCGGTTTGAGCATTTTGGTCAGCATTGCCTTCCTTTGTGGAATTTGTATGTTCCACCTGCTCTTGGATGGATTTATGCCAGTTTCCACCCTGAAGTTAAAGACATCTGATCCTTGATAGATCAACTGGTGATTCATAGCCATAAGTCAGGTTGTGTTGTCTTTCTCTTTGGTTTGGGATGGTGAACTGTTTATTCCATACAAACACAATGCTCCAGATTTGGTTTATTGCAGCTTTATTGTTTATAAGAGTTGCAGCAGTGACAGGTGATGGTCAGAAGTGTGTATCAGAAATGAACACTTAGGGCCATATTTTGAGAAGTCTATTTACTCGTCAGCTGTCAGCAGCGCATCATGCATTTGTGGGTGTGGCCCAGTCTATTTTGTTATCACGGCATTGGGAGAACGGCCTGTGCGCCTGGTGAGAAGCGTGAAAAGGCTGCTCTAATTATTCAGAGGTGTGTTTTGGATAATCCAATCCAAAGTGTTCCTGCCCATCCCTTCAATGCACAGAGGTGCATTATCTAAAGTGAACTCTGATCATGATGGCTTGTTTAAGATGGGTTTTGTGCTGGCCAAAGGACGTGTGCGAAAATGTTACCAAGTAATGCTGCTTGGTAATAAGGAAGACATCAATCAGAGTTGATGCCCAGTTAGTTATTTTAGAGAGGATAAATGGGGAAGAGATAATGCTGGGCTGAACAGTCAAGCTCAGTGGTTTAACAAAGTGCACACAGATGCAACACACAGGCATGAATGGGTTTGAAACTTCAGAAAAAGAGGATGGTGTCTGTCCAAATTTTCAGAAAAACATGCATTTTTCTCCATTGCTACTACTGATTGGATGATTTAGTGAAGTCCTTGGATCGGCCCCGCTGGGGTCGCCCATGGCAAAGCTCCGAGAAGAAGATCAAACTTGACTTTGGATAACTTCCAGAGGTGAACCTGCAGAAGGATCATTAACGGTGGTGGTGCAGCGTCCCGTCCACTGCCATCCCCCACCACGAAAGGAGCCCGCTCTCAGCGGCCCCTCCCAGGGGCTAATGTCTGGGCACTCAATGGGGGTCCCGGGTACCCAACTCTCCTCCTCACTTGTAAATTTGCCCATTGTGGGACTAATGAGGGATTATCTTATCTTATCTTAATAGTCCTCAGATTAATACATCTAACAGAAAAAGATTTTTTATTACTCTAGACAACATGTGAACAGACAAAGGATCAATCCAAGGAGATGACTGAGGGGACACAGACATTATAGATATGTTTGCAACCTTGCATAATACTCCTCTGAACAGATGAGAGAGAGGGTAAACACCAGCTGGTGAGGGTACCAACCACCCGATCATAGGCCACACCAGCTGAGGCAGATGTAGATCCACCTCCTGTGTCTCCTGGAAGTTACAGTGAAAAGTAAAATGCGGCACACTCCCTATTCATTCATTCATTAATTCATTCATTCCCCTTAAAATAAATAAATTAATGCCTAATAAGTCCTTGATGCAATGAAAATGTGGATGGAATAAAAATCTTCAGACTGACACGCCTTCCCCTGTGCACAACATCCACACTGGAATGCACACATACTCCCTGTTCATTCATTCATTCCTTTAAAAAATTAACACATTAATGCCTAATCTAAAGACTCCAACGGTAAAGTGCGTAATTAAAATGCGAATGTGGATGGAATAAAAAACTATTGCATGTGTCATCATATTATAATTTAAATGACTGTTACAGCTCTCTCCATTAAAAGAACTGAAAATCCCAGTGCATGCTCTTTGCTCCTGAGCTCCTGTCAATAAAACCTGCATAATTTCAAAACACGCAGCTGAAATAGCACTAAACAATGCTCTTCTGATGACGTATCTCCCTTTTCCTGATCAAAAGCGCATTGTTTCAAATTGCACCATAATACCGATACGAATGAGACTGCACACTGCCACACCTCTTTGAAATGAGCCTCCTCCTCCCAGCACAAAGCCGGCACACTGTCTCCTGGTAATTTGATGGCGTGACGTAAAGTGTAAAAAAACAGACAATGCACTGACATAAACTAACAAAACCACTGGTGTAAGGCTGGAAGTGCAGCGTAAAAGTCCGCTGTTGACTTGTTGTAATAGGACCCTTACAATTAAGTCATAATAATCCTTACTGAACAGTTTCATTGTAGCTTTGGTGAAGTGGTGAAACTGCTCAAGGAGACAATATTTACATACAGACTGATACATTACATTTTTTAAAATGGGACTTCATCCGAGTTTTCTAACGGCTGATGAATGTGATATTTGTATTTTAGCTTCTGAATAAGCTGTAGCACCTACATTTAAAGCTCTCAGCTGTACTGTATTGGAGCTACGGTGTCTGCTTAGGCCATTAAGTTAAAACTCTAAATTCTCCTTACAGTTCCATTTTGCTATCCATTATCAACATTGCCAAAGCTTCTCTGCTCCCCGTTGAACTGCCTTCCTTTTTGCTTGAATAGTGCTCAGTCATGATGTGTAAGCCTAAGTTATCAAGCCATCCACCTCTAAATAAATCCATCTTACTTTACATTCTTAATTCATATCCAGTGTGTATGAGTGTGCTCAGGAAGTATGTCACCAGTCTGTCTCTGCCTGTTTTACAGCTATGCCCCCATAATCCTTTTCCTAATCTACATGTGTGTGTGTGTGTGTGTGTGTGTGTGTGTGCGATGCCTTTTTTTGTGTGTGCAAAGTAGTCACGGTATTTAAGCTTATGGTTTTCAGAGGGTCTTCCTTCCCCTTGCCTCCCAAAGTATATACATAACAATACAGATAGCTCTCCAGTCATCCACTCCACTCAATTGAACCACTCAGCACAATGGCCTGGACACAATCACTCCATAGTCAATATCTCCATTTCAGTCAACAGAATAAACACAGTGAAAATTGAATGGTTATGGGTTCTATTACTTTTAAATGAGCTGATGAAATGGGTGCAGTGATGACGGCAGAGAGGCCTGAGAGTGGTGGAAATGGAGAGAGGTGAATATGTCAGAAACAACACATCACTGTTAATTTCCTTTTCTTTTACATGTCCTTATTACAAAGCAGCATCTATCAATTCCTAATAAAAGCCCCATCTTTGGCTCACCTTCTAACATTTAATTTCTGTTATTAAAGCCACATATTATTAAAGTGACATCACCAGTCACACTAAAACTGTTTTTTTGGGGGGGAAAAGTCAGTTGTTTCTCTGAAATGCAAATAAAATCACAATCTACACCGCGTTCCAAATTATTATGCAAATGATATTTGTCTCTGATTTTCCTAAATAGTCAGTGCAAATGACAGTCAGTATAATTTTCAAGTCATCAGCCATTACAGCATAATACAAATTTTACTGAACAAACCTCCCAATGAAAACTATTTTTTTCCCAAAATAAAAAAAAAAAAAAATCAAAATGCACTGTTCCAAATTATTATGCACAACAGAGTTTCAAAACGTTTTATTGGTTGTAAAGAATTGAAAATGTCATATCTGGGCATGACCTCATGCCCACACCTTGTGTTCGTCCATTGGTCTCTTTGTGATTATTATTTGCATTATTTGCCCTCTGTGTCCCCCAGGGTCCTCTGTCTTTGTCTTCTGTGTTCCCCAATCTGTCGTCATTTCATGTTCCCACCCTCAGCCATGATGTTTTCTCTGTTTTTCTGCCTCAGGTTTAGTTTGGCCATTGTGTTTATTTTCATTGTCATGCCCCTAATTATGTTCTGCAGTTGTGGTCCTGCTCTTTGGTACTGTGATGGTTTTCCCAAGTCATGTTTGTGCCGTTCCTCTCTGTATTGCTCCTGTATTGTTGTCCTGTATGTTCATTGTCATGTTTCTTGTACTTCCCCTGTCTGTGATTGTCTGTGCTGCCCCACCCATCCTGTTCTCATTACCGATTGTTTCTGTTTCCCCGTGTGTCATTGATTTGGCCCTTGATTGTTTGCCCAGCTGTCCTGCATCTGTGATTATTAGTCTCCCTATATATGCAAGTTTGTGGTTGTGCTTAGTGTTGGATTATTGTCATGCCTCCCTTTGTGCTCCCCATGAATTTTGCCACCAGCATCTCCTGAGTTTGTTCCAGCCCTTGTGCTGTGTTTTTTGTTCCTCCTGCGCCTTGTCAATAAATTATTGTTTTTCACCTTAAGTCCTGCCTACACTCCTGGGTCCTACCTTTGAAACCTAATCTGCCCGGAAGGCAAATTTTTGTGACAGAAAATGGCCATTTGTTGAATTTGCAGCATTAGGAGGTCATATTTACCGAAATCAAGCTATTTCAATCAAAAATATCTTAACAGGCCAAGTTACATGTTAACATAGGACCCCTTCTTTGATATAACCTTTACAATTCTTGCATCCATTGAACTTGTGAGGTTTTGGAGAGTTTCTGCTTGAATTTCTTTGCAAGATGGCAGAAGAGCCTCCCACAGCTGCTGTTTTGATGTAAACTGCTTCCCACCCTCATAGATCTTTTGCTTGAGGATGCTCCAAAGGTTCTCAATAGGGCTGAGGTCAGGGGAGGATGGGGGCTACACCATGAGTTTCTCTCCTTTTATGCCCATAGCAGGCAATGTCACAGAGGTATTCTTTGCAGCATGAGATGGTGCATTGTCATGAATGAAGATAATTTTTCTACGGAAGGCATGAAGTGGTCAGTCAGAAGAAAGTGGTCAGTCAGAAGCTCTTTATACTTAGCCGAGGTCATTTTCACACCTTCAGGGACACTAAAGGGGCCTATCGGCTCTCTCCTCATGATTCCAGCCCAAAACGTGACTCCACCACCTCCTTGCTGATGTTGCAGCCTTGTTGGGACATGGTGGCCTTTCACCAACCATACACTATTCCATCCATCTGGACCATCCAGGGTTGCATAGCACTCATCAGTAAACAAGACTGTTTGAAAATTAGTCTTCACATACTTCTGGGCCCGCTGCAACTGTTTCTGCTTGTGAGCACTGGTTAGGAGTGGCCGAATAGTAGGTTTATGCACAACTGCATACCTCTGGAGGATCCTACACCTTGAGGTTTGTGGGACTCCAGAGGCAAAGCAGCTTCAAATACCTGTTTGCTGCTTTGTAATGGCATTTTAACAGCTGTTCTCTTAATCTGATGAATTTTGTCTGGCAGAAACCTTCCTCATTATGCCTTTATCTGCACAAACCCGTCTGTGCTCTGAATCAGCCACAGATTTCTTCACAGTACGATGATCACGCTTAAGTTTTCGTGAAATATCTAATGTTTTCATACCTTGTCCAAGGCATTGCACTATTTGATGCTTTTCGGCAGCAGAAATCCTTTTTCTTTCCCATATTGCTTGAAACCTGTGGCATGCTTAATAATGTGGAACATCCTTAAGTAGTTTTCCTTTAATTGGGCTCACCTGGCAAACTAATTATGACAGGTGTCTGAGATTGATATCAGTGAGCCAAAGAGCCCTGAGGCACAATACCATCCATGAGTTTAATTGAAAAACAAAAAATTGAATGTTTATGACACTAAGATCATATTTGCACAATAATTTAGAATGCGGTGTAATTATTTGAGATTCATTAAAACTCGTTATCAAATCTGGTAATAATAAATATGTTGACCCTTGAAGTGTGTTGTTGATTTCCCCATATTGCGCATTTTCCAAGGATTAATTTATTTTTTTTGGCAGCTCGGTGGAACAGTGGTTAGCACTGTGGCAGCACAGCAAGAAGGCCGCGAGTTTGTTCCCATCCCCTGACCATCGGTGACCCTTCTGTGTCGAGTTTGCATGTTCTCCCCGTGTCAGAGTGGGTTTTCTCTGAGTACTCCGGTTTCCTCCGACAGGCAAAGACATGCACGTTAGGTTAACTGGCATCAACTGGGGATTCTAAATTGTCCTTAGGTATGAATATGAGAGTGAAAGGTTGTCTGTCTCTCTGAGTTGGCCCTGCGATGGACTGGCGATCTATCCAGGGTGTACCCTGCCTCTCGCCCAAGGATGCTGGGATAGGCTCCAGCCCCCCACGACCCAAAATGGACTAAGCGGTTGAAGATGAATTAATAATTTTAAGCTTTAATATTCTCAAATAATAATAAATGTAGACCTCCTGGCCAGTAGGTGTCACTGTGTTCAGACTAAACACAAAGCGAAAATTCACATCCCTCTACTCGAGCGAGTAAAGCGTTGCGGAGAGGCTGGATTGCCTTAATAACTTCTGCAGCTGCTATATCTGCTGTGGAAATCCCCAAAACACCATCATGCTTAGGTTTAAAATGTTATCCAGCAGGAAACACAGTTGGGAAAATATCGGTGATTCCTCCAGAAACTGCATTTGGATGACAGTTGTTTTCAGTGCTAAACTGAAGCTAGCAGGTGTCCAGTTTCAGGAGCTGCACATCGGTAGCAGGAGTTCATGCGTGGATACAAACTACAGACACTCCGTCTCTGCTGGTCCTTGAGTCTCTGATGAATGACGATCTCATTTACAAACTAGTTTAGTCTCCATTGTTGATACTCACTCCAGTGATGGCAGAATAATAACACTGTTTAGCTATCATGACCAACTCGAATGGATGCAAATTCATATGTATTCGCATCTTTCCATTGATAAATGACTATATGCAGTAATCACGCCATGCAAAAAATTCACTTCACGTTTGATCTGAATGCACCTTTACTCTTGCCCCACTATATTATTGTACTACTTGGTAGAGACAAATATCAACACACAGCACAGACTATTCTCCAGTCTCTGTTCTTCTCTCTTCTTCATCTTCTCTTAGATTTGATTGGCAGTTGGCATGCAGCTTACAGGTGCATTACCGCCATATACATCACTCTATATCAGCATTCTATATCATCACTCTATCTGGTCAGGAGCTGTAGTCCTTACCGCCACGTACTTCACTCAGTAAACATCACTCTATGTATCAAAAGTCAGAATTCTTCTCGGTTGGCAACTCTTCTTCGTCTTCTTCACTCTATATCTTTGTATAAGGAGTTCTTATAAGGAGTTCTGAACAATCTTCCTCTTCTTCTTCAAACAGTGAGATTTCCATGTCTACATGATGTCTATAACACTCTATCTCATCTCTGTTCTTTGGTGATCATGAGCCAGATAAAGCATATCAAGCCAGGAAGTAATATGAGACGATGAAACATTACATCAGTCAAGTTATGATACTGACTGTAGTAGTCTCATCATCCAACTATTCAAATGTGAAGATTATAATTATTCTGGACCTACAAAAAAAAATTTAAGTATTTTTTCATCAATATATTATTTTGTTGAAGAATATAAAGACTTTAATTCTGCACCTTTCTAAATATTTCGTAGATGTATGCAAACAACTTACAGAAAATCACAACCAGTTGTGTTCAGTTTTTTTATAGCTTATAAAAATTAAACGAAAAGCCGCACCTAGGACACAGTCCAAGGACGTATAATTTTTTTTCACACATAAGTTGTTCAGAACTCCTTATAAGAGCTCCTTATACAAAGATATAGAGTGATGATAATCAAGTCAGTGGCGGTAATGCACCTGTAAGCTGGTTGCCAACCGCCAATCAAATCTAAAAGAAGAAGAAGAAGAAGATGAAGGCGGGGCTTGTTGCTTTGTGATGTCGTAAAATCCAGGAAGTGCAACACGTTTCTTTAAGAATTAAACAAAAAAGAGACCGTGTGTATTTCTTTGAGTGAGGGTTTTAATATTTTAAAGGCATTTACAGTATGTAACCCATTGCTATATTTTATAAGGCTAAAAATAACCAAAACACAATTTTGCACAATTTAGAATCTTCAAAAAATGTAAGCACATGCTCTTCATGTATGCAGCTTGACTTTTGGTTCTCCCTCTCCTTTTATTCCAAAAAGAGTTTATGGCAGATAAGTGCCTTTCTCTTATTGTAAAAACTGATTTTTTTTTCAACCTAATCATTGCCAAGTCTTTGCTTACAGGGAATTTTCTGATTGAGAATGGAAGGGCAATGGATAGACTTTACTAGTGAAAGTTCACTGAGGTGACTCATGCTGTGGACTGTCATTATACAGCTGCACTCAAAAAATTTTAACTCTTGTTGCAAAATATCTTTATTTTCAGAAGTGAATAATTTTGAGTACAACTGTATACAGACAATGAAACTGAATGCTGATCATCTTCTTCTTCTTTCAGCTGCTCCCTTTAGGGATCGCCACAGCAGATCAACTGCCTCCATCTCACCCTGTCCCTTGCATCTTCCTCTGTAACACCAACCCTCTCCATGTCCTCCTTCACTACATCTGTGAATCATCTCTGTGGTCTTCCTCTTTTCCTCCTGCCTAGCAGCTCCATCTTCAACATCCTTTGTCCAGTACATCCACTCTCCCTCCTCTGCACATGTCCAAGCCATCTCAGCTTTGCCTCTCTTACTTTGTCTCCAAACCACTCAACCTGAGCTGTCCCTTTGATATACTCATTTCTAATCTTGTCCCTCCTGGTCACTTTCAATGAGAATCTTAGCATCTTCAACTCTGCCACCTCCAGCTCCACCTCCTGTCTTTTTGTCAGTGCCACCGTCTCCAAATCATACATAACAGGTCTCACTACCGTCTTGTAAATCTTCCCTTTCACTCTAGCTGCTAATCTTCTGTCACAAATCACCTCTGAGACTCGTCTCCAACCACTCCACCCTGCCTGCATTCTCTTCTTCACCTCTCTTGTGCATTTTCCATTGCTTTGGATGGTTGACCCCAGTTATTTAAACTCTACTTTCACTACTTCTACTCCTTCCATCTTCACTGTTACACCTGCCTCCCTCTCATTCACACTCATGCATTCTGTCTTGCTTCTATTGACTTTCCCCTTCTCTCCAGAGCATACCTCCACTTCTCCAGGTTCTCTTCCACCTGTTCCCTACTCTCACTACAGATCACAATGTCGTCTGCAAACATCACGGTCCACAGAGACTCCTTTCAGCCTATCCATCACCATGGCAAACAAGAAGGGCATCAGAGCCAATCCCTGATGTAATCCCACCCCACTCCCCACCTTGAATCCATCTGTCATTCCTACAACACACCTCACCACAGCCTTACTGTCATCATTCATGTCCTGCACCACCCTCACATACTTCTCTACCGCTCCTGACTTTCTCATACAGTGCCACACTTCCTCTCTTGGCACCGTATCATATGCTTTCTCTAGATCCACAAAGGCACAGTGCAACTCCTTCTGACCTTCTCTATACTTCTCCATCAACACTCAACACAGAGCAAACATTGCGTAGTACTCTTTCTTGGTATGAAACCGTACTGCTGTTCACTGATTGTCACCTCTCCTCTTAACTTGAATTCAACAACTCTTCCCCATATCTTCACAGTGTGGCTGATCAACTTTATACCTCTGTAGTTACTACAGCTCTGAGCGTCACCTTTGTTCTTGAAAACTGGTACCAAAACACTTTTTCTCCACTCCTCAGGCCTCCTCTCACTCTCCAAGATTGTGTTAAACAATCTGGTTAAAAAGTCCACTGCCATCTCTCCTAAACATCTCCATACCATTCCAAATTACTAGTTAATGTAAAGCAAAAAACATGTTATAATTCCTTTGAGGGCCTGGTCCTCAGTATTGGGCACTTTAGCAATTCCAGGTTAAACCCAATTTTATTTGCCATAGTTTATCGTCCCCCATCAACCTATTCAGAATTTTTATCCGAATTTCCTGATTTCTTAGCTGATTTAGTGCTGAAATCTGATAGAATAATTATAGTAGGGGACTTTAATATACATGTGGATGTAGATAGTGACTGCCTTAATGTGGCTTTTAATTCAATATTAGACTCGATTGGGTTTTCTCAGAAAGTAGGAAATTCTACTCATTACCTCCACCATACATTGGACCTTGTTCTGACATATGGCATAGAAATAGAAAATCTGGTAGTGTCTCCTCATAACCCTGTACTGTCAGACCATTGTCTGTTAACCTTTGATTTTACTATTTCTGACTATTTGGCGCCTAAAGAAAAATATTATC